>CM077094.1:169143243-169743243 GCA_039513925.1 Platanthera zijinensis
GGAGTGCTCAAGAAGAGTCGAGTGCTGAGCCTATGTCTATTTGCAGAGCCGAACTCAGAAATATATTAAATAGAACCCAAGGGTGTACCTCAAGAGGAACGTTTACTTGTGCCCTAGTCTTCTTGCGCTTTCTAAGGTAT
This sequence comes from Platanthera zijinensis, assembly GCA_039513925.1. Lineage (NCBI taxonomy): Eukaryota > Viridiplantae > Streptophyta > Magnoliopsida > Asparagales > Orchidaceae > Platanthera > Platanthera zijinensis. Next base: position 169,143,384 of record CM077094.1, read on the forward strand.
CCTTAGCTCAGCACTTGGCTAAGGAGGGGAAGCACTCTAAGATCTTCTGGGTGTGTGGTGGGACCTCCGTGCTGGAGCCTTGGATCCGTTTCGGGTTCTAAGTCTTTGGCTGTCTAGCTCGTGAGAGAGAAGTAAGTGTGTGATCACCCCTTCCCCAAGGGTTTAAACTCCACAGAGACCGAATTCTCAGTTTCAACATTTGGTGTGGTGAGCGTGGAGTGTGATCAGCATCAAAAATCTTTAGTGAGCTCGATGGATGGAGGAGAAGGACAAGGTTCGACCATGGCTGACTCGCCACCCCCTCCTCCTCTCGCCATCGTTGTGATGTTCGAAGATTTTCGACAGGAGATGCTTAGCCTCGTCAAGTTCTCACTCGACACGCGCGTCGAGTGCTCGACGCCAGCAGTTCCATTTGTCGCGGCCCTATCCTTAGGCGAGAACGCCCCCGATAGGCGTCCTGGGAAGGATGTAGTAGAGGAGGGGAGGGAGCGAGACCTACAGGGGTGAGGCAGATCTCACGAAGGGGAAGGAGTGGCCGACTAGGGCAGGTCGGGCCTTAGGCGGGGTCGATTTTGAAGAGGAGAGGGGCGGTGAGGGGGATGGAGGGTTAGCAGCAGGTCGGCGGCCTGCTCTGGGCAAGTGGGCGGCGGAACAGGAAACTGAAAAGGGGGGATAAACTATACTGTACAAAAAATATATTTCATATTTGAACAGTGACTTGCTGTTAATGACGGGTTGTTGGGACCGCAGGAAACACTGGCCTTTGGGGGGGGGGGGGGGGTCGGTGGCTGAAACTGGAGGGTAAGGGGTGGAAAACAATGGTGGGGGATAGGGGTTACCTTGGGGGGAAGTTGGACGGCCTAGGAGTCGTCACCTAGGGTTCCACGGCGTCGGCACCGGGGAGGGATCACTGGAATCTGAGAATGCTTCTTCTCCAAATCCAACAATGAACCCATTCAGCCCTCAAAAATCCTATTTATAATAATAGAAGGCTAGCGCATCCCCCATCAATGACTATGATTGGCTGGTGGGTTCGGCCCTTAAAATACATCAATAATAAATTGAAAAATATAAACTAATATAGTGTTTTGACTCGTGGCGACGCTCCGGACGCAATCGCGGAGTCCGATCGTCGATCTGGGCGCACGCCATATATGAAAAGTTTTCAAATCAGCCCCGAACGGGCCCAAACCGCGTCCTTGTTTCTGCTCCGCATCAATCTCCCCGGCTTGAAAGAATTCATCTCCCGATGAATTAGGATCGGAATTCTCTCGCTGATCGCTAGACACAATTCGAAGAGGTCCACTAGAATTCGTCCAAGTGTCATCGGTGAAAGGGTGTCCTCGCCAATCAACTCCCCTGACTGAAAAGTTGTCATCTACGGTGAATGGAGACGGAAGTGCTGAAGTCGAAGTCCAGGGGCGAATCGGTCAAGCTCAGCTACAAGTACCCAAGAGTCACCAATATCTGTAGTGGGAATGCACTGGTGGAGTCTTGTCTCCATGAAGCTCTCAACTCTCAACTCACGAGTGGTTGATCTCGGTGCGATTGGTGGTGCCTGCGGTGAAACCAAAGAAGACGAGTCCCCAGGTGGGTGGAGGTCAACAATGGGTGAGGATGTATAAGAGTGATATGGTAATGACAGTGGGGGTGGGGGTGGCTTGGCATCTCCACTGCTCGGGTCCACATACTCAGAGTTCTTAGTATGGAGTCAGATCTTCAACATTAAACACAGGGATGAATTCCCATACTGGCTGGGATGTCAAATCGGTAGGTGTTGGTCCCAATACGACTAATAAATGAGTACAAACCCATTCACCTCCACATAACTTCTGCAGGCCCCGAAGGGAGCCTCCCGGGGCAGACTCGCACCTTTACCTTCTCGCCTAATTAAATATTTGCTCTCGTCTTTGCTTATCTGCATGGATTTGTAATTTCATTGCTTGTTATTATCGTCGGCAAGCCGACTCATGTAAATCATGCAAATGATGAACAAGTGACCCAACTGACTCATGCAAATGAAGCAAATGATGCACATAGATCACAACATACTCGACACACATCCTAAGGGAAGGCCTGGCAATGATTTGGATATTGCAAACATGGGTGGCCAATCAGGAGCTTACTGTTGGTCGATAGAAAAACCTGGGGTGACCGACGTCATCGCCCGTTGGGACGACGTATATGGTGACAAAATAGTGCGGAGCTCTGTTGTGATGGTACCTCTCAAATGATATAACCCATCATGTGGCTTACCAGGGGGTGTATACCAAAAGTCATCATGTGTGAGATGATCGCTAGTGCAGATACACAATTCATCACTACAGTATAGGAGGGAAGGCTTGCTAAATGAGCCTATCAGGGACTTGATCTCGAAGAGGTCGATAATGATAGGATAGTCCACCATGAGGAGGGTACTAATAATAGTAGTGTCTGTGCGAGCAAGTGGGACACCCACAACAAAGTCAATGCTAGTCTCATGAACCTCTTAAGGGAGTAGTGGCTCAACATGAAACTTATCTGGGGGTTCAATGAGGTCATTAATAATGGGACGATCCATTAGATGAGTATCGCTGATAGAGGTCGTGTCTCTCGTAAGTGGGTGAGGTAGACACTATGAAGTCAACACTATACTCTCGACTCTCAGTAGTGAAGTGACTCGAGATAGTACTAAGGGAAGAGCAGGGGTGGCCAGACTCAAGTGTGGGTCAATCGATATAACGTCGAGAATTGTGTATCTGTTCAAAGGGGACATTAGATCTGGATGTAGGTTTAGGTGAGGTGAAAAGGATGGGTATACCTTCACAGCGTCACTAGGTCGCTCGTCCTCACCCCTGTGATCATGCTCACTAGTCATGCTAGTATCACTCGCCACCTGTATCAAAAGGTCATGATCAGATTCAACCTCAAGATCACATGAGCACTTAATCTCATCAAACTGAGAAGGATCAAAACCAAATGTCTGATCTCTAATCTCGGTGGGAGCACTACTCGCCGCATCAGTGGCTTGACCTAAATACTTAGGCTTTCTTCGTAATGTAGATCTTAGGTGATCAAATTGAGCTTCTATATCAAAGCGGTCAAGAACTAATCGCATAAATTCAGCCTCAGGTGACTCTTTTGGTGGAACACTAGGAGGGTCTTGACATGTATTGTGTTCCTGCCGATGGTAAGCTCTATAGGGTTCCTGAGGGTCGTCTTGATGGTAGTGCCTAACATAATAAAATTATGCTTGTGAGTGCGTATGGGCCCTGTGAACGTGCAGTGGAGGTCGCTCATATCCAAACCCAGGTTCCTCTCCTAGAGGAGATGCGTAGCGGCGATGAACTGAACGATATTCAATTCTATCATCGTGAAATCACGGAGAAGTGTAATGATGAAGACGTGAGGACCTCTCATCGCGGTGATCGCCTCTAGTGTGATGGAATTATGTTGAGGGGTTGACACGATCTCTAGGAGTGGTGTGCGGGGAACGATGATAATCATAATGATAACATGAAGATCTCTCTAGAGGGGATCTATGAGGCAGGGTATATGTAGAATCGGGATACTCAGAAGGAGGAGACGAACGACGACGATAACTAGACATAAATGAACCCAATGATTATTTAAAACCTACCACTATGAAGCATGCAAATGACCTAACCTTACCTCTGATACCAATTTGATGTAGGGTAGGCTAGTGGTGCTCATAAACTATGACTCCAGGTGAGGGTGCAGGGGTGACACACTAATGCAACTCTAAATGCAAATACAATCGGCGACGATTAAATTAAGCAATGAAATTAATAGCACCACACAAATAATTGAATTAGAAAACAAACAATTAAGTTCAGCAATTTTTATAATGGCTTCCTCCGCTCTGAGGGCCAAGACAAAAAGTACGGCGAATAGTTCCTCCTGCAATTATTAGTATACTAGAGTCAATTTCCACACAAGCAATAATCTCAGCACAATATAATAAAACACCAAATAAAAATGTCAAGTCACCGAATACAATACCACAAATGCTCACAACGTAGAGGACTGAACCGAGGCACTGGAGAATCGGAGGGTCCGGATGTGTATAACGGCGATCGGAAATGGATTTGGTGGAGCGGTGATGGTGAGGTGGCTGTCCAAGGCGGAAAATAGGAGAAACATGCCGGAAATGGAAAGATCCGGCCACTAGAGAATGGATCCGGGTGTGGGTGGATAGATCCGATGTTTGACGGTGGATCTGGGTGACGGGGTGATGGATCTCGATGGAAATAATGGATCGGAGGACGGTAGCACTAGATCAAAAATAGATCTAGGGTTTTCAGAGCGATGAGAAGTGGATCCACGAAGGGGAAGGGGAAGGAGTGGCCGGCTAGGGCAGGTCGGGCCTTAGGGGGGTCGGTTTTGAAGAGGAGAGGGTGGTGAGGGGGCTGGAGGGCTAGCAACAGGTCGGTGTCCTGCTCTGGGCAAGGGGGCGGCGGAACAGGAAACAGAAGGAGGGGGGAATAAACTATACTGCATGAACAGTATATTTCATATTTGAACAGTGACTTGTTGTCAATGACGGGTTGCTGGAACCGCAGGAAACACTAGCCTTTGGGGGGGGGGGGGTTGGTGGCTGAAACGGAGAGTGAGGGGGTGGAAAATAATGGTGGGGGATAGGAGTTACCTTGGGTGGAAGTTAGGCAGCCTAGGAGTCGCCATCTAGGGTTCCACGGTGTCGGCATCGGGGAGGATCACTGGAATCCGGGAATGCTTCTTCTCCAAATCCAACGATGAAATCATTCAGCCCTCAAGACTCCTATTTATAATAAAAGAAGGCTAGGGATTCCCCCATCAACGACTATGATTGGCCGGTGGGTTCGGCCCTTAAAATACATCAATAATAAACTAATATAGTGTTTTGACTCGCGGCGACGCTCCGGACGCAATCACGGAGTCCGATTGTCGATCTGGGCACGTCATATATGGAAAGTTGCCAAATAAGCCCCAAACGGGCCCAAACCGCGTCCTCGTCTCTGCTCCGCATCAAGCTACTTCACTATATCTCGGATTCAAACAATCGTACACCTCGGAGCAACGCTCCTACAACTTGGAGTAAACACACTCCTACAAACTCGATCCCCCCAAACATGATCTACACTCGGAAGAATAATCTTCCTACAAGCTCGGATACAAAACTCCTACAAGAGTTGAAATAAATTTTACAACAACAATAAAATTTTACTTCTAGATTTGAGATCTTCAAAGTTCTTTCCTCATGAGACTTGAAATTCTTGAAGAAGATGTTGAGGAAGAAATCTTGAGAAAACACGATCTGAAACTCGTAGGATCCGACACGATCAAGTGAATGATTCAAGAATCTTGAAACAGTGATCTGTCAAATCTTTTCTTTGTTGAATCGCTAGATCGAGGAAGAAGTTTCAGAGAAGAACGAAGATGGCGTGTGCGGCTTTTTTCCCAATCTAGAACTTGCGGCGATTCTGACTTCTGTATTTTCTATCGTTATTATTATTATTAGGGTTAGCGAATCCTTGAGAGGACATTATATAGGATATCCACTAACGGTCTAAAACATTTAAGGAATGATGATCAATCATGTTAAACACAGATTAACATTTGAAATCTCGTTCGACGAATTATGAACTCCGTTCGACGAATGAAATCTCGTTCGACGAACTGAATGAAACCCGTTCGGCGAATTATGAACTCTGTTCGATGAATGAAATCTCGTTCGATGAACTGAATGAAACCCGTTCGATGAATTATGAACTCCGTTCGACGAATGAAATCCCTGCAACTGCATTCTTCGAAAGACATCTTGATTTTTCGGAAAGAACTTAATCTTTCTAAAAATGACATACCCTTCTCGAGAAAATCGTGAAGCAATTTTGCGTGAAGCATTTTCTCGAGAAAAAGCATACCTGAAGCAAAGAGTTCTGGGAAGTTCTCCCGTATTGTTTGAATCACGCTCCCAAGAGAATCGTTCTCCACCGCAGTTGTCCCAACGCATCTAGTCGAGTTAACCTCTTTGATTCCGCAACTGCCGAACTTCCGAATCCTCTAAGTTAATTGGGCGGACTTTCGTCATCAAGTCCTTTTCTATCAGCACTACCGCCGACTCGACCACAACGCTTGCCTCCACCAAGGATTTCCTTAAGACGGAGACATGGAATCATGTAATCCACTCAACTCTATAGACAACACTAACCGGCAAGCTGCTTATCTGATACGTTCCATAACTTCGAACGACCCTAAAAATCTCGGACTCAACTTCTTGAGTCGGTGAATCCGCAAAACGCCTTTGAACGACTTAATCTTTAGATAGACCCAGTCTCCTACCGCAAACACTACATCCCTATGGAGAGCATTAAAGTACTTCGCTTGCTGATCCTGAGCAACCTTCATGCGCTCTTGAATGGTCCGCACCAACTCACAAGCATCAGCCACCACCTCTTTTACCAAAAGTTTGATGTCTCCCGCCTCTGCTAAGACATCGGTGTTCGACACCGCCTTCCATACAAAACTTCATATGGCGTCATCTTTATGCTTTCCTGATAACTGTTGTTATAGGCAAACTCCACCATGAAGAGCTGATCTTCCCACTTCTTTCCAAAATCAAGGGTACACATCCTCAGCATATCCTCCATTGTACGATTCGTTCTTTTTGTTTGTCCATCGGTTTGAGGATGGAACGTCATACTGAACTTGAGCTTCGTGCCCAAACTCTTTTGTACCAACCTCCAGTCTTTGGGCGTGAATCGTCCATCACGATCACTAACGATACTCTTAGGAATCCCATGCAGTCGCACAATGTTGCGAACATGAAACTCTACCAGCTTCTCCACACTGTCCTCTTTTCGATTTGGGATGAAATGAGCTACTTTGGTAAAGCGATCCACGACACCCAACTCGCGTCATTACCCTGCTGCGATCGAGGTAACCCATGCACAAAGTACATGGAGATGTCATAAAATTTCCACTTGGGTATAGGAAGAGACTTCAGGAACCTGCCCGGCTTTTGACACCCAGCCTTCACTAAGACACAAGTTATGACACACAACTCACGTATAAAGCTATATCCCGCTTTAAACCAGGTCACCAAAAGGATTTCTTCATATCCAAGTACATATTTGTACTTCCCGGGTGAATGGAGTACTTCGTAAAATGAGCCTCAAACATCAACTCCTCATGGAGCTTGTCGAACTGTGTAGTACACATATCCTTTCGTACTTCTTCAGGATCCCATCAATCATCTCACAAGCGCTACCTTCTCCCTTTTGAGCTTCCACCACAAATGGTTGGAACTCTACATCCAAACTATCGCTTCCCGAACACGATCGGATAAGTCATTTTGCAACTCAGTCCAGTTCAACTGAGCCATGCTAGACTCGCATCTTGCTACACACTCAATGCCAAGGGACTCCCAGTCCCGCACCAACCGCTCATCATGAGCTTCGATCTAACTCCCTTGTCCAGAGTATTTTCTACTCAAGGCATCCGCCACCACGTTGGTTTTGTCTGGCGTATACTGAATTGCCACGTCGTAGTCCCCAAGGAATTCGACCCATCTGCGCTGCCACATATTCAAATCTTTTTGATCTAGAAGATATTTCAGGCTTTTATGGTCCGTGAAGATTTCCACCTTCGCACCATACACATAGTGCCGCCATAATTTCAACGCAAAAATTATCGCCGCCAATTTTAAGTCATGGACGGGGTAATTCCTCTCATGAGGTTTCAACTGCTTAGACCCAAAGGCTATCACACTGCCATGTTGCACTAACACGCAACCTAAACCGCATCCCGATGCGTCACTAACAATCTGAAATCCTTCAGTTCCTTTTGGGAGACATAGGATTGGAGCTGTCATCAGTCTCTCCTTCAGGTTATCAAATGCTTGACTGCATTCTTGAGTCCATTCGAACTTCTGGTCCTTGCGAGTTAGGGAAGTGAGGGGTAGAGCTATCCGTCAAAGGTTTTCCACGAAGCTTCTATAGTACCCGGCTAGTTCAAGGAAACTTTGGAGTTCCGACACGGTTCTCAAAATTGGCCAATCCCTGATGGCTTCAACTTTTGTTGGATCCATCGCCACCCCATCACCACTAATTACATGGCCCAAAATGCCATATTTTCTAACCAGAACTCGCATTTCGAGAACTTTGCATAAAGCTGGTTCTCTCTCAAAGTCTGCAATATCACTCTTACATGAGGCTCATGCTCTGCCTTTGTTTTGGAATATACCAAAAATATTGTTAATGAAGACCACTACAAATGAGTCTAAATACTCACGAAATAACCATTTCATCAAATCCTTGAATACAGATGGCGCGCTCGTCTGCCCGAACGGCATCAACGAGAACTCGAAGTGACCATACCTCGTACCAAACGCTGTCTTGGGTATGTCCTCATCTCGAATCCGTAACTGATAGTACCCCAACTTCAAGTAGAACTTAGAGTACACCACTGACCCCACCAACTGGTCAAACAGGTCATATATCCGTAGAATCAAATACTTATTCTTGACGGTCAGTTTATTCAACTCTCGGCAGTTTATGAAGAGCAGCAAACTACTATCTTTCTTCTTCACAAAAAGCACTGACGCGCTCCATGGCGAAGAACTGAGTCTAATATACCCCTGCTCCAATAGTTCATGTAGTTGTACCTTGAGTTCGGCCAACTCCTTTGGTGCCATCCTAAAAGGAGGACGTGACACCGGCCTAGCCTCTAGCACTAACTCAATCGAGAAATCAATCTCCCGTCGAGGAGGTGCTCCAGGAAGCTCCTAAGGAAACACGTCCTCGAATTCTACCACTACTAGCACTTCTCTAAGTGATAACTTGGAAAGACGAACTTCCAACAATGCTACAAGAGCGACTCCTCCCTGGTTGACTTCCCGCACCAACTGCATGACCGAAATCAGGGAAGAGGCCACTCCACTAAGACCCTCAAACTTAACTTCTGCCTGCCCTTTGCTTTTCAGGGTCACCACCTTAGATAGGCAGTCAATACTGGCACGCTGCTCTGCAAGCCAGTCCATCCCCAATATCACATCGAACTCAGCTAGCGGTAGGACTACCGCCACCAACATGAAGTCAAATCCCCCTAGACTCTAACAAATGCGTCCCTTCCCCCCGATGGTCATGGAAGACCCGTTGGGCATGCACACCTTCAGCTCTGCGTCCGCCGTGAATGACTCAACTCCAATTCTCTGGAAAAAGCTTTCCGCAAGAAAGGAATGTGATGCTCCCGTATCGAACAATACCCTAGCGGGGTAACCGAAAACTAGCACAAAGCCTAAAGTACAGGCAACACTCATAAACGTTTTTGAAAGTCTAAAGCAAAAGATTAAACTTAAAGTTTCTCATACCTGTCACCACATTGAGTTGGCAGATCGCTTCCTGCTGCCCAAGGTTGTACGACCTTGGCTGCACGGGTTAGAAATGAGAAGCGCTCGACTCCGCCATTTTTCCCTTCTCCGTTGCGCTGGGCCCAGAGCACACTGACTGCTCTTTTCTTGGCTCCTGCTCAGCGCCACCTTCAGTGCAAAAACGAGTTATGTGGCCCGGCTTGCCACACTTGTAGCATGATGGTGGCCCCTTGAAACGAGACCCCTCCCGACGTTGTACTACTCTTCTCCCAACTCTTGTAGGGATGTGACTTCTTTTTCCATCTACTTCCTTTAGATTTTCCTTGCGATTGAGAAGGCTTTCCTTCTCCCTGTTTGGCTGCAAAACCCTTCTGACGTTGGGTTCGCTCCATATCACTCTCCAACGTCCTAGCAGCCTCGATCAACTCGTTGAAGCCCGCATTCTTCATAGCTATGAGGGGTTGTCTCAAATTCTCCCGCAATCCATGATAAAAGAGGTTGTCCCTCTCCTCATCATCTGTCATGATTGTTCCAGCATATCGACCCAAACGAGTGAAATCCTGGACGTACTCATCCACCGTCTTGTCCTGCTGCACCAAGTGTAGAAATTGTCTCTGAAGGGCCAACCTCGTCCCGAACTCCTCTATGGACGGAGTGCGTCCAGGGAACTGGCGACCGCTATGGCTCACCCACCACAGCTTAGTGTCACCTTCTAACATGAAGGTCGCAAACTCGGACTGCTTCTCTGCTGGCGTCTCTGCTGCCCTTAGCAGTTCTTGAATCCATGCCCACCAATCCTCCGCATCAGTCGGCATGCCGACTCCCTTAAACATTGGGGATGAAAGCTTAGAAAATATTTCATTTGTCGGTCTTCGTGCCCGACAACCACTCTTTCGGCTAACGACTCTGCTTGCCTGGCTCCTCCGCCTGGCACGACTGTTGCCGCATCCGGGGTAGCAGGAGTTGCTACCTGAGCAATATGGGTCACGACTTGCACTGCCGCTGCAACATGGGCCACTACCATTGCTTCTGCAAGCATGCGATAGAAATCGGCAGGGGTTACCCCCATGCCCAAAGGACCCGGAGCAGTAATACTGCTTGCCGAAAGCTCCTCTTGCAGTATCGATGTCTCCGCACCATCGCTTGCACCTTTAGCAAAAGCAAGGTAAAACAAGAATCAGCTTCTAATCGCAAAACTTAGAAACTAGGACGCTCACGGTCCCGCGATACTCCTATGTGGATAACTTCTTAACGTGATCCGATTATGACATTCGATCACGAATCCTTATCTTGGACACCAACCTTAGCTCTGATAACAAATTGTAACACCTCTCATGTAATGACCGTATAATGTGGGTCCGGCCAGGGCCCCACAATATACAGACTCCACAGCTTAAGCATTAAAAGATGATATAAACCACCTAACTCAAAACTCAGACTAAACACAGTGGAAACAAACAGCCACGCTAGAAGTTATCCACTACAATAGGAGTATCTCAAATGACCTTAAGGCCTTACACAACATAAGTCCAAAACTGAACAACAACATAGCATCGTGCATAAGCACTCCTAGGCTACCTCGGCGTGCAAGACGGATTACATTTCATAAGCATAACATTCAATCAAAACTTAAGCAAGTATACGAAAGTTCACTTCATCAGGCTTAGGCCTTTTTGTCGGCGAGCTCGCTCCTACTTGCGATCCTTGACCTGTAAAAGTTAGTTGTAACGTGGGTCAGCAAAAGCTAACCTCAACTGTGTAACTAACACATCTCCTCCTGGCCGTCCCTAGCGGACCCCGAGGCACACCACCACCCTGCAGGTCAGAACTTTATATGCAAAAGTACAATCACATGTAATGCTATAAAACAGGTTTGGATGTCTCATTCAACAAACATGTTTCTAGGTTGAGCATCAAGAAAAGGGGGCCTACAATGCAACATGTGTGCAATCCTGTGTTTCACCCAAGGCACCCCATCACGTATGAAACTAGCAAATCATCACGCATCACCATCCAGGTACTTCCAAGTTCCCCATCGGCGTTCAAGCCACACACACAAGGGTACTTCAAATTTCCCCTAACGACATACAAGCCGCCACACAAAATTCTTGCCTCGGCCCCACCCGCTCGTGGGTCTCAAAACACGGGCTTGCATGCAAGCTCTGACTTCTCACGTTAGGATTCTGCAACAAACACAAACTGATACTAAGAATCCTTGCAGGATCCCACCCGCTCGTGGGCTTCATCGCCCGGGCTTGTCCTAAGCTTGGCGTTCTCGTCAGTTTCACAGAAGGGAACTTGTTTCGCCAGGACACTCTCCACACATGACTTGCATGTCACGGGCTAGTCAGGCAACCACAGAGACAAAGTCAAGCCTTCACACATCACAAACCATAGCCTTTCCCGCCCTAATCCATCGTTCGTACCATAACGTTCCCGTGCCCCAAGGAAACCATCTACTGTCACCATGGAGCTAACCTTGTCCGGTTCCGATTACGCATACTCGCACTGAATAAGGGGGACATACAACATCACAAACGACTTCTTGCCGCTAACGGATTTCTAACAAAATCCTAAGGCTCGCTATGCAACATCACCGAGTTGGACAAACGGTCGCGACTACGGCTTCACCCATAATGCCTAGTCCACTAACGAAGCGGATTTCTAGTGCAATAACATGTCGGGGACGGACACAATCGACCCGATGGCTCCTCTTGAACCATGACAACCGGAATCTCTCTCATTTTAGAGATCCGGTGCCTAAAATGCTTGAAAGAAAGTAAGAAAAGAATAGATGTCATGCACGCATCCTAAAATCGAGAGGAGAAATGTCGTTACCTTATGACCCCTCTTCCTCGCCATGGAATCCTTGCCTTGCATAGATGAAAACGAGCATCTCCAAGTCCTCTCCACGGATCTGGACTCGGATCAACGATCGGGGCACCGAAGCTCCGTCAATGGCGGAAGAAAGCTCTCTTCTTCCTCCTCCCACTCTCTCTTACAAACCCTAAGTCAACTCCAAAAAGAGAAGGAATGAGGGAGAAACCCCTCTCATCCATATATAAGCACTCTTGAGGGAGAGTCTTGGGCCTTAGGATCATATCCTAAGTGAATCGGATGGCTGAAAAGCCAAATGACGCAACTGCGTTTGCGCGCTATCGCCGTGCGGTAACTACCTACCGCCGGGCGGTAGCTTCCCGAGAGGTCGGCCAAGAAAAATAAGGTCACGCTAACGCCAACGGTAGCACTAACGTTGTTCTACTCAACATCTGCCTCTCAACGCACTCAACGCCAAGCTACCATCGAGCGGTAGCTAGCTAACGCCTAGCGATAGCTTCCCGAGCCGCAGAACAAGAAAATAAAGATGCGCTAACTCCGGCGGTAAGGCTAACATGACACGTTAACTCCTTTCTCGAGAACTCAACGCTCTCGACGCAAACCCTGGAGTTACCGTCGTACGGTAACGAACTACCGCCGCGCGATAGCCCTCTCAACACTCGACGAACGGCTTTCGTCGAGCCATCTACACCTGACGAAAAAAGGCTACCGCCGGGCGATTTCTACTATTGTCGCGAGGTAGCTTCCATAGATTCAAGGTCTGGAAAACCGGGGTGTTACAGGATGGAGGTAGAAGGAGGAGTGGGAATCCATGTCACCCTGGGGGGCAGTCTAGGAACTACAGGTTCGTCATCGTGGATGCCCCCAGCAGCTATAATGCCATCTTCGGACGGCCACTCATCAGTGTTTTCCATTGTGTTCCCTCCTCCTTCCATCAGTGCTTGAATTTTAGCACCGAAGGAATCCAGGTCAGGGTTCGTGGGGATCCTAAAGTGGCAAGAGAATGTTATGTCACGACAGTGAACTCCATCTCTTGGCAGGGTGGAGCCGAGGAAATGGAGAGGAGGATGGAGGAGTTATCTAGGCGGGAAGCTAGAGTAGAGGCGGAGGAGATGGAAGTGGAGGGAATTCTCACCCATGCATAGGTGGTGGAAGAAGTTCTGGAGAAGCCGACCGAGGTGATGGTCGTGAAAGAAGCTGCGGAGGACGAGGTTCCGACCCCAAGTGAGGGGGCAACCAACGAGTGGGAGGAGCAGTCCCAGTTGGAGGCTACGGAAGAGGAGATGGAGATGGAGATTCTCACCTGAGGAGGTCGGGTGGAGAAGGTGCGCATCAGTGGGGGGTTGAGCCCGAAGGTCCAGGGGAGGATGTTGGAGTGCATCCAGAAGAATGTCGATATCTTTGAATGGAGCGCGACCGACATGTCGGGGATCGATGTAGATGTTGCCTGCAACCGTCTCAACCTGGACCCAGGGGCTCTCCCTATTCAGCAAAATAAGAGATCCATCGCGGACAAGGTAGCCGATCTCATCAGAGAGGAGGTGGTCAAGCTCCTCGAGGCTGGGTTTGTATCCGAAATCCAATACCCCGGTTGGGTCTCCAACATTGTGATGGTAAGAAAATGAGATGGTCGGTGGAGGATGTGTGTTGATTTTTCCTTGTTAAATAAATCATGTCCTAAGGATTATTACCCCTTGTCTCGGATCGACGTGTTGGTTGACTCAGCCGTCGGTTTTTTTGTGATGAGTTTTTTGGATGCGTTTTCAAGTTATCATCAAATTAGGATGCACCCACCCGACATTAAGGACATCTCCTTCATCACCGGGGATGGATGCTACTGCTACAAGATGATGCCTTTTGGGCTAAAGAACGTAGGGGCAACCTATCAAAAAATGATGGATTGAATCTTCCGAGAGCAAAGAGGGAGGAACTTGGAGGTATACGTGGATGATCTTATGATCAAGAGCCGGGAGGTGGATTCTTATCTCCAGGATCTGGAGGAGACCATCGGCACCCCGCATAAGTATAAGATGATGATGAACCCTTTGAAGTGCATCTTCAGAGCAAGCAGGGATAAGTTCCTGGACCATCTTCTTACTCCTGCAGGTGTAGAGCCGAACCCTGACAAGGTCAAAGCAATCATGGAATTGGGATCGCTGCGGAATGCCAAGGAAGTTCAGCGGTTGACAGGAAAGTTGGCAGGACTTAGGAGGTTCCTCTCTCGGGCAGGAGAGAAGTGTTCTCCCTTCTTCAAGGCACTGCGAGGTGGTCAAAAGTTTGAATGATCCCAGAAATGCAAAGTGGCATTCCAAGCCTTTAAGATTCAGTTGACCCAGGCTCCACTCCTCCAAGGACCCAAGGAAGGGGAAGATCTGTCTCTATATCTTGGGGTCGGGATCAAGACGGTGAGTTCCGTCCTAGTCCGAGAGAAGGGAAGAAACAGTTGCCCATTTACTATGTAAGCAGGGTCTCAAGGAAGGCAGAACTCAGATATCCCATTCTGGAGAAGCTGGCCTTCGCCCTGGTCATCTCATCCCGGAGGCTCGAACCTTATTTCCAAGTGCACTCCATCCGAGTGGTGACCAACCACCCCCTCCACAATATCTTCGAGGTGGTAGAACACTCGGGAAGATTGGTAAAGTGGTCGGTGGAACTGAGCGAATTCGATATTTCCTTCGTTCTCCGCCTCTCAATCAAGGCCTGAGCAATGGCCGATTTCCTCGCAGATTACGTGGTCGAAGTGGCAGAGGCGGAGCTCACTCGCCCAGTTCTTTGGAAGGTGATGGTATATGGCGCCTCGGGGAGGCATTCCTTGGGGATAAGGGTGATCTTGGAAAGCCCCCAGAGAATAATGATCGAGTAGACGGTGGTCGTGCACTTTCCCATCACTAACAATCAGGCCGAGTACGAAGCGATAATTGCCAGGTTGCGCCTGGCTAGGGAACTAGAGGTGCAAGATGTGGAGGTCCTCACAGATTCCATGGTGGTGGCCTCTTAGATCAATGGGGAGTTTGAGGCAAGGGAGCCAACTCTTCAACTGTATTTGGCAAAGGTGAAGGGGGTCATCGGCATGTTCCAGACCTTCTCTATCCGGCATGTGCCACGGGAGACAAATGAGCGGGTCAACCAATTAGCCAAGCACGAACTCCAGGTGGGAGGTACAATCACCGACCTGTTCTACCCGTCCATCGAGGAGGGAGAGCTGATGGAGGTGGACCAACACCCCTCGTGTATGGATCCTTTCGCGACCTTCCTGTCTATGGGGAATTTTTCGGGGGGATGAATAAGAAGCGATTCAAGCATAAGTTGGCATACTAACTCATGCAATATGGATAGTTATATCAGAAGACCCTCTCAGGATTGCTGGCATGTTACGTGGCCGAGAGAGAAGTCCAGAAGATCATGGAAGAAGACCATTCCGGAGAGTACGGGAGTCACTCGAGAAGTAAGACCTTGGAAGGACGGATAGTCAGGTACGGGTACTTTTGGCCGACCCTGGGCCACGATGTCACCGAATTCACAAAGAAGTGCCACAAGTGCCAGTTGTTCGCCCCTCTCCAGTTGCTGCCGGCTCAGCGGCTTAGAAGCATCATTGCACTGTGGCCCTTCTTCATATGGGGGATGGATCTTGTAGGACCTTTTCCTCAGGTCAATGGGCAGAGAAGGTTCTTGCTGGTCATGATTGATTATTTTTCTAAGTGGTTGGAGGTCAAGGCATATGCCAAAGTGACCTCCCAGGTAGTCAAGAATTTTGTATGGGGAGAGATCATTTGTCGGCATTGGTTACCCCAGGCCATTGTCACGGACAACAGGCCACAGTTTGCCAATGCCGAGTTCATCAGCTTCTACGGGCAACTCGGGATTGATCTCAGGTTCATGTCGGTCCATCATCCCAGGAGCAACGAGCAGGTGGAGGCGGCGAACAAAATTATCGTGAACCACCAAAAGAAGAAAGTGGAAAATCTGAAGGGGAGCTGGGTAGAGCAACTCCCTTCGGTCCTCTGGGCCCTAAGGACCACCCCAAACACAGCTACGAGGGAGACCCCCTTCAAACTCTCTCACAGCTACGAAGCAGTACTTCCCATAGAATTCGAGGTCTGAACACCTCAGGTAGTTGAGGCAAAGGAAGGTAGATAAGATTGGCGGGCCAAGAATGAAGACAAGCTTTGGCTCTCCCTCGATATAGTGGAAGAGCTGCGTGACTTGTCAGCTATTCGGCAAGAGGAGATCGAGCGACGAATGGCCAAGTACTTTGACCAGCATGTCAGGGTCAAGCAATTTGCAAAAGGGGATTTTGTCCTAAAGAAGGTCGACGTTGTCGGGAGGTCGGCATCCGTCGGCAAGCTGAATCCCAACTGGGAAGGTCCTTATGTAATCAGAGAAGTCTTGAGATCATGAAGCTATCACCTCCAAGATGTAGAGGGGGTGTCCCTCAGCCATGCCTGGAGTGGTGACGACTTGAAGCGTTTTTATCCTTGAAATAAAGTACATCTCTTACATCACCTTTGATCACATTCTATATATGCTGGCAATATCTCTTAATTGCAGGTCGAGTTGATGTCATATAACGATGTTCTTCAGCTGACAGGCTACCATCAGCTGGTAGGATAGGTGGCAAAACTCTGGGGCTAGATTGACATCTTACAACGATGTTATCCCGTTGTTAGGCTCCCATCAGTTGGTAGGACAGGTGGCAAAACTCGGGTGCCATATTGACGTCTTATAACAATGTTCTCCCGCTGCCAAGCTCCTATCAGCTGGCAGGACAGGTGGTAGAACTCGGGGGCTAGATTGACGTATTATAACGATGTTCTTCCGCTGCCAGACTCCCATCAGCTGGTAGGGCAGGTGGAAGAACTTGGGTGGTCAGATTGACGTCTTATAGCGATGTTCTCCTGCTGCCAGGCTCCCATTAGCTGGTAGGACAGGTGGCAGAACTCGAGGGCCAGATTGACGTCTTATAACGATGTTCTCCCACTGCCAGGCTCCCATCAGCTGGTAGGGAAGGTGACATAACTCGGGGGCCAGATTGACGTCTTATAGCAATGTTCTCTCGCTTACAGGCTCCCATCAGCTGGAAGGACAGGTGGCAGAACTCGGGGGCCAGATTGACGTCTTATAATGATGTTCACCTGCGGTCAGACTCCCATCATCTGGCAGGACAGGTGGTAGAACTCGGGGGCCAGATTGACGTCTTATAACGATGTTCTCCCGCTGCAAACCTCCCATCATCTGGCAGTACAGGTCGTAGAACTCGGGGGCCAGATTGACGTCTTATAACAATGTTCTCCCGCTACCAGGCTCCCATTAGATGGTAGGATAGGTGGCAGAACTCGGGGGCCAGATTGGCGTCTTATAGCGATGTTCTCCCGATGCCAAGCTCCCATCAGCTGGTAGCACAGGTGGAAGAACTTGGGGGCTAGAACGACGTCTTATAACGATGTTCTCCCGCTGCCAGGCTCCCATCAGCTGCAGAACCGGTGGCAGAATTCAGAGGCAAGATTGGCACCGCTGGTCAATGGTTCTCCCACGGCCAGACCCTAGCGCGCTTGCAGACAAGGGAAGAAGAAATCCCTAGAGGCTCGCTAAAATGGGTGTTGGGTCTGGCATTCCTTCACTTGACCCGTGGCGCTTTGCTACTTCTTTAAGAAATTAAGTAGCGCCCTCTCCTACAGTCCGGGCTTTTGGTGCAGTTGGGTATGTGCTTGATCCTTTGATTGGTATTAGAGGAGGTCACGGGTTCAAGACCGGGGGGGCGCTATAAAATCCCAAATTTTTCCCTTCTACCTGTGTGGGTCCGGCGGGTCAAGCAAACCGTAGACATGTGGTAACCCCACCTCTGAGCCATGTGGGCCATGTGGTAACCCCACCTCTGAGTCGATGGGTTGTGCTGGACGTCGGGGGGGATTGTTGGGTCCGGTGTTCCTTCACTTCACCCGTGGCGCTTTGCTACTTATTTAAGAAATTAAGTAGCGCCCTCTCCAACAGTCCGGGCTTTTGGTGTAGTTGGGTATGTGCTTGATCCTTCAATGGGAATCGGGGAAATGAGTATTGTCGAGAGCGAACACTCCAGGCGAGCCGGGCCTCACCCCCACCCCCCATCCCATCCCTTGCCCGCTCGGCAAGTACCTCAGGGTACTCGCGCGGCGATTAAATTTGCAAGCTCTCGTGAGAGGAGAGACCGTCGTCCAGGCCGCAGGCCCCGGGGCGTGTCAACAAGGGATCCCGAAGGCGACTACAGACGAGGCCTCAATCAGGGAGAGGACCGTGAGTCATCCACATAATGTCCCAACCAAATAAGGCATGGCCTGCGCGAGCCGCGCATCCGTGATGCGAGGCGGGCGACGCCTAGGCCTAGGTATCGCAAGAACGATAATAGAAACTCCCTGATTCGAGGGGGCAGATCGTCGCTCGTGGGATGGATACTGAAGGCCTCGTCATCTTCTATACTGAGTCCTTAGCGACCACGAGTCTAAGGGTGGTCTCAAGCGAGGCGAGCAGGAAAATCAAAGCCAGGTCGCAACATGTTTCACACAGTAATAACAACAAAGACAACAATCATACATTCAGAAAAAGAGAATCATATATACATACATTAACGGTTACATTAAGGGACAAAAATATACAGGGGCTTGGCCCGCATGTCCAGGATAGTTACAAAATGAGAACAGAAAAGAGGCAAGAATACAAAGAGAAGTCAAGAAGTTCGGCGCGGGGGCTTAGCGAGGCGAGCTCCCGGACGGTGCCCCCCCCCCAGAGTTTGGTAGGACTCGTCGCCCGGCTTTGGTACTGGAAGGAACAACTTCGGTACCACATTGCTCTCCAGGAGCCCTGCGCCCTCGCGCGTCACTAGGCTGGCTCGCTGCATGGTCTGGAGGGTGTAGGTTGCAGCCTTGGCACTGTTCTTCTGCATCATCTCCTCAAGCTCATAGGGCGAATGGTGGTCGCATCGGCCGCTGCTGCTGGAAGGCGGTGGAGCCGCAGCCTCCAGCTCTCGCACCCGCATATGCAGGGTCTCATTCTCCTTCTCAAGGGTGGCGATCTGGCGGTCGAGGCGTTGGGCAGTTGCTGCGTCCTGCGAGAAAGAAAAGTAGTATGAGAAAGGAATAAGTGACTTCAGACATCATGAGCAAGTGTTTGGACTTACTACCCCTCCCAGGTAACCGGCAAGGATGGCGTCGGCTGCGTCCGCCCGCTCTTTTTGGCGCACCGCTTCCTCCTGGGCGAGACGACGAGCCTCCTCCTTGCTCTCAGTAAGCATTGTGAGCGAGGCAAAGTTCCGCTCTAGCTGCATGCACCGGCGGCCCACCATGTGAGCTACCTCTAGGCCGCGGATCTGGGCTCGCGCGCTCTCATTAACTAGGACTAGCGTGTCCTCCTCTTCGAAGATCAAGGCATCCGCCCGCAAGTAGAGCCTGAAGGAGAAGGCCTAGGCCACCCCGCCGATGGACTCCTGCTCCACCCAGCTCGGCAATAGAGTCGAGATGGTGGCCCAGTTCATCTTTTTGTCCCACTTGAGTAGGGGCTCGCCATGCTCGTCCCGGTGCCACCCTCCATATCTGAAGTTGCAGTGCCCTCTAGGCACGGGTTTGTCGGCGGGCACCTGCCTTCGTGAGCTGGAGGTGACAGCCGCTCCCACAACACTTAGGGCGGTGGGATCCACCATGTGCTGATCTGTCGGGGCCTTGTCCTTTCCCGAAGATGCAGCGGGCGCGCCGCCCGCGGTATTTTGCTTTTTGGATGACAGTGACAACGGAGGTTGACCGCGGGCAACCCGCTTCGTAGTCGTGATGGTGGATGGGACCTCGCGACATGCGACAGCATCCGCCTCGGCCTGGGCGAGCTCATTCACAACCCGCATTTTCTCCACATTTAAATGATATATCAGAGTAAGAGAAAACACGTGTCATGATGTCACGTCAGCAGGGGATAACTGCAGATGCTCAGGCAAACCTCCAACTTAACACATTTACGAAAGAACTATAAGTTATTTAGAGAAAATCCAGTTTAAGTTAAGCGGTTAGTCGTATCCCTCGGCCTAGTAACTCATCTAGTTCACAAGAAAAAGATAGTTATACGCTGCGGAAAATAGTTTATTTACAAGATTATATGTCCTACATGAGTATAAACATCCCCAGAGGACAACTCATGGTATGCAAGACTCTAGCTTTATAATAGTTACGAAAGTAGTTTTTACGACCGCTAAATATAGTGATTTAGATTTCAAATATGACATATATGATGTAATAATAGTAATTTTATACTTTAAAATATCTAACATACAACATAACATAAAACCTTCCCAGAAAGCAAGTACAACCAACCCAAAAAGGTAAACTAGCAGCTAGTAAAGTATTCAATATTCCAAAAGAAAACTACCAGTGGGCGTCAACAACCTGACACAAACCCACTGAAAGTATGCAAGTCTGAACTAAACTGACAACAAGAACTACCTCACGATGGTGAGGAAAACCACTGCAACAACTGCAGTCCATAAGCTACCACCCAACACAGTCGCTCCATCGGCTACAACCCTGAACCTGAGGCATTCAAAAGAAGAACACCTCAACAAGAAAATACAAGTGACAAAGGAAATAAGCAGGAAAAAGGTAACAAGGCAAGAAAGGGTTTACCAAGCCCGACTATAAGAAATACTGAAACCACATCTGATTAGCCAAATAAAAACAGGTACAGTAAAGGTTTGCAATAAAGGAGTTAAAAGAACATTGAACCAAGTGCGGAACGAAGTCGTGCTTTGACAAAATCTGCAAGGATAAGCATGAAATAACATAGACTGATCTAAGAAACAAACTGAGCACAAAACAGCTCGAAAACGTGAATCATTAACACTAGGTAAAAACAATCGGGTCGGAGTCGGTGACCAAAACGTCTCATAGCAGGCTTCCAGACCCAAACGTCTCACAAAAGGCACTGCGGTGGTGGTCATCGGGCCTAACACATCCCAACAGTTCCACAAAATAGAGACCAAACAACCACCAAGTGTAATGACTCACAAACCGGCATCCAGTTGGTGGTCCTTTATCCACTGCCAACCTTCATAGCCGAAGAAACAACATACCCAAACACCCCAAACCAAAACTCAAGCCTAAACCCAAATAAATACCTAAACAAGTCCTACAATCACCCTAAGGACCAAACATGACGAATCCTACACGAAATGGCAAAATATTTTAAGTCCTGGCCAAATTCCGCGAGTATACCCGATGAGCTACACGGATACTCGACGAATTTCCACAACACTCGGCGAATAAGACTTGCGATACTCGACGAATTCCTACTATACTCGACGAATAAGACTTGCGATACTCGACAGTTTCTTCTGATACACGACGAACCTGCCTTAATGACAATTTCGGCGATACTCGTCGAATCCTAACTGATACTCGATGAAGTACACAGATACTCGACGAAATTCACTTACTCAAACCCGTCGAATTTCACTTAGCGATATACGTCGAATTCTCACCCGACTAACCTACCATATTCGACGAATTCTACCGTCGATACTCGACGAATCCTACTTACCTAAACTCGACGAACTCGGCTACGATACTCAGCGAATTTCTAACCTTAACCAGTCGAACTCTACCCTTCGATATACGCTGAATTCTACTTAAACCCTAAACTTACCCTCCAGGTCTTGGCTGAAAACTCACACTACCCTAGGAGTTCTCTCGTGGTTCAACCTATACTAACCCTACTCTCTAATGGAGTAGGAAAGAAAGGAAGAAAATAAACTAGAAATGGACATGCAAGGGGGAAATCCACTTGCCTTGAAACTGCGGAAAAATGTCTCCCGCTCGCACTACGATAAGGATCGGCCGTCAAATGATCTTAACAATGTTTCCTGAAACTTTTGCAGGAAGGAGGTCAAAATCACAAACCCTAACGCCTAGAAATCAAGGAATCGGTAAAAGTTTACCACGATCGCGTAGATCTCGGCGAGAGCTCTCCAAATCTTAACTCCTTCGTCGAAACCGACCACCGGACTACACCAGATCACCGATTGAAACCCCGCGACAACTCACCACTCGTACTCTTTCGTGAAACGGACGACGACTCGGCGGGGAAGACGATGAATAGGATTTTCTTGACGTGACCCTAATAATCGGCTATATATACACATATATAAATAATTTTAATTTTTAATATTATATTACAATACAATCAATAATAAACAACCCCAAAACGACCTGAAATCCAAACCAACTCGGAATCTTACAAAAATCGCACCGTAGCTAAATACCGATGCTAGAAATCTAACGACGAAGTCGAATTCCAAATCCCACAAACCAAACTCAGGTAAAACACCACCCGAAGATAAACCGCCACCACATCCCTATAAAAAGCTCCATCGAGTCACCAAAACAGACCCGGCTTGCGAGGGAAGGTGCACAACCAAGCCAAAAACCAACCACACAGGAAAACCCACTGAGCAAACCCATGCTCCAACAAACGACACTCACTAACTACGCGGCAACGTAACGCCCTGACGTCAAAAATACGTAACTACGGGAAGTAAAATAAACAACGAAAAATCAGGGGCGCTACAAGCTCGCCGGAGGCGACTCGTGCGCTCTCGTAGGGAGGATGCAAGGGAATGTCTCGCTCGCGTGCAATATGAGGGTTAGAGACTAGAGAGACTAAGTAAAAAAGTTGAATTACAAGTAGTTTACCTCGGTCGGGGGGAATAGGGGTGAGGATGTCAATGTTCCTGCGGAGGAACGCGACTTCGAGGTTCTTCCCCTGGAAGAACTCGCATAGCTTGGCCTCGTGGCCCCCCAAGCTAGGGGGTTGTAACTCACCCCACCGAAATGGACTGGCGAGAAGGGGACGTTGTTGAAGTCGCCTTTGACGAAGACAAACTTCCGGAGCCAGTGGTGGCTCTTGTTCACCGCCTCCCGCACCTTGACGTGTGTGCTAGAGAAGTAGGCGGTGTCATCCTTGTTCATGTGAAATGAGAACAGCTTGAGGAAGATCGCGAGACTGAACTCAATTCGCTCCTCCCGCAAGAAGCAGGTGAACCCGACCACTGCCGCAATTCGTCTCAAATATTTATAGATGATTTGAGTTCAATGTTCTTAAGAAAGATCAAATAAAAAGTGTTTCCGACACGCAGGCTGCCCTAAGAAGTAAATGCAGCCCCGGACCCGCGGGCTGACAGCAGGGATGGGGAGGGTGGCTCAGTATTGAATCCATATCCACCTACCCCACCCCCGCACCCCGGAGCGAGGCGGCACGCGAGGATTGAAGTACTCACGAACCGCCAACAGATCTCGCTAGGCTAGGTCGACCTTCTCCGTGGCATGCCTAAGTCGTTCCTCCGCTCGGGTAATGCGCACTCTAGGAGAATTTGTCCCGTCGCCGTCAGTTGGCCGCCTCGTGCCCTCCAGAATCGCGAACCGCTCCTCCGCCTCAGCCGTGTCCTCGTCCACCCTGTCGTAGACCTCCCGCGGCAGCTGGGAGTGCTTTTAGGATAACCAGGTCACCCGCCTCTTCATCTCCTCAGCATCCCGCGGGTCGCCCAGATATTCTGAGATATGGTCTGTGGAAGGGAGAGGTGAGTACCCCCCCCCCCCCCCGCTGATATCGGCATCGGAGGATGAGATCATGTTGAAGCCTACAAGAAACAGGGAAGATCAAGAAAAGCGGGCAGACCGTCTAAAGTAAGCAAGCTTGCAAACTCACCCGGGGTCAGCACATCGCCCGCATCGGTACCCGGGCGGGGGGTACTCGGCTGCCCTGGAAGAGCTCGCCTCTGAGACCTACGGGGGGTTTCCCCAGCCCGCAAGGAGTTAACAACGGGGAAAGCGATGGAGGCAGATCGACGACCCCTGGGACGTAACAGCAGTCGTAAGGGTCAGGTGAAGATCACAAAGGAAAGAAGGCAGGGAATGAGTCGAACTCACCATCTATCGTGAGAGGGCCCGCGTCAAGGGCAGGCCGCGAAGCTGGGGGGTTGGCGACCCGTTCAGACACATGCGGGGAGGAATGCCTCGATTCCACCCTCCCAGCTTCGCCATCGAGGGGTGCTTCCTACGGAAAAGGAAAGATTAGAATCAAAGTAATATGGAGATCGAGCAGTTGGCCCAAATACCACGTTGGCAACCTCGGCACCGGCCGCCGAGCTAGAGGCAAGGTTGCCATTCTGAGGAGACCGTCGGATCATCTTTGGCATCTTTGGTTTGAAGACGGGATCCAGTGACTCACGCGCCAGCCAGGGAGAAGCATCAAGTACTTGCTTTCACGTCCCCTCCCTCACGGCTGCTAGGCGCAATCGCATTTCTTCCGATATGGTCATCACTCAGCTAAAGTAGTCTACAAAGGAAGAAAAGCAGGACGGGATTCTTCCTCTTGGGCCTGAGGGTGTATTTATAGCATGTTGGTGGGACCCGCCAAAAGATTCCCTCCAGCTCAGCAGACACTCACCGAACACTTGGGGTTGGATGGTTCTTTCCGAGCTTCGTCGAAGCTCGCAAAGAGCGAAGATTATGTACAGCCCCGTGTTCGCCGAGTGCACCCCGCATGACAAAGCCCGGTTAGGGGGAGGACCACAAGTCTTGTGCGAGGTTCTAATCTGGCTTGCGTTTGGCCAGGTAGGTCCCCAACCCGCAGCTTACCGGGATAGGCCGCCAGCCCGCAGCTCACCAGGTAGGCGCCCAGCCTGCAACTCGCCCAGGTAGGCGTCCAGCCCGCAGCTCGCCAAGCAAGCAGCCGGTCCGCGGGAGGCCTAGTAGGAGGCTCGACAGCAGACGACCAGCCCGCGGCTCTCCCGGCAGATGGCCGAGCCGCAGAAGTCAGACCATGCCCATCCAGGAGGCCGGCGAACCGGCCCAGGAGGCGGGCAAACCGGCCCAGGAGGCTGGCAAACTGGCCCAAGAGGTTAGCGAGCTGGTTCGTGCTCTCCCCGCCAGAGGAGTAAAGCGTTGAGTGCTCAAGAAGCGTCGAGTGCGCTGAGAGCACCCAATAAGCGCCGAGTGCTAGAGAAGCGCCAAGTGCGCTGAGAGTACCCAAGAGGCGCTGAGTGCTCAAGAAGCGTCGAGTGCGCTGAGAACACCCGAGAGGCGCTAAGTTCTCAAGAAGCGTCGAGTGCGCTGAGAGCACCCGAGAAGCGCTGAGTGCTCAAAGAAGCGTCGAGTGCGCTGATAGCACCCGAGAGGCGCTGAGTGCTCAAGAAGCGTCGAGTGCGTTGAGAGCACCCGAGAAGTGTTGAGTGCTCAAGAAGCATCGAGTGCGCTGAGAGCACCCGAGAAGCGTTGAGTGCTCAAGAAGCATCGTGTGCACTGAGAGCACCCGAGAAGTGCTGAGTGCGTAGAGTTCACTCGACGCTTCTGTCCAGCATGCTTAAACATTTTTCGTGGTTAGCTGTAAACCGGCACTTCCTTCCTCCCACTGAAGCATCCTGCCTCCTTCCTCCAGCTCAACATTCTGAAATCTACCTCAATGTTGGCAACCTATCTGGGCACATCCCAGAGGAAATCAGTGGCATGGTCAATCTCCAAGGCGAGTTCGACTGTAAAATTTACCTGACCTTGGTTTGTTTGCATCTTTGTCTTACTCTATTCAAGTTCATGTCCTTCATTTCTTCATGAATCTTTTATTTTCAACTACAATTTTGATGTTGGATTATAACCAAATCACAGGAAGTGTACAAACACAGTTGGGTATGAGAGCTCTCTCCTTGCAATAAATCACTTAACCGGAGTAATCCCAACAAGCTTAGGTGATTTAGCGCAATTAAGATTGATGGACTTGAGATTCAACATCCTCTTTGATTTGATCCCGGAGAAGCTATCTCAAGCTTCATGGCTTTTTTTTACATTGGAGCTTCAAAATAACTCCCTCTTTGGCATCGTTATTGTTTCTGGAACTTCATTGGGCCTCTTCATTTGATGCCAAAGGAAGAAGAAAATTTACAGTGGTGGTTCACTCGGGATTGATGTATATGTTAATAGTGGGTGAGGCAAGTCAATATCGAGTTGCGGTTAACATTTTGTATTGTACTGAACATTAAGGAAGGTGTGAGAAGCCAAGTACGAGTTACAGTTAACAATCAATTTAGATAATTGAATTGAAGCAATATAAAATTATTTCTTTAATAAAATAGACAAGCGCCCTGGACTTGAAATCTGCAGTTCGCGTGGTCGCAGAACTGACATGCGCTGGCGAGGAAGCAAAGTGGCGGCCCATCTCGTGAGGAAACCTGGAGGCAGAGCGACGTGCGACGACTGGAACAGAAGCGGTGGTTGTCGCGTTGAAAGATCGGTGAAGGGAACGTCGGGGGAAGTGGTGAGCGAGATGGGTGTGGCGAACGACACTAGAGTTTGTTGAGGGCCAGCGGCAGAGCAGCGAGGGTCAGTTGCTGCAATCGATGATGGAGTTTTGCGGAGGGTTGAAGTTGCTTCTCACGCGTCTAGTGGTTCACCTGTACGGTTTGCACGATTCTTTTTTTAGGTAACTTAGATTGAATGAGTTTCATCATGAACACAAGATTATTCTTCATTCAATCCAGGGCTTTGTTATACATGATAAGTCTCATTCAAGTTTTGGACAAGTGTGTATTGTTTTCTTCTTCGATTCATAACCACTCCAGCTGAATTGATTAAGAAGTCTTTGTTTAATTGATCCAAATTGGTGATTCTAGTCATCTTTGGACCAAGTTCACAATTTTTGAATGAATTTAGTTTCTTTTTTTAGGAAATGTATGGGCATGTTTGATCTTCAAACGTTACAGACTAGCTAGTGGTTTACCTTTACGGTTTGTTACAATGAAAATTCCTAGTCTTCCTCCGTTTTTTTTGTTTTTGGTCACTTAGATTGGATGAGTTTCATCTTGGGCACTATATTTATTCTTCATTCAAAAGCTCACATAGTTTCATGCTTCGAAATATGAGATGCCTTAAGATGTGTCTTCTCTTTAGTGCTATTATAGAGATAATTCTCATTTACGGTTTATGAGCATCTCATGATCTTGTTAAGATATCGTTATTAAATACTGAAATGCATCTCATTGGAAAAACATTTAGCTGTACTTATTCATGATATTGTTTTTTGCTGTAATTTTTAGTGTTATATGATTTTTATGCAACTTTCCTTGGATGATGCGCCTTCTTTGTAGGATTGACTGACGCACTTTGCATCATGATACTAATGAGTTGATCTCTTTTTCAGTGTGAAAATTCATGATTTTCAGCTTTTTAGTGGTTATGTTGTTATTTATGAGATGGAAAACGCCTTGCAAAAAGTAACTGTATATAGTCTTCCACAAATGGGTGAAGAAATTGGACCACTCCAAAATGGTCGAGCAATAGATTTTGTTGATCCTATATACTTAGTGGACACTCAGGAATCACAGTTTTCTTCAAACATTTTACGATTCTCTTATAGTTCGATGAAAACACCTCCATCTATTTATGACTATGATATGACTTCAGGCATTTCTGTTCTTAAGAAGATTCAGCAGGTAAAGTATACGAATATGAGAACACTAATCTTTGGTTTATTTATAGTTGCATGCCTTTTAATCCGTAAGCACTTGTTGTAGAGTTCTCTCTTTTATGATGTGGCAATAAAATCGGATTAAGTCTTGTTCAGTATCTTGAGGGAAAAAATAAGCAAAATTTGCATTTTGAAAATAAACCTCTGTATGAGATAAGGGGTTGATAGTCCATCCTAGGTGTGAAGAGTCTTTTTTTATTAAAAATTATGAACCATTGTTATAACTTGTTAAGTTGATATATAGTTTCCTAAGATGCATGCATATCAATTTATCATCATTAATCCTCATTAATCCTCATTGTTAGTCTTATGTTTAATCATTTAGGGTTGACTTTATGAACTCTCATTCTTCATTCATTTCTAATCAGTGTTGCATCGGGTGTTAATCAAATTTCTCTCAAATTTTTTGCACTTCTAGTCATATGACCTTCGGCCAACACTTTTTCCTTCCTAGTTGTTTCTCATTAATTGTATCTACCCATTTCTTTTGGTGCAGCTTCTACTCCTTTTTATGTTCTCCAACTATCTTAGTTTTTTTAGTGATTATGGTCTCTCGACTAGAATTTTTTTCATGCCAGTCCCTCTAATATAATCATTTCTCAACAACTTATCTTTATATCTAACAGTTGATATAAAATTCTTCAATTTTATTTTATTTTCATAACTTTGTGCACATATTTAAAGATTTAATCAACTCTAATGGTCTACTTATATAATTTACCACCTTTAAAACTTGTTTGGTTACTGATAAGATGTCTAATTATTTCTTTCTTATGTGTGTATATTGTTAATGCATTAATTTGATTAATTCTAAGAGCTATTTTTGTCTTGTGTTTTAATGATAATTTGCTATTTTACTATGTTATCTCTCCTTATAGTAGTTTAGTATTTGTAGATAGAATGTGATCAATTATCTATTCACATCAACAATAGAGTATATATGCATGAGATGGTGATCCCAACACCCGAAGTAACTCTAAATTATATTTACCATATACATTATCTAACACCCCTCAAACTTAAGGGGGATTATACACCGAGAGTTTGGACAATAGATATGTATGTTGGTTCCGCGTATGTGGCTTAGTCATCAAATCTGCAAGTTGCTGCTCAAAAGAAATAAAGTGAGGAACAAGACTACCATGACCATACTACTCTCGTAGGAAGAAAGCATCCACCGCAATATGCTTAGCAAGAGAGTGTTTCACTGGGTTCAGAGTAATCTGAATAGCACAAGTGTTATCACAATGGAGTGGAGTGGGATCTGAAGAAGCGACACCAAGGTCCTCATGAATATAGCGGAGCCAAATAATATCCTCAGTGGTGGTAGTCATTGATCGAACCTTAGCCTCAGTGCAAACTATTTCTTGGATTTCCATGCAATATGTGATGAAACCAAGAGTAGGAAGAAACCCGTGACAGATCGATGATCATCATGATCACTGGCTCAGGTAGCATCCGAGTAAGCACAGAGCTGCAGAGAACTAAAACTGAAGAAGAAGAAGAAGAGGTCTCGTGAATTCGCCGCATGGAGATTGTTGGAACCAACAGGGTCGATTCCACCTAAAGCTCGGAACTACTGGGGCAGCTCACGCTTACTCTCTTGGGATCACCCTCGAGGCGAAGAACTAGACCGGAGGCTTCAGCGAGGAGGTCCCACCACGTACCCGGAAGAGACAAAAGCTCTTCCCCTCCCTAGCCAATGCTGAGCTAGGTGCCTTAGAAGAAGTGGAAGGAGTCAAGAAAACTTGTCTTTCTAAGGCACCTTACCGGTCTATTTATAGGCCTCTGAACTGGGACTGCAAATAACCAATTTACACCACTCTAAAATTACCAGAATATCCCTGGCTAGGTCTGCCAACAGCCAAACTCCGTTGTCCGCAAGGGCTAAATGCAGACCACCTGGGGTAAAAGGGTAAAACACCCCTGGGGCCTAAAAAGTGGGCCCGACCCTACCTGAACCGGCCATGAACCAAAGGGGAACTTGGCGAGTACTCATCCATAGGGTCCTCTCGCAGGACGAGAGGGCCAACCCGGGCGAGAGCTCCACTTCAGGAGCCCTCTCGCGCGGGGAGCTGGCCACTCGCCGAAAAAGCTTCCTATCTCGGCATTCACCTATCGAAGGCCATGCTCCACTTAGGCCATCTCGCTTGATGCAGTGAACCTCGCTCCTTACCCTGTCTCCTGGCGCCTCTCGCCTGAGCCTTCTCGCTCGTCATTCGCTGCCTGGGCCCTCTCGCCTGGGCCTTCTCGCTCGTCATTCGCTGCCTGGGCCCTCTCGCCTGGGCCTTCTCGCTCTTCTGCGAGTCCGAGGTTGTACACAATCCCCGCTCTTTTCGTGGTTGTTTATAAGCTCGAAAAGATAGTTCAACCGAGACTCGTGGTAGTACGGCGAATTTATTAGGGGGAATCTTCGGGTGGGCCCCTTGCCTTTTCTATAAATAAGGAAATCGCCTCCCCGCAAGGGGGCATCTTCTTCCCGCATCTGCTTCTATGTCTCTCAGTCAAAGTTTCCAGGATCGCATCGCGGCCGTGCGCCAACGGAACAAGGCGACGGCGGCGGGTCTGAACAAGATCCCCGCACGTGATTCTCATTCGCTACCGCCATCCGCCTCTCTCCCGAAAAAGGCAAAGGTTCCGGAGCCTCCCCTCTCGGCAAGAGAACCTTCTCGCCCCTTTCCGAGGGGGTACGTACCTCCCACTCCAGCTAGTCTCAAAGGAAAAGAGGTGAGTCTTTCAAACCTGCTATGATCTCTTTGCACCACCCACTTTTTACTTGCTATCTTTTCCTAGAAAATCTCGGTTCTACCTCATCGTCCGGAGACCATTCGCATCAACCTTTCAAAGCTTCCTTCCCGGCCTCTCTCTCCCCAAGCCTCCACTCCCCCCTCCACCCCCGTGATGAGGAGGGATGATCCTTCTACCACATCGGGCTCCACCCGTCGCTTCGGTAAGAGGCCCTACTCCTGACACCTGCTCTCTTCTTCTTGCCGCCCGCTTTTTTCTTGCCACTTTATCTCTTTGGCTCCTCCATAGGTGCGAGTGGAACACCTGTCGAGGACTCACTGGCTGCCGACTCGCCGGTCGACGATTACTCCAAGCAGCTAGCCCCCTCGCCTCCTCCTCCTATAGATGAGATTGAGGACTACCTGGGCGACCCCACGGACCCTATAGAGATGAAGCGCAAGGTGGCCGAGATGCTGCGGAAGCACGCGCGCATCATTCAAGCGCTGGAAAATGGGAAGCAAGCCGCAGACCACCGGATCGACTGGCTAGAGGTGGAATGCGCTCGCCTGTCTTCGGAGATAGACGCTGATATTGAGGTGGACCAGACGAACCCTCAGGCAATCTTGGATGACGTCGACCAACAACACCGTCTCGCCCGCAGCGGTGTCGAGGCGGCTCGCGCCTTCCACCTCCCCAGTCGTCCTCCCTGCGTAAGAAGCCGTGGGGGAGGACGATGGAGGTGGGATAAGAATTGACGAGAGCTCCGCCTTCTTTCCTCTCGCCTCTCGCTCTTTTCGTTCGCCTTGTCTCTGTAATAAAATACTTGCTTATATACCGCTAGTCGCGCGCTTTTCGAACTTGCCACCCGTCTTTATGCGGGATTAAATTTTTTAATTTGGTGATTTGCCTGTTTAAACGGTGTGACAGTGCTAATATCTTCTTTTATGCTAATTTTTGTCCTTTATTAATTTTTAACCTTTATTACTTTTATTTCCCTGCGCCCATCTTTTCACCGCCTTCTTGGGCTGATGGCCCACTTAGGGTTCCGCTGCCAGAGGCTTGGAGAGAGAAGGGTTGGCCGACGCTTGCCTTTCTCCGGCGTGGCCCTCTATCCGCTTACCCTCCTACTCATGAGGGCTATAAATACCCCCGCTGCATAGGCTGGAAACACGTTTTCCTAGACTTCCGCTCGCGGCTCCCCCTCCTTCCGCAGCTCGCCTTGCGCTCCAGCCCCCTCATCCTTCCCCTTTACTGTCCTTCTTGTCTTCTCGCTGGTCCTCCACTCGCCGACTTTCCCTTCGTCTCGCGCACTCATGGGAAAAAGGAGGCCAGAGGATGGTGAGGGCCGCAGCCGCTGCGGGAAGAGATTCTCCGACCACGATTTCCCTCCCGGTCGCCTCTTGGCAGACGAATACGAGGCCTTCCGGAGCGACTTCTTGTCGGAGGGCTACGAATCACGCCCTCCCAAGGTTGGTGAGAGCGTGAACACATTCTACCCGGGCGAGCTCGCCTTCCCCATCTCGCACTTCGAGGCGGGGCTTCGGCTTCCCCTCTGGCCCGAGGTGAAGCAAGTTCTTAAGTACTTCGGCGTCGTGCCTGCCCAGTTAAACCCCAACGCGATCTCAGTTATCGTCGCGTTCACGTGCTACATGCGGCGAGAGAGAATAGAATTCAGTCTCACCGTCTTCCGGAAGATGTTCGTCTACCACGCCAATCAAGACGGGGTCTCCTTCTTCACCGGGCTGAATCTAAAAGTCTGCGAGACACCCAACAAGAATCATCACTGGCTAACCCGCTTCGTCTTCATCCGCGGGAACCTGGGCGGCGTCCCTCTCGCGCCCGTTTCGCCCGCGGAAATCTTCTATGTTACTCCGCAGGTCGGCAGCACGGACAAGCTTCTTTGCGAGTACCTC
Organism: Platanthera zijinensis; assembly: GCA_039513925.1. NCBI lineage: Eukaryota > Viridiplantae > Streptophyta > Magnoliopsida > Asparagales > Orchidaceae > Platanthera > Platanthera zijinensis. The sequence goes on from CM077094.1 coordinate 169,175,730, forward strand.
GCTGGGAAGAACTTCGAGGTTAGGTTTTTGAGGCGGGGGCTCGCCTCGCTGCTGCCCGTGCTCCCTGGAGAAGGTATGCTCGACCCCCTCGTCTTTTTCTTGCCTTCCGAGCCTTCCTCTTGCTGAACCTTTTCCCTGACTCTTTCTCGCTTCTCCCAGGAGAGAGGAACGTGCCGGTGCACCCACCCTACAGAAGTAATATCAAGCCGTCTAAAGACATGGCTCTCGCTACTATGGCAGTCGAGGCGGCCAAAGATTCGTTGGCCCCTTCTCCTCGAAAGAGGGCGGCTGAGGACTCGGCCCCCTCTCGCCTCACCCCCTCAAAGAAACTAAAGATGAAGCTGAAGAAGGTAGTCTCCTTCCCTTCTGAGAAGGGCAAGGTCCCTGCGGACACAGCGGCGACGCCGGGATCCTTGAGCCCCATATCCCTGGGATCCGAATCTCCCCACTCACCACCCTTGACCTCTCCGCACAGGGTCGTCTCGCTTCCTGAAGACACGGCCCCTCTCGCACTTCCCGCGAGCTCTTCTCACCAACCTCTCCGGTCCCCTTCTCGCGGGGAGGCTCCTCTCCAATATCCTGCTCCATCCGCCCACCCAAATTTCAATGCGGGCCCGTCTATCCCCGACGGTGTCAATGAGCCTTCGCTCATCTGGGATAAGGGAGCACATCGGGTATCCATCTTTACCCTCCTCCCCGCATGGAGGGAGCAAGGGGAGTCTTCTGCCCATGCCTTCTCCTTGGGCTTCGGCCTCTATGGGGGTCTCGCCCCTGACGCACTCGACGCGGCCTCCACACGAGATCTCATCTTCAGGACGGCCCACTCGCAGATGCGTACCCTCGAGCTTTCTCATCAACTCTCGCGCTGCCTAATTTACAATACTCGAAGCTGGAAGGAGATAAACACCCAACTCACTGCCGAGCGCGAGAAGTCTGGGGATCTCACCAAGCGACTGGAGGTGGCCGAGAACCTTCTCACCAAGGCCAGTGGCGGAGTGGTGAGTTGATACTGGGTCGGCTTTCTCAAGCACTCTCCCGCTAGATTTAACGGTTCATTCTTTTTGCAGGATGCCGAGACGGCTGAAAGACTGCGTTCGCGAGTCGAGGAGCTGGAGACGGAGGTGAAGGAACTGAAAACAGAGAAGACCCACCTCAAGGAGGCCTCTACCTCTCGCTTGCAGGCCACTCCTCCTCCAGCACATTATACGCACGATGAGGTTGAGGAATTTTGACGGGACGCCAACATACGGACCGTCGAGCTCATCCTGAGGTGATGCGAGAGATGGGCGTAGTTAAAGATGATTGTGAGGACATCACCGCCCGGGACCTCGTGCCCGAGATTTATGGCGAGGACGAGGAGTCTTCGGCGGGCGAGAAGGACTAGGGCTCCTTGAGCATAACCGCCTTTTCCTTTCCTCCTTTTTTTTGTTACCATTATAATGCCTCCCGATTTGGGATTGTCCTGTATTAAGACACGAATACGATTCACTCGTATATATATATATATATTTGCTCGCGCCTGAAGCTAGCCTCTTTCTTTTCTTCCTCGCTCTTTTTTCTTTTTCTCTTGTTTGGACAGCTCGCAAGATCTTCGAGATTCTTGGCGGCGAGAGGGGGTTGTCTTTCCCCTCGCCGACTGTTATCAGCCGACCTGGACCAGGGGGCGAGCGGGCGAGTCTCTGCCACTCTCGCGGGCGTGGGGACCCCTTCTCCTTCCTCTTGCGCAGCCTATCGGCTCCTCTCGGCGCGAGTGGACCTGGGGGGGTCAATTATTCCCCCCCCCCCCACCCTCTCTTCTTTTTCTTTATGCAGGAAGTCATTTTGAAGTATCCCCACCTTTTTGTGTTCCCCTGATTAATCAGCTTCCGTGTCAAGACCTCAGTTACCTGCCTCCGGAGAATACCTAACCCTAGTTACGGTCGTAAGGCATTTATGCTCTCCAACTGCAGCTTCTGTTCCCCTATCCAGTACGGCAATGGAAATAAGTCCTTGCTCGCAAAAACTGTAACCCGGTAGAGTAAGAAGGTAAGCGGGGATGAGGGAGGAGGTAACCACTCCGCAGAAGGGGCCTGATCCACCTTTTGTCATTGTTTCTAACCGCCGAGTGAGCCTACTGCTCCGCCAGCTTGATGGGAGCCTGGTCAGCGGGTCTGCTCGGGGTCTCCTCTCCTCTTTCTCCTCCAACCACCGAGTGAGCCTACAGCCCTGCCAGCTTGATGGGAGCCTGGGCAGCGGGTCTTCTCGGGGTCTCCTCTCCTCTTTCTCCTCCAACCACCGAGTGAGCCTACAGCCCTGTCAGTTTGATGGGAGCCTGGTCAGCGGGTCTGCTCGGGGTCTCCTCTCCTCTTTCTCCTCCAACCACCGAGTGAGCCTACAGCCCTGCCAGCTTGATGGGAGCCTGGTCAGTGGGTCTGTTCGGGGTCTCCTCTCCTCTTTCTCCTCCAACCACCGAGTGAGCCTACAGCCCTGCCAGCTTGATGGGAGCCTGGTCAGCGGGTCTGCTGGGGGTCTCCTCTCCTCTTTCTCCTCCAACCACCGAGTGAGCCTACAGCCCTGCCAGCTTGATGGGAGCCTGGTCAGCGGGTCTGCTTGGGGTCTCCTCTCCTCTTTCTCCTCCAACCACCGAGTGATCCTACAGCCCTGCCAGCTTGATGGGAGCTTGGTCAGTGTGTATGCTCGGGGTCTCCTCTCCTCTTTCTCATCCAACCCCCGAGTGAGCCTACAGCCCTGCCAGCTTGATGGGAGCCTGGTCAGCGGGTCTGCTCGGGGTCTCCTCTCCTCTTTCTCCTCCAACCACCGAGTGAGCCTACAGCCCTGCCAGCTTGATGGGAGCCTGGGCAGCGGGTCTGCTCGGGGTCTCCTCTCCTCTTTCTCCTCCAAACACCGAGTGAGCCTACAGCCCTGTCAGCTTGATGAGAGCCTGGTCAGCGGGTCTGCTCGGGGTCTCCTCTCCTCTTTCTCCTCCAACCACCGAGTGAGCCTACAGCCCTGCCAGCTTGATGGGAGCCTGGTCAGCGGGTCTGTTCGGGGTCTCCTCTCCTCTTTCTCCTCCAACCACCGAGTGAGCCTACAGCCCTGCCAGCTTGATGGGAGCCTGGTCAGCGGGTCTGCTCGGGGTCTCCTCTCCTCTTTTCCTCCAACCACCGAGTGAGCCTACAGCCCTGCCAGCTTGATGGGAGCCTGGTCAGCGGGTCTGCTCGGGGTCTCCTCTCCTCTTTCTCCTCCAACCACCGAGTGAGCCTACAGCCCTGCCAGCTTGATGGGAGCCTGGTCAGCGGGTCTGCTCGGGGTCTCCTCTCCTCTTTCTCCTCCAACCACCGTCTTCCAAGAAGGACACCCTGAGGGGCATTGTGCTAGGAAATCATGACACATTCGAAAGTAAGATCATTAAAGTTATATTCAAGCATATTCAAAGGAAAATTATCATTATGGATAGAAACACTTCAGATCATCACCACTGCGGGCGCGATCCAGGGTTACCCCGTCCACATCCTGGAGGTGATACCCTCCTGACTTCAAAGCTTCTTTTACAATAAAGGGACCCTCCCAATTGGGGTTGAGCTTTCCTACCGATTCCCCCTACCCGCGGCATCCACCTTCTTGAGGACCAAGTCCCCCTTTAGAAATTGCTTGACCCGGATGTGCTTATCAAAGTACTTGGACATCCGGCGCTTGACCTCTTCCTGTCAGACTGATGCTAGCTCCCAGAGCTCCTCTACAAGGTCGAGTGAAAGCCTCTGCTCCTCTCCGTTATCGACCTGCCACCTTTCATCTCCCTCCTTTGCTGTCGTTACCCTGGGAGATTCGACCTCAAACTCTACAGGTATGACGGCCTCCGAGCCATGGGAGAGCTTAAAAGGTGTTTCCCCGGTGGCCGTATTTGGAGTAGTTCGCAGAGCCCACAGGACGGAGGGGAGTTGTTCCACCCAGCTCCCCCTCAAATTCTCCACTTTCTTTTTAAAGAGATTCACAACGATCTTATTTGCTACTTCCACCTGTCCGTTGCTTCGAGGGTGATGAACCGAGGCAAACCGAAGGTCTATGCCAAGCTGCACACAGAAGTCCACAAACTCCCTGCTGGCGAATTGTTGCCCATTGTCGGTGACTATGGCCAAAGGGAGCTCGTGCCAGCAAATAATCTCTCCCCACACAAAGTTCTTGACTACTTGCGACGTCACCTTCGCCAAAGCCTTCACCTCCAGCCATTTCGAAAAGTAATCCACCATGACCAGTAGGAACCTCCTCTGACCGCTAGCTCGAGGGAACGGCCCCACTAGGTCCAGTCCCCATATGGCGAAGGGCCATGGAGAGGTGATCGTTCGCAGCCTATGTGTTGGGAGGAGCTGCAAGGGAGCAAACTCCTGGAACTTTCTACACCTCTTAGCAAGCTCCTCCGCATCTTTCCGGAGGGTAGGCCAGAAATAGCCCTGCCTTAGTACCCTCCCTTCCAAAGTCCGACTCCCTGAGTGGCTTCCGCATTCCCCCGAATGGACCTCCTCCAATACCTTTGATGCTTCCCTCTCGGATACACACCGGGCCAGCAATCCAGACAATGTTTTCGGTAAAGTACTCCTTCAACAGATAATAAGCTGACTTGTACCTAATCCGCTTCCTCTCGAGATCCCCCTCGAGTAGATGTCCCGACGCCAAGAAAATCACAAAAGGATCCATCCAAGACACCTCCGCTAGCGAATTGTGGCCCATTGTCGGTGACTATGGCCAAAGGGAGCCCGTGCCGGCAAATAATCTCTCCCCACACAAAGTTCTTGACTACTTGCGACGTCACCTTCGCCAAAGCCTTCACCTCCAGCCATTTCGAAAAGTAATCCACCATGACCAGTAGGAACCTCCTCTGACCGCTAGCTCGAGGCAACGGCCACAATAGGTCCAGTCCCCATATGGCGAAGGGCCATGGAGAGGTGATCGTTCGCAGCCTCTGTGTTGGGAGGAGCTGCAAGGGAGCAAACTCCTGGTACTTTCTACACCTCTTAGCAAGCTCCTCTGCATCTTTCCGGAGGGTAGGCCAGAAATAGCCCTTCCTTAGTACCCTCCCTTCCAAAGTCCGACTCCCTGAGTGGCATCCGCATTCCCTCGAATGGACCTCCTCCAATACCTTTGATGCTTCCCTCTCGGATACACACCGAGCCAGCAATCCAGACAATGTTTTTCGGGAAAGTACTCCTTCCTTCAACAGATAATAAGCTGACTTGTACCTAATCCGCTTCCTCTCGAGATCCCCCTCGGGTAGATGTCCTGGCGCCAAGAAAATCACAAAAGGATCCATCCAAGACACCTCTGCTGGCGAATTGTGGCCCATTGTCGGTGACTATGGCCAAAGGGAGCCCGTGCCGGCAAATAATCTCTCCCCACACAAAGTTCTTGACTACTTGCGACGTCACCTTCGCCAAATCCTTCACCTCCAGCCATTTCGAAAAGTAATCCACCATGACCAGTAGGAACCTCCTCTGACCGCTAGCTCGAGGGAACGGCCCCACTAGGTCCAGTCCCCATATGGCGAAGGGCCATGGAGAGGTGATCGTTCGCAGCCTCTGTGCTGGGAGGAGCTGCAAGGGAGCAAACTCCTAGCACTTTCTACACCTCTTAGCAAGCTCCTCCGCATCTTTCCGGAGGGTAGGCCAGAAATAGCCCTGCCTTAGTACCCTCCCTTCCAAAGTCCGACTCCCTGAGTGGCTTCCGCATTCCCCCGAATGGACCTCCTCCAATACCTTTGATGCTTCCCTCTCGGATACACACCGGGCCAGCAATCCAGACAATGTTTTTCGGTAAAGTACTCCTTCCTTCAACAGATAATAAGCTGACTTGTACCTAATCCGCTTCCTCTCGAGATCCCCCTCGGGTAGATGTCCTGACGCCAAGAAAATCACAAAAGGATCCATCCAAGACACCTCCCGGTCGACCTCCATTATCTCCCCTTCTTCTATGGAAGGCCTGAAGAGTTCGGCCATAGTCCCTCCGGCCTGAGGACCATGCTTTGCAAGCAAGTCTGCCTTAGCACTCTCTTCTTGAGGAACGTGCTGGATGGAGAAGCTATGAAACTGCCCAACGACACCCTTTATCTTTACCAGGTACAACTGGAGGGTCGGTTCCCTTACCTCGAACTCTCCGTTGATGTGTCTTGCCACCACCAAGGAGTCCGTGAAGACCCTGATATCCTGTATGCCCAACTCCCTAGCCAGCCGAAGCCCGGTGATGATTGCTTCGTACTCGGCTTGATTGTTCGTGAGGGTGAAGTGTATCTTCAAGGCTTGCTCAATCCTAGTCCCCTCGGGACTCGTCAAGATGACTCCTCCTCCAAAAGAATTCTTACCAGAAGCTCCATCCACCAACATCTCCCAATCCACCACGGGGGATACCTCCACCTCCTCGGCCTCTACCACATAGTCCGCCAAGAAATCCTCCACCACCTGCGCCTTAATAGCCTCTCGGGGGATGTAGGAGAGGTCGAATTCGCTTAGCTCTATCGACCACTTGGCTAATATTCTTGAGTGCTCGACCCCCTCGAGGATGCGGCGAAGGGGGTGGTCCGTCACGACCTGGATTGCATGGGCTTGGAAGTATGGCCTAAGCTTCTGGGATGACATGACGAGAGCGAAGTCCAGCTTTTCTAGGATGGGGTACTTCAGCTCTGCCTTTTTGAGGGCCCTACTTACATAATAAATGGGGAATTGCTTCTTTCCTTCTTCTCGGACGAGGACCGAGCTAACTGCCCCCATCCCTACCCCCAAATAGAGGAATAAACTCTCCCCTTCCCTCGGCCCTTGAAGTAGTGGCGTCTGGGTAAGCTGCCGTTTGAGAGCCATAAAGGCCTCTTCGCATTCTAAGGTACACTCGAACTCTCTTCCTCCCCTTAGAGTTCGAAAGAAAGAGGAGCACCTCTCTCCCGCCCTTGAGAGGAACCTGCTCAACCCAGCTAGCTTCCCAGTAAGACGTTGGACCTCCTTGACATTTTTAGGAGATCCCAGCTCTAGTATGGCTTTTACCTTGTCGGGATTGGGTTCCACCCCCGCAGGAGTAAGGAGGTGTCCCAAAAACTTCCCCCTGCTGGCCCCGAATACACATTTCAAAGGGTTAAGCCTCATCTTATACTTCCTTACCGTCGTAAACGTCTCCTGCAGGTCCAAGATATGGGACCCGAGGTCCCGACTCTTAACCATCAAGTCATCCACATAGACCTCGAGGTTCTGCCCCTTCTGCTCTCAAAAAATCCGGTTCATCATCCTTTGATATGTTGCTCCTGCATTCTTTAGCCCGAAGGGCATCATGTTATAACTGAAGCACCCGTCCTCCGTGATGAAGGTTGCGTCCTTGACGTCCGGAGGGTGCATGCGAATCTGATGGTACCCTAAAAAAGCATCTAAAAAGCTCATTAGTGAGAAGCCGACGGCTGAGTCAACCAGCGCGTCGATTCGAGGCAGGGGGTAACAATCCTTAGGGCATGCTTTATTTAAAAGAGAGAAATCAATACACATCCTCCATTTACCCTCCCCCTTTTTTATCATTACAACATTTCTCACCCACCCCGGATACCTGTTGGCAGATATGAATCCTGCTTAGAGCAGCTTCTCCACCTCCTCTCGGATAGGTCTAGCCATCTTGGAGGCGATGGCCCTCTTTTTCATGTTGGATGGGGCGGACCTTGGGGTCCAGGTTGAGACGGTGGCATGCCACGTCCGCGTTGATCCCTGGCATGTCCACTGCGCTCCAGGCGAAGATGTCGATGTTCTCTTGCACGCACCTCTGGACCTCTTCCTGGTCTTTTGGAGTGAGCTCTCCGCTGATCTTTATCCTTTCCTTCCTTCCGTCCTTTGTGAGGATCTCCACTTCCAGGAATTCCACAGTCTCCCTCAACCTTGAAGGTTCTTCTTCCTCTGGCTCCCCTAGATCCTCTTCCAGATCCCTTGCCCCGCACTCCACTCCCAGACCTTCCATGGCAACTACCCTCTCCTGGGCCCTCCCTTTCTCTCCTCCAAGATCCCCCTCTGGTGATGCCCTCTTTCTCTTCTTTTCCCCAAGACTTCCTCCTTTCCCCCCTACGCTCCTGCTCTCCAGCCACTAGCACTCCGGCCATTGCTGGCTCCACCGCAATGCTTATGTCCCCTACTCCTTCTCTTCCCAACTCTTCTCCCTCGGCCACCTGCTCTCCTACCACAAGACTTTCCTCCACCCTCGCTTCTTCTCTCCCCAGCTCTTCTCCTCCATCCACCTGCTCTCCTGCCATTGCTGGCTCCACCGCAATGCCTATGTCCCCTACTTCTTCTTCTCTATCCCACTCTTCCCGTTCCATCCTTTTCTCCATCTCCTCTGCATCCCCCTCCCACGAGATGGTGTTGACCGCCGTCACGTAACACTCCCGAGCTGCCTTCGGATCCCCCCTTACCCTGATCTGGGTTCCTCCCGAATTAAGCTTCAAGCACTGATGGAACGAGGATGGTACACACCTAAAGGCGCTGATCAAAGGGCACCCGAAGATCGCATTATAACTGCTGGGAGCATCCACTATCACGAAACAACAGTTCCTGGACAGCCCCCCCAGCGTCACCTGAAGTCCTACTCCTCCTTCGACCTCCTTCCTCTCCCCCAAGAATCCAAACAAAGGCCCATCCGCCGCCAACACCCTTCGAGCCTCCACCCTCATCTCATTGAATGCCTTCTTGAAGATCACATTGACGGAGCTCCCGTTGTCCACCAAAATGCGGGACACCGTGAAGTTCTCAATGGCGGTCCGAATTACCAGCGCGTCGCAGAAAGGGTCCTCATGATCTGGTAGGTCCCTTCTGGAAAAGTTGATTTTCTCATCTGGGGGTGGGGCTTGCGACGTCGAGGCAACGCTCCGACGATACATCGTGTGAAGACTGGCCTTACGGGTGGCCTCGATCCCCCCCCCCCATGAATTACCCCAATCCCTCCTCGATCTCCCGTGTCCGACCGATCCACACATCGATCCTCCTCCGCGGCTCCTGGCATCTCCACTATCTGTACTAGTGGTCATTGGTCTTCTCCTCCTCTACCCCTCTTCAACTCTAAAAACTCTGGGCACGTGGCCGTCGCATGGCCCTCCTCCTCATGGAAGTCGCAATATGGCAGACCTCCTCCCCCACATCTCCCTTCTTGGGGGCTCCTCCTCCTTCCCCCAATCGCTCTCCCACGCTCTCTTCCTCTTCCTCTCCCTCGGCCAATGGCCATAGCTTGCTGAGGCGGAGGTGGGAGCGGCCTCGGGCCATGCCCCCACCCTAGCGGATGAAATCTCCCTGGTCCCGGATAAAAGTTCCTTCCCCCCTGCGGAGGACCCCTTCCTGGTCCTTGAACTGGGCCTCCTGGTTGCCTCCAGCCCAACTCTGGGTGCACAGGCCCCCTTAGCTCTTCCCTTCTCCTTCCCTCTTGCTGCCTTGTTCCTCCAGACTCTCTCTGCTCCCCCTCCGTCAACCTTGCTAACTTCCTTGCAAATACTGGGTTTGCCGCCTCCATGGCTATCTCCTTTGCTGCCTTCTCCATCAATCCCTCAAAGGACAACGGCGCCTTCCGGGTTAGGCTCATCTTGAAGAAGCCTTCCTTCAACCCCACAGTGAAGGCCATCTGGAGGGAGAAACCGGGCACCTCCTGGATGTCTAAGATCTCCTCCTAGAAACGATCCACATACTGAGCCAGCGACTCGTCCGTCTTCTGCTTGATCAGGAAGATGGACTCCGGGTTCTTCTTCCTCTTCTTCGAGGTCGAGAAGCGCAGTTGGAAGCTCCTGCTCAGGTCTTCGAAGCAATAAATAGAACCCGCCGAGAGTTGATGGAACCAGTCCCTGGCCTTATCCTTCAAAGTGATGGCGAAGAGGCGGCACTTGAAGGCGTCGGTCATAGGTCTGATGGAGACCGCATCTTCAAACCATTGCAGGTGCTGGAGGGGATCATCCTTCCCCACTTAGTAGGTCATCTCCGGCTCGCGGAACCCTTCCGGAACGGGTGCCGAGAGGACCAGCTCGCAGAAGGGAGATCCTCTCGTCAGAGGTCTCGCCTGGTCCACTCGTGCGACTAGCCCCGCGGGCGCGACGACACTCACCGGGCTGGGGAAGAGCTCCCTTCCTTCCCCTCTCGCTGGCTTCCTTCCGCCGCCACTTCCTTTCCCGGTCGCCTCCCGGGTGCGTCCTCACCTATCCGCGCCGGCTCGCCCCCCTCGCGGAGCGCGCGGTCCGGCACCTGGGGCGGGGGGTCTCGCACTCCCCTCTCTGTGCGAGTTGCTTCAGCATGTCCATGATCCCTCTGATGGACGACATGAACTCTGCCCTCCCGACGTACCCCCCTGGCTCGCGGACCCCTCGTCTTCTCCTCCTGCATCTCCCGCCATGAGGTAACCCTTCGTTCTTCCGCACAAGCTGCTGTTCCACGCTCACCGCACCAAAAATGTTGGAACCAACAGGGTCGATTCCACCTAAAGCTCAGAACTACTGGGGCAGCTCACGCTTACTCTCTTGGGATCACCCTCGAGGCGAAGAACTAGACCGGAGGCTTCAGCGAGGAGGTCCCACCTCGTACCCGGAAGAGACAAAAGCTCTTCCCCTCCCTAGCCAATGCTGAGCTAGGTGCCTTAGAAGAAGTGGAAGGAGTCAAGAAAACTTGCCTTTCTAAGGCACCTTACCGGTCTATTTATAGGCCTCTGAACTGGGACTGCAAATAACCAATTTACACCACTCTAAAATTACCAGAATATCCCTGGCTAGGTCTGCCAACAGCCAAACTCCGCTGTCCGCAAGGGCTAAATGCAGACCACCCGGGGTAAAAGGGTAAAACACCCCTGGGGCCTAAAAAGTGGGCCCGACCCTACCTGAACCGGCCTTGAACCAAAGGGGCACTTGGCGAGTACTCATCCATAGGGTCCTCTCGCAGGGCGAGAGGGACAACCCGGGCGAGAGCTCCACTTCAGGAGCCCTCTCGCGCGGGGAGCTGGCCACTCGCCGAAAAAGCTTCCCGTCTCGGCATTCACCTATCGGAGGCCATGCTCCACTTAGGCCATCTCGCTTGATGCAGTGAACCTCGCTCCTTACCCTATCTCCTGGCGCCTCTCGCCTGAGCCTTCTCGCTCGTCATTCGCTGCCTGGGCCCTCTCGCCTGGGCCTTCTCGCTCGTCATTCGCTGTCTGGGCCCTCTCGCCTAGGCCTTCTCGCTCGTCTGCGAGTCCGAGGTTGTACAGAGATAGTGCAAGAGCCTCAGTAGATGACCATAATACACCGAGGTAGGCACACCAACAAATTGGCTCAACACATGACCAATATGGGCAATGTTGGGCCGCGTAATAGTGAGGTAGACGAGACTCCCAATGAGGTGACGATAGCGAGTAAGATAGAAAAGAGTAACCCCATCATTCAGACGTAGATGAAGGTGAAGTTCCATAGTGTTATCCCCGGTACGAGAGTCAGAGAGAGCGGCCCGAGCTAAGAGATCTGATGTGTAACGCCGCTGAGAGAGCTGAAAACCACGTTCTGTAGAGGTGACCTCAGGTCCCAAGAAATAGCTCAATTGTCCAAGGTCAGTCATCTTAAACTGCTACTGAAGATGATGTTTGACAAAGGCCACGTGAGAAGGATCATAACCAGTAATATTCATATCATCCACATAAAACAACATAAGAGTCAAACCACAAGAGTAGGTATGCACAAACAGGATTGGATCACGTGAACTCGAGAGAAAACTGGCAGTTATAATGGCTAAACTGAAATATGCAAACCACCCGAGGGGCGACTGCTTTAGCTCATAAAGAGCTCGTCATAAGCGGCATACAAAGTGTGGAGGAGAGAAGAGACCGGGAGGAGAAAGCATGTACACCTCCTGTTGAAGGTCGTCGTGAAGAAAGGCATTCTTCACGTTAAGCTTGAACAGAAACCAGTGATAAATGAATGCAAACACAATAAGAGTACGAATGGTTGTCATGCGGGTGACCAGAACAAAGGTCTCGTCATAGTCTCATCCCTACTTCTACTAAAAACCATGAGCCACAAGCCGAGCCTTGTACCTTTCTACAAAACCATCTAAGCTAGTCTTGACCTTGAAGACACACTTGTAAGTAATAGGAATAGGGTCATAACATTGATAGCCCTTATGCTCAGTACTTTATCCAAGAAAGGCATAATGAACAGACTGAGCAGAGAGCTTAGTACACTAACATAGAGGGAGTAGAACATACCACCGATAGACAAAATCACAAAGATGAGTGTAACGTAGGGGTCGAGAGTACGGACACTCAGCATGGAACTGAGCTTGAAGGAAAGTGGAGAAATGCAGGTTAATAAGATAGACAGTTGTGGAAATAGCCTTAACCCAGAAATGAGGAGGAACGTGGGAGGAGATAAGAAGGGTGTGGGTTGTCTCAATAATGTGGTGATGCTATTTTTTCAGTGGTGCCATTGTGAGTGGGTGCATCGGAACATGCAAGCTGAGGGAGTGTGTCATGGGTAGCTAGAAGATCTCGAAAAGTATGAGAGAGATACTTCCCCTTGTGTCAGAATGGAAAATGGGTATGGAAACAGAAAATTGTGTGCGTGCCATAAGAGAAAAAGTAACATAGATCTGAAAAAATTCAGATCAATAATGCATAAAGTACACTCAACAATAACAAGAGTAGTCATTAACGAAAAGATCATAATACTAGTGTCCGCCCTTAGATACAAAAAGGTGTGGATCCCCATACATCAGAATGAAATAAATCAAAAGGTCCTCGAGACTTGGACTCACTAGACGGATATGGGAGTTGTATCTACTTGTCGATCTTATAACCCAAACAAGAGTGAGACTGATCAATAAAAACACGACCAAGAAAATCATGACTAATGAGGGAAGCTAGACGTGAATCATTTAGATGACCAAGACGGTGATGCCACTTGGAGAAACCCACCGAAGGAAGACAAAGGGTGGAAGCTGCCGGTGATGATGAAGTGGATTGAAGGTGGAGACGATCAAGGACTTACACCACGTTACAACGACAACCACCCCCAACGAGTGTCTTAGTCAGATGATCCAGCACAATGCAATAAACTCATCAAAAATAACAAGACAACCGTAGGATGTGAGTTGGCTGGCGGATATAAGGTTCATGGATAACTTGGGTATATAGGCAACATAGGGAAAATGGAAATGGTTGGTATGAGGGAGGCCACGATTGGTGATGTTGTGAGTGGTGACATATGCTACCATGATACTAAGGTCAGAAAAGACGGGCTGACCAAATAAGAGATGGGTGCCATCATATGTTATGTGAAAGGAGGCTCTAGAGTCAAGCAACCAGTCTGGGGAGGAGATACTTGCAGGGGCGGAGGCAGCATGATGAGAGGAGCAAGGTAGCGAAGCCTGTTGGGAGAACTATTCGGTAAATAGCTGAGCAAGCTCAGATACAGAGAAAGACTGCGCCGAAGATGGAAAGTGAGCGGAAGGAGCATCAGGAGCACGCTGCAGACTAGAATTATGAGCCATATGAAGCTTGTAACATTCAGATTTGATGTGGTCAAGACACTGACAGTAGTGACAGCAGACAAAGGGGCGTCGTGAAGCACCAGACTGATCTGCAGAAGGTGTCGGTGGAGGACGAGCACTGAATGTCATCGAGATGATCAACCAAGGAGTTCGAGACTGCAGAATCAGCCGCAGAAGAATATCGGGGCTACTGCATCAGCCTAAGAAGAAGGTCGTGGAGTGACGAAGTCGCAGATCAGCCGAATCGGATATGAATATCAGTAGGAGCGTTAGAAGGCCGATAAAAGAGCGAAAATGCAATTGAGGAAGATGCAGGATCATACGGGTTGCAATAGGCAGCGGAGAGCAGTGTGCTGGATCAGACAGCTTGTAATAGGCAGCATAGAGCAGTGTGTTCCATCGAGGAGAATGAGAGCAGTGAGATCTGCAAGAAAACAATGACGAGGAATCAGAAAACATCGATCGGGCATAGTTCCTGCATCGGCGGATCTGGTGGATCCGGCGTTGGGAGAAAACAACGATGTTGAATCAGAAAACAACGATGGAAGCAGTGACGGATCTATCATCGGCAGATCTGGTGTCGGGAGAGAACAATGATACGACGTAGTGAGGGGATGTAGCGATAAGATGCAGGGATGACGAGATCAGGATCGGCGAGCCATCTTAAGCAGTGACGGATCGGGATACCAAGCAGCGACGAGTATCTGAATCAGTGAGCGGAAATGGGAAGGTAATACCTAAGCTATGATACCATGATAGAATACGATCAACTCTCTATTCACATCAACAATAGAGTATACATACATTATCTAATAGTACAATTGGTAAGATCCTTTGTACCACCAAGTTACTCATCTTGCACAAATTTGTCTGGGCTTCATATAGGATAAAAGTTAACAGGGAGGCTTTTGGAAGTCTTAGCATCTTTAATAAAATAGCCATTGTAGTAGTTTTATATATTGTTTGTGCATAGTCTAGACGTATTTTATGGTGTCATACATGCAATGCTCGATGTGATTATGAGTTATGACTTTACACTAGATCGTGAGATCAACACTCAGCCAGTATTTGGTGAAATGTCTATTAGAAGGCAATATAAGAAAGCAAATATCATCATTTCACCAAGTTAGCATGAACGTGAGGTATGGTTAACAAAAGGACAAGTTTTTTTGGGGTTTTGGAGGAGAAAGAGATATGGATCTAGAGCATCAATCAGAGTTTGCGTCAAGAACCTCTCTTGATCTATTCGCATTGCAGACAAAGTATAAGTTCATCAGCAGGATAAATAGAGTCCATTTATGTGTTTAATGCAATTTTTATGATTTTTTGTATTTTTAAAATATTTTGTAGTCATATTTCATTTCTCAATACAATGATCAAATAATCTGTGTCCTTCATTTTATTTGACCTGATTTTAGATTGCTTTTGTTGGAAATAGAGAAGATATAAGGGATAATTTATAACATTACAACAAGACGCAAAACACTGATAGGCGGTGTGGGTCTAAACACATAAACATTAATAATACTGAAATATTAATAACTCTAACAACTTTAAATAGGTATGCTTGTGGAATCACGAAGGACATTGAGAATTTTGTGAATTTATGCTTCTGCAATCTTGCAAATTACAGGAAATTGCGCCAGGCACCCAAAGTCGCCACCTTCTCCTCCCATAGTGCCAATGTCAAGAACTTGTCGACTGTCGTATCCTATTCCATCTTCATTTTCTATCTACTCCACTGCAATATCCTTCCATGACACATTATTTTGTTATGCTCTCTTATGATCTATTCTGCCCATTCATACAAAACACAATTCCCACCGGACCCTACGAGCATCCATCTTTGTTGGAAACCCCTATTTGACCAAAAAAATTTAGAATCATCCCAACCCTAAAAGTACGACATATTAGTACCTAAGCTTTGCTTCTACTGCCTCTCTAACCACCTACTACACAACCTTTGCATTGGAAACGATTACTCAGCCAATTCTACATATAGGCCTTGTTTGGGTGGCGGGGTGGTGGTCCTGAACGCAGTGGTTGAAAGCCGTGGTCATGAACGCAGTGGTTGGGAATTGTGGTAATGAACACAGTTGCGCTCTTTGGAGAAACTGTGTTTTAAATACAGTCATGAACATGACATAATTCGTATCCCATAACACTAACATTCCTCTCACTCTTTGATTACTTATTTTCTAAAAACAATGCTCAACATACCACAAAAAAACATATATAGCGTTGAACTATTTTGACAAATTTCACTTCATTTTTATCAATTTGATAATGGATTTATATAGGAAGATTCATAAATGAAAACTAGCTCACTAAATCTATAATAGATTCATATGATCTACATTCATTCATTCAATCACTTGTAGATCTAAAATAAATGTATATCTGAACTTTTTGATCTAAAACAAATTCATATAACCTAAAAAAAAATTAAGTTCTACATCGAAAGATTCATAAATGAACACTTGGAACTGTACAATTTTGTCATTTTCTATTGGTGGCCTATGAACACTTCATAAGAGGTCACCCAACACATGGCTTGTACAACCCCGTATCCAGCGAGTGAGCTCACAGGAGCCAAACCGGCTGGCTCAGACTGCCCCAGAGCCCCAGGCGAGCTATGCAGGGGATGCCGAGCCCGGCATACCGAGTACGGGCTCGGCAATCGTCGGGCCGAGCTCGGAGTTCGTGGAGCTGAGCCCGACGAAAGGAAGTCATTCATCGTGGGGCAGACCCGGCCGAGTACGTGCTCGCTCAGAGCCAAGGGGTTGGCAAGTGCTGACACGCCCGTCATCCGTGAGCAGGGGCTTCAGGGCCAACTCGCCCAGGCCTGAGGCGAGGCGAGTCAGGTCGTGGCGTTGAGAGAGGCGAGCTCACTCAACGCCTTCTCCCGTGGCGTTGAGAGACGCGACCTCACTCAACGCCCTCTCCCGTGGCGTTGAGAGAGGCGAGCTCACTCAACGCCTTCTCCCGTGGCGTTGAGCGAGGCGAGCCAGCCCGCGGTGCTGAGAGAGGCGAGTTCATCCAACGCCTTCTCCCGCGGCGCTGAGAGAGGCGAGCTCACTCTCCGCTTTTCACCTCGGCGTGGGGGGAAGCTTTCCCGCGCCCGTACTCGCCGCCCCCGCTCAATGGACACTCTTCTCAGGGCCGGATCGCCCTTCAGTTGTGGGGTGTTTTTACCATGTTACCCCCTTTGGATTGTCTATAGTCCTCGAAAACAGTGAAGGTTGGATATTTGCAGACAATCTTTTCTTATAAATAGGACCCAATGGGTACCTCAGGAGGCACACTTTTCTGGTGCCCGATCTTCCAGCGCTTTCTGAGGTACCTTAGCTTCAGCACTTGGCTAAGGAGGGGAAGCGCTCTAAGATCTTCCGGGTGTGTGGTGGGACCTCCGTGCTGAAGCCTTGGCTCTGTCCCCGGTCCTTTTCCATTGCCACTTGGGCTCATGAGGAGAGAAGTAAGTACGTGATTACCCCTTCTGCAAGGGTCAAACTCCTCAGGGACCGATTTTTCGGTTTCAACACTTTGGTGCGGTGAGCGTGGAGCGTGGTTAGCACAGAAAATCTTCCGCAAGACTGATGGCAAGAGACGAAGGGCAAGGTTCAGGCAGGGCGAGCTCGCCACCCCCTCCCCCTCCCGTGACGGCGGGGATGTCCGCGGAGCTACGAGAGGAAGTGCTCGGACTCGTTAGGGTCGCACTCGGCATGCGAGCCGAGAGCACGACGCCGGTGGTTCCCGTGGTCGTCGATCCAGCACTAGGCAACGACGCGCCCCTCAGGCGAGCGGGGAAGGAAGTCGCGAGCGAGGGGGAGCGCGAGCCGAGGGGGCGAGTCCTCTTCCCAGGCTCGGCAGGCGAGTACCAGTTCGGCGAGACGGTGGGGAGGGAGATCCCAACTCGCCCGGCTGAGGGAGGAAGCCCCTTCAGCGAGTTCGTTTCTTCTGCCCCAGTTCCAGAGGGGTTCCGAGAGCCGGAGATGTCCTACTACTCGGGGAAGGGAGATCCGATCCAGCACGTCCAATGGTTTGAAGACGTGGTATCAATCCGACAGATGTCAGATGGCTTCAAGTGTAGGCTCTTCGCTATCACCCTCAGGGAGAAAGCGAGAGAGTGGTTTCATCAGCTCCCGGCCGGCTCAATCTACTGCTTCGAGGACCTGCGCAGGGGGTTCATGTTGAGATTCACCACCTCAAAGAAAAGGAAGAGGGAGGCCGAGTCCTTGTTTCGTATCAAACAGAAAGTAGGGGAGACCCTGGGATGTTACCTAGACAGGTTTCAGGAGGAACTGTCCCAGGTACAAGAGATGTCAGGGCATACCATGATGGTAGCCTTCACCCTGGGTCTCCAACCCGGGTTCTTCGCCATGAAGTTGAAAAGGACACCCCCGGTGTCTTTTGAGGCGCTCCTGGAAAGGGCGGCAAGGGAGGCTGACATAGAAGCGGCATACCCAGAGTTTGCTCGGAGGTTGGCCAGGTGGGCCGTAGAGGAGGAGAAGCCAAGAGGTGGCCGAGCCCAGGAGGAGAGAAGGGTCGAGCCTCGGCAGAGAGAGCAGCAGCCGCAGCAGCCCAGGTGGGGGCGTCAGGAACCAAACAACCGATTGGGTTGGAGGCCGGAGTGGCAGGACCAAGGGCCGCGAAGGGGTTGTCAGGGAGGAGATAACCGCCAAGGTGGGCGTGGCCAGTTTACCCCCAGGGGGAGGCAGGGCCAGAGACCCCCCCCCCCTTCCCAATCAGGAGGAGGCCTAGGGGGAGAAGGAGAGGACAGCTAAGGAGGAGGAGGGAGGTCGGGGTAGACCTGCCCTACTGTGACTACCATCAAGAGGAGGGGCACACGACGATCACGTGTCCGGAGTTCCTCAAGATACGGGAGAATAGGGAACAGCAGCAGCAGCAGCAGAACCGCCAGGAGGTGCGGATCGAGGAAGTCCGGCCTCAGGCGGAGGGGGATCGTTGCGAAGACCGGGCCGATGTGGGGACCCGAGGAGGGATCGGGGTGATCCATGGGGGGGTGGGGGTAGAAGCTTCCCGGAAAGCAAGCCTCCACACCATGTACCGAAGGAGCATCGGCTCCACATCCCAGACTCCACCCCCGGAGGAAAGGATCACCGTCTCAAGGGAGGACATGCCGGGTCATGAGGACCCCTTCTGCGATGTGCTAGTCATCCAGATGGCCATCGAGAATTTCACGGTCTCCCGGATCCTCATTGACAATGGGAGCTCCGTCAACATCATCTTCAAGAAGCCCTTCGACGCCATGCAGATAGAAGCCAAGAGGGTGCTGGCCTCCGATGGGCCTCTCTTCGGTTTTTCAGGGGAGAGGAAAGAAGTAGAGGGGGAGTGGGACTCCATGTCAGCTTAGGGGGGTAATCCAGGAACTGACGGTTCATCATAGTGGAGGCCACCAGCAGCTACAACGCCATTTTCAGACAGCCCCTCATCAACGCCTTCCGTTGCGTCCCCTCCTCCTTCCATAAATGCCTTAAGTTCAACGCGAAGGGGATCCAGGTCTGAGTCCGCGGTGACCCCAAGGCAGCTCGGGAATGCTACGTGACGGCAGAGAATTCCATTTCTTGGCAGGAGGAGGCCGAAGAGATGGGGAGAAGGATGGAAGAGGTGGAAGGGCAGGAGGCCGGAGAAGAAGGCAGGGAGGAAGGAAGGATGGAGGGGGAAGCCCGCGAGGAGGTGCTCTCAGAGGAGTCGGTTGAGGCGATGACCGTAGAAGGAGGGGAGGTCCTTACTCCAAGAGGGGAGGACATTGCAGAGTGGGAGGAGCAGTCCCAGTTGGAGGCCACCGAGGAAGTGGTAGAGATGGAGGTTCTCACCCAGGATGGCAGGGTGGAGAAGGTCCGCGTCAGCGTAGGGCTGACCCCGGAGGATCAAGGCAGGATGTTGGAGTGCATCCAGAAAAATGTGGATGTCTTCGCTTGGAGCACGGCCGAGATGCCTTGGATCGATGCTGACGTCGTCTTCCACCGTCTCAACCTAGACCCGGAAGCTCGCCCCATCCAGCAAAAGAGGAGGTCCCTCACGGACAAGCTGGTCGAACCAATCAGGGAGGAAGTCGCCAAGCTCCTCAAGGCCGGTTTCATTTCCGAAATTCAATACCCCGGCTGGGTCTCGAATGTTATAATGGTGAAAAAAGGGGACGGCCGGTGGAGGATGTGTGTAGATTTTTCACTTCTTAATAAATCATTCCCGAAAGATTGTTACCCCTTGCCTAGAATCGATGCGCTGGTAGATTCGGCTGTTGGTTTTTCTGTAATGAGTTTTTTAGATGCCTTTTCAGGTTATCATCAGATCAGGATGCACCCTCCTGACATAAAGAATGTCTCGTTCATCACAGGAGATGGATGCTACTGCTACAAGATGATGCCTTTTGGGTTGAAGAATGTAGGGGAAACATACCAGAAGATGATGGACCGTGTATTCCAGGGACAGAAGGGGAGGAACCTGGAAGTATACATGGATGACTTGATGATAAAGAGTCGGGAGGTCGACTCTCACCTCCGGGATCTGGAGGAGACCTTTGGCACCCTGCGTAAATACAAGATGAGGTTGAACCCCCTGAAATGCATCTTCGGGGCGAGCAGGGGAAAATTTCTGGGTCACTTCCTCACCCCCGCTGGAGTCGAACCCAACCCTGACAAGGTCCGGGCGATTATGGAGTTGGGGTCGCCTCAGGATGTAAAGGAGGTACAGCGACTGACGGAGAAGCTGGCAGGGCTGAGCAGGTTCCTCTCCCGGGCAGGGGAAAAGTGCTCTCCCTTCTTCAAGACCTTGACAGGAGGGCGAAAGTTCGAATGGACCTCGGAATGCGAGGAGGCATTCCAGGCCTTGAAGAGGCAGTTGACTCAGGCCCCCTTGCTCTAGGGGCCGAAGGAGGGGGAGGACTTGTTCTTGTATTTGGGGGTCGGGGCGGAGGCCGTGAGTTCTGTCTTAGTTCGGGAAGAGGGGAGGAAACAGCTGCCCATCTACTACGTGAGTAGGGTTCTGAGGAAGGCGGAACTCCGCTACACCATCTTGGAGAAATTGGCCTTCGCTCTAATCATCTCGGCCCGGAGGCTCAGACCCTACTTCCAGGCACACTCCATCCAGGTGGTAACCGACCACCCCCTCTGCAACATCTTCCAGGGGGTGGAGCACTCAGGAAGACTCGCCAAGTGGTCGGTGGAGTTGAGCGAGTTCGACATCTCCTTTATCCCTCGACTCTCAATCAATGCGCAAGCAATTGCTGACTTTCTGGCTGACTATGTGGTCGAGATAGCAGAAGACAAACTCACTTACCCCATTCCTTGGAAGGTGATGGTGGATGGGGCTTCAGGTAAACACTCCTTAGGGGTTGGGGTCGTCTTTGAAAGCCCCCAAGGGACCCGGATTGAGCAAACAGTGGTAATACATTTTTCCATAACCAACAACCAGGCCGAGTACGAGGCGGTGATCGCAGGGCTGCGCTTGGCCAGGGAATTGGGAGTGCATGATGTGAAGGTCCTCACTGACTCCATGGTAGTAGCCTCCCAGATCAACGGGGAGTTCGAAGCGAGGAAGCCTACCCTGCAACGGTATCTGGCCAAGGTCAAGGGAATCATTGGGAGTTCCAAACCTTCTCCATCCAACATGTGCCACGGGAGGAAAATGAACAGGTCGACCATCTTGCCAAGCACGGCCCTCGGGTGGGGGGCACCATCACGGACCTTTTCCACCCATCCTTGGAGGAAGGAGAGTTGATGGAGATAGATCGGCGGTCCATATAGATGGACCCCTTCACCACCTATTTGTCCACTAGAGAGTACCCAGAAGGGATGGATAGAAAGAAGCTCAAGTACAAGTCAGCATACTACCTCTTGCGCGATGGGCAACTCTACCGCAAGACCCTCTCGGGATTACTGGCTCGTTGTGTGGCGGAGGGGGAGGTGTCGAGGATTTTGGAAGAGGTCCACTCCGGGGAATGTGGGAGTCACTCGAGAGGTCGGACCCTGGAGGGAAGGATTATAAGGCAGGGCTACTTCTGGCCTACCCTGGGGTATGATGCCTTAGAGTTTGTCAAAAAATGCCATAAGTGCCAACTGTTCGCCCCCCTCCAACTACAACCGGCTCAGCGACTCAGGAGTATCACGACCCCCTGGCCTTTCGCAATTTGGGGAATGGACCTGGTAGGGCCCTTCCCCCAGGCGAGTGGGCAAAGAAGATTCTTGTTGGTGATGATTGATTATTTCTCCAAGTGGATGGAGGTGAAGGCGTTGGCCAAGGTGACCTCGCAGATCATCCAAAATTTTGTATGGGGGGAAATCATTTGCAGGCATGGGATGCCCCAAGCCATCGTCACTGACAACGGACCGCAGTTCGCCAGCAACGAGTTCATCAAATTCTGTGGAGAGCTCGGGATTGACCTTAGGTTTTCCTCTATCCATCACCCAAGAAGCAACGGGCAGGTGGAAGCGGCCAACAAGGTTATCGTGAACCTCCTGAAAAAGAAGGTGGAAAATTTAAAAGGGAGTTGGGTGGAGCAACTCCCCTCTGTTCTTTGGGCCCTGAGGACTACTCCCAATACCGCCACGGGGGAGACGCCCTTTAAACTATCTCATGGAAGCGAGGCGGTGCTCCCCATCGAACTCGAGGTCCGTACTCCCAGGGTCGCTGAAGCAGAAGCTGGAGGGGAGGGGAGAGTTGAAAATGAGGGAGAACAGCGGCTCTCCTTAGACTTGATAGAAGAATTGCGCGACCTTTCAGCGGTTCGGCAGGAGGAAGTCAAGCAGAGAATGGCTAAGTACTTTGACAAACATGTTCTGGTTAAACAGTTTGTGGAAGGCGATCTTGTCCTAAAGAAGGTAGATGCGGCAGGAAGATCGGCTGTCGTGGGCAAGCTCCATCTAAACTGGGCGGGGGCCTACATCGTAAATGAGGCACTAAGGTCGGGAGGGTACCGCCTCCAAAATGTGGAGGGCGAGACTTTGAGCCACACCTGGAGCGGCGACGACCTGAAACGCTTCTATCCCTGAATATTTGTATGTGCCTTAATTTTTTCAATACAATGTGTTTTATTCATTTGAGCCCTTTTTGCATGATAATCGTAACAGTGACATGAGATGTGGCGGAACTTTCGTAGCATAATATCAGAAACCCTCAAGAAATGTTCTAAGTCTTCTCGCTCTGGGGTTAGGTCTCGATTCTCCCGCTGCCAGGCTCCCTCCAATCTGGCAGGGTCAGGGTCTCAATGGATGTCGTTATGACCCTGGAGCTGAGCCCGGAGGATGTTCAACACCAGCCCTCAGGCTCCCATCTAGCTGAGTGGCCTGGTGGTAGCACCCGGGAGCGGCAAATGTTCTAAGTCTTCTCGCTCTGGGGTTAGGTCTCGATTCTCCTGCTGTCAGGCTCCCTCCAAGCTGGCAGGGTCGGGGTCTCGATGGACGTCGTTATGACCCGGGAGCTAAGCCCGGAGGATGTTCAACACACACCCTCAGGCTCTCATCTAGCTGACTGGCCTGGTGGTAGCACCTGGGAGCGGCAAATGTTCTAAGTCTTCTCGCTCTGGGGTTAGGTCTCGATTCTCCCGCTGCCAGACTCCCTCCAAGCTGGCAGGGCCGGGGTCTTGATGGACGTTGTTATGACCCTGGAGCTGAGCCCGAAGGATATTCAACACCCGCCCTCAGGCTCCCATCTTAGCTAACTGGCCTGGTGGTAGCACCCGGAGCGGCAAATGTTCTAAGTCTTCTCGCTCTGGGGTTAGGTCTCGATTCTCCCGCTGTCAGGCTCCCTCCAAGCTGGCAGGGCCAGGGTCTCGATGGACGTCGTTATGACCCAGGAGCTGAGCCCGGAGGATGTTCAACACCCTCCCTCAGGCTCCCATCTAGCTGACTGGCCTGGTGGTAACACCCGGGAGCGGCAAATGTTCTAAGTTTTCTCGCTCTGGGGTTAGGTCTCGATTCTCCCACTGTCAGGCTCCCTCCAAGCTGGCAGGGTTGGGGTCTCGATGAACGTTGTTATGACCCTGGAGCTGAGCCCGAAGGGTGTTCAACACCCGCCCTCAGGCTCCCATCTAGCTGACTGGCCTGGTGGTAGCACCCGGGAGCGGCAAATGTTCTAAGTCTTATCGCTTTGGAGTTAGGTCTCGATTCTCCCGCTGTCAGGCTCCATCCAAGCTGGCAGGGCCGGGGTCTCGATGGACGTCATTATGACCTTGAAGCTGAGCCTGGAGGGTGTTCAACACCCGCCCTCAGGCTCCCATCTAGCTGACTGGCCTGGTAGTAACACTCGGGAGAGGCAAATGATCTAAGTGTTCTCGCTTTGGGGTTAGGTCTCGATTCTCCCGCTGTCAGGCTCCCTCCAAGCTAGCAGGGCCGGGGTCTCGATGGACGTCGTTATGACCCTAGAGCTGAGCTTGGAGGATGTTCAACACCCGCCCTCAGGCTCCCATCTAGCTGACTGGCCTGGTGGTAGCACCCGGGAGAGGCAAATGTTCAAAGTCTTCTCGCTCTGGGGTTAGGTCTCGATTCTCCCGCTGCTAGGCTCCCTCCAAGCTGGCAGGGCCGGGGTCTCGATGGACGTCGTTATGAACCTGGGGCTGAGCCCGAAGGATGTTCAACACCCGCCCTCAGGCTTCCATCTAGCTGACTGGCCTGGTGGTAGCACCCGGGAGAGGCAAATGTTCTAAGTCTTCTCACTCTGGGGTTAGGTCTCGATTTTCCCGCTGCCAGGCTCCCTCCAAGCTGGCAGGGCCGGGGTCTCGATGGACATCGTTATGACCCTGGGGCTGAGCCCGGAGGATGTTCAACACCCGCCCTCAGGCTCCCATCTAGCTTACTGGCCTGGTGGTAGCACCCGGGAGAGGCAAATGTTCTAAGTCTTCTCGCTCTGGTGTTAGGTCTCGATTCTCCAGCTGCCAAGCTCCCTCCAAGCTGGCAGGGTCTGGGTCTCGATGGACGTCGTTATGACCCTGGAGCTGAGCCCGGAGGATGTTAAACACCCGCCCTCAGGCTCCCATCTAGCTGACTGTCCTGGTGGTAGCACCCGGTAGAGGCAAATGTTCTAAGTTTTCTCGCTCGGGGGTCAATCTCGATTCTCCCGCTGCCAGGCTCCCTCCAAGCTGGCAGGGGCAGGGGTCACAATGGACGTTGTTACGGACCGGGAGGTGGACCTGAAAGTTATCACATGGCAAGCATGTACGAGCAAACCCATCAGTTTGAAGGGCGAGCTCAAGGGGGTCCAGTCCCCCTTGGTTTTCTGTTAAAAAGGATTGTTGACCCCACCTCAGGTTGAGGGAGGAGTACACCTCCCAGGCGAGACCGTTCTCGCGAGGGTCGGCTCGGCAGAGGGAATCTCTCGGTATGATAGGCGGGCGCCGGCGGCGACCGTTCTCGCAAAGGTCGCCTCGCGGGTAAACAGAGTGTTTGCGAGTCTGGCCGCGGCCGATGCCCAGGGCCCCTCGACGAGCGCGAATCCTAACTCACGTGCATTCTAGCGCTGAAGGTAAAAAGAAGATAGAAATTTTTTTCATTATAAGAAGATAGAAATTTTTTTCATTATAATTACAAAAAGGGGGGAGGCTCGCCTCGGCGAGATTACAAAAAGGGGGGGATGATTACAGGAATGAATGCAGAAGAAAGGGGGGAGTCTGGTCAGCTCTCGCCCTCCTCTCCCGAATGATGATCCTCCTTCTCGCCCCCGAGCGACATTTCCTTGCCCTTCGCCCCATCGAAGAGGGAGCCAAAGCTTTTTTCCTTCTCGCTAGGCGGGGACGGCGGGAATAGGCTTGGCAGAAGATCCCGGACCGCCACCTCCTCGCAGCCCTCGGCCAGAATCCCCGATCCTTTCATGACGCCCAGGAGGCATTCGGCAGACTCGATCGAGTTGATTCGCAGCCGCTCCATGACCTCCACCTCGCCGAAAACCCGGGGCCGCTTGTAGGGAAAAGGGGGCTCGGTGCCGTCTGGGGGGAAAAGGGCTTCTGTCAGACGACGGACCTCGCCTTGGAGACCGTGGTTCTGCTCCTTTAGTGCCTCCACCTCGACCGCCGACCGAGAAGCAAGGGCCCCCTGCTCGGCAACATGGGCCTCTTGCTCGCGCGAGCTGGCCTCCTGATCCGCAAGGCGGACCCGCAGCTGGGCAACCTTGCCCTCCAACTCGCTAGCACGGGCCTGTAACACCCTGGCAGACTCGGCATCCTGAAAAGCAAAGAGGTCAAATTCTCGGTGAAATATTTCTCCAAGTTAAAATGAGAGTTGGTCGGTTCTTACCAGCCTGCCCGAGGCCTCGTCGAGTAAGCGCTCGGCAATGCCGAACCGTCGCTCCGCGTCGGCAGCTTTCTCTGCCGCCAGGTTGCGCTCCTACTCGGCCTTTAGTAGAAGTTGGCTGAGCTGAAAGCCATGGCGAACCATCATATGATGGAGTTCGAAGGCCCTCAGATGAGCCTGCAGACCCTCGTGGCCTATCTGCCGAGGAGTCATGTTCTTGTAGGCCTCGGCGCCCTCCCGGCCGTAGAGGCCGAAACCAAGGGCGAACGCGTGGCCCGTAGGAGGCCGGCGAGCTCCCCAGGAGGGGGCGTGAGTGGAGACGGAGACGCGGTGGGCGCCCTCATCCCAGATCAGCATCGGCTCACTGGCCGCGTCCTTGCTCCTTCCCCCCTTGCCGAAGTGGGGGTGGTACTTTGGAATTCCCGGATCGCAGGGAGCAACCTACTCCACGGAAGGAGGGGAGGAGGACCCGTGCTTCTTCCCGCGAGGGGATGACGCCTCCTTCAGTGAGCTCGTCGGGGATTCGTCTGAAAAAACCTGTGGCGAGCTCATAAACCTGACGGGCGACAAGGGCTGCTGTGGCCGGCCTCGCGAGATCACCCTCGCCTTTTTAGGGGCCGAGGGGCGGCGGAGCGAGCTCGGCCCTCCAAGATCCAGCCTCCTCTTGCTGGAAGGCTTGCATCTAACCTTCTCCTATCGGCACGCCTCAGCCACAGCCCGAGCTAGCTCGAGCGGGTCCGAAAACACTCCCGGGTCGGCAAAGGGAGGGTTCACCGGGATCAGTCGCTCCCCTGTAAAAAAGACTTAGCCGGAAAATAAGGTTCTGATAGACTAGGCCAAGTGGCGAGCAGAAGGTGGGCGTGACAAACCTTCACCAGGAAGGACAGGCGGCAGGGACCCGAGGCTGCGGCGGAGGAAGGCGACTTCAAAATCCTTGTATAGAAAGAACTTATGTAGCTCAGCGTCATTGCCGGACACGGACGGTGGCCGGTACACCTCCTCGATTTTCTGCAGGGGAAAGAAGGGAATGTTGTCGAGGTCGCCCCGGATGAAGACGATCTTCAACATCCAATTGTGGTTCTTATTGGCGACCTCGCGGATCTTTATGGACGTACCGCCGAAGAAGGCGACCCCGTCGGTGTTGGCTTTGTAAGAGAAGAGTTTGCGGAAGACGGTGAGGTTGAACTCGATCCGCTCTCGGCGGAGGTAGCAGGCAAATCCCACCACCATAGCGATGGCGTTGGGGTTGAGCTGCGTGGGCACGGCGCCGTAATACTTGAGGACCTGGCGGACCTCAGGCCAGAGCGGCAGGCACAACCCCACCTCAAAGTGCGAGATGGGGAAGGCGAGCTCGTCCTCGAAGAAGGAGTTTATGGCCTCATGCTCCGCCGGGAGGCGGGCCACAAAGCCGGCAGGGACATAGTCCGCCACAAACTCGGCGAGCTCGCCCGCCGTGGTATTGCCCTCGAAAAAGCAATGGTCCGCGAAGTTCTGGGCACACTTGGCGCGGCCATCAGAATCGGGGTTTCCTTTTCCCATGTTCGCTGAGGTAAGCGGAGCACGCGAGCAGAAGGCGAGGGATGCAAGGATGAGGAGAGATAAGAAGGCAATAAAGGCGTAGCTGAGGGTAGGTGGGGATCCCTATTTATAGAAAAAGGGGAGGAGAAGCGAAGCCGACTGGCCAGCCCGACTCGCATACTCCGGCTCGCTGCTCTCTACTCGCCGACCTCGGCGAGCCCGGATGAGGAATTCGAAAATGCACGCACCGCTCAAAAGAAACAAAATACGCTCGCATAATGAAAATTTATACAACTTATTAGCATAGAGAGAATAAATTGTCCAGAACAATAGAAATTCAAAAAGTACACGCATGGAACAGGCAACGGCAGGGGAGAGTGCCGGCCGGCTCGCAAGGGAGCCGTCCTCAATTACCCCATTCTCGCCGGCCCGATGTCACCAACTGCTGCGCTAAGAGTTGCCGAAGCTGCCCCAGGTTCCTGTTCTCCACTCGCAAGTTCTCATCAATCTCGTCGAAGAGTATGGAGGAAGACGTCGCCGCATAAGCCGAGCTGACCCTCGCCTCGCCAGCAAGCTGCGCGCACTCCTCCTGCAGCCTGGAATTGTCTTTGTTGGGATTTGTCTCCACAATACCTCAGATTTGTAGGAGGTCATACCTTGAACTAAGATGAATTAAGATGTATTTGATGGTGTGTTTGAGTTGTATGTGTGCAGGTTCTCATTGCCAAGTGTAGACCAATGTCAGTCTATAATGGGTCACCAAACACAGGACCATACAATGTAATCCCTCATTGTGTGATTCAAAGTGTTGGCCCATGTATAGCCTCTCTATTGGGATACACTTCTCTTTCATGCACTTGGATTGATGGACAGATGCATTGAAGCTAATTTCCTCAGAAAAATATTTCTAAGTCCTTTTCATACTCGAGTAACTGCTTATTATACTCGAGTATCAGACTTAATACTCGAGTAGTCAGTTAGTCACTCGAGTAAGTTCTTTTCATACTCGAGTAACTGCTTATTATACTCGAGTATCATACTTAATACTCGAGTAGTCAGTTAGTCACTCGAGTAAGTTCTTTTCATACTCGAGTAACTGCTTTTTATACTCGAGTATCAGACTTAATACTCGAGTAGTCAGTTAGTCACTCGAGTAAGTTCTTTTCATACTCGAGTAACTGCTTATTATACTCGAGTATCAGACTTAATACTCGAGTAGTCAGTTAGTCACTCGAGTAAGTTCTTTTCATACTCGAGTAACTGCTTTTTATACTCGAGTATCAGACTTAATACTCGAGTAGTTAGTGTTTCACTCGAGTAAGTTCTTTTTATACTCGAGTAACTGCTTTTATACTCGAGTATCAGACTTAATACTCGAGTAGTTAGTCTTTCACTCGAGTAAGTTCTTTTTATACTCGAGTAACTGCTTTTCATACTCGAGTAAGTGTTTCTTATACTCGAGTAATTGATTTTCATACTCGAGTAAGTGAATGTTTTCCCGAGTAACTTTCTATACATACTCGAGTAATTTCTTTCCCTTCACTCGAGTGTCTTCAACTCTTTCACTCGAGTAGTTCTTCGTTCTCTGTCTAAAGAAAATTCTCTTAAGTCCTATTACTCGAGTATTTACTCTGATACTCGAGTAGTTCCCTTTCACTCGAGTAAGTTATTTTCTGATACTCGAGTAGTTTAAGTTTCACTCGAGTAGATTTCTCTTCTTATACTCGAGTATACTTCTCATTGCCACTCGAGTATCTAACTTCTCATACTCGAGTATATCTTGTCTCTAACTCGAGTATAGTATATCCATTATTCCAGAATTTCTCTAAGTACAATTTCGCCATGTGTATTTTGAATCGGTTATTTCTGATTGGTCCACGTGTCATCCCTAATTAAGATTATGACCGTTGGAGTCCACCTATAAATAGGTCCTTTCAGATTTGACTAAATACAAGATTACAGAGATATTCATTTTACGAAAGAAAAAGAAAGTCCGTGAACCCTAATTTCTCACGCCGCCATTGACGTTCACGGAAGAAGAAGTTCTGGATCGCCGATCTCTGTCTTCAACGATTGTCTCTCCAGCGATCCAGACAAAAGTGAATCACTCGATCTCGCCGAGCCTCAAAGATTTCAGATCTATCTTCTCGATCGAGGTGATTCTAGTTTTCAGATTCGTGGATCTCTCTCAAGTTGTCTTCAACCTTTTTTCTGATCAAGCCAAAGTTCTCAAAGAAGAAGACTGTCAAGATCCAGATCTGAGATTTTATTATTGGTTGTATTTTATTTTTCAAACCAAGTTTCATTGTAGGAGATTTTCTCCGAGATTAGTAGGAAGACCTTTTCTTCCGAGTTTTGTAGATCCGATTTGGATCAAGTTTTGTAGGAACGTGGTTCCGAGGTGTAGGATTGTTTTCAATCCGAGATAGTGGAGGAGCCGAGTCTAGTGATTTGCTAGATCGGTGAGGAAAGTGGACGTACCCAAGGTTGGGGAACCACTATAAATCTCTTGTCGTCTGTGATTGCTTGATGTGTGCTGTGTTAGTTTTTAAATTCCGCATTTGACACGCATTTCACCTATTCACCCCCCTCTAGGTGATTTAGGCTAACAACTTAGACCTCTCAATTGGTATCAGAGGGAGGTTGATCGTTAAAAGGGTAACACCTTGATCTTATCCTTCTAAGTTGTTTCTTGAAAAGTATCAAGCATGAGTAAGACCAAGGATTTTGCTAAACTCCCTATCTGCACCAAGAACAACTTTCCTATGTGGAAGGAAAGAGTAAAGTTCTTCATGGAAGCAGTAGATCCCCGGATCTTCATGATTGTTGAAGAAGGTCCCCACATTCCTATGACTACTTCCACCATAGATCCCACCAAGCAAGTTCCCAAGAAGTTGATGGATCTAGATAAGGATGAGATTGCACTTGTCTCTCTGGACAAGAAAGCTAAAAATATTATAGCAAGTGCAGTCGATGACTCAATGCTGCAGAATCTGATTCATTGCCAGTCTGCCAAGGAGATGTGGCAATCCCTAGTGACTCTAATGGAAGGTACAGAGGAAGTGAGGGATGATCGTAGATCCCTACTGAGCCAGAAATATGAAGCCTTCAGGCAGGGTCATAAGGAAGCCATAGCTGACACTTTTGAGAACTTCTTCAAGATAGTAAATGGCCTAAGAGTTTATGGACGTGTCTTCACCAACGGGGAACTCAATGACAAATTCTTAAGATCCCTAACCAAGGAATGGGACAATAAGGTATGTGCCATTCGGGAGTTTGGAAGGTTAGCTGAAACGGACCCGCAGAATCTGTTCGGAAAGCTTATGTCTTACGAGCTGCAAATCAACTCAAGAAAAGCTGAAGAAGAGACAAGCAGGTCTGCATCCAAGGAGAAATCTGTCGCTCTAAAGGCAGATAGCTCAAGGAAGATAAAGGCTAGCTCTCCTGCCCCAGTTCCTGAGACTGATGAAGAAGAATCATCGGAGCCCAGCTCATCTGGCTCAGAACTATCTGATGGGGAGTTCTCCCTACTCTCAAGGCAGTTCAAGAAATTCTTGAACAAGAAGAAGCAATGGAGAGGCAAGGATGCCTCATATAGAAAATCACGACATGACGGTGATCATCGGAAGAAAGGCTCAAGCAGCCATGACAGGTATAATTCTAAACAGAACAAACAGAGTTCTACTGACATCATTTGTTATTGTTGCAATAAGCCAGGTCACGTCATCGCCGATTGCCCTCACAAAAAGAAAGAGGGTGGAAGAAGAGAGGAAAAGAAATCCTCACACCACAAGAAGAGGACAGAGAAAAGCTTAGTAGCCAAGAAGAGCAAAACTCTCAGCGACTCTGACTCATCTGAGTCGAGTGAACAAGAGGAAGCTTACTTTGGGCTCATAGCTCATTCAGATGATGAACAAGTCCCCCAGTTTACTGGGGAGGTAAAATCTCACACTCCTCTCTCTGATTCTGATGATGACAATGAGCAAGAGGGATATTCCTCTGAAGATGAATCTGAGCTCATGGGTCAGTATAAGGAGTTACTCACCGCTTACGAAAAATGTCGTAGAATGGTGAAAACTCAAGCCAAAGAGATAAACTCTCTACAGGCTAGTGAGAGCAGCTTGAGAGAAGAAGTCAATAAGACTAACTCTCTTCAAGAGAACCTCAATGAAGCTATGGAGGAATACAATAAAGCTCTCAAGCACCTCGACCTTAAAGAGGAAATCATCAAAGAACTGGAAAAACAACTCGAGGCTGAAAAGAAGCTTGTTGAGAGTTTCTCTAAGCCTAAGACAGTTCTTCCAATCGTTGCTGAATTCTCTGCTAAGGCCAAGGGTGCTGGTTTAGGCCACATTGGCTCTTCTAGTAAATCCTCTAGGAGAAATAAGGCCAAGAGAAAGAATAAGGCTGCCCGGAAGGCTCTAGCTGAAGAAAAAGGGAAAGCTCCCTTGGAACCTGTTATGTTCAAGAAAGTTATCTTTCCCACGAACGAACTCGATTATGAGTCCACCTACGGCCACTTTTCTAGGCCGATCCCTGAGAAGCCTAAGTCAAGATACCAAGGTTGGACTCGTCCTCGTAACTTTGGCGAGAGTGTCTTCAAGGCACCTTATGAGGAGATTCAGCTTCAAAGCTATGGACCTTATGCTCATGGTCATAATTTCAAAAAGACACCAAAAGTAAAACCCATTGTAGAAAAGCCTATGAAGGAGAAGACTTCATGTAACTGCCATCATCATGAAGCCTCTTCCTCCAAGAGTAAAGCTCCTGCTAGACCTTCATTCCAGAAAGTCAAGCAGGACTACACAAGGCAAAGATACAACAGGTTCAACTGTTGGTGTTGTGGCAGAATTGGTCATTTTGCCAGTGATTGTTGGTTCAATCCTAAAAATGCTGCAACCCCTAAAGTTAGCAATGTGAGAGTGACCACTCATGAGGCTAATACTCGTAGGGGGAGTATTCTAACTCGAGACCAAGGACCCAAACTTGTTTGGGTTCCTAAGGCTAAATGATTGTAATTGCAGGTATGTCCAAAGGCCACCAAAATGCCAATCTGGTACTTGGACAGTGGATGTTCTCGGCATATGATCGGGACTAGGAGCCTACTACAGAATTACACCTCAGTCTGCAACAGACCAAAGGTCATCTTTGGAGGTTCAGATCGAGGAATAACTAAAGGCTATGGTATGATTTCTAACGGTAGCGTATCCTTTTCGGATGTAGCCTATGTTGAAGGATTGGAACACAATCTCATCAGCATAAGCCAACTATGCGACAAAGGATACGTAGTTGAATTTCATGCTGACAAGTGTTTGATAAAAGTGGTTAACAATATGGAAACTATTTTATCAGGCACTCGAAGCAGAAATATTTTCTGTCTAAATTTTATTTGTATAGACTCTTCGACACCAGTGTGTCTTTTGGCAAAAAGTAGTGCATCTCTTGCTGACCAATGGCACAAGAGACTAGCACATATTAATTTCAAAACTCTTAATAAATTATTCTCTCAAAACTTAGTGCATGATGCACCTAATGTCAAGTGCGTTACGGACAGTCCTTGTCACGCTTGTATCAAAGGCAAGCAAACAAGGAGTTCGTTTAAAAGCATAATAGGCAAGGATTCCAATAGAAGTTTGCAGCTTCTCCATATGGACTTGTTTGGTCCACTGCAGGTTAGAAGTTTGGGAGGTAAGGAATATACGTTGGTTATTGTGGATGATTACTCGCGCTTTGCGTGGGTGTTCTTTCTGAAACACAAGTCAGATACCTTCGGTATTTTCACTAATTTTGTGAGGCAGATCCAGAATGAATATAACTGTTCCGTAGTCAAAATCAGAAGTGACAATGGAACGGAATTCAAATCTGGAGCCATGACAGAATTTTGTGAAAGTCAAGGTATCTTTCATGAGTTTTCCTCTCCTCGCACTCCACAGCAAAATGGAGTAGCTGAGAGAAGGAACAGAACACTCATAGAGGCTTGTCGGACCATGTTGAGTGATGCCTCACTTCCGGAGTATTTCTGGGCTGAAGCCGTCAACACCGCATGTCACGTGCAAAATCGAGCACTCATCAACAAGAACCATGATAAGACTCCTTACGAACTTCTAAAAGGCAGGCAACCAACCATTTCATACTTTAGAATCTTTGGATGTAAGTGCTTCGTACTTAACAATGGCAAGTATCACACTACAAAGTTTAGCGAGAAAAGCTTTGAAGGTATTTTTGTAGGATATAGTAGTCATAGTAAGGCTTATAGAGTATTCAATAGAAAAACTCTGGTGGTGGAAGAGTCGATACATCTTGTATTTGATGAGACGAGTCTGTTGCAAAGCAACTCGTCTAGTGTGCCTATTGTAGATGCAGGTAAAAAGTTGAAAGAACTTAGCTTGGATGAACCTAGTGAAGATAAAGATGAGACGTTCATCAAGATCCCCTCTACAACCACCATTGGAGAGGTAGATGATCAAGATGAACAAGACATCCCAGCTGAAGATGCAACTCCAGTGGCTGAAGAGATCCCAGATGCAAGGACTTTAGAGTTCAGACACTTGAAGGATCATCCTGTTGACCAAATAATAGGAGATCCTCGGGATGGCGTCAGAACTCGTCGAGGTACAACTAACGAGAATTTACACTTAAGTTTTCTCTCACAGGTTGAACCAAAGAAATTTGAGGAAGCCAACTCCGACGCATCCTGGATTCTAGCCATAGAATAAGAATTGAATCAGTTCAAACGATGCAAAGTCTGGACACTTGTTCCTAGACCCAAGCATAAGAACGTCATCGGGACAAAATGGGTCTACCGGAACAAGATGGACGAAGATGGAACAATTATAAAGAATAAAGCCAGACTTGTCGCCAAGGGATATCGTCAAGAAGAAGGAATCGACTTCGACCAGACTTATGCTCCAGTAGCAAGACTGGAGGCGATCAGGTTATTTCTTGCCTACACTGCACTTAAGGGCTTTACCGTCTATCAGATGGACGTAAAGTCCGCCTTCCTGAATGGTGACATAAAGGAAGAAGTGTACGTAGAGCAACCGCCAGGTTTTGTTGACTCAACCCATCCTAATTATGTATATTTATTACAGAAAGCACTATATGGTCTTAAACAAGCTCCTCGAGCTTGGTATGAGACTCTGTCTAGCTTCCTTCTTGAGAACAAGTTCACAAGAGGAAAGATAGACAAAACATTATTTCTTAGGGAAATAAAAGGCAAGATTTTGCTAGTGCAGATCTATGTCGACGACATTATTTTCGGCTCTACGGATAACAACCTCTGCAAGAAGTTTTCTAAACTTATGCAAGGGAAGTTTGAAATGAGCAGTATGGGAGAGCTAAAGTATTTCTTAGGGCTTCAGGTGAAACAATCTGAAGATGAGATTTTCATCTCACAGACGAAGTTCACCAAAGAGCTGCTTAAGAAATTCGGAATGGAGAATGCAACCTCTATGAGGACTCCAATGGCCTCAGCTATGTCTCTGGACAAGGATGAGAAAGGGAAACCTTTTGATGAAACCAAGTACAGAAGCATAATTGGGTCCTTGCTCTACCTCACTGCAAGTAGACCAGATATAATGTTCTCAACATGTGTATGTGCTAGATTTCAGGTGAACTCTAAGGAATCTCACTACATCGCTGCAAAGCGAATCTTGAGATACCTCAAAGGTACACCAAATCTTGGCTTATGGTACCCAAGAAGTAATGATAGTGAACTAATTGGATTTTCTGATGCAGACTTTGCAGGTAGCAAAGATGACAGGAAAAGTACCTCCGGGACTTGCCAATTTCTCGGAAGGAGACTCATTTCCTGGAGCAGTAAGAAACAGAACTGTGTAGCCATCTCAACGGCTGAATCAGAGTACATCTCTGCAGGTAGCTGTTGTGCACAGCTCTTATGGATCAAGAATCAGTTTGAAGACTACAACATGAAGTTCCAGAACATTCCCTTGTTCTGTGACTCTTCCAGCGCTATAGCAATAGCCAACAACCCAGTCTCCCATAGCCGGACCAAGCACATAGAGCTTCGCTATCATTTCATCCGGGAGCATGTGGAAAATGGAGACATAGATCTACAATATGTCTCCACAGACAGGCAAGTTGCAGATATATTCACCAAGCCGCTGGACGAGTCCAAATTCTCGTTCTTCAAAACTGAGCTTGGAATGCTCAACAAAGAAGACCAGTGATGGACTCTCAAGATTAAGAAGATATCAGTAGTGTTGGCTGCTCAGAGGTACAGTTTTCAGTGGCAACAGAAATCTATCAGGGAAATTCCTTCAAGTATTAGAGACTCGAGCATAGTTAGACTTACACGAGTAAACGGCTAATACTCGAGTAAAAGGTTTTACATACTCGAGTAATCCAAAAGATACTCGTGTATGAACTTTACATACTCGAGTAATCCAAAAGATACTCGTGTATGAACTTTGCATACTCGAGTATTCCAAAAGATACTCGTGAATGACGTTTACCTACTCGAGTATGTTTTATAGAATACTCGTGTATGTTGTTACCTACTCGAGTATACTAAGCCTAATACTCGTGTATGCTGTCATCTTCTACTCGAGCACTCGAACTTTCTGGAATTCAAAATCTTCTACTCGCACCGAGCCACTTGCCGCCTCATACAGGTATGACTGTATACTTAATTATTCTTAAACCTAAATTAGGATTACTTATATATATATATATACAAAACGAAAAATCCTTTCCACTTCTCATTCACTCGAGTAGCCGCCGACCTCTCGTATTCCCGAAATCACTGTTCTTCGTCTTCCTTCGCCGCAAGCTTTCCGAATCGCAGATGGCACCTCCTTCCTCGAAAATCGGAATAGGCTCAGAACTCGTCCCAGAGGGCATTGCCGACCTTTCCGATGACTTTCGCAACCTCCTGATCTTGTTAGACACCGCCGGATTAACTTTCCTCCTCCAGATGCCATGCAGAGCAATAATCCCCGAAGTTGAAGAATTCTACAGAAACCTAAAGGTCAAAAGGAATGGGAAAGTTCTGAAAACAAAGGTAAGTGGGATCAAGATCCGTCTCGATAAAACCTCTATGTCCACCTTGCTCCGACTCCCTGTAGTCGATGAAGAAGACGACCTAACTCCTGAAGATTCCGACCGGACTGCTCTGTACTGTGGAGTGGATCCAGAATGTGATACTTTCAGCCGGGCCGATTGCAACAGAGAAGGGAAGTTCTTAATTGATGTAATCTCAAAAGTTATCTTATGCAAGACCTACTCGATCAGAGAAATCTCACACAACATGTTTGACATCATGCAAGCCATAGTCTGCAGGAAAAAGTTCCAGTTTGGAATGATGTTACTGGAAAAGATTCAGGGAAGCGTCAAGCAACCAAATTTTGCAAGGATCATCTCTCTCCTTCTCCATGAGATAAATCCTCAAGTGTTTGACCTCTCCAAAGGTACTCCCCTCCATCACATGAAAAAAGTCACTCTCTCCTCTATACAAAGATATGAGATAAAGCTTCAGAACACTGCTCAAACCTCTAAGGCCTCACAAGCAGCAGATGCTCCCAGAAATCAGGCTGTGATCAGGACTCCATCTCCTCCTCAACATCAAATTGCTGACACTCTGGGTGCAGTAATTGAGGGGGAGCCTGCCTCATCCACCCCTCAGGTACAGACTTCAGAACTACCAGTCTCCACAATACCTCAGATTTGTAGGAGGTCAGACCTTGAACTAAGATAAATTAAGATGTATTTGATGGTGTGTTTGAGTTGTATGTGTGCAGGTTCTCATTGCCAAGTGTATACCAATGTCAGTCTATAATGGGTCACCAAACACAGGACCATACAATGTAATCCCTCATTGTGTGATTCAAAGTGTTGGCCCATGTATAGCCTCTCTATTGAGATACACTTCTCTTTCATGCACTTGGATTGATGGATAGATGCATTGAAGCTAATTTCCTCAGAAAAATATTTCTAAGTCCTTTTCATACTCGAGTAACTGCTTATTATACTCGAGTATCAGACTTAATACTCGAGTAGTCAGTTAGTCACTCGAGTAAGTTCTTTTCATACTCGAGTAACTGCTTATTATACTCGAGTATCAGACTTAATACTCGAGTAGTCAGTTAGTCACTCGAGTAAGTTCTTTTCATACTCGAGTAACTGCTTTTTATACTCGAGTATCAGACTTAATACTCGAGTAGTCAGTTAGTCACTCGAGTAAGTTCTTTTCATACTCGAGTAACTGCTTATTATACTCGAGTATCAGACTTAAAACTCGAGTAGTCAGTTAGTCACTCAAGTAAGTTCTTTTCATACTCGAGTAACTGCTTTTTATACTCGAGTATCAGACTTAATACTCGAGTAGTTAGTGTTTCACTCGAGTAAGTTCTTTTTATACTCGAGTAACTGCTTTTATACTCGAGTATTAGACTTAATACTCGAGTAGTTAGTCTTTCACTCGAGTAAGTTCTTTTTATACTCGAGTAACTGCTTTTCATACTCGAGTAAGTGTTTCTTATACTCGAGTAATTGATTTTCATACTCGAGTAAGTGAATGTTTTCCCGAGTAACTTTCTATACATACTCGAGTAATTTCTTTCCCTTCACTCGAGTGTCTTCAACTCTTTCACTCGAGTAGTTCTTCGTTCTCTGTCTAAAGAAAATTCTCTTAAGTCCTATTACTCGAGTATTTACTCTGATACTCGAGTAGTTCCCTTTCACTCGAGTAAGTTATTTTCTGATACTCGAGTAGTTTAAGTTTCACTCGAGTAGATTTCTCTTCTTATACTCGAGTATACTTCTCCTTGCCACTCGAGTATCTAACTTCTCATACTCGAGTATATCTTGTCTCTAACTCGAGTATAGTATATCCATTATTCCAGAATTTCTCTAAGTACAATTTCGCCATGTGTATTTTGAATCGGTTATTTCTGATTGGTCCACGTGTCATCCCTAATTAAGATTATGACCGTTGGAGTCCACCTATAAATAGGTCCTTTCAGATTTGACTAAATACAAGATTACAGAGATATTCATTTTACGAAAGAAAAAGAAAGTCCGTGAACCCTAATTTCTCACGCCGCCATTGACGTTCACGGAAGAAGAAGTTCTGGATCGCCGATCTCTGTCTTCAACGATTGTCTCTCCAGCGATCCAGACAAAAGTGAATCACTCGATCTCGCCGAGCCTCAAAGATTTCAGATCTATCTTCTCGATCGAGGTGATTCTAGTTTTCAGATTCGTGGATCTCTCTCAAGTTGTCTTCAACCTTTTTTCTGATCAAGCCAAAGTTCTCAAAGAAGAAGACTGTCAAGATCCAGATCTGAGATTTTATTATTGGTTGTATTTTATTTTTCAAACCAAGTTTCATTGTAGGAGATTTTCTCCGAGATTAGTAGGAAGACCTTTTCTTCCGAGTTTTGTAGATCCGATTTGGATCAAGTTTTGTAGGAACGTGGTTCCGAGGTGTAGGATTGTTTTCAATCCGAGATAGTGGAGTAGCCGAGTCTAGTGATTTGCTAGATCGGTGAGGAAAGTGGACGTACCCAAGGTTGGGGAACCACAATAAATCTCTTGTCGTCTGTGATTGCTTGATGTGTGCTGTGTTAGTTTTTAAATTCCGCATTTGACACGCATTTCACCTATTCACCCCCCTCTAGGTGATTTAGGCTAACAACTTAGACCTCTCAGTCTTTCTTTAGCTCATGGAGCTCGCGCACTAACTTTTTGAGGACCAGTTGGCTTTGCCTCGACCGTTCGGGGTTGTCCACCTCCGAGTCTAGGAAAATGTCCAAAGCACGCGGCGATGGAAGAGGCGAGTAGACGGCCCGTTCGGCTGATTCATCGGCCCCAGATTGGTTAGGAAGGCCTGCACAGGGAAGTCGGGATAGCGAGTGGGGAAGAGTGAGCACCAATTAGAATCGGACGCAATATGAGGGAGTCAGGGACATACCTTCAAAATTTCGGGGGGAAGCAGGAGCGGATGTGTGCTCGGCGTCCACCCAAGTAGCCGCGGGAGCGGAAGAGGGTTGTTGTGAAGGGATGCGAGCCAGCGAACCCAGCCCCCGCGAATCCAGCTCCATGGTTTCGGTGGCAAGGGGCGAGTCTCGCGGGCGCGGGTCAGAGGATGGCTCAGGCGCCTTGTCAGGAAGATACTCGACCCTCGGTGTAGAGACCTCGCCGCCCTAGTCTTGTTCGGCGGTAAGATCCACAAAGTCTTTATCATGGGGGGCCAGAGCAGAACGGTTGGAGGAGTCGGAGCCATTGACCAAGGTGTTTTTTAAGTCCGCGAAGATGTGCTCGGCCTCGGGAGGAAAGGGCATCGCCCTCTTGACCGAGCCAAATTCAGTGAAGCGGCGAGCCGGGGCATTCAGATCCGTCAGGGCCGCAGCGCGAAGGGCGGTTTCCCCGCGAGATTTTGTGAGTCGCTCCATGACCTCTTTGGGGAGTGGCATCTCGGCAGGGCTTAAGTAAAGAAATGGGTGGAGGTCAGTCGAGCAGGCTGGGCATGTATATATAGCCGTCGGTGGGTCCTACCAAGAGATTCCTTTTGGCTCCTATCGCACTCGCAGGATCCTAGGGGGTTGGATGTTTCTTTCCGAGTTTGTGCCAACCTCGCAAAGAGCGGGGATTGTGCACAACCCCTTATCCAACAAGTGGGCTCACAGGAGCAAAACCGGCCGGCTCAGACTGCCCCAGATCCCCAGGCGAGCTCAGCAGGGGATGTCGAGCCCAGCATGCCGAGTACGGGCTCGGCAATCGTCGGGTCGAGCTCGGAGTTCGTGGAGCTGAGCCCGACGAAAGAAAGTCATTCATCGTGGGGCAGACCCGGCCGAGTACGTGCTCGCTCAGAGCCAAGGGGTTGGCAAGTGTCGACACACCCGTCATCCGCGAGCAGGGGCTTCAGGGCCAACTCGCCCAGGCCTGAGGCGAGGCGAGCCAGGCCGTGGCGTTGAGAGAGGCGAGCTCACTCAATGCCTTCTCCCGTGGCGTTGAGAGAGGCGACCTCACTCAACGCCTTCTCCCGTGGCGTTGAGAGAGGCGAGCTCACTCAACGCCTTCTCCCGTGGCATTGAGCGAGGCGAGCCAGCCCACGGCGTTGAGAGAGGCGAGCTCATCCAACGCCTTCTCCCGCGGCGCTGAGAGAGGCGAGCTCACTCGCCGCTTTTCACCTCGGCGTGGGGGGAAGCTTTCCCGCGCCCGTACTCGCCGCCACCGCTCAATGGACACTCTTCTCAGGGCCGGCTCGCCCTTCAGTTATGGGGTGTTTTTACCATGTTACCCCCTTTGGATTGTCTATAGTCCTCGAAAACAGTGAAGGTTGGATATTTGCAGACCATCTTTTCCTATAAATAGGACCCAAGGGGTACCTTAGGAGGCACGCTTTTCTAGTGTCCGGTCTTCCAGCGCTTTCTGAGGTACCTTAGCTTCAGCACTTGGCTAAGGAGGGGAAGCGCTCTAAGATCTTCCGGGTGTGTGGTGGGACCTCCGTGCTGAAGCCTTAGGTCTGTCCCGGGTCCTTTTCCCTTGTCACTTGGGCTCGTGAGGAGAGAAGTAAGTGCGCGATCACCCCTTCCGTAAGGGTCAAACTCCTCAGGGACCGATTTTTCGGTTTCAACATGGCTACTCTCACCGGAGCATGCCTAACTACAAAGTATCCAACATAACTTCACCACCTACTCCAAAAATTCCTCTATAATATTTGAGGGTTGAAGCTACTTAAGCCTAACAAATTTTCTTCCAATTCCAATATTGAGATTTGATTCATTCTTGCACCTCTGTTCACCTAGAACCCTTCCATCTTAGAAGTCTGCTAGTCTCTAAGAGTTTCTTTTGCATGAGCTTCACCGCTCCTAAAGATACTCTATGCCCTCATTGGACATAGGATGTTATAGGTCTACTATCTTCCACGTGGTCTAACTCTGATAATATTTATAACGACAAAATCTTTACAATATCAGAAGTATTATCTATTTTAGTACATTCCAGACTGTACTGAGTTGAACCACGCTGTTTTGTCCTTTTTCATAGGTGACTGACGAGTACTTCTTAGGTGGTCAACTATCCTAGAACTACTCCCACTGAAGCATGCTTAACAATACCATGAGTTCTTGAGTATTGTACACAAACATTGAGCTGGTGTTGAGAACAAATTTATCGATGCCTTAGGTCATCTTGTCAGCCATATGCATACCATAAGTTCTTGAGTAGATTGATTTGAATGACGGCTTGATTTTTTCATATTCTACATTTTGGCTAAATTTATGCCCCTTTGACTCGATATCATGTAGGTACTCTTGTTGATTTTTTGTTAGTTGATGAGTATCTTTTTCATGCTCCCATTTATGCAATCCTCATACTTCTCTTTGTTAATCATTTGGTTTGGGAGTGGCTGATAGGTTTTCAAAATTACGTAATTTCATTACTTGCAGCAAGACTATCTGTTGAAATTTTTTGAAGTTCTTCAAGAGGAGCTTATTGTATCACCAGCAGCTCCTGTTGCTTCAAGCTCTAGGGCAGAGGCTTCTGGTTCAGGAAGCAGGGGGAGCATTGCCCAAAGTTTGCCCGGAAATGGAGTTGAGCTTGAAGAAGCAACGAAGGTGGAAAGCAAGGAGCAGACCCTTCGGAGATCAAAGAGGACTATCAAACCACCGACTTGATACTATGAAGGGAATGAGTAAGCTTTGTCTCATGTTCCTTTGCAGACCCTCTGGATGAGCGAGAGCCTTCAGGCTTCAATGAGGGCACTGGAATCAAGGAGTGGGAAGATGTCCTGGAAGAAGAGATGGCTGCTCTCAAGAAGAATGAAACCTCGGACCTTGTGCCTAGGGTTGATGGCATTACTCCAGTGACTTGCAAGTGGGTATACAA
This sequence comes from Platanthera zijinensis, assembly GCA_039513925.1. NCBI lineage: Eukaryota > Viridiplantae > Streptophyta > Magnoliopsida > Asparagales > Orchidaceae > Platanthera > Platanthera zijinensis. Next base: position 169,217,809 of record CM077094.1, read on the forward strand.
GTTGAAGAAGAAGGCTGATGGGAGCATCGAAAGTTACAAGGCTCACCTTGTTGCCCGAGGATTCTCACAACAGTATGGAGAGTACTATGTGGAGATGTTTAGTCCAGTTGCAAAGATGACTTCAATTCGGGTGGTGATCGTCTTTGCTGCTTGCCAAGGATGGAGGATATGACAGCTTGACATAAAGAACATTTTTCTTTACGGAGAGATTGATAAGGACATTGTTGAAACCAGTAGAACTAGTTTCACCTAGAAGCTCGGATCTAAGGCTGCAAACTACGCTTACTTTCTTCGAACCACGCTCCCAACAAGATACCTAAAGGAACAGACCGGGGGCTTCAGCTCGGAGGTCCCACCGCTCACCCGGAAGAACCAGAATCCTTCCCCTCCCTAGCCAGTGCTGAGCTAGATGTCTGAGTAAGAAGGAAAAAGAAGGATCCACCCCTTCTTCTCAGACACCTTACCGGTCTATTTATAGGTTTCAGGATTTGAACTGCAAATAACCAAAGCAAGCATCTGCGAAATTACCTGAATACCCTGGGTTGGGTCTGCCAACAGCCAAACTCCGCTGTTCTGACGGGCTATGAGCAGACCACCAAGGGTAAAAGAGTAAAAAAGGCCAAAAAGGATGAACCGCTTTGCCAAGTGAACCGGTTCCCACCCAACTGCTGAACCGGCCTTATCTCTTCCGGCCGGCCCGATGCTTGGCGAGAGGACCACCCGGCAGCTAAAAAAGACTATCTCTCAGGCGAGACCCTCCGTCGGCATATATAAAATCCTCCTTTGACCCCTACCTGCCAGGCGAATAGACTCAACCTTGGCTCCTCCTGCCTAGCGCGAGCGGACCCGCCTTTAGGCCCCTCTCGCCCATTGCGAGTGGACCCAACTTTAGGCCCCTCTCGCCTGGCGCGAGCGGACCCACCTCTAGGCCCCTCTCGCTTAGGGCCTTTTCTCCTCTTGGGGATTCTTCTAATCTCCTCTCTGCTGGGTTCCCTCCCGTGAGCCCGAGGTTGTACACAATCCCCGCTCTTTTCGGGGTTGTCCAAGCCCGAAAAGAAAAGTCCAACCGAGGCTCACGTCATCTCAGCGCCTTTAAAGCGGAATCTTTTTCGGGTGGGATTCCCCCCCCCCCATGAGTCTATAAATATCGGGATCCTCCCCAAGTGCAACAGGCCTCCTTTCTTTGTTACAGCTACTTCCACCCTGCTGCTATGTCTCTTAGCAAAAGCTTTCGTGATCGTATCGCGTTGGTGCGCCAGCGGAACAAGGCGAGTGCGGCTGCCTTGAACCTAATTCCCGCTCGTACTTTTTCCTCACCCCCGCCCTCTTCTTCTCGCCCGAAGAAGGCGAGAACAACTGATCTGGTTCCCCCGTCAGGAGGATCCTTACCGGATCCCCCGGAGAGACGCATCCCCCCTACACCATCGCTTCCCCAGGGAAAAGAGGTAAGATCCTTGTATACCTCCCCTGTTCGCTATCTATCTATTTTTCATTGCTCCTTTTGCTGCTGGCTTTCAGAAAAGTCACGCACCCCTTGGTCGGTCTGGTAGCACACAAACTCATCTCGCTAGCCATCATCTAAACTCTGTCTCGCCTCCTCCTTCTACTCTTGGTGGAAAAAATGGCGAGCCTTCCCATGTCGCTGGGACCTCTCGCCACTCTGGTTAGGAATCTCCTGCCCTTGGTTTTAGCCTCTATGGCTGCCCACCTTTTATTATGCCCCTCCTTCTGTTTTTGTCTTTGCAGATGTGCGAGTAGACTCATCTGCCGAAGACTCGCCTGCTGAGGAGCGCCCGAGGCGAGCGATCTCCTCGCCTCCCCCTCCTATGGACGAGATCGAAGATTACCTTGGCGACCCCATGGATCCGCTGGCTATGAAGCGCAGGGTGGCGGAGATGTTCCGGAAACATGCGATCCTAATTCAAGAGTTGGAGAAGGACAAGCAAACGGCTGACCGGCAGATTGATTGGTTAGAGGTGGAGGTTGCTCGCTTGACCTCTGAAGTTGATGTTGACATTGAGATAGACGAGACCGACCCCCAGGCCATTCTGAACGAGGTTGACCAACAGCTCCGTCTCGCGCGCCGTGGCGTGGATGCGGCTCGCGCTTTTCATCTCCCCCACCGTCCTCCCTGTGCGAGGTCTCGCGGTGGAGGGCGCTGGCGGTGGCATAAGGATTGAATTCCCCGTGCCGCCCTACGCCCTTATTTTCTTTGTACTGCTCTTCGCTTTGTAATAATGTTTCCTCTCGCGGCTACTGCCCGAACTCTTTGGATCTAAAGAATAGATCTGCTTAATAACTTCTTTTAATAGTTCCTTTGATAATTTTACTCCTAGTACCGCGTTTTTCTATATTGTGACTCGCGCGTTATATCTGTGCTTAAATCACTACTCTTTTTATTTTTATTGTATTTTTTATGATACTGCCTCGTCCCCGGCTTGGGGCTTACGTTAGGCTACACCAATCGAGACTAGGAGAGAGAGAAATGGCCGCCTCTTCCCCTTCCTTTACACTATATATATTTTTTTGCCTCTTCGTATTTCTCCCTTTACCCAACGGGCTATAAATACCCCCCTATCCCTGGGGCCCGGATCAAGCTCTCGATTTGTCTCGGTGCCCTAAACCTCACCTCTCTCTCCCTTCTCTCGCGAACTGATCATGTTGGCGCCTCGTCTCGCCTGCTCTTCTCGCATCCCCCCTTTCGCCCTCTTTGTCCATAATGGGGAAAAAGAAGGCTGAAGAAGGTGAGGGGCGAAGCCGATGCGGGAGGCGGTTTGGTGACCATGATTTTCCTCCCGGCCGGATTTCCGAGGAGGACTACAACGCCTTTACTCGCGATTTCTTGCCGGAAGGTTTTGAGTCACGCCCTCCAAAGGTGGGCGAGTCGATCAACACTTTTTATCCCGGTGAACTCGCCTTCCCCGTCCCGCATTTTGAAGCGGGGCTGAGGTTGCCCCTCTGGCCAGAAGTGAAACAGGTTCTCAAGTACTTCGGGACTGTTCCTGCGCAGCTGAACCCAAACGCTATCTCGGTACTCGTTGCCTTCGCCTGCTACATGCGCCGGGAGCGAATCGAGTTCAGCCTGAACTCCTTCCGCAAGCTTTTTGTCTACCATGCCAATGCCGACGGCGTTTCCTATTTCACGGGGCAGGGTCTCAAGGTTTGCGAGACGCCTAACAAGAATCATCACTGGCTTACTCGCTTCGTCTTTATTCGCGGTAACATGGGTGGCATTCCGCTGGCGCCCGTGTCGCCAGCCGAGGTGTTCTATACCACTCCCCAGGTTAGTGGCACGGACAAGCTTCTCTGTGACTTTTTCATTGGCAAGAACTTCGAGGTTCAGTTCCTGAGGCGGGGCCTCGACTCCCTCCTTCCTGTGCTTCCAGGCGAAGGTAAACGCTGGGTCCTCTTATTTTCATCCAGGTCTAACGAGTAGGTTCTGTAAACGCATTGTCTCGCCTTTTCCAGGAGAAAGAAATGTTCCCGTTCGCCCGCCTTATAAAAGCAACATCAAACCTTCCAAAGATGTCGCCCTCGCCACGATGGCAGCTGAGGCGGCGAGAGAAAACCCACCCCTCTCCCTGAAGAAAAGACCTGCCGAGGGCTCCGCCCCATCTCGCCAGAGTCCTTCAAAGAAAACGAAGGTCAAGAAAAGAGCGCCTCTTCCCTCTGGAAAGGCGAAACAAGTTTCTGCGGAGATGGTAGACGTGTCGGGATCCTTATCCCCCATCTCTTTGGGGTCCCAATCTCCCCAATCCCCTTCTCGGCTTCTTGGCCAGCGGACCGTCTCGCCGATTGGCGGGGCGGGTCAACCTGATTCTCTTGCTGACAACCTTCCTTCTAAATCTCCTACTCGCGAGGTGGGCTCTTCCAGCCGTCCGGCTCCTTCCACCCATCTGAACTTCAATATGGGCTCTGTGATCCCGGATGCTGCTGGCGAGCCAACCCTGATATGGGACAAGGAGGCGAACCGAGTCTCTATCTCTACCCTCCTTCCTCCCTGGATAGAGCGAGACCAACCTACGGCTCATGCATTCTCTCTGGGCTTTGGCCTTTATGGAGGCGCAGAGCGAGAACCTGCCGCTGAGCCTCCCTCGCGGGATTTGATCCTGAGGACCGCGCAATCCCAGATGCGCTCGCTAGAGCTCTCGCACCAGGTCTCACGCCATCTGATTTTCAATAATAGGAGCTGGAGGGATTCAGAGGCGAGCCTGGCGGCTGAGCGCGAAAAAACTATGGACCTTGAGAAACGGTTGGCCGTGGCTGAAAACCTTCTCGCCAAAGCTCGGGGTGGTGTGGTGAGTTTCCCCACTCTCGATTCCCTCCCTTTCTTTGTCCTTTTTCAACTCCCCCTAATACATAAACCTCTCGCAGGATGCCGAGACGGCCGACAGGATGCACTCGCGCATAGCCACTCTGGAAGGGGAGGTTAAAGGCATGGAGTCCGAGATCACTCGGCTTCAGGAGGCTGCTCTCTCGCCTTCTCGCGTGGTGATTCCCCAACCTCCTCCCTCTCATTACTCTCATGTTGAGGTCGTGGAACTCTGCAAAGACGCCAATATCCGGACCGCTGAGCTAATTGTGAAGATGATGAAGGAGATGGAGGTCATCAGGGAAGGCTGCGAGGAGGTCACTGCCCGCGACCTGGTACCCGAGATTTATGGCGAGGAGGAAGACGGCCCGTCCTCCAGCGCGGAAGAATAAAGGATTTGTTTTATAGTGTTTTTTTTTGTATACTCCTCTTCTACCCCCCCCCCCTTTTTTTCTTTTGGACACTTATTACTGAGGCATTTTGTATTACGGCCTCTTTTGGTGGATGATACATATTTTATTTTTAAGGCCTTTCTTTTCATCTTTCCTGCATGCCTACCTTTTCTTCATTTTGCGGAACGAGATCACGACTTGTCTCGCCTACCGATGGAGGGGCTAGCTTTACCTATGGCGCGAGTGGGCGGGCCCTCAGTGCTCTCGCGCAGGGGCGCATCACTCCCTCTCGCCTTGCCTCTGGACACCCCAGGCGCGAGTGGGTCTCGAATCACCATTATGCTTAGTTTAGTTTGCGAGACGAAGGTACTCCTCTTCTTGCCCTTTGGCCGAAGAGCGGACCTCTTACTCTAGATACGAATAGTCATGTACTCTTCCACTCGCCTTGCCCCTGGGCACCCTTGGCGCGAGAGGATCTTGAGGGACCGACTCCTCCCTCCTCTTCTTCCTTTAGGACAAGGACTCTACCTTTGCTCGATTTATGAAACCCCCACTCATTTGTTGCCCCTTTTCCCAATCTCCGAGCGAGCCTACAGACCTGCCAGCTCGACGGTAGCCTGGACAGCGGGTCTTCTCGGGGTCTCCTCTCCAAAACCAACTCCAACCACTGAGTGAGCCTACAGACCTGCCAGCTCGATGGTAGCCTGGACAGCGGGTCTTCTCGGGGTCTCCCCTCCAAAACCAACTCCAACCACCGAGTGAGCCTACAGACCTGCCAGCTCGATGGTAGCCTGGACAGCGGGTCTTCTCGGGGTCCCCTCTCCAAAACCAACTCCAACCACCGAGTGAGCCTACAGACCTGCCAGCTTGATGGTAGCCTGGACAGCGGGTCTTCTCGGGGTCTCCTCTCCAAAACCAACTCCAACCACCGAGTGAGCCTACAGACCTGCCAGCTCGATGGTAGCCTGGACAGCGGGTCTTCTCGGGGTCTCCCCTCCAAAACCAACTCCAACCACCGAGTGAGCCTACAGACCTGCCAGCTCGATGGTAGCCTGGACAGCGGGTCTTCTCGGGGTCTCCCCTCCAAAACCAACTCCAACCACCGAGTGAGCCTACAGACCTGCCAGCTCGATGGTAGCCTGGACAGCGGGTCTTCTCGGGGTCTCCTCTCCAAAACCAACTCCAATCACCGAGTGAGCCTACAGACCTGTCAGCTCGATGGTAGCCTGGACAGCGGGTCTTCTCGGGGTCTCCTCTCCAAAACCAACTCCAACCACCGAGTGAGCCTACAGACCTGCCAGCTCGATGGTAGCCTGGACAGCGGGTCTTATCGGGGTCTCCCCTCCAAAACCAACTCCAACCACCGAGTGAGCCTACAGACCTGCCAGCTCGATGGTAGCCTGGACAGCGGGTCTTCTCGGGGTCTCCTCTCCAAAACCAACTCCAACCACCGAGTGAGCCTACAGACCTGCCAGCTCGATGGTAGCCTGGACAGCGGGTCTTCTCGGGGTCTCCTCTCCAAAACCAACTCCAACCACCGAGTGAGCCTACAGACCTGCCAGCTCGATGGTAGCCTGGACAGCGGGTCTTCTCGGGGTCTCCCCTCCAAAACCAACTCCAGCCACCGAGTGAGCCTACAGACCTGCCAGCTCGATGGTAGCCTGGACAGCGGGTCTTCTCGGGGTCTCCTCTCCAAAACCAACTCCAACCACCGAGTGAGCCTACAGACCTGCCAGCTCGATGGTAGCCTGGATAGCGGGTCTTCTCGGGGTCTCCCCTCCAAAACCAACTCCAACCACCGAGTGAGCCTACAGACCTGCCAGCTCGATGGTAGCCTGGACAGCGGGTCTTCTCGGGGTCTCCCCTCCAAAACCAACTCCAACCACCGAGTGAGCCTACAGACCTGCCAGCTCGATGGTAGCCTGGACAGCGGGTCTTCTCGGGGTCTTCTCGGGGTCTCCCCTCCAAAACCAACTCCAACCACCGAGTGAGCCTACAGACCTGCCAGCTCGATGGTAGCCTGGACAGCGGGTCTTCTCGGGGTCTCCTCTCCAAAACCAACTCCAACCACCAAGTGAGCCTACAGACCTGCCAGCTCGATGGTAGCCTGGACAGCGGGTCTTCTCGGGGTCTCCCCTCCAAAACCAACTCCAACCACCGAGTGAGCCTACAGACCTGTCAGCTCGATGGTAGCCTGGACAGCGGGTCTTCTCGGGGTCTCCTCTCCAAAACCAACTCCAACCACCGAGTGAGCCTACAGACCTGCCAGCTCGATGGTAGCCTGGACAGCGGGTCTTCTCGGGGTCTCCTCTCCAAAACCAACTCCAACCACCGAGTGAGCCTACAGACCTGCCAGCTCGATGGTAGCCTGGACAGCGGGTCTTCTCGGGGTCTCCCCTCCAAAACCAACTCCAACCACCGAGTGAGCCTACAGACCTGCCAGCTCGATGGTAGCCTGGACAGCGGGTCTTCTCGGGGTCTCCTCTCCACAACCAACTCCAACCACCGAGTGAGCCTACAGACCTGCCAGCTCGATGGTAGCCTGGACAGCGGGTCTTCTCGGGGTCTCCTCTCCAAAATAAAATCTTCCTGCTTTGAGGAGACAGCTACTTGAAACTGTATAGCAGTACCAGAAGGCCTTGCCAGGTTGGCTAACATTGGAAAGTGAGAGAGAAAAACAAAGAAAACTACATCTCATTCAGAATAGATAATGAACATGAACAAAAGTATTAAGGATAAAAACGCTTTAGGTCGTCGCCGCTTCGGGCGCGATCTAGGGGTGTCCTGTCTACATCTTGGAGGTGATACCCTCCTGATTTCAAGACCTCTTTTACAATAAAAGGACCTTCCCAGTTGGGGTTGAGCTTCCCTACCGAAGCCCCTCTCCCTGCTGCATCCACTTTCTTGAGGACCAAATCTCCCTTCTCAAACTGCTTGACTCTGACGTGCTTATCAAAATATCTTGACATCCGGCGCTTGACCTCCTCCTGTCGGATAGATGCCAGCTCTCTAAGCTCCTCCACCAAGTCGAGGGAGAGCCTTTGCTCTTCACCATTTTCTGCCAGCCACTCCTCATCTCCCCTCCTTGCCGCCGTCACCCTAGGTGACTCAACCTCGAACTCGACAGGTATAACGGCCTCGGAGCCATGGGAAAGTTTAAATGGTGTCTCCCCCGTGGCGGAACTTGGCGTGGTCCTCAAGGCCCAGAGGACGGAGGGGAGCTGCTCCACCCAGCTACCCCTCAGGTTTTCTACCTTTTTCTTTAAGAGATTCACGATGACCTTATTCGCGGCTTCCACCTGCCCATTGCTTCGAGGATGATGCACTGAGGCAAACCGAAGATCTATGCCTAGTCGTATGCAGAAATCTACGAACTCTCTGCTGGCGAATTGCGGTCCGTTATCCGTAACAATAGCCAGGGGGAGCCCATGCCTACAGATGATTTCCCCCCATATGAAGCTTTTGACCACCTGAGACGTCACCTTCGCCAATGCCTTCACTTCCAGCCATTTTGAGAAATAGTCTACCATGACCAGCAGGAACCTCCTCTGGCCACTGGCTTGAGGGAATGGACCCACCAGATCTAGCCCCCATATGGCGAAGGTCCATGGAGCCGTGATCGTGCGCAACCTTTGGGCCGGGAGGAGCTGAAGAGGGGCAAATTCCTGGCACTTTCTGCACTTCCTTGCGAATTCCTCGGCATCCTTCCTAAGGGTGGGCCAGAAATAGCCTTGCCTCAACACCCTTCCTTCCAAGGTCCGACTCCCGGAATGGCTGCCGCACTCCCCAGAATGAATTTCTTCCAGCACCCTCGCGACCTCCTTCTCGGATACGCATCGAGCCAACAGCCCTGACAACGTCTTACGGTATAAGATCCCTTCTCTTAGCAGGTAGTATGCCGACTTGTACCTGACTTGCTTCTTCTCGAGCTCTCCCTCAGGCAAACGTCCCGTTGTCAAGTAGGTGGTAAATGGGTCCATCCAGGATCCCTGCTGATCTACTTCCATAAGCTCTCCTTCTTCGATGGAGGGCCTAAAGAGCTCCGTCATGGTTCCTCTGACCCGGGGACCGTGCTTGGCGAGCAGGTCCGCCCGAGTATTTTCCTCTCTTGGGATGTGTTGGACTGAGAAACTGCGAAACTGACCAATGATCCTTTTTACCTTTGCTAAGTACAACTGGAGGGTGGGTTCTTTTACCTCAAATTCCCCTTCTATATGCCTTGCCACTATCATAGAATCCGTGGAGACTCTGATATCTTGTATACCGAGCTCATGAGCCAACCTCAGCCCTGCAATAATGGCCTCGTACTCCGCTTGATTGTTGGTGAGGGTGAAATGAACCTTCAGGGCCTGTTCGATCCGCGTTCCCTCAGGACTTATCAAAACCATCCCCCCTCCAAAAGAATTCTTACCCGAGGCCCCATCTACTAGCATCTCCCAAGCTACTACGGGAGACGTCTCGGCCTCCTTGACCTCCACCGTGTAATCCACCAAGAAATCTGCTACAGCTTGCGCCTTGATAGCCAACCGAGGAATATAAGAAAGGTCAAACTCGCTGAGTTCTATTGACCATTTAGCTAATCTCCCTGAGTGCTCTACCCCTTCCAAAATACGGCGGAGAGGGTGGTCCTTCACGATCTGGATGGAATGGGCCTGAAAATATGGCCTAAGCTTTCGGGCTGAGGTAACAAGGGCGAAGGCTAGCTTCTCTAGGATAGGGTACTTTAGCTCTGCCTTTTTGAGGACTCTACTTACATAGTAAATCGGGAATTGCTTTTTACCTTCTTCCCGCACGAGGACCGAACTCACTGCCCCTGCCCCTACCCCTAGGTACAAGAATAGAATCTCTCCTTCTCTCGGACCTTGGAGTAGCGGTGCCTTGGTGAGCTGCTGCTTCAAGGCTAGAAAAGCATTCTCGCACTCGGAGGTCCACTCGAATCTCTTTCCCCCCCCCCTCAATGTTCGAAAGAAAGGTGAGCACCTCTCGCCTGCCCTGGAAAGGAATCTGCTGAGCCCCGCCAACTTGCCGGTAAGACGCTGGACCTCTTTGGTATTCGTTGGAGACTCTAGTTCTAGGATAGCCCTTACCTTATCCGGGTTAGGCTCTACTCCTGATGGGGTGAGGAGATGTCCTAAAAACTTTCCCCTACTGGCCCCGAATACGCACTTCAGCGGATTAAGCCTCATCTTGTACTTCCTTACCGTTGCAAACGTTTCTTCCAGATCCGCAATATGAGACTTGAGATCTTGGCTTTTGATCATCAAGTCGTCTACGTAGACTTCGAGGTTCCGTCCCTTTTGTTCTCGGAAGATCCGATCCATCATCCGTTGGTAGGTCGCCCCCGCGTTCTTCAACCCAAAAGGCATCATGTTATAGCTGAAGCATCCATCCTCGGTGATAAAGGTGACATCCTTGATGTCCGGTGGGTGCATGCGTATTTGATGGTATCCTAAAAAGGCATCTAAAAAACTCATTAGTGAGAAACCGACGGCTGAATCAACCAGCGCATCGATTCGAGGCAGAGGGTAACAATCCTTGGGACATGCTTTATTCAAAAGAGAGAAGTCAATACACATTCTCCACTTCCCTTCCCCTTTTTTTACCATCACAACATTGCTCACCCACCCCGGATACTTGTTTGCGGATATGAATCCAGCCTGGAGCAGCTTTTCCACCTCCTCCCTGATAGGCTTGGCCATCCTGGAAGCGATGGACCTTTTCTTCTGCTGGATGGGACGAACCGTGGGGTCAAGGTTAAGACGATGGCATGCCACATCTGCGTCAATCCCTGGCATGTCAGCCGCGCTCCAAGCAAAGATATCAATGTTTTCCTGTACGCATTTTCGGATCTCCTCCTGGTCCTCATGGCCAAGCTCTCCGCTGATTTTGATCTTTTCTTTTCTTCCTTCTTTTGTTCGGATGACCACCTCCTGTAGCTCGACTGCAGCCCTCAGCCTCGAGGGCTCTTCTTCTTCCTCCTGATCTTTTGGAATCTCCTCTTCCTTTTCCAGCCCCTCCTCCTGGTTTCCAAACTCTCATTCTCCACCCTTTTTTTCCTCCACTGCCATGTTTACTCCCTCTACGCACCTCTCCTCCACTTGCTCAGGGTCTCCTCCCAGCACTGACTCTTCCATCTCTCCTATCTTTCTTTTCTTCCTTCTCACTTCTTTCCCTTCTCCTCCGACCCTTGACTTCCCTGCCATTACTGGCTCCTCCGCAATGCCACCTCCCAGCTCCTCAACTCTACTTTCCTCCTGCTCCTCCCGTTCCAGTCTTCTCTCTAACTCCTCTGTGTCGCCCCTCCAGGAGATAGTGTTTACTGCCGTCACGTAACACTCCCGGGCCGCCTTCGGATCTCCTCTTACCCTAATCTGGGTCCCTCCCGAGCTGAGTTTCAAACATTGATGAAAGGATGAGGGTACACATCTAAAGGCATTAATCAAAGGGCGCCCGAAGATGGCGTTGTAACTGCTGGGAGCGTCCACTATCACAAAACGGCAGTTCCTGGACAGCCCTCCCAGAGTTACCTGGAGATCAACTCCCCCCTCCACTTCCTTCCTTTCTCCTGAGAATCCGAACAACGGTCCGTCTGCTGCTAACACCCTCCTGGCTTCCACCCTCATCTCATTGAATGCCTTTTTGAAGATGACATTAACCGAGCTCCCATTGTCCACCAAGATCCTTGATACCGTGAAATTCTCGATAGCCGTCCGAATCACCAGCGCATCGCAGAATGGATCCTCGTGATCTGGCAAGTCCTTCCTGGAGAAGGTGATCTTCTCATCCGGAGGCGGGGCTTGTGACGTCGAGGCTACACCTCGACGGTACATTGTATGAAGGCTGGCCTTTCGGGCAGCCTCGATTCCCACCCCGCCATGGATCACCCCGATTCCCCCTCTATCCCCCACATCTGACCTATCTACACATCTATCCTCCTCCCCTATTCCGGTCATTTCTACTATCCGCGCTGGTGGCTGCTGCTCTCCCGCTCCTCTTCTCCCCTTCAGCTCTAGAAATTCCGGACAAGTGGCTGTCGCGTGACCTTCCTCCTCATGGAAGTCACAGAATGGCATGGCTACTTCCCCCTCCTGCCTCCCTTCTTGGTGATTCCTTCTCCTCCCTGCTCCTGCTCCTCCCCTTCCTCGCTCTCTTCCTCTTCCTCTTCCCCGGCCTATAGCCATAGCCTGCTGGGGCGGGGGTGGGAGTGTCCTAGGTCCCTGTCTCCACCCCAGCTGTGGCAACCTTCCTGCTCCTCCATGGTAGTAGTTCCTTCCTCCCGGGGGAAGACCTCTCCATTGCCCTTGAACTGGGCCTTCCGGTTGCCTCCAACCCAACTCCTGCTGTGCCGGCCCCCTTGGCTCCTCCCTTCTCCTTGCTTCTTGATGCCTCGCTCCTCCTGGTTCTCTGGACTCTACCTCTGTCAGCCTTGCTAGTTTCTTGGCAAAACCCGGGTTCGCTGCCTCCATCGCTATCTCCTTGGCCGCCTTCTCCATTAACCCTTCAAATGATAAGGGTGCCTTCCTAGTGAGGCTCATTTTGAAGAAGCCTTCCCTGAGACCCACAGTAAAGGCCATTTGTAGAGCAAATCCCGGCACCTCCTGAATGTCCAGGATTTCCTCTGGGAAGCGATCCACGTACTGGGCTAGGGACTCGTCTGCCTTCTGCTTGATCAGGAAGATGGACTCCGGGTTTTTCTTCCTCTTCTTCGAGGTCGAGAAGCGCAACTGGAAGCTCCTACTCAAATCTTCAAAACCATATATTGACCCTGCTGGGAGTTGATGAAACCAGTCCCGGGCCTTGTCCTTCAAGGTGATCGCAAAAAGGCGGCACTTGAATGCATCCGTCATCGGCCTAATGGAGACCGCATCTTCGAACCATTGCAAGTGTTGGAGGGGATCATCCTTCCCCACATAATAAACCATCTCAGGCTCGCGGAACCCCTCCGGGACGGGAGCCGAAAGAACCAGCTCGCAAAAGGGGGACCCTCTCGCCAGGGGTCTCGCCGTCTCTACTCGCGCGACGAGATCTACCGGCGAGACGGCGCTCGCCGGGCTGGGGAACAACTCCCTTCCTGCCAGATCTCGCCTGTTTCCTTCTACCACCTTCTCCTTTCCAGGCCGCCCTCCTGGCGCATCCTCGCCTACCCTTGCCGAGACGGCTCCTTCCGGAGGTAAGAGGCCCGGCCCCTGTGGTAGAGGGGTCACGCACTCGCCTCGCTGCGAGATCTGCTGCAACATCCCCATGATGCCCCCGATGGACGCCATGAATTCTTCTCTCCCAACGTATCCTCCTGGGTTCTGGGACCCGCCCTCATTTCCTCCGCCCTCATCTCCTCCTCCTAGATCTCCTGCCATGAGATGATCCAAAGTTCTTCGACGCAGGCTGCGATCCACGCTCACCGCACCAAAAATGTTGAAACCAGTAGAACTAGTTTCACCTAGAAGCTCGGATCTAAGGCTGCAAACTACGCTTACTTTCTTCGAACCACGCTCCCAACAAGATACCTAAAGGAACAGACCGGGGGCTTCAGCTCGGAGGTCCCACCGCTCACCCGGAAGAACCAGAATCCTTCCCCTCCCTAGCCAGTGCTGAGCTAGATGTCTGAGTAAGAAGGAAAAAGAAGGATCCACCCCTTCTTCTCAGACACCTTACCGGTCTATTTATAGGTTTCAGGATTTGAACTGCAAATAACCAAAGCAAGCATCTGCGAAATTACCTGAATACCCTGGGTTGGGTCTGCCAACAGCCAAACTCCGCTGTTCTGACGGGCTATGAGCAGACCACCAAGGGTAAAAGAGTAAAAAAGGCCAAAAGGGATGAACCGCTTTGCCAAGTGAATCGGTTCCCACCCAACTGCTGAACCGGCCTTATCTCTTCCGGCCGGCCCGATGCTTGGTGAGAGGACCACCCGGCAGCTAAAAAAGACTATCTCTCAGGCGAGACCCTCCGTCGGCATATATAAAATCCTCCTTTGACCCCTACCTGCCAGGCAAATAGACTCAACCTTGGCTCCTCCTGCCTAGCGCGAGCGGACCCGCCTTTAGGCCCCTCTCGCCCATTGCGAGTGGACCCAACTTTAGGCCCCTCTCGCCTGGCGCGAGCGGACCCACCTCTAGGTCCCTCTCGCTTAGGGCCTTTTCTCCTCTTGGGGATTCTTCTAATCTCCTCTCTGCTGGGTTCCCTCCCGTGAGCCCGAGGTTGTACAGACATCTTCATGGATCAACCGCTTGGATTTGTCTCTGAAATTCATCCAGACTACGTCTGCAAACTCAGGAAGGCTCTCTATGGGTTGAAGCAGGCTCCAAGAGCTTGGTATGGGAAGATAGCAGAATACCTCCAATTCTGCGGATATCTTGCTTTCAACTCAGATTCAAGATTGTTCATCAAGAAGAAGGGGGAACTTCAGGTTTTGGTCCTGCTGTATGTTGATTACATGATCATCACAGGGAATTCTGAGGAAGAGGTAGCTAGGCTCAGGGCTGAGCTAGCTATTCACTTCGAGATGAAAGACTTTGGAGAGCTTAATCACTTTCTCGGTCTCGAAGTGGAGAGGAAGGAGAGCGAGATACTCATTTCCCAGAAAGGATATGCGGATCGCATTGTGAATTGATTCGGCATGAGGGAAGGGCAGAGTTGCTCTACTCCTCTGGATTATGGGCTGAAGCTTCGACAGGATGAAGGAAGGATTCTTCCTTATCCCTTGGTGTTCAGAGCTCTAGTGGGGAGCTTGATCTACCTAACGATTACAAGGCCAAACATTGGTTACGTTGTTGGCTGAGTAAGTCAGTTTATGGCAGAGCCAAGGAAGTCTCATCTGGTGGCGGCAAAGAATATCTTAAAGTATGTCAAGGCTACTTATGATATGGGACTCCTTTATAGGAGGGACGCGGGCTTTTCATTACTAGGATACACAAATGCTGATTATGGCGGTGACTCGGATGATCGAAGATCAACATCGGGTTATGTTTTCACTTGTGGATCAGCTAGCATCTCGTGGTGTGGCAAGAAGCAGGACTCAGTGTTCATCTCTATTACGGAAGCAGAGTACAAGGCTTCGGCCTTGGCTGCTCGAGAAGCCATCTGGCTAAGGAGGCTAGTATAGGACATCCATGAGGAAGTGCAAGGTCCTACTCTATTCCGAGATGACAATGAGAGTGCTCTCAAACTGGTGAACAATCCAGTTTATCACGCAAGGACCAAGCATATAGAGATCGAGCACCACTTCATAAGTGAGAAGGTGTTGGAGGGATCTCTTATGGTCAGGCATGTTCGGAGTGAAGACAACCTTGCTGGCATCTTCAAGAAACCGCTGTCGAAGGGGCCATTTCAACGACTATGGGGACTACTGGGATTGATTACCACTTCTCACTTCAAGGGGGAGTGTTGAAATTTATGAAGTGGAAGTGGGTGACCGGGCAGACCGAGCGGACTGGGCGGACTTTCCATGCAGACTGATGGAGCAGCCTGGCAGTTTGGTGACAGCGGCCTGATGTGGTGTTCTGGAGGTAGTCGTGCGGATAAGAATGGAGTTCGCTATGCTGGGCGGACTTGGATTGGAGTCTGCCTGCTTCTGCAACAAGGCTTGTGGTTCTGCTCGTGGCCTGTTATTGAAGTAACCGGGCGGACTGATAGTGAGTCCGCGGAGTCTGTTGTGGCACACTGTTTTTTGGAGATCGCGAGATCGACAATGGTCCTTGTCTGTGATCTCTGGTGGTGCGGTGGGTGTTAGCCGCATTCTTGGTGGCAGACTGTCCTTGGAGCTGGCAGTCTGGCTTTGTGTCCGTCGAGCTCACACCATATGTTTGGTGGCTTACTGGACTTGGTCACACACTGTGACAAGCCTAGGGTGTTCGCAGAGTCCGCTTGTTTACCGGGTGATCTGTGCATGTTGGTCGTGGACTTGTGTGTGCAGGCTGGTGTCGTGTCTGCGTGTAGCATGCGGACTGATGCAGTGGGTGGGATGTTGCTTTGTCCGCATGTTGTGCAACTTGCGGATTGGTGTGGTGTCCTCTAGGTTGCGGACTGGCTTCCTTACTGCTTGGCAGTTTGGCTGTTTTCCGGCCTTATCCTTGCATACTCGGCGGATTGTCTGGTCAGTTGCAATCAAGAGGCGGTTAGACTATCTCATAGGGCGGTGATCACATTCCAACCCGCTCCTATAAATAGGACCCCCTGGCACCTCATTTGTAACTGAATGAATAGTAAGTTGAGCTCAGTTTAATTGTTGCGGACTCGGTTTTCATATCCGCGCGGATTGAGAAGGTTTAATTGGTTGTTGTTTGCAAGTTGCGTGACTAGCACTATGACGCCAGGAGTTTGGTTCTGACTTTGGTCAGGTTCAGTGAAGCTTGTAGTTTGCAATCGGCAGTATCAGTAGGTCGCTTCTGCAGCTTGCCAGTTTTCTCTGCTTCAACTTTTCCAAGTTCAATAACCTGTCCGCCAGACTCGGCAGTTAGGCGGTCTGTTCCTCAGTTCGGCGGCAGCTTGCAGCAGTCAGCGAATAATGGTGTGTTCGCATGACCTCACAGTCTCGGCAGAATCCGTGTTCTATTTGTTATCTAGCAGCAGTTCGGGCAGTCTCGACGACTTCGACGAACTGGGCGGTCTCGGCGGTCTCCGATTTTGTCCGCTCGAATTGTTACTTGTAATCTTTTCTATTTTCCATTGTATACTGGTGAAATCATGTCTCGCCACGTATACCTCGCCCTGTAAGGAAGATAATAAAATATGATCTGCTTGTTCCTTCTGTTTGCATCGGGTGTTTGAGCTTGCTTTCCCGATTTCCGCTTGATCAAGGTGTGATCCTGATAACTCTGAGAATATTAATTTGGCGTCAGACTATCTCGTTGATCATCTTGAGTGAAAATTTAACATGGTATCAGAGGCAAGTTCAGTTGCTTGAGCAGTGATCAACTTGTGTTGTGCTCTGTGCTTCTAAAAGCTTGACCATGGTTGTTGCAATGGGAAGGGGTTATGCAAGAGGTCTGGGTATTAAACTCTTAACGCCGACTAATTTTAAGAAGTGGAAGTCGTGCATGAAGAGTTATCTTCTGGGTGAGGAGTTATGGGAGGTCGTCGGTGGTGACGATAGGCAAGAAGTTACAACCGCATTTGGTACTGCTGAGCAGGTGAGAATCTGGAGGAAAACTAATGCAAAGGCTGAGTTTACCCTCAAGCGGGCTATCTCACCGGAGCTGTTTGATCACATCATTAGATGTGAGTCTGCTGCTGATATTTGGACTTCCCTCGATGGCTTGTTCAATATGAAGAACGTAGCTAGGCTACAGTTCCTGGAGAATGAGTTAACTAGAACAACTAAAGGAGACCTGACCATCTCTAAGTTCTTTCTGAAGATGAAGAGTCTGTGTGTTGAGTTATCAGCGATTGATCCTGATGAGCCCATCTCTGAGGCTAAGTTGAAAAGGCACATAATCCGCGGCTTGCGGAAGGAGTATGTGGC
The DNA here is from genome assembly GCA_039513925.1 of Platanthera zijinensis. Lineage (NCBI taxonomy): Eukaryota > Viridiplantae > Streptophyta > Magnoliopsida > Asparagales > Orchidaceae > Platanthera > Platanthera zijinensis. Next base: position 169,234,973 of record CM077094.1, read on the forward strand.
CTTTGTAACCTCTGTTCAAGGCTGGACAACTCAGCCATCTCTGCTAGAACTTGAGAACCTGCTTGCTTCGCAAGAAAGCTTGGCCAGACAGATGGTTGGTGTTGAAACCGAAATATCGGTCCCTGTGGAGTTCGACCCTTGCGGAAGGGGTGATCGCACACTTACTTCTCCACTCGCAAGCCCAAGTGACAAGGGAAAAGGACCAGGGACAGACCCAAGGCTTCAGCACGGAGGTCCCACCACACACCCGGAAGATCTTAGAGCGCTTTCCCTCCTTAGCCAAATGCTGAAGCTAAGGTACCTCAGAAAGCGCTAGAAGACCGGGCACCAGAAAGCGTGCCTTCTGAGGTACCCCTTGGGTCCTATTTATAGGAAAAGATGGTCTGCAAATATCCAGCTGTCACTGTTTTCGAGGACTATAGGCAATCCAAAGGGGGTAACATGGTAAAAACACCCCACAACTGAAGGGCGAGCCAGCCCTGATAAGAGCCCATTGGGCGGGGGCGGCGAGTACGGGCGCGAGAAGGCTCCCCCTGCGCCGAGGTGAAAAGCGGCGAGTGAGCTCGCGTCTCTCAGCGCCACGAGAGAGGGCGTTGGATGAGCTCGCCCCTCTCAGCGCCGCGGACCTGACTCGCCTGACTCAATGCCACTGGAGAAGGCGTTGAGTGAGCTCGCCTCTCTCAATGCCATGGTCCGGCTCGCCTCGCCTCAGGCCTAGGAAATTTGGGCCTGAAGCCCCTGCTCGCAGATGACGGTCGCGTTGGCACTCGCCAACTCCTTGGCTCTAGAGGAGAACGTACTCGGCCGGCCCCACGATGAATGGCTTCCTCTCGTCGGGCTCAACTCCACGATCTTCGAGCTCGGCCCGACGATTGCCGAGCCCATACTCGGCCGGCCCCATGATGAATGGCATCCTCTCGTCGGGCTCAGCTCCACGATCTTCGAGCTCGGCCCGACGATTGTCGAGCCCATACTCGGCCGGCCCCACGATGAATGGCTTCCTCTCGTCGGGCTCAGCTCCACGATCTTCGACCTCGGCCCGACGATTGTCGAGCCCATACTCGGCATGCTGAGCTCGGCATACCCTGCTGAACTCTCTTGGGGCTCGGGGGCGGTCTGGGTCGGCCGGATCGGCTCCTGTTAGCCCACTCGCTGGATACGGGGTTGTACACAATCCCCGCTCTTTGCGAGGTTTGCATAAACTCGGAAAGAAACATCCAACCCACTAGGATCCTGCGAGTGTGACAGGAGCCGAAAGGAATCTCTTGGTAGGACCCACCAATGGCTATATATACATGCCCTGCCTGCTGGACTGACCTCCATCCCTCTCTTTACTTAAGCCCTGTCGAGATGCCACTCCCAAAAGAGGTAATGGAGTGACTCGCGAAATCTCGCGGGGAAACCGCCTTTCGCGTTGCAGCCTTGACGGATCTGAACGTCCCGGCTCGCCGCTTTGCTGAATTTGGCTCGGCCAAGAGGGCGAGGCCCTTTCCTCCAGAGGCCGAGCACATCTTTGCTGACCTAAAGAAAACCTTGGCCAATGGCTCCGACTCCTCCAACCGTTCTGCCTTGGCCCCTCATGATAAATACTTTGTGGATCTTACCGCCGAACAGGACCAAGGCGGTGAGGTCTCCACACCAAGGGTCGAGAATCTACCTGCCAAGGCGCCTGAGCCATCCTCTGACCCGTGCCCGCGAGACTCGCCCCTTGTCAACGAAATCATGGAGCTGGATTCGTGGGGGCTGGTATCGCCGGCTCGCCTTCACTCTCAACAACCCTCTTCTGCTTCCGCGGCTACTGGGGTGGATGCCGAGCACACATCCGCTCCTGCTTCCCCCCGAGATTCTGAAGGTATGTCCCTGACCCCCTCATTTTGCGTCTGATTCTAACTGGCGCTCGCCCCTCCCACTCGCTATCTCGACTTCCCTGTGCAGGCCTTCCTGACCCATCCGCGGCCGATAACTCAACCGAACGGGCCGTCTAATCGCCTCTTCCGTCGCTGCGCACCTTGGACGTCTTCCTGTACTCAGAGGTGGACAGCCCCGAACGGTCAAGGCGAAGCCAACTGGTCCTGAAAAAGCTAGTGCGCGAGCTCCATGAGCTGAAGAAAGACAATTCCAGGCTGCAGGACGAGTGCACGCAGCTTGCTGGGGAGGCGAGGATCAGCTCGGCGTATGCGGCGACATCTTCCTCCATACTCTTTGACGAGATTGATAAGAACCTGCGAGCGGCGAAAAGGAACCTGGGGCAGCTTCGGCAACTTTTCGCGCAGCGGCTGGCGACATCGGGTCGGCGAGACCAGGGTAATTAAGGACGGCTCCCTTGCGAGCCGACCGGTACTCGCCCCCACTGTCGCCTAGTCTATGCGCACGCTTTTCTGTTTTTCTTTGTTTTGGACAATTTGATCTTTTAATGCTAATAAAGTGTATAAATTTTTATCACGCGAGCGTATCTTTTCTCCTTCGAGTGGTGCGTGCCTTTTCGAATTCCTCATCTAGGCTCGCCTAGGTCGGCGAGTAGAGAGCGGCGAGACGGGATACGCGAGACAAGGTATGCGAGCCGGGCTGGTCAGTCGGTTTCGCTTCCCCTTCCTTTTTCTATAAATAGGGATCCCCACCTACCCTCGGCTACGCCTTTATTGCCTTCTCATTCCTTTCTTTCCTTGCTCTCCCTACCTGCTGCTCGCGTGCTTCCGTTCCCTCAGCGAGTATGGGTAAAGGAAACCCCGACTCCGATGGCCGCGCCAAGTGCGCCCAGAACTTTGCGGACCACTGCTTTTTCGAGGGGAACGCCACGGCAGGGGAGCTCGCCGAGTTTGTGGTGGACTATGTCCCTGCAGGATTTATGGCCCGCCTCCCGGCAGAACATGAGGCCATCAATTCCTTCTTCGAGGACGAGCTCGCCTTCCCCATCTCGCACTTTGAGGTGGGGTTGCGCCTGCCGCTCTGGCCGGAGGTCCGCCAGGTCCTCAAGTACTACGGCGCTGTGCCCGCGCAGCTCAACCCCAATGCCATCGCTATGATAGTGGGGTTTGCCTGCTACCTCCGCCGAGAGCGGATCGAGTTCAACCTCACCGTCTTCCGCAAACTCTTCTCCTACAAAGCCAACGCCGACAGGGTCGCCTTCTTCGGCGGTACATCCATAAAGATCCGCGAGGTCGCCAACAAGAATCACAATTGGATGTCGAAGATCGCCTTCATCCGGGGCAACCTCAGCAACATTCCCTTCTTGCCCCTGCAGAAGAGCGAGGAGGTGTACTGGCCGCCGTCCACGTCTGGCAATGACATTGAGCTCCACAAGTTCTTTCTGTACAAGGACTTCGAAGTCGCCTTCCTCCGCCGCGGCCTCGGATCCCTGCCGCCTGTCCTTCCTGGTGAAGGTTTGTCTCGCCTACCTTCTGCTCGCCACTTGGCCTAATCGATCAGAACCTTATTTTTTGGCTAAGCCTTTTTTGCAGGGGAGCGACTGATCCCGGTGAACCCTCCCTTCGCCAACCCGGGGGTGTTTTTGGACCCGCTTGAGCTAGCCCGGGCCGCGGCTGAGGCGTGCCGGGAAGAGAAGGTCCGAGGCAAGCCCTCCAGCAAGAGGCGGCTGGAGCTTGGGGGGCCGAGCTCGGTCCACCGCCCCTCGGCCCCTAAAAGGCGAGGGTGGTCTCACGAGGCCTGCCACAGTAGCCTGTGTCGCCCGTCAGGTTCATGAGCTCGCCGGAGGTTTTCTCCGACGAAGCCCCGGCGAGCCCGCTGAAGGAGACGTCATCCCCTCGCGGGAAGAAGCGCGGGTCCTCCTCTCCTCCTTCCGTGGAGGAGGTTGCTCCCAGTGGCTCGGGAGCTCCAAAGGACCACCCCCACTTCGGGAAGGGGGGAAGGAGCAAGGATGCGTCTGGCGAGCCGATGCTAGTCTGGGATGAGGGGGCCCACCGCGTCTCCGTCTCCACTCGCGCCCCCTCCTGGGGAGCTCGTCGGCCTCCCACGGGCCACGCGTTTGCCCTTGGCTTCGGCCTCTATGGCCGGGAGGGCGCTGATGCCTACAAGAACTTGACTCCTCGGTAGATAGGCCATGAGGGTCTGCAGGCTCATCTGAGGGCCTTCGAACTTCACCATATGATGGTTCGCCGTGGCTTCCAGCTCAGCCAACTTCTGATAAAGGCCGAGCAGGAGCGCGACCTGGCGGCGGAGAAAGCTGCCGACGCGGAGCGGCGGTTCGGCATCGCCGAGCGCTTACTCGACGAGGCCTCGGGCGGGCTGGTAAGAACCGACCAACTCTAATTTTAACTTAGACAATATTTTACCGAGAATATGACCTTTTTGCTTTTCAGGATGTCGAGTTCGCCAAGGTGTTGCAAGCCCGTGCCAACGAGTTGGAGGGCGAGACTGCCCTTGTGCGGCTCCGCCTCGCGGATCAGGAGGCCAGCTCGCGCGAGCAGGAGGCCCTTGCTGCTCGGTTGGCGACCGAGGTGGAGGCGCTCAAGGAGCAGAACCGCTGTCTCCAAGGCGAGGTCCATCGGCTGACGGAAGCCCTCTTCCCCCCCCCCCCCCCCCCGACAGCGCCGGCCCCCCTTTCCCCTACAAGCGGCCCCGGGTTTTCGGCGAGGGAGAGGTCATGGAGCGGCTGCGAGTCAACTCGATCGAGTCTGCCGAATGCCTCCTGGATGCCATGAAAGGATCAGGGATTCTGGCCGAGGGCTGCGAGGAGGTGGCGGTTCGGGATCTTCTGCCGAGCCTGTTCCCGCCGTCTCCGCCCAGCGAGAAGGAGGAGAGCTTTGGTTCCCTCTTCGATGGGGCGAAGGGCAAGGAAAAGTTTCTCGGAGGCGAGGAGGAGGATCGCCATTCGGGGGACGAGGGCGAGAGCTGACCGAACTTCCCCCCCCCCCCCCCTTCTCTATTGTCTTTCTTCTTGTAATCATCCCCCCCCCCCTTTTTGTAATCTTTTCGGGGCGAGCCTTTCCCCTTTTTGCAAATATAATGAAAAAAAATTCTATCTCTTTTTTACCTTCAGCGCTAGAATGCACGTGAGTTAGGATTCGCGCTCGGCGAGAGGCCTTGAGCATTGGCAGCGACCAGACTCGCGATCTCTCCGCTTACTCGCTAGGTGACCTTTGCGAGAGCGGCCGCCGCAGGTGCCCGCCTATCATTCCGAGAAAAGATCTTCTGCCGAGCAGACCCCTGAGAGTCTGGGCTCGCGCGGGAGGCATATTTTTCCTTCGACTAGGTGGGGCCAAAAATCCTTTCTAATCAGAAAACCAAGGGAAACAGGATCCCTTGGGCTTGCATCTCCGACTGGTGGGTTTGCTCGCTTATGTTTGCCATATGTCAACTTTTGGGTCCACCCCCCCCCCCCCCGGGGCCGTGACAACGTCCATCGTGACCCTTGCCCTTGCCAGCTCAGAGGGGATCTGACAGCGGGAGAATCGAGACCTACCCCCGGAATGAGAATACTCAGATCATTTGCTTCTCCCGGGTGCTACCACCGGGCCAATCAGCTAGATGGGAGCCTGAGGGCGGGTGTTGAACATCCTCCGTACTCTGCCCCAGGGTCATAACAATGTCCATCGAGACCCCGGCCCTGCCAGCTTGGAGGGAGCCTAGCAGCGGGAGAATCGAGACCTAACCCCAGAGCGAGAATACTTTGAATACTTTCCTCTCCCGGGTGCTACCACCAGGCCAGTCAGCTAGATGGGAGCCTGAGGGCGGGTGTTGAACATCCTCCGGGCTCTGCCCCAGGGCCATAACGACGTCCATCAAGACCCCAGCCCTGCCAGCTTGGAGGGAGCCTGGCAGCGGGAGAATCGAGACCTAACCCCAGAGCGAGAATACTTAGAAAACTTTCCTCTCCCGGGTGCTACCACCAGGCCAGTCAGTTAGATGGGAGCCTGAGGGCGGGTGTTGAACATCCTTCGGGCTCAGCCCCAGGGTCATAACGACGTCCATCGAGACCCCGGCCCTGCCAGCTTGAAGGGAGCCTGGCAGCGGGAGAATCGAGACCTAACCCCAGAGCGAGAATACTTAGAATATTTTCTTCTCCCGGGTGCTACCACCAGGCCAGTCAGCTAGATGGGAGCCTGAGGGCGGGTGTTGAACATCCTCCGGGCTCAGCCCCAGGGTCATAATGACGTCCATCAAGACCTCGGCCCTACCAGCTTGGAGGGAGCCTGGCAGCGGGAGAATCGAGACCTACCCCCAGAATGAGAATACTCAGATCATTTGCTTCTCCCGGGTGCTACCACCGGGCCAATCAGCTAGATAGGAGCCTGAGGGAGGGTGTTGAACATCCTCCGGGCTCTTCCCCAGGGTCATAACGATGTCCATCGAGACCCCGGCCCTGCCAGCTTGGAGGGAGCCTGACAGCGGGAGAATCAAGACCTAACCCCAGAGCGAGAATACTTGGAATATTTTCCTCTCCCTGGTGCTACCACCAGGCCAGTCAGCTAGATAAGAGCCTGAGGGCGGGTGTTGAACATCCTCCGGGCTCATCCCCAGGGTCATAACGACGTCCATCGAGACCCCGGCCCTGCCAGCTTGGAGGGAGCCTGGCAGCGGGAGAATCGAGACCTAACCCCAGAGCGAGAATACTTGGAATATTTTCTTCTCCCGGGTGCTACCACCAGGCCAGTCAGCTAGATGGGAGCCTGAGGGCGGGTGTTGAACATTCTTCGGGCTCAGCCCTAGGGTCATAACGATGTCCATCGAGACCCCGACCCTGCCAGCTTAGAGGGAGCCTGACAGCGGGAGAATCGAGACCTAACCCCAGAGCAAGAATACTTAGAATATTTTCCTCTCCCGGGTGCTACCACCAGGCAACTCAGCTAGATGGGAGCCTGAGGGCGGGTGTTGAACATCCTCCGGGCTCAGCCCCAGGGTCATAACGACGTCCATCGAGACCCCGGCCCTGCCAGCTTGGAGGGAGTCTGGCAGCGGGAGAATCGAGACCTAACCCCAGAGCGAGAATACTTAGAATATTTTCCTCTCCCGGGTGCTACCACCAGGCCAGTCAGCTAGATGGAAGTCTGAGGGCGGGTGTTAAACATCCTCCGGGCTCAGCCCCAGGGTCATAACGACGTCCATCGAGACCCCGGCCCTGCCAGCTTGGAGGGAGCCTGGCAGCGGGAGAATCGAGACCTAACCCTAGAGCGAGAATACTTAGAATACTTTCCTGAGTGTTTTTGGTGCTCTTCCACGGAAGTTCCGCCACATCTCAGGTCATTGTTAAGATTATTATGAACAAAAAGGAGGCTCAAATGAGTGAAACACATTGCATTGAAAAAATTGAGGCACATACAAACCTTCAGGGATAGAAGCGTTTCAGGTCGTCGCCGCTCTAGGTGTGGCTCAAAGTCTCGCCCTCCACATTTTTGAGGCGGTACCCTCCCGATTTTAATGCCTCCTTTACGATGTAGGGCCCCTCCCAGTTTGGATGGAGCTTGCCCATGGCCACTGATCTTCCCGCCGCATCTACCTTCTTTAGAACCAGGTCGCCTTCCACAAACTGCTTGACCCGGACATGCTTGTCAAAATACTTAGCCATTCTCCGCTTGACTTCCTCCTACCGAACCGCTGAGAGGTCGCGCACTTCTTCTATCAAGTCAAAGGAGAGCCGTTGTTCTCCCTCATTTTCAACTCTCCACTCCTCCCTTCCAACTTCCTCCTCAGCGACACTGGGAGTACGGATCTCAAGTTCAATGGGGAGCACCGCCTCGCTTCCGTGAGATAGTTTAAAAGGCGTCTCCCCCGTGGCGGTGTTGGGAGTAGTCCTCAGGGCCCAGAGGACCGAGGGAGTTGCTCCACCCAATTCCCTTTCAAATTTTCCACCTTCTTTTTCAGGAGGTTCACGATAATCTTGTTGATCGCCTCCACCTGCTCGTTGCTCCTTGGGTGGTGGACAGAGGCGAACCTGAGGTCAATCCCGAGCTCTCCACAGAACTTGATGAACTCGTTGCTGGCGAATTGTGGTCCGTTGTCGGTGACGATGGCTTGGGGAATCCCATGCCTGCAGATGATCTCCCCCCCCCCCATACGAAATTTTGAATGATCTGCGAGGTCACCTTGGTCAACGCCTTTACCTCCATCCACTTGGAGAAATAATCGATCATTACCAGCAAGAATCTTCTCTGCCCGCTTGCTTGGGGGAAGGGACCTACCAAGTCCATTCCCCAAATTGCGAAAGGCCAAGGGGCCGTGATACTCCTGAGTCGCTGAGCCGGTTGTAGTTGGAGGGGGGCAAACAGTTGGCACTTATGGCATTTTTTGACAAATTCTAAGGCATCGTTCCCCAGGGTAGGCCAGAAGTACCCCTGCCTGATGATCCTTCCCTCCAGGGTCCGACCTCCCGAATGACTCCCACATTCCCCGGAGTGGACCTATTCCAAAATCCTCGACACCTCCCCCTCCGCCACACAATGAGCCAGTAATCCCGAAAGGGTCTTGCGGTAAAGTTGCCCGTCGCGCAAGAGGTAATATGCTGACTTGTACTTTAGCTTCTTTCTATCCATCCCTTCTGGGTACTCTCCCGTGGACAAGTAGGTAGTGAATGGGTCCATCCATGTGGATCGCCTATCTATCTCCATCAACTCTCCTTCTTCCAGGGATGGGTGAAAAAGGTCCGTGATAGTGCCCCCAACCCGAGGGCCGCGCTTGGAAAGGTGGTCGACTTGTTCATTTTCCTCCCGTGGCACATGCTGAATGGAGAAGGTTTGGAATCCCCCAATAATTCCCTTAACCTTGGCTAGATATCGTTGCAGGGTGGGCTCCCTTGCCTCGAACTCCCCGTTGATCTGGGAGGCTACTACCATAGAGTCAGTGAGGACCTTCACATCATGCACTCTCAATTCCTTGGCCAGGCGCAGTCCTGCGATCACTGCCTCGTACTCAGCCTGGTTCTTGGTTATGGAGAAATGTATCAACACCGTTTGCTTAATCCGGGTCCCTTGGGGACTCTCCAAGATGACCCCAACCCCCAAGGAGTGTTTCCCTGAAGCCCCATCCACCATCACCTTCCAAGGGACGGGGTAAGTGAGTTTGTCTTCTGCTACCTCAACCACATAATCAGACAGGAAGTCAGTCATTGCTTGCGCCTTGATCGCGAGTCGAGGGGAAAAGGAGATGTCCAACTCGCTCAACTCCACCGACCACTTGTCGAGTCTTCCTGAGTGCTCCACTCCCTCGAAGATGTTGCGGAGGGGGTGGTCGGTTACCACCTGGATGGAGTGTGCCTGGAAGTAGGGCCTGAGCCTCCGTGCCGAGATGATTAGAGCGAAGGCCAACTTCTCCAAGATGGGGTAGCGGAGTTCCGCCTTCCTCAGAACCCTACTCACATAATAGATGGGCAGCTGCTTCCTCCCCTCTTCCCGAACTAAGACAGAACTCACGGCCTCCGCCCCGACCCCTAAATACAAAAACAAGTCCTCCCCCTCCTTCGGCCCTTGGAGCAAGGGGGCCTGAGTCAACTGCCTCTTCAAGGCCTGGAATGCCTCCTCGCACTCCGGGGTCCACTCGAACTTACGGCCTCCCCTCAAGGTTTTGAAGAAGGGAGAACACCTTTCCTCGGTCCGGTAGAGGAACCTGTTCAGTCCTGCCAGCTTCCCCGTCAGTCGTTGTACCTCCTTCGCATCCCGAGGTGATCCCAACTCCATAATTTCCCGGACTTTGTCAGGGTTGGGTTCGACTCCGACGGGGGTGAGGGGATGACCCAGAAATTTGCCTTTGCTCGCCCCGAAGATGCACTTCAGAGGATTCAACCTCATCTTGTATTTACGCAGGGTGCCAAAGGTCTCCTCCAGATCCTGGAGGTGAGAATCGACCTCCCGACTTTTTACCATCAAGTCATCAACGTACACTTCCAAGTTTCTCCCCTTCTGTCCCTAGAATACACGGTCCATCATCTTCTGGTATGTTGCCCCTGCATTCTTTAACCCAAAAGGCATCATCTTGTAGCAGTAGCATCCATCTCCCGTGATGAACGAGACATTCTTTATGTCAGGAGGGTGCATCCTGATTTGATGATAACCTGAAAAGCATCTATAAAACTCATTACAGAGAAACCAACGGCTGAATCTACCAGCGCGTCGATTCTAGGCAAGGGGTAACAATCTTTCGGACATGATTTATTAAGAAGTGAAAAATCTACACACATCCTCCATCGGTCGTCCCCTTTTTTCACCATTACAACATTCGAGACCCAACCGGGGTATTAAATTTCGGAAACGAAGCCGGCCTTAAGGAGCTTGGCGACTTCCTCCCTGATTGGTTCGGCCAGCTTGTCCGTGACGGACCTCCTCTTCTGCTGGATGGGGCGAGCCTCCGGTTCTAGATTGAGACGGTGGCAGACGACGTCAGCATCGATCCCAAGCATCTCGGCTGCGCTCCAAGCGAAGACATCCACATTCTTTTGGATGCACTCCAGCATCCTGCCTTGATCTTTCGGGGTCAGCCCCCCGCTGATGCGGACCTTCTCCACCCTGTCATGCTGGGTGAGAACTTCCATCTCCACTACCTCCTCGGCGGCCTCCAACCGGGACTGCTCCTCCCACTCTGCGATGTCCTCCCCTCTTGAAGTAAGGACCTCCCCCCCCCCCCTTCTATGATCATCGCCTCAACCGACTCCTCAGGGAGTACCTCCTCGCGGGCTTCCCCTTCCCTCCTTCCTTCCTCCCCGCCCTCTCCTTCGGCCTCATGCCCTTCTACCTCCTCCATCCTTCTCCCCATCTCTTCGGCCTCCTCCTGCCAAGAAATGGAATTCACCGCCGTCACGTAGCATTCCCGAGCTGCATTGGGGTCGCCGCGAACTCGGACCTGGATCCCCTCCACGTTGAACTTAAGACATTGATGGAAGGAGGAGGGGACGCAGCAGAAGGCGCTGATGAGGGGCCTTCCGAAAATGGCGTTGTAGCTGCTGGGGGCCTCCACTATGACGAACCGGCAATTCCTGGACTGCCCCCCTAAGCTGACATGGAGTCCCACTCCCCCCTCTACTTCTTTCCTCTCCCCCAAAAAACCGAAGAGAGGCCCATCGGAGGCCAGCACTCTCTTGGTTTCTACCTGCATGGCATCGAAGGGCTTCTTGAAGATGATGTTGACGGAGCTCCCATTATCAATGAGGATCCGGGAGACTGTGAAATTCTCAATGGCTGTCTGGATGACCAGCGCATCGCAGAAGGGATCATCATGACCCGGCATGTCCTCCCTTGAGAAGGTGATCCTCTCCTCTGGGGGTGGAGTCTGAGATGTAGAGCCGATGCTCCTTCGGTTCATGGTGTGGAGGCTTGCCTTCCGGGAAGCCTCGACTCCCACTCCCCCATGGATCACTCCGATCCCTCCTCGGGTCCCGACATCGGCCCGGTCTTCGCAACGATCCACCTCCGCCTGAGGCCATACTTCCTCAAAACGCACCTCCTGATGATTGCGCTGCTGTTGTTGCTGCTCCCTGTTCCCCCGCATCTCGAGGAACTCCGGACACGTGATCGTCGTGTGCCCCTCCTCTTGATGGTAGTCACAATAGGGCAGGTCTACCCTGACCTCCCTCCTCCTCCTTAGCTGTCCTCTCCTTCTCCCCCCCCTAGGGCGATAGTCATGGCCTCCTCCTGATCGGGAAGAGGGGGTCTCTGGCCCTGCCTCCCCCCTGGTGGTAAAACTGGTCACGCCCACCTTGGCGGTTATCTCCCCCCTGATAACCCCTTCGTGTCCCTTGATCCTGCCACTCCGGCCTCTAACCCAATCGGTTATTCGGCTCCTGACGCCCCCACCTGGGCTGCTGCAGTTGTTGTTCTCTCTGTCGGGGCTCGACCCTTCTCTCCTCCTGGGCTCGACCTCCCCTTGGCTTCTCCTCCTCCACGGCCCACCTGGCCAACCTCCGAGCGAACTCTGGATGTGCTACCTCCATGTCGGCCTCCCTTGTTGCCCTTTCCAGGAGCGCTTCGAAAGACAGCGGAGGCGTCCTCTTCAACTCCATGGCAAAGAACCCGGGTTGGAGACCCAGGGTGAAGGCCAACATCATGGTGTGCCCTGACATCTCTTGTACCTGGGACAGTTCCTCCTGAAACCTGTCCAGGTAACTTCTCAGGGTCTCCCCTACTTTCTGCCTGATACGGAACAAGGACTCGACCTCCCTCTTCCTTTTCTTTGAGGTGGTGAATCTCAACATGAATCCCCTGCGCAAGTCCTCGAAGCAGTAGATGGAAACGGTCGGGAGATGATGAAACCACTCTCTCGCTTTCTCCCTGAGGGTGATGGCGAAGAGCCTACACTTGAAGCCATCTGACATCTGTCGGATTGACACCACGTCTTCGAACCACTGGACGTGCTGGATCGGATCTCCCTTCCCTGAGTAGTAGGACATCTCCGGCTCTTGAAACCCTTCTGGAACTGGGGCTGACGAAACGAACTCGCTGAAGGGACTTCCTCCCTCGGCCGGGCGAGTTGGGAACTCCCTCCCCACCGTCTCGCCGAATAGGTACTCGCCTGCCGAGCTTGCGAAGAAGACTCGCCCCCTCCGCTCGCGCTCCCCCTCGCTTGCGACCTCCTTCCCCGCGCGCCTGAGGGGCGCATCGTTCCCTAGTGCTGGATCGGCGACCACGGGAATCGCTGGCGTCATGCTCTCAGATCGCATGCCGAGTGCGACCCTGATGAGTCCGAGTACTTCCTCCCTGAGCTCCGCGGACATCCCCGTCGTCACGGGAGGGGGAGGAGGTGGCGAGCTCGCCCTGCCTGAACCTTGCCCTTCGTCTCTTGCCATCGGTCTTGCGGAAGATTTTCTGTGCTGACCACGGTCCACGCTCACCGCACCAAAGTGTTGAAACCGAAAAATCGGTCCCTGTGGAGTTTGACCCTTGCGGAAGGGGTGATCGCACACTTACTTCTCCACTCGCAAGCCCAAGTGACAAGGGAAAAGGACCGGGGACAGACCCAAGGCTTCAGCACGGAGGTCCCACCACACACCCGGAAGATCTTAGAGCGCTTCCCCTCCTTAGCCAAATGCTGAAGCTAAGGTACCTCAGAAAGCGCTAGAAGACCGGGCACCAGAAAGCGTGCCTTCTGAGGTACCCCTTGGGTCCTATTTATAGGAAAAGATGGTATGCAAATATCCAGCCGTCATTGTTTTCGAGGACTATAGGCAATCCAAAGGGGGTAACATGGTAAAAACACCCCACAACTGAAGGCCGAGCTGGCCCTGAGAAGAGCCCATTGGGCGGGGGCGGCGAGTACGGGCGCGAGAAGGCTCCCCCTGTGCCGAGGTGAAAAGCAGCGAGTGAGCTCGCCTCTCTCAGCGCTGCAAGAGAGGGCGTTGGATGAGCTCGCCCCTCTCAGCATCGCGGACCTGACTCGCCTGACTCAATGCCACTGGAGAAGGCGTTGAGTGAGCTCGCCTCTCTCAATGCCACGGTCCGGCTCGCCTCGCCTCAGGCCTAGGAAAGTTGGGCCTGAAGCCTCTGCTCGCAGATGACGGTCGCGTTGGCACTCGCCAACCCCTTGGCTCTAGACGAGCATGTACTCGGTCGGCCCCACGATGAATGGCTTCCTCTCGTCGGGCTCAGCTCCACGATCTTCGAGCTCGGCCTGACGATTGTCGAGCCCATACTCGGCCGGCCCCACGATGAATGGCTTCCTCTCGTCGGGCTCAGCTCCACGATCTTCAAGCTCGGCCCGACGATTGTCGAGCCCATACTCGGCCGGCCCCATGATGAATGGCTTCCTCTTGTCGGGCTCAGCTCCATGATCTTCGAGCTCGGCCCGACGATTACCGAGCCCATACTCGGCATGCTGAGCTCGGCATACCCTGCTGAACTCGCCTGGGGCTCGGGGGCGGTCTGGGCTGGCCGGATCGGCTCCTGTTAGCCCACTCGCTGGATACGGGGTTGTACAGTTGGAGTCACTATCTCTTAAGGAGGTAGTGAAGCGCTCTTCACAGGTAAGAAAAAGAAGAGATGGGAAGGGAAGAAGAAGAAGACCGATGTTGAAGATGAGCCTTCAACCTCTTATCAGCAAGAGAGGAGTGCTGCTCCTAAGAAGGACTGGAAGAAGAATTTGAAGTGCTACAGGTGTCATCGGCTGGGTCATTTCAAGCGTGACTGCAAGGTCAAGTTGCAGCCTGGGCATGTTGCAGGCAAGGAGGAAGCTTGCTCTAGTGCTGAGGAAGCTGGATGGGGTGGAGCTTTCATGACAGGCACTTGTATCCATGCCTTGTCCGCCATCGAATTCGACGACGACTAGATCGTGGACTCTGGGTGTGTTCATCACCTCACTGGAGACAAGTAAAAGTTCTCCTCGTTGCAGACTTACTCAAGTAACGAAGCTATTATTAATACTGATAATACTGTTCATGCAGTAGAGAAGGAGGGGATTGTGTCCTTGGGTAGTGATAAGGGGCCACTCATATTAAGGAGTGTGTATCATGTACCGGGCATGAAGAAAAACCTCTTTTATGTGACCAATGCAATAGACGCAGGCTATCACGTTCTGTTTGGGCCAACAAAAGTGAAGTTTCTTCGCAATGTATCAGCAGTGAAGGCTGATATTACTCACGTTGGGAGGAGAGTAAAGGACTTGTTTGTTCTTGAAACAAGCTCCTACATTGATCGGATGAGGGCCAACGATAACACTGCTATTTGTCATGAAATACTAGGGAACGTAGGGATGGACAAGCTGAAAGCTATGTCAATGAAGAGCCTTTTGAAAGGCTTACCGAAGTTGTCATCCTACGGAGATGGCCACATTTGCGCAGGGTGTCAGTACGGTAAGGCTCATCGCCTTCCGTTTGATAAGTCACAAATGAGGAGTAAGAGACCATTGGAGTGTATCCATGGTGACTTGATGGGGCAAACTGCTACCGCTAGTCTTGGAGGCAGCAGATACATGCTGGTGTTGATTGATGATTACTCAAGATACACTTGGGTATATTTTATGAAGGAGAAGTCAGTAGATTTCCAATTGTTTGTTGAGTTCAAGGAGTTGGTGGAGGGCCGGCTTGGCCTGCGGATCAAGAAGTTTAGATCAGACAACGGTGGTGAGTTTGTCTCTTACGAATTCTCTAACTTCTGCAGGAAGCATGGGATCTAGAGAGAGCTTACTTGTGCTCATACTCCACAAAAAAATGGAGTAGCGGAGCAGAAGATCCGTCATCTGACGGAAACCTGCAAGTGTTGGCTTCATGCAAAAGACATTCCTAGGTCCTTCTGGGCAGAGGGAATGTCTTGCGCTTCTTATGTCATCAATCAGATGCCTCTTAGTCCGATCAACATGAAGTCTCCTTTCGAGATGTTGCTGAAGGAGAAGCCAAGCGTGAAACACCTTCGGGTGTTTGGATAAACTTGTTATGTGCATGTCCCAGATGCTTTAAGGACAAAGCTTGATGCAAAGGCAAGGAAGCTTGTCTTTTTAGGCTATGATGAGCGAAAGAAGAGATGAAAGTGCATGGATCCTGCGACGAAGAAGATTGTTGTATCAAGAGACGTGGTCTTTGATGAACTGACATCGTATGGAGGAAGCTCAGTTGAGTTACCAGAGAGCAAGGTTGATGAAGAGAAAAAGGTGGCTGCTGAAGTTCTTCAAGAGGAGCTTATTATATCACCAGCAGCTCCTGTTACTTCAAGCTCTGGGGCAGAGGCTTCTGGTTCAGGAAGCAGGGGGAGCAATGCCCAAAGTTTGCCCAGAAATGGAGTTGAGCCTGAAGAAGCAACAGAGGTGGTGAGCAAGGAGCAGACCCTTCGGAGATCAAAGAGGACTATCAAGCCACCAACTCGATACTGTGAAGGGAATGGAGTAAGCTTTGTCTCATGTTCCTTTGCAGGCCCTCTGGATGAGCGAGAGCCTTCAGGATTCAATGAAGCCACTTGAGTCAAGGAGTGGGAAGATGTCATGGAAGAGGAGATGACTGCTCTCAAGAAGAATGAAACCTGGGACCTTGTGCCTAGGGTTGATAGCATTACTCTAGTGACTTGCAAGTGGGTGTACAAGTTGAAGAAGAAGGCTGATGGGAGCATTGAAAGATACAAGACTCATCTTGTTGCCTGAGGATTCTCACAATAGTATGAAGAGGACTATGAGGAGACATTTAGTCCAGTCGCAAATATGACTTCGATTCGGGTGGTGATCGCCTTGGCTGCTTGCCAAGGATGGAGGATATGACAGCTTGATATAAAGAACGTTTTTCTTTACGGAGAGATTGATAAGGACATCTTCATTGATCAACCGCTTGGATTTGTCTCTGAAGTTCATCCGGACTACGTCTGTAAACTCAGGAAAGCTCTCTACGGGTTGAAGCAGGCTCCAAGAGCTTGGTATGGGAAGATAGCAGAATACCTCCAATTCTGCGGATATCTTGCTTTCAACTCGGATTCAAGCTTGTTCATCAAGAAGAAGGGGGAGCTTCAGGTTTTGGTCCTGCTGTATGTTGATGACATGATCATCACAGGGAATTCCAAGGAAGAGGTAGCTAGGCTCACGGCTGAGCTAGCTATTCGCTTCGAGATGAAATACTTGGGAGAGCTTCATCACTTTCTCGGTCTCGAAGTTGAGAGGAAGGAGAGCGGGATACTCATTTACCAGAAAGGATATGCGGATCGCATTGTGAATTGATTCGGCATGAGGGAAGGGCAGAGTTTCTCTACTCCTCTGGATTAAGGGCTGAAGCTTCGACGGGATGAAGGAAGGATTCTTCTTAATCCCTTGGTGTTCAGAGCTCTAGTGGGGAGCTTGATCTACCTAACGATTACAAGGCTAGACATTGCTTACGTTATTGGCTGAGTAAATCAGTTTATGGCAGAGCCAAGGAAGTCTCATCTGGTGGAGGCAAAGAATATCTTAAAGTATGTCAAGGCTACTTCTGATATGGGACTCCTTTATAGGAGGGACGCGGGCTTTTCATTACGAGGATACACGAATGCTGATTATGGTGGTGACTCAGATGATCGAAGATCAACATCGAGTTATGTTTTCACTTGTGGATCAGCTACCATCTCGTGGTGTAGCAAAAAGCAGGACTCAGTGTCTGTATCTATTACGGAAGAAGAGTACAAGGCTTTGGCCTTGGCTGCTCGAGAAGCCATCTGGCTAAGGAGGCTAGTATAGGACGTCCATGAGGAAGTGCAAGGTCCTACTCTGTTCCGAGATGACAATGAGAGTGCTCTCAAACTGGTGAACAATCCAGTTTGTCACGCAAGGACCAAGCATATAGAGATCGAGCACCACTTCATAAGGGAGAAGTTGTTGGAGGGATCTCTTATGATCAGGCATCTTCGGAGTGAAGACAACCTTGCTGACATCTTCACGAAACCGCTGTCGAAGGGGTCATTTCAACGACTACGGGGACTACTGGGATTGATCACCACTTCTCACTTCAAGGGGGAGTGTTGAAATTTATGAAGTGGAAGTGGGTGATCGGGCAGACCGGGCGGCCAGGGCGGACTATCCATGAGGACTGATGGAGCAGCCTGGCGGTATGGTGACGGCGGCCTGATGTGGTGTTCTGGAGGTAGTCGTGTGGATAGGAATGGAGTTCGCCATGCTGGGCGGACTTGGATTGGAGTCCGCCTGCTTCTGCGACCATGCTTGTGGTTCTACTGGTGGCCTGTTCTTGAAGCAACCGGGCGGACTGATAGTGAGTCCGTGGAGTCTGTTGTGGTGGACTATTTTTTGGAGATCGCGAGATCTTCAATGGTCATTGCCTTTGATCTCTGGTGGTGCGGTGGGTGTTAGCCACATTCTTGGTGGCGGACTATCCTTGAAGCTAGCGGTCTAGCTTCGTGTCCGTCGAGCTCATGCCATATGTTTGGTGGGTTGCTAGACTTGGTCACACACTGTGAGTAGTCCAGGGTGTTGGCAGAGTCCGCAGAGTCTGCTTGTTGACCGGGCGATCTGTGCCTGTTGGTAGTGGACTTGTGTGTGCGGGATGGTTTCGTGTCTGCGTGTAGCGTGCAGACTGATGCAGTGAGTGGGATGTTGATGTGTCCGCATGTTGTGCAACTTGCGGACTGGTGCGGTGCCCGCCAAGTTACGGACTGGCTTCCTTATTGCCTGGCAGTTTGGCTATTGTCCGGCCTTGTCCTTGCGGACTCGGCGGACTGTCTAATTAGCTACAATCAGGGGGCGGTTAGCCTATCTCATAGGGCGGTTATCACACTCCAACCCGCTCCTAAAAATAGGACCCCTGACACCTCATTTGTAACTAAATGAACAGTAAGTTGAGCTCAGATTAATTGCTGCGGACTTGGTTTTCCTATCTGCACGGATTGAGCAGGTTTAACTGGTTGTTGTTTGCAAGTTGCGCTGCTAGCACTGTGAAGCCAGGAGTTTGGTTCTGACTTCGGTCAGATTCAATGAAGCTTGTGGTTTGTAATCGACGGTATCAGTAGGTCGCTTCTGCGGCTTGCCAGTTTTCTCTGCTTCAACTTTTCCAAGTTCAATAACCTGTCCGCCAGACTCGGCGGTTAGGTTGTCTGTTCCTCAGTTCGGTGGCAGCTTGCAGCAGTCAGCGAATAACGGTGTGTCTGCACGACCTCGCGGTCTCAGCGAACTCCGTGTTCTATTCATTATCTAGTAGCAGTTCGGGCAGTCTCGACGACTTCGGCGAACTGGGCGGTCTCGGCGGTCTCGGCGGTCTTCGATTTTGTCCGCTCGGATTTTTACTTGTAATCTTTTCTGTTTTCCATAATGTACTGGCGAAATCATGTCTCGCCACGTATACCTCTCCCTGTAAGGAAGATAATAAAATATGATCTGCTTGTTCCTTCTGTTTGCATCTGGTGTTTGAGCTTGCTTTCCCGATTTCCGCTTGATCAAGGTGTGATCCTGATAGCTCTGAGAAAATTAATTTGGCGTCAGACTATCTCGTTGATCATCTTGAGTGAAAATTTAACACTATCGACTCCGCTCACATTGCGACATTATTCATCAAAGATGTTCTTACACTTTATTGACCTCCTATGATTATATTGTCTGACTTTGGCGTGAGATTTATGATTTGTTTCTGGAATACACTATGGAAGAAGACGGGTACATTCATTAAGTTTTCCACTGTATATCACCTACAGACTGGTGGGCAAACTGAAGTAGTCAATCAGAGTCTTGGGAAATTTTGCATCATCTTATTGGTGAGCACATGTCTAGTTGGGATTTTATACTTTTTAAAGTAGAGTTTGCATAAAATAGTTCTGTAATAAGTTTATTGAGTACATTTCATATAGCTATAGGTCATGAGCTTAGAAAAGTTAATGATCTAGGACCCTCCTTATAGAGTCACGTCCTAATGATTTAGGACCCTCCTTATATTGTCAGGAATATAATCATCTCCAATTATCAGAGACAAAAACTTCTAAACCAAAGGGAGTTAATTGAAATTAGAAGCATCGATCGAAACGTGTACATCAGGGGCCTCTTAATGTCTATTCTTATTGTAGACAATTATAGCATCTTCATCCGCCCACTGATGTGTTCAAAGCATTTTTTAATGATTTTTTTTGTATTTTTAAACTTTTACTTTCACTTTTTTCCGGATTTATGCAATGATTGGGCAATTCGGTTCATTCATTCCATTTTACATAGTTTAGACTACTTTAAATAGGTAGGTAGGTGGAACTGTGAAGGACTTCAAGCATCTTAGAAAGTTTAGATTATGCAACTGCTTGGGGAAATTGCCATCTCTTCCTCCTTTGCTGCTGATGTTAAGGACCTACTGCATCCTCCTTCATGTTCATTCACCCTCAACTTCACTGCAATATCCTTCCATGCCCCGTAACCTAGCCAAACCAGCTCATGATCTATTATCCATGTCCAACTAAGCCGCAAAACTCCATCGACCCCCATCAGCCGCCAACCACCTTCCGCCAATTCTAATATCCACTTCCAATTGAAAATCTTTTGACATTTTGAACATTTCTTCACATATTGTTGTGTATCTTAGCAATGTTTGACCAGAAATATCCTTACCTCAAAGTTCTTTTCTCCAGGGTTTGAGATCTCAAATGACTTCCACATTCTCTTAATGGATTTCATGGAGGCGGTACAAATTTCTTTTTCTGATGTGCATCCTGCTAGAGGGGCCAACAAAGTTCAATATAAGTGTCAGCATCCACCTTCCTCCAATGCCAGTAATTTGTAATCACTCAAAACCATAAACCTTCACTCAAACTCCTTCGCAAACCACACATTAGTATCTACGCTTTGCTCCTACTGCCCACATCTTTGCATCTAGGCCAATCTCTCAGCCAATTCTACATTTAGTTTTATTTTTACAGTTTAGGGATTTATCTATATTTTTAGTGATTAAGGGTTTATATCTTTCCATTTCCTCCCAAAATTTGCAATGTTTATTCACTGTGTGGTTATTTATGGCACTTTAAGTAGCATGCAATTATTGTTTGTGAATTTAACTTTGATTATTTGTAATCGAGTGTGGCTTACTTTTAAAATCTTCTTAAATATTTATTTGCATTGGATATAATTGCCTATTGATTTATGCAAACGCATTGCGCTAGTGTCTAGGGTAATTGTTGATTTAGGCTCCGTTTGGCATGGTGGTGGCGGTCATGAACATAAGGGTTAAATTGTCATTCGCTAACGCCCACCTAAGGAACTTCATCCACTTTTATGTTCAAACGGATGATATTTGTTAGGTGATCCTTAACAAATGACGATTTAACCACCACCGTGCCAAACGAAGCCTTAATAGCATATGTTGTATGCCTTTTTTCCATTGTCATATAGTGTTTAGGTTAATTGTTTCCCCTACAGAGTTATCCTACATTAGGAAACCCCAATGTAGCCTAATGACTAAGGCTCCGTTTGGCGGGACTTATTTTCACCGGTCAAGCGGTCGCGACCGCATGAACCAGACCTAAATTAAGGTCCGGTTCATGCGGTCGTGACCGCTTGACCTGTGAAAATAAGTCCCCCCAAACGGAGCCTAAATAAGGTGCATGTATTGAAGTATACCTGTGATTGAATATTTTGACTTGATGGATGAGTTTGTTGTGTTATTCAAATATTAGTTACAGGAGAAGTTCATAGTTAAAACAAAAGGTTTGTCATAAATATTGTTTTTTATCTTAGCTTTTATATTATCAGTATGAAAAAAATACTTAACTTTACATTAGTTGTGTCAATTTTTTTTACTTTATAGCTTGCTCCTAACTCATAGATTTGATTAACTATAATCACATTTTTTATCTTATGACAGGTACCTGGTGGTTTTGAACCATCTGATTATTTGACTGAGAGGAAATGGGCTGTCACCACAGACGGCACCAGGGTGCCTATTTCAATTCTGTACAAAAAGAATCTTGTGAAGCTTGATGGATTTGATCCACTATGGCTGTATGGAGTTGGCTCATATGGGGTAATATGTGAATTTATCTATTACTTGCTAAAAATTAAATGTACTTCTAACAATTAATATGTAGACAAAATCTCCTAGCTACTTCCTAATGCTAATTTGTCGGTATTGATTCTCTTATTATTATTGTGAACTACGCAGCGATTCTCCCGGCACCAGAAAGTGTGCGGCGGGATTAGCAAGAGCGCAATCGAAAGATCATAACCAAGAAAAAAATTGAAATCAATGTAGAAAAGAAAATGAGAAATAAGCGACACAGATATATATATGGTTCAGAGTCAAACTCTTACATCCACGGGGAGAGCACCTGAGAAGATCCACTAGAAATACAGGCAAAATTACAGCAGTAAGTCCAAGATCCTGAGCGATAAAACGGGCCTCAAGTCGTTGGTGTTCTCCCTCACCGGCGACCAAAAGTGCGTTCGCATCCACACAGATCCAGTGAGAACCGCTGCTCTCCACAAGCTGACACCCCCAGATGGAATCCCCCCACCTCGCCGGTTCTCCTATACGGAGTTTCTCCACTTTGCATCACTCTTAGATGGAATTACTCCAAGAAAAGTGTTTGAAACCCTCACACACCTCTCCTATTAGAAACTTCCAATCCTCTCTCTGCTGGAATAGTAAACCCTGTATCCCACACTTCCTATGAAATCTAATAGGTGAGAGTTTAAAATAAACACAATAAGAAAACCGCCGATTCAAGGAGAAGGAATGAAAAATGGAGGCATAATACGCAAAAATCTCCACCTTGATGCAGTTTACGTCGCATGCTTCACATTCAGCTTGGATCTTCTCTCAGAACACCCCCTCTTCGATCAGCAGATACAAATGTGAGTCAAGTCCAAGGTAATGCTTGAACTTGACTCCTAGCAGAGGCTTCGTCAACATATCTATAACAAGGTCTTCCGTAGAACACTTCAGTAACTGAATGTCGCCTCCTCCAACGAACTCCCTCAACTTGTGGTAGCAAACATCAATGTGTTTTATCCTTGCGTCATAGACTGGGTCCTTTGCAAGACAGATTGCACTATGATTGTCGCAATGCAGCTTCACCAACTTCTGAGAAATCTTGAGCTTCTGGATAAGACCACAGAGCCAATTGTCTTCTTGTGCGGCCTCCACCGCAACAACAAACTTTGTCTCAAACGTGGACAGAGCTACCATATTTTGAAGAGAAGATTTTTAACATATAGGACCTCCAGCAAAAAAGAAAATGCACCCAAATGTATATCTCTTTCCGTAGAGGTCACTTGTATAGTCAGAATCCACAAAGCCTTTTAATACTCTAGCATTTTTGCTCCTTTTGAAAAGTAATCCAACTTTTGATGTACCCTTCGGGTATCTTAAAATCCACTTGACGGCATCTCAATGTTGTCGCCCTGAATTGGTCATATATATACCAATAACACTCGCCGCTTGAGCGAGGTCAGGCCTCGTGCATATCATGACGTACATCAAACATCCCACCGCACTAGCATACGACACTTTGAGCATCTTCTGGCATTCCTACTGTGTGGATGGACACTGATGCGATGATTGTCTGAACTATTATCCAAGAGGAGTCGTGATGGCTTTAGAATCCATCATGCTAAACTTTTCTAGTACCTTCTGAATATCGCTGGTCTATGATATTCATAACAAACCATGCTCCCTATCTCGCTTGACCATCATCCCTAAGATCTTCTGAGTGTGTCCAAGATCTGTCATCTTAAACTCAGCATGTAATTTTTTCATAAGTTCCAAAATCTCATCACTAGGTCGAATGAAGTCCTCATGTTGCAATATATAGATCTCCTCCTCTAAACTGTCATGAAGAAAGGCAGTCTTTTCGTACATTTGCTCTAATTCCATGTCTCATATAGCTACCATATTGAGTAGCACCCGAATTGAACAATGTTTCACCACAGGTGAGCAAATTTCATCAAAGTCGACTCCCTTCCTCTGTGTGAAACCTTTGGTTACAAATCTTGCTCTGTATCTCCACTATTCTCTCTGACGTGGACTCCTTTTTTCTATACGCTCATTTGGACTAATTGTTTTTGCTCCTTCGGGTAGACTTAACAAATCTCAAGCCTTGTTCTTCTAAAGAGATTCCATCTCTTTCATCATAATTGATTTCCACTAAGATCTGTTTTTGCTCTATAAAAATTCATGATAAGAACATGGGACTAAGAAAATCACCTAAAATGCATATGTTATAGTATCATGTAGCCTGAGAGGAAGTCTAACCTCTCTTATAGCCTTTTCTCTAGCAATCGAGTATGACTCCACTTCAGCAGGTTGGACAACTTCTACCCCATCAGAGTCAGAAGAATCATCATGGTCATCTACATTGCCACTTTCATCCAACACCACCTCCACTGGTGAGTCATAATTATTCTCCACCTCTTTCTTTTTAGACCGTGACTTCTTTGGCGTAGAAGCCTCATCAAAGACCACATCACGCTTTAGCTCAACTTTTTTTGTCTCAGGATTCCACAACTTGAATCCTTTGGTGTCGGCCTTCAAGCCCCGATAAATGCATCTCTTGGACTTAGCATCTAGCTTGGTTCTCTCTGAATCTGGCAATAATACACAAACAAGACATCCAAAATATGAATATTAGCATAATCAACTGGTTTACCCAACCATACTTTCCATGGAGACTTCTGATCTAACGACTTGGATGTAGAATGATTTATTAGATAACAGGTTGTATTAATAGTGTCAGCAAATAGTCACATACACCGAGCTCTTTCCAACAACGTTCTGTCCATCCTCTCTGCAACTCCATTCTGTCGTGGTCTACCTGGTATGGTTAGATGTCGAGTGATGCCATCTTGACTACAAGAAACTTGAAACTCTTTTGAAGTATATTCGTCATCATTGTCAAATCTGAGATATTTAACCTTCTACCCAGTTTTTTTTTCTACCGTGATTTTTTAGATCTCAAACTTTTCCAACACTTCAGATTTGTGCTTAAGAAAGTTAGTCCAAACCTTTCTTTAAAATCATCAATGGAGGTAACTAAATATCTAGCACCACCAAGTGATGGATCTGAGGTTGGACCGCAAACGTCTGAGTGAACATACTCCAGAATTTGCCCGCTTCTCTTATTTGATGGCACAAACTTTACCTTGCTCTGCTTCCCGAGAATGCACATCTCACAAAATTCAAGTTTGCAAGTTTTGACCACTTTCAGCAAGCCCTTCTAATGTAACTCTAGCATCCCTCACTCACCCATGTGGTCGAGTCTGGCATGTCATAGGAAAGAGGAGTCCTCGTATGTCGACATAGAAACTGCTGCATCTCCAACTATTATAATGTCAATCAACCTGTAAAGAGTATCTGAACTCTCTTTTTCATCACCACTAGAACGCCCTTCTTGACTTTCAAAGAGTCACTATCACCCATGTAGGAGCACCCGACGGCCTTCAATGTGCCTAAAGAAATCAGACTTTTTCTTAAATCAAGCACATATCTGATGTTTGAAAGAGTTCAAACAGTTATGTCCAACATCTTGATCCCGATACTTCCAATCCCATTAATGTTTTGCACTCTGAGATATTCCCATCAGAACACGACCACAGTCATATGACCTAAAGTTGTAAAACCACTTTTTTTGACACATATGATAAGAGCACACAGTATCCAAGATCCATGCTTCTGTAACATCAACGCTTGAAGAAATATGAAGAACATCATCATCTATCTCAATGTCAAATGTCATTACCGCCTGTTGTGGCTCGTGTTGTCTCTCCTTGAGGTTCTTCTTCGGACAGTTAGCTTTCCATTGACCCTCTTCCTTGGGGTAAGGGCAGTTGTTATTTTTGCCCTTAGACTTGGACCTAAATCTACTTCTCTTTTTGCCTCTATCCTTGGATCTACCTTTGATCAGGTCGCTGTTCTTCACCAATAGACCATCACCAGTGCTAGAACCTGATTTGTGCTTTGTTTTATTTAGCAATATCGTATTCATCACCTCTTCCATCTTCAGGGTATCTTTCTCATAAAGGATCGTGGTGACTCGATGATCAAAAGAATTCGACAACAAAGAAAACAAAAGAACTTGATCTTCTTCTTCAATCTTCACGCCCATACTACAAAATTTAGAGATAAGTTTGTTGAATGCATTCATATGCTCCATCAACTAAGTACTTTCGAACATCCTCAAACTATATAATTGCTTCTTAATGTAGAGTATGTTCGTGAGTGACTTTGACAAGTAAAGCTCCTCCAATTATTTTCACAAGTTTGACATAGTCTTAGCGTCGACTATATTGTACATCACTTAGTCCGTTAAGCACAACTGGATTGTGCTGATGGCCTTCCGATCCAATTCATCCCATTCGTCTACATCCTTTCGGACTTATCCTTGCAAGAAGTGACTTATGGGGATATTGATGAGCAAGAACCGCCTTGATCCGTTTTTGTCATAGACCGAAGTTGATCTTTCCATCATACTTTGGAATCTCAAACTTTGCCGTCATTGTACAACCCATATTCGCTGAGTGGGACCCAGGGGCATCAACGACCGAGTTTGGACTAGCTTCGGGCTAACTTGGAGATCTAAAGCGGAAGGGCTCCCGCCTAAGAGCAGGAGAGAACGTTCGCGTCAAGCCCCGACCGAGACCTACTTCTGCCCAGAGGTGGGCGAGAAGGCTCGCACCCCGCAGAAGGTGAGAGAGGGATCAGTCCGAGGCATTCTTCGGCACTCCTTTTTAGCTTTCGTCGAGAGATTGGCGAGAGGGTTCAAGACATAGGGTTCTCTCCGGGTGGGTCCCAAGGCCCAGGGTAGAATGACATAGTTGCCCTCGGGTAAAATTATCTATATGCCCCCAGGGTCTGCATCTAGTATTCAATGACAGCGGGATTTGGCTATTGGCAGGCCAGCCAGGGGTAATTAAGTAATTTCAGGTCAGCGAAGACTATAAATAGACCCATAAGGGCTCCTTAGAAAGCAAGCTTTCATTTTTCTCTAAGACTCTCTAGTGTTTTCTGAGGAGTTCACAGCCTAGCTTTTGGATTTGTAAGGGAAGCTCTCAGAGATCTTCCGGGTAAGAGGTGGGACCTCCCTGCTAAAGCTTCTGGTCAGTTCTAGGTCCTTCGTAATCAGTCAAGGGTTGAGGTTTGAGAGAAGTAGGCGTTGGCTACATCCCTATTTTTGAACTCTCGTTGGGGTCGATTTTTGGCTTCAACAGTTCTGGTGCGGTGAGTGTAGAAGATAGCCAGTGAGAGAAAATCTTGAGTTTAGCCCCATGGCAGGAGGTGAAGGTGAAGGATCTGGCTCAGGAGGTCCCCCCCCCCCCCCCGGGGGGAGAAGAGGCGACAAAAAAGATGCTGGAAGACTTCAGGCGAGAGTTCCTGCAGACCATCAGCATGGCATTCTCGGCAAGGAGAGAGTGGGCAACTCCTCAGGTTCCAATAGAGGCAGTACCGCTCTTGGGCGAGAACGCCCCTGGGCAGTGCCCTGGGAAGGAGGTCCCGGCGGAGGTCGGCGAGAGGGACGTGGCCGCGCGGGAACTCTTCCCAGGCCAGCGTCCCGGGAAGGAGGTTCCGGCAGAGATCGGCGAGAGAGAGGTGGCTGTGCGAGAGCTCTTCCCTGGGCACGGTCTCGCGGATCGAGCCAGCCAGCCGAGGCCGCGAGATGTGTCCTTTTGATAGGCGGGTGGCGAGATTCCCTTCAGTGAGCTCATCATCTCGGCTCTAGTGCCAGAGGGGTTCCGGGAGCCGGACATGTCCTATTATTCGAGGAAGGATGACCCTGTGTAGCATGTACAGTGGTTCGAGGATGTTATTTCGATCAGGCAGATGATGGATGCCTTCAAGTGTCGGCTGTTTGCCATCATGTTGAAGGAGAAGGCCCGGGACTGGTTCCACCAGTTGTCGGCAAGTTCGATCTATAGCTTTGAGGATCTGCGCCGAGGATTCCTGTTGAGGTTCTCAACCTCAAAGAAGCGGAAGAAGGAGGCAGAGTGCCTGTTTGTGGTGAGGCAGAAGCAGGATGAGACGCTGGGTCATTACGTTGACCGATTTCAGGAAGAAATCCTCTTGGTTCAGGAGGTCCCCGGGTACGCGCTGATGCTCGCCTTCACCCTGGGGCTGTGACAAGGATTCTTTAGCATGGAGTTGAAAAGAGTGCCCCCTCTCCTTTGAGGAGCTCATGGAGAGGGCGGCGAAGGAGATAGACTTCAAAAGAGCCAATCCGGCTTTTGCCAAGAAGCTGGCCCGGTTGGCGGAGGACGACGTGAAGGAACCTGCAGCAGGAAGGCAGAGGGAGCCGAGAGAGCAGAGAGCCGAGAGAGCAAAGGGAGCAGAGAGAAGAGAGGAGGGAAGAACCACGAGGGAAGTGACAGCATCATGGATGGGGGGCCCGGGAGCCGAACAACCGGTTGGGTTGGAGGCCCCAGGAGGGTCGCCCCCAGGGTCAAGGAGGAGGCTTTCAGGGAAGAGACAACTTTCGGGAACCAAGGAGGTTTGATCAACCGGCGTGGAGACATGGGCTAAGGGGTCACCTCCCGCAGCCGCAAGAGGCCATGGAGGTCGGCATATGAAGAGGAGCAAGGAGAGGAGTTCGGGGAGGAGCCGGGAGAAGAGGAGGAGGAGAAGGAAGAGGGGGAAGGGCGACATTGCTTTTCGGTGACTTCCATAAGGAGGAAGGACACGCGACGGCCACCTGTCCAGAGTTCTTGTAGATGAGACAAGCTAGGAGCTGGGGAGGCAGGATCCACCAATAAGGATCGTGGACATTGTGCAGGGAGAGGGGGAAGATAGGTGTGAGGTCCGGGCAGACGTGGGGACCCGAGGAGGGATCAGAGTGATCCACGGAGGAGTTGGGATTTAGGCAACTCGCAAGGGGAGCCTTCAGACCATGTTCCGAAGAGGGGTCACCTCGACCTCCTTGGATCACCCTACAGAAGAAAAAAACACCTTTTCATCAGTAGACATGCCGGACTACGAGGATCCATTCTGTGATGCCCTGGTGATCCAGACAGCAGTGGAGAACTTCACGGTCTCCAGGATACTGGTGGACAACGGGAGCTCTGTGAATGTGATCTTCAAGAAGGCCTTCGGTGAGATGAAGGTCGAGGGAAAGAGGGTCTTGGCTTCGGATGGACCGCTATTTGGGTTTTCTGGAGAGAGGAAAGAAGTAGAAGGAGGGGTAGGGTTGCATATAAAGCTGGGGGGCGGGGGCGTGTCACGAAATTGTAGGTTCGTGATTGTGGATGCCCCAAGTAGTTATAACGCCATCTTTGAGCATCCCCTCATCAGCGCCTTTCGATGCGTCCCCTCCCCGTTCCATCAATGTCTTAAGTTCAATAACGGAGGGGTGCAGGTTAGGATTAGGGGGGATCCGAAGGTGGCGAGGCAATGCTACATGACGGCGGTCAACACCGTTTCTTGGATGGCAGAGACAGAGGATCTGGAGAGGGAGATGGCGGAGCAGGAGAAGGTTATCAGTGAGGAGGAGGTGAGCTCGAAGGTAGAGGAGGAGCGAGAAGCAGAAGAAGTTGAGAGGGAGGCCTAGAGGGGCGTGGAGGTTAAGCAGTAGCAGCAGGAGAGCCTGGAGGAGGCGATGGAGGTAGAGGAGGAGTGAGGAGTAGAAGAAGTTGAGAGGGAGGCCCAGAGGGGCGTGGAGGTCAAACAGCAGCAGCAGGAGAGCCTGGAGGAGGCCATGGAGGTTGAAGAAGTGGGAGGAGAGGAAGAGTTTGGGCAGGAGGATGAGACGAGGGATGGCTGGGAGCAGTCGCGACTAGAGCCGGCTGGGGAAGTAGTGGAGATGGAGGTCTTCACTAGCGCATGGTAGGTGCAGAGGGTACGGGTCAGCGGGAGCTTGAGTCACGAGGACTAGGAGTGAGTGCGGGTCTGCATCTAGAGCAACGTCGACATCTTCTCTTTGAGCGCGGCAGACATGTCGGGCATCGATGCGGATGTGGCCTGCCACCGCCTAAACCTAGACCCCCGGACGCGCCCATCCGCCAGAAGATGAGGACCATCGCCACCAAGCTGAGGAGCCCATCCGCGAAGAGGTCAAGAAGCTCCTGGAGGCCGGCTTCATCTCGGAGATCCAGTATCCAGGATGGATCTCCAACGTGGTAATGGTTAAAAAGGGGGAGGTAAGTGGCGTATGTGTATTGACTTTTCTCTATTGAATAAATCATGCCCCAAGGATTGCTACCCCCTACCCCGGATCGACACGCTGGTTGATTCAGCTGTCAACTTTTCTATTATGAGTTTTTTGGATGTTTTTAAGATTATCACAAGATCCGGATGCACCCTCCCGACGTCAAAGATGTCTCCTTCATCTCGAGGGAGGGATGATTCAGCTATAAGATGATGCCCTTTGGGTTGAAAAACGCAGGGGCTACATACCAATGCATGATGGATCGGGTCTTCCGGGGTCAAAGGGGGAGGAACTTGGAAGTCTATATCGATGATCTAATGGTCAAGAGCAAGTGTATGGATTCACACCTACAGGACCTGGAGGAAACGTTCGCCACCCTGCGGAAGTTCAATATGAGGCTGAACCCCTTGAAGTGTGTCTTCGAGGCGAGCCGCGGGAAGTTCCTTGGACATCTTATGACCCCGGCAGGGGTAGAACCTAACCCGGATAAGGTAAAGGCCATCCTAGAGCTGGAGTCACCGCGCAACGCCAAAGAAGTCCAGTGCTTGACGGGCAAGCTGGGCGGGCTAAGTAGATTCCTCTCCAGGTTCGGAGAAAAATGTTCATCATTCTTTAAGGTGTTGCGAGGTAATCAAAAGTTTGAGTGGACCGCCGAATGTGAAGAGGCTTTTCAAGTGCTGAAGAAGCAGCTCTCCCAGGCTCCGCTACTTCAAAGCCCGAAGGAGGGAGAAGATCCAGCCTTATACCTTGGAGTAGGAGCTGAGTCTGTGAGCTTCGTTCTAGTAAGGGAAGAGGGAAAGAAGCAACTGCCAATCTACTACATCAGCAGAACCTTGAAAAAGTTGGAGCTCCGTTATCCCATCTTAGAGAAGCTGGTGTACGCTCTGATTGTTTCTGCGAGGAAGCTTTGACCGTATTTCCAAGCCCATTCAATTAAAGTGGTGACGGACCATCCCCTTCGCAAGATCTTTGAAGGAGCAGAACACTCAGGAAGGTTGGCCAAGTGGTCTATTGATCTGAGCGAATTTGACATCTCATTTGTCCCAAGGCTCTCCATCAAGGCACAGGTGGTGGCCGACTTCCTGGCGGATTATGTTGTTGAGGTCAGGGCAAAGGAGTTGCGACCGCGGGGAGCATGAAGGATGATGGTTGACGGGGCCTCGGGAAAGCATTCCCTGGGGGGAGTGGTGCTGGTAAGCCCCAAGAGGGTGACTATAGAACAGGCGATGGTCTTGCACTTCCCGGTGACTAATAACCAAGCGGAGTATGAGGCCGTGATAGCCAACCTTTGGTTGTCAAAATAGCTTGAGATACAGGATGTGGAGGCCTTCACAGACTCATTTGGGGTAGCATCACAAATTTGAGGAGAGTTCGAATCCCGGGAACCCACCCTTGCGAAATATTTATCTAAGGAAAGGGTGATCATCGGAGGGTTCCGGACGTTCTCAATCCAACACGTTCCTAGGGAAGAGAGTGCAGTAGCCGACTGGCTGGCTAAGTTTGGACCTCGGGGGTGGGGGGAGGAACCCTGACTGAGCTGTTTCGACCTGCAATCGAGGAAGGAGAGTTGATGGAGGTAGATCGACGACCCTCGTGGGTAGATCCCTTGGTGACCTTCCTGACCACGGGTGAGCTTCCGGAAGGGACAAAGGATGCCAAAGGATTCAGGCATAAGGCAGCCCATTACCTAATGCTAGAAGGAGGGTTGCATCGGAAGATGTTGTCAGGGCTCCTGGCAAGGTGTGTGACCGAGGAAGAAATCCCGAGGATCTTGGAAGAAGTGCATTAGAAGAGTGTGGCAGTCACTCGGGGGGAAGGACGTTGGAAGCAAGGGTTGTACAATAAGGGTATTTCTGGAAGACCTTGAGGAAGGATGCAGCTGAGTTTGCGAGGAGGTGCCAAAAGTGTCAGCTGCACACTCCCCTCCAACTCTTGCCCGCTCAAAGGCTCTGAAGCATCACTACACCATGACCTTTCGCCATCTGGGGGATGGATCTGGTAGGGCCTTTCCCACCGGCTAGCGGGCAAAGAAGGTTCCTTCTAGTCATGATTGACTACTTTTCAAAGTGGTTGGAAGTCAAGGCGCTAGCCAAGGTCACCTTGTAAGTCATCAGAAACTTCGTATGGGGAGAGATCATATGCAGGCATGGGCTACCCCAGGCGATAGTAACGGATAATGTCCCCCAGTTCGCCAGCGAGGAATTCATCAGCTTCTGCACCTAGCTGGGGATTTGCAAACTTATGAAAACAGAATGTCACACCACCCTCAATGAAAATCCTGAGTCAATGACATACACTAATATATGCAGCAATAAAACATTAAATAGTAAGACTTATAACAAGATAACAAGTTATAGGTTACAATCCACCACCCAAGGAGCAACGGCCAGGTGGAAGCGGCAAACAAGATCATCGTGAACTTACTCAAGAAGAAGGTGGAGAACCTGAGGGGGAATTGGGCGGAACAGCTCCCATCAGTTCTGTGGGCCTTGCGAACGACCCCGAACATAGCTACCGGTGAGACCCCCTTCAAACTTTCTCATGGGTGTGAGGCAGTCCTGCCAGTGGAGTGAGAGGTTCGATCCCTGTGGGTCATGTCCGCGGGAGAAGGAGACGAGGTGTGGAGGTTGGAGAATGAGGGGGAGTTGCGCCTCTCATTAGACATGGTGGAAGAGCTGCGCGATGTCGCGACTATCAGGCAAGAGGAAATTAAACGGCGAATGGCAAGATACTTTGACAAGCACATCAGAATCAAACAGTTCGCGGAAGGAGATCTAGTGTTAAAGAAAGTCGATGCCGCGGGACAATCAGCCCCCGTTGGCAAGCTCAATCCAAATTGGGAAGGACCTTACATTGTTGAAAGGGTTCTAAGAATGGGGGGTTACCACCTCGAGGATGTGGAGGGGAGGTCCATGAGACACGTCTGGAGCGGTGATGATTTAAAACGTTTTTACCAATGATGGGGGAAGGTGAAAATGTGTATTTAAAGTCAGGTTATTACATTGTGTTCACAAACGTGTTATTTCTTTTATCTTACCTATTGTGAAATGTGGTTGATACTTCAGCTTGGATGTTTGCACTACCCCGAGCTCGGCTCGGCCCCAGGTAGACCCGTTGCGCAGGCTCTCATCTAGCTGGCAGGTCCGAAGGCTCGCCTGTGGGGGAGAGGTTTGGTTCATGGAAATGCTTCAGCTTGGATGTTTGCACTACCCCGAGCTCGGCTCGGCCCCAGGTAGACCCGCTGCGCAGGCTCTCATCTAGCTGGCAGGTCCGAAGGCTCGCCTGTGGGGGAGAGGTTTGGTTCTTGGAAATGCTTCAGCTTGGATGTTTGCACTATCCCGACCTCGGCTCGGCCCCAGGTAGACCCGTTGCGCAGGCTCTCATCTAGCTGACAGGTCCGAAGGCTTGCCTGTGGGGAGAGGTTTGGTTCTTGGAAATGCTTCAGTTTGGATGTTTGCACTACCCCAAGTTCGGCTCGGCCCCAGGTAGACCCGCTGCGCAGGCTCTCATCTAGCTGGCAGGACCAAAGGCTCGCCTATGGGGGAGAGATTTGGTTCTTGGAAATGCTTCAGCTTGGATGTTTGCACTACCCCGAGCTCGGCTCGGCCCCAGGTAGACCCGCTGCACAGGCTCTCATCTAGCTGGCAGGTCCGAAGGCTCGCCTGTGGGGGAGAGGTTTGGTTCTTAGAAATGCTTCAGTTTGGATGTTTGCAATACCCCGAGCTCGGCTCGGCCCCAGGTAGACCCGCTGTGCGGGCTCTCATCTCGCTGGAAGGTCCGAAGGCTCGCCTGTGGGGGAGAGGTTTGGTTCTTGGAAATCCTTCAGCTTGGATGTTTGCACTATCCCGAGCTCGGCTCGGCCCCAGGTAGACCCGCTGCGCGGGCTCTCATCTAGCTGGCAGGTCTGAAGGCTCGCCTGTGGGGGAGAGGTTTGGTTCTTGGAAATGCTTCAGCTTGGATATTTGCACTACCCCGAGCTTTGCTCGGCCCCAGGTAGGCCCGCTGCACAGGCTCTCATCGCTGGCAGGTCCGAAGGCTCGCCTGTGGGGGAGAGGTTTGGTTCTCGGAAGTGATTCAGCTTGGACATTTACACTACCAGAGCTCGGCTAGGCCCCAGGTAGACCCGCTGCGCAGGATCTCATTAAGCTGGCAGGTCTGAAGGCTCGCTTGTGGGGGAGGGGTTTGATTCATAGAGATGCTTCAGCTGGGATATTTCCACTATCCCGAGCGAGGCTTGGACCCGGGTGGACTCGCTTACCGGGCCTTTGGCAGGTCAGGAGGCACGCCTAGAGGGCAGAACAAAGAGGTCGAGAACCTCCTCAGCGAAGAGAGGCCTCAGCCAAGAGGTATCAGCTAAAGAGATCTTGGCAAAAGGAGTTCCCGGCAAGAAGGCTTTTGACGAGGGGTCCTTGGCCCAACAGCGAGAAGCCCTAGGCGAGAAGCTTCATTCGCTCCCACAAGGTGAAGGGGGGCGACCTTTCCTTTAAAGGCCTGCGGACAACGGATAGCGTTTTCAGCAAAAGGTTATCGACGGAGCACCAAAACGGCATGCTGGGTCTTGAGCTCTCGGCTCGTCTCCACCCATTGATCGCTAAGGGGGACGGTTATCCTAGGGAGATCGAGGGTCTCAACACTACAACACTTATAAAAAGGTAAGAAATCAATCACAATATGCAAACATGTACAATATATCCTTCAAAATGTGATTACAGGCGAGAACATCTCGCGTATTTTTAAGATAGAAAGGAGGGGGAAAGAAACCCATCAGGGGGACGCACTATACCCCCCGCTCGAGCTCCCGCTGGAGCTCTCGCCAGAACCCTCCCCAGATGTCTCGCTAGCAGCAGTGGAATATTTCGGTACATTCGAGGGCGGGGAGTCAGGTGCACCCGGGGGCTTAAGGACGGGCTCGAAGAGCCACGAGAGAAGCTGGCGGGTGACGAGGGTTTCGTCACCCTCCTTCAGGCACCCCACGTCCCACAACATCTCTATGGTAAGTCTGGCTGTCACTTGGGCATTGGCCTGCAACAGCTTGTCAATATCGTATTTCGAGAAGTGGCGGCTCCTCAGCCTCTCGTCCAGCGTAGGAGGAGGAGGGACCGCAGCCGCAGCCGCCTCTGTGCGCCAGAGCTGGTCTTTCAGCAGGACGTTCTCGCACCTTATCTCGGCCAGCTTCGCACGAAGCACCGTGCTCTGGGCAGAATCTTTCGTAAGGGAGAAACCAGTCAATACAGAGGAGAGGCGGCATGTTGATTACAGAGATGAGAATGAGTGCCTTGAAAGGTCTCGCTTGCCTCTTCCGTCAAGCGCAAGGACAGAAGTCACTGGGCCTCCGCTAGATCGGCCTTCAGCGTTGTTGCATGGGCCACCGCCTGTTCCCTCGCTTTGAACATCTCGCCGAAGTTGCGGTCGACGGTGATGCTCCGGCGTGCACACATATGCGCGAGCTCGAAACCGCGCAGCAAGGCCCGGATGGATTCAATGGCCAAGAATCGAGTGGACATCTAGTCGAAGACGCTGGCATCCTCTCGACTGTAAAGGCCATACCCCAACGCGAAAGCATCAGTTGTGACCTAGTCGTGCTCCGCCCAACTGGGGAGGATAGTAGAGACGGTGACCCGGTTGGTCTCAAGGTCCTACTGGAGCAGAGGCTTCCCTTCCGCATCCAGACATTTCACGCCGAGGCCAAAATTCTGGTGCCCCTTTTGCACCTACTTGGGAGGGGACTGAGCGGAGGTTTCGACGGCTGCCCCCTCATCACCGCCCCGACTGCGGCTAGAAGGCCCTCGGTAGGGTCCTTAACGGTGGTCGCTTTCGCACTGCTGACAGGATCTCGGCAAAGGATCGACCCTCGGTGGCAGGCCGGGCGGGGGAGGCCGTCACAGATTTCGCCTTGTCTGCGGCAGTTGGCTTTGATCTCTTAAACGGTTTGGAGGAAAAGGCGTCGGGCTTTCGCTTCCCGGCACCGGACTGAGGGAGCGGAGCCGCCTCATCCAGGCAGGCAAGAGTCGCGGTTTTCGCGAGAGCCAGTGGATCTCTCACAGCCTGGGTATTGGCAGCCCGGGTCTCGACAAAGGGATGTCGCAGGGGGATTTCTCACTCTCCTGCAAGGTTGACAGCATTCAGCACTACGTTTAAGAACAGGGAATACCGAGCTAAAGGCGAGATCATACCTTCGACAGGCGGCATGGGCAGGAGAGAGTTGACGTCTCGCCGGAGGAATTGGACGTCGAAGTCCTTGGTCCCAAAGAACTCCAAGAGGGTGCTCTCGCGCGACCCCAGAGTGGGCGGCCTGCAGGCGGCATCGTCGTATTGGACTGGCGCGAGGGGAATGTTGCCAAAGTCTCCGGAGACGTAGACAAACTTCTCAACCCAGTGGTGGTGCTTGTTGGCGAGACCAGAGGTTTTAAGAAATTGCCCGGAGAAGAAGACCACCCCGCTATTCTCCTGAAAGACGTAAAGCTTCTGGAAGATAGGTAGGCTGAACTCAATCCTCTCGGGCCGCATGTAGCAGATGAATGCTACCAGGATGGCGACCGAGTTGGGATTGAGCTGAGCGGGAACCACTCCGTAATAGCGGAGGGCCTGGCGCATCTCATGCCAAAGGGGAAGGCGGAAGCCCACCTCAAAATGCTCGAGGGGGATGGCGAGTTCTCCCTCTCCCACGCGATTTAACTTATCGTCGTTGCCCGGGTTTCTCGTGGTGAAGCCAACGGGGATGTAGCGAGAAGTGATCAGGTGGTACTCGTCCATGTTCAGTCGGCAAGGAGGGAATTGGTGCCTCCGAAAGGCTTGTGCACAGTTGGAGCGTCCTTCCCTCTCGCCCGACATCGTGATGAAGAGTTTGTAGGGGAAGGCTCGGGGAGAAAGGCGAGAATGAAAGAAAGTGGCAGAAGCGAGGGAAGGTCTCGGCAAGGCGCGAAAGCAGCGAGAAGGAGGACGAGGTTCCCGGATCAGAGAAATTAATGCGGTGGATGGACCGGCCTATTTATAGAAAACAGTAGTAATGATAGTTTTTCCCAAAAAGGCGGCAAGGGTACAATCGCCATGCCTTAAGTAAATGGCGCCTCGTTTTCCACCCCGACACACGTCGGGCGCCTAAGCTAACAAGAGGATTCCGGCTCATAAATGATAGCAATTGACAGACAGTCGGGGTTCGCGCAAACACCAATGTAACAACATGAAAAAGAGCAATAAAGCAGAAGTAGAAAAAGGGGCTCTCGCCGGGCGAGAGCCGCATAACAAATAAAAATAAAGTCTCAAACAGTCAAAGTTCAAATTGAAGAAGGGGGTACATCACGAGAAGGGAAGGCCAAGAGATGAGGGAGGTGAGACTCTGTTATTTAGTATGGTTCCCATCGCCATCGTCCTCGCTCTTACCGTCAAGTCCTCAGAGGGGCTCGCGGGTTTAAGTAGGAGGATAAGGTGGTGCACCCGAGGTTAATCTGGCGTGCCTTGTCTCGAATCCGCACGATGCATCTCCCAGAGGACGACTCGGCGGTGGGCATAGCTGGCCCCTCCGTCTCGCCCAAGAAGTAGTCTCGCTCGAGGGCCTCCAGCCTTTGCTCCACCATCTCGCGGTGTTCCTTCGCTGCAAGGGCGTGGGCCCGCTCCTGCCGCACGAGTTTCGACAGGATGGCCGCTATCTTCTTCCTCCATTTCTTGACGTTCCCGACGCCATCCAGGATTTCATCCATCTCATCAGAAGAGGGGAAGGGGGAGCTCTCGATATCCTCCCCTTCCTCTCCATCTTCATCTTTGTCTTCCTCTTCCTCGTCGGCTCCTACCGCGGAACCGCATCCCCTGGTAAGAGAGAAGTTCCGTAGTTATGGCGAGAGCAGAGTAAACGCTATGATAGTATCTCACATACCTGCAGCTCGGTGAGAACTACCGGCTGGCATTAGGCGAGAGGGCCCGAACTCTCCCCTCAGTCTCCTTTCCAAAGAGGAGGTGGAGCGGTTTTCCTCGCCCCAGGCGGAAGGTCTTGAGCGAGGCGATCCCGGCCTGACTGGGAGCAGGGGGAGTCGTCCTCTCCCGCGGAGTGGATAGCCTCCTTTGTGGAAACGGAGGGTTCGTTGACCACCCCTCCCGCCAATAGGGCGGGGTCGGCCGCTAGGGTGGCCCGGTTAGCAGTTGCTTTTTCGTTTTCCCAGGTGACGAGACCCGGGCTGGCGGAAGCTGGCGCTGCGGGGAGACAGTTCAACAGTTTGAAATGCTAGGGTTGGAAGGATCAAAAAGAGGGCAGTAGGGCTGAAAGGTTACTCAGAGTTCTTGAAGGATCAGCCGGAGGAGTTGCCTCCGGGACTCGAGGTGGATCCCCGGGAAGGCGAGATGCCGAATCTGGGGGAGCCAGAGGGGAACCGGCGCCTTCATCTCGAGCCACCCCCTGCGAGAAGTATTGCATGTGAGTTGTCAATCCTTTTTGCTTAATCAGCCCATAATCCCGGCAATCAGCACGATGAAAAGGCGTACCTTCTGCAGAGGGGGAAGATTATCCGCGCGGCTTGGGGATGGGGTAATAGAGCCTCGGTTCTCGCAAAGAAGGTCTCGCTTGACCGATTTCGCCCTCTTCTTCTTCTTCAGCTGTGAGGATTCAGCGGTTGGCGCTTTTCTCGCCAGCAAGGGGGCTACCGAGGCGCTATTTGAGAGGGCTCGCGCCTGCGCCGTATCAATACGATCTTGAAGGCTCTGCAAGAGCGGCTTGTCAACACGTTTGGAACGCATCTTGAGACCACGCGAGAGCTCAGACCCGGGGCAGTGATTGGCAGGGACAGATTTATGGCAACCTATCCACGCACATATATAGCCATGGGATGGCCCACCAAAAGATTCTCTTTTCAGGACGACACGTGCTCAACGAATATTCATGGGTTGGACGTGTCTTTTCAAGCGCAGGGATAGCTCGAAAAGAGCGGGGATTGTGTACAACCCATATTCGATGAGTGGGACCCAGGGGCATCAACGACTGAGTTTGGACTAGCTTCGAGCTTACTTGGAGATCCAGAGCGGAAGGGCTCCCGCCTAGGAGCAGGCGAGAACGTTCGCGTCAAGCCCCGGCCGAGACCCACTTCTACCTAAAGGTGGGCGAGAAGGCTCGCGCCCCGCGGAAGGCGAGAGAGGGCTCGGTCCGAGGCATTCTTCGGCACTCCTTTTTAGCTTCCGCTGAGAGATCAGCGAGAGGGTTCTCAGCATAGGGTTCAAGCCGGGTGGGGCCCAAGGCCCAGGGTAGAATGACCTAGTTGCCCTCGAGTATAATTACCTATATGCCCCCAGGGTCTGCATCTAGTATTCAATGACAGCGGGATTTGGCTATTGGCAGGCCAGCCAGGGGGTAATTAAGTAATTTCAGGTCAGCGAAGACTATAAATAGACCCACAATGGCTCCTTAAAAAGCAAGCTTTCAATTTTCTCTAAGACTCTCTAGTGCTTTCTGAGGAGTTCCCAGCCTAGCTTTTAGCTTTGGAGGAGAAGCTCTCAGAGATCTTCTGGGTAAGAGGTGGGACCTCCCTGCTAAGGCTTTGGTCAGTTTTAGGTCCTTTGTAATCAGTCAAGGGTTGAGTTTGAGAGAAGTAAGCATTGGCTACACCCCTATTTTCGAACTCTCATTGGGGTCGATTTTTGGCTTCAAAAGCCATCCTCCTGCTTAGAGATTTCTAGGATCGGAACCTCCATCTGATACTAATTGTTGTGAACAACGCATCGATTCTCTCGGCACCACGGAGTGCGCGACGGGATATAAATAGTGCAATCAAGAGATAATAACCAAGAAAAATATAAATTAATGCAAAAAAAACAAAAAATAAGCGACACAGAGATATACGTGGTTCAGAGTCAAACTCCTACATCCACGAGTAAAGAACCTGAGAAGATCCACTAGAAATAAGGACAACATTATAGCAGTGCGTCTAAGAACCTGAGTAAAGCTGGCCTCGATTCGTCGGTGTTCTCCCTCACCGGCGACCTAAAGTGTGCGGGCGTCCACACGGATCCAGCAAGAACCGTTCTCCATCAATCAACGCCCAAGATGGAATCCCTCCACCTAGCTGACGCTCCTAGACAAAATTTCTTCACTTCGTCAGTGCTCCCAGACGGAGCTCCTCCAAAATAAGCGACTGAAACCCTCACACTCCTCTCTCGTCAGAAATTGCGAACCCTCTCTGTTGGAATAATGAACGGTGTATCCCACACTTCCTATAAAACCCAATAGGTGAGGGTTAAAAATAAACACAATAATTAAACTGACGGTTCAGAGAGGAGGAATGAAAAATGGGTGGCATAATTCGCAACACATTTTTACATGATTTGTTGGCATTACGTGAGTTTGGAATATTGGCTTTATTGATTTAACAATTATGGGAGCTGAATAACCAAATGTATTATGCTTCACAAATTAATTCTTATGATTTCTTCAAGCACTAGGGACGCGGGACGAATCTATTTGCGGCGGATAAACAAGGACCTAACCCTACATGTCATGCAAATCCGACTGTTTGAATTCCAATTAGACAATAAATAATAAAATCTCACTCAAATATTTCAAAGGAAGACAAAATAAGTTATTAGGGCAAAGCAAGCTTAGTCTTTCCTCCGCGTGGAGGGCCATAGTAGCTCGTGGAGAATCAGTCCCTCATGTAGTTAGAGATTTTTCAAGGAGCAAATATCATAATAAACTATAATCTCAAACAAGCACATAATATCCAAACTATAATAATGTTTACAACCAAAAAAACAAATACAAAAACACCACAAATATTAGGGTTGTTGTAAGTAAAGTAGATCTGAATGTTGGATGGCTCGAAGAAGGGTTTCGGTGATGGGGAGGCTGGTACGGGTAAAGGGGATGGTTGGTTGGAGGTTAGGAGGGATGGAATGGGGATGGAGGGCTGAATCTGGGTTGGTTTGCCCAGATCTGGGCAGAACTGATAGTGGGTGGCTATTTGGAGGTGGCTCCACGTGGTGGGGAAGGGGCAACAGTTAGGGGAAGGAAAGGGAGGGCAGGATCTAGGGTTTTCAGGGGGGGCCGCAGCCCGTAGGAGATAGGGTCGGTGGTAGGGGAAGTGGTGGCAGGGCTGAACAGTGGAATGGGAAGTCTTTGAGGAGGGTTCTGGATGGGCTAGGGCTGGCAGCTGATGGGGAAAGGAGCGGCCTGAGGGTTGGGGTTATGGTGGCTTGTGGAGGGGTGGCTGGAGGGGGGCTTCTGATGGTGTCCGGTGGCTGGACGACAAGTAATGGGCAGTTGGTTGGGGTTTTTGATGGTGGACAACGGCTGGACAACGGGTAGGGAGGGGGATTAGGGCTGGAAAATCAAAAGAAGATACAGTTTACCCAAGGAGTTGTCACCAAGGGGGCTCCACGAAGTCAGCACCGCATAGGGGA
The DNA here is from genome assembly GCA_039513925.1 of Platanthera zijinensis. Lineage (NCBI taxonomy): Eukaryota > Viridiplantae > Streptophyta > Magnoliopsida > Asparagales > Orchidaceae > Platanthera > Platanthera zijinensis. The sequence continues at coordinate 169,275,772 of CM077094.1, forward strand.
TCACTATAATGAAGGAAGAAGACTCTCCACACCTTCAGCATTAGAAAATATAACAGCTCAATATCCTCTTTATATGAAATGAAATTAGGGCACGCAGAATCAACGACTATGGTTGGTAGTTGGCTTCGAGGCCAAAACTACATGAATTAATAATCGAAAAATACAATGCTATATATGAAATTGATACACAACGCAAATACGAACGCATCCGCGGAGTCAGATCATTGATTCGTGCATGGCATATATGGTAAGTCGCCACACTGCATCAACTAGTTTCTTCTAGACTTGTAAAATATAGACTTCTAATAAACTAATGTTCTTAATTACATTACTGGGTTAATTATTGGAACTCTTCCTGAGATTTTGCATAATTACAGAATCCTCTCCACTATATTTCCAAATTACAAAAACCTCTCATATAAATTTTCTTCATTTACAGAACTCCTTTCATTAAAATCAAGATGGAAAGTGATAAAAACTGTTGAAATATGTTTGATTTTTTCTAGTTAATCCTTTAGAATTGCGAAGGATGACGCAATCAAAGGGTAAACTTGGAAAATCAAGTTAATATAAATGTTAAAGTTGAAAAATCAGAAAATATTTTGGCAGGTTTTATTACTTTGCACCTAAAATTCTAATGGAATAAGGCTTCTGTAAACCTAGAAAACTTAGAGGGGAGGTTTTTATCGAAATATATAGGGGAGGTCCATGTAATTATGTGAGCTCCTGAGGGAGGTTGCAAAACTTAACCCTTAGATTAAATTTGGTAATTCTTAACTCTTAACTAGTTTTCAGAGGGCTCAAAGTGTTCTACCTATCTCCATCAAGTTTAGAATGAATATAAATAATACCTCCAACTAGAATCATGGCCTAGGTAAACACACCATTAAGGGGTCACTATTAAGTCAGTCCCAACACGTACGGACATACAAATAATGAAATATTTAACAATCTCCTTCTATGTCCTTCACTGACTAGACTTCAATATAAGTGGTATGTGCAATATTCAAACAAACATGAATCATTCCATCAGTATCTCAACATGTTTCACTGAATTTAGACAAAACAAAAAACTATGTAGGAATAAGAAAAAAAAATTATTCAAAGCGACATCACACAAAGCCAAAGTAAAACTGCACTACAGAGTTTAAGCACAACATAATGTCTAACAGTAAACCAAAGCACAATAGTCTAACAAACATTAATATATAAAATAGAAAACAATACAACTCTATATAAAGGTATCGAAAAAGCAGAATATAAAAGAATTAACATTCAAACTATCATCATTCCTAGATGTACAGTAGGTAATCCTCAAATGAATCGTATTCAATAAGTGCTCATCCATCTTCAATGTCTCCTGTAAATTTCAAATAGAAAATTTCATATAAGAATGAATTCAAACATTTGAAAATTTACATGTATCTAGTTTTATTATAAGAACTTGGTACTAAATGATTAAGCAATTGTATGTGTTCCAATTTGAAATGTCACGGTCATTGTTCTTCTAAAGTTAAAAAAAATATCATCAAAATTTGGAATGATATCATTTAACAAGAGAAGAAATAAACTAAATTAGATTGTGTTATTAAATTTGAACAACACTTTCTTCCAAAGTAAGAGAGAAGAATCAAGGTGAAGTCAAAAAAAACAAGTTTTGGAATAAAATAACTCACCAGATTCATAATCAGCAACCACAAACATTAATGAAACATAATATGCTTAATAAGTGATAAAGGTTAATTTGAAATATCATAACATTAGACTAAGATTGATATAAATCATTTTTAATCGCATTTCCCTCACTGTTTTGAAAAATCGATCTTCAGACATTCCTTTCGTCAGAGGATTAGCTAAGTTATCTTTCGACCTCACATCAATCAAAATGATAACTTTTGGTTTTTCAGATAATTCAGCAAAGAATGTCTCAACTTTACATGTCTCTTCTTATTATTATAGAGATCATTTTTAACGACCTGAACTGTTGATTGATTATCACAGTACAAACTCAAAGAATTTACTTAAAGTCTAGAAAAAGGAATATCTAGAATCAATTTTTTGATTCAGTCTACCTCTTCACCAGCCAAAGCTAAGACAAACAGTTTTGCTTATATAGACGACAAAGTTATACAAGTTGAATATAGCAATTCCACTCAAGTTGAATATATATCCACTAGTGTATTTACAGTTTCCAAATTTTGAGCAGCACGAGGCATCAGAATATCCATCCATTGTAGGAGGGTATTCAGTATAACATAAAACATGATCTTTTGTACCTCTAAGGTACTTCATCAGCTTATCAAGTGAATCTCAATGCTCTTTGCATGAATTACTGGTAAAATGACTCAGCATGCCAACAGAGAAGACATTGTATGGTCTTGTACAATTTGTGGTATACATGAGACTACCAATTATCCTAGAGTATTTTACTTAATCAATATCCCTTCATTTGGACTCAACTTAAAACTGTGATCAAAATATATCTCAACAGGCCTACAATCTTTATATTCTCATGTAGAAAGTAATTGCTCAATGTAATGAGTTTGACTAAGGGTAACAACATGCTTATCAACACTAACTTTCATACCAAGAAGGGTATCAATGGGACCAAAGTCATTCATATAAAAAAAATGCAAGAGTGATTTTTATATTACTCACTGCAGAAAAATCTGACCCAAAAATCAACATATCATCAACATACAAAACATATGATGATTCTTTTGTTATACACAACGGTGATAAAGGCATTTGTTTTAATAAATGGACTGGAATCTATAGTTCGTTACCACTTTGTCAAATTTAAGGTGTCGCATCTTAGGCGCTTGCTTAAGTCCATAAATTGATTTATTTAATTTGCACAACTTTTCTTTTAAATCTTTCTGGACATAACCTTTTGGTTGTCATATATATTTCTTCATTAAGATATCCACCAAGAAGACTGTCTTTATATCTATCTGATTAACTATAAAGTTTTTGATATACGCTAAAGTAAGATGAATTTTTATAGTCAATAGGTGATACACATGAGAATAAACATCAAAATAATTTACTCCCCCTATTGTTTGTACTCCTTAGCTACTTAACATGCTTTAAATCTAGTTATTGACCTATCACTATTCATTTTCTTTTTTAACACCTACTTGCACCCATTTATTTTAGCTTATTTATGTAGGTTAACTGGATTTCAGGTGCGGTTTTATAGCAGCGAGTCCAATTCATAATCAATTGTTTCTTCCCGCATCAGGGAATCTCTAGATCTCATTATTTCTTGATAGGAGAATGGATCATACTCTAAGTGGTAGGTAAGACGTTCTCACCAAAATCCTTAGAGATTCTTTCTCTTGTAAGCACTCTAACGGGAAGAGGTTCTTCAACATCTAATGATTTGGTAGCAGTGTTAGAGGGACTAGCTTCACGTTTTACATTATATTCTGAAATCATATCAATAGACCTGAATACTTTAAAGCCTTGATCAATGACAAATTTATTTTCTTAGAATACATCATCTCTAGACTTTATTAATATATTAGTGGATAGATCTAGAAACCTATCAGATGTACTGTCTTTTGTACTGTCTAGACATACACAGGTTATATACAGATGTCATGAGCGGTTGCAGTTGTAAAGGAATTTGTTGCTAATGGAGGTTTGTAAATGGAGCTGTTGAAAACTGGTTGCTGAAAATGAAGATTTGATTGGAAAGTCTGCGTTTGCAGAGCTTTTCAGAACAGATTCGTTTGGCAAAATAGTTTTTCAGAACAAAGACTTTATTAACTTGAAAAATACACACTTTTACACAAACAGACTAGAAAGCATATGTACATCGTCATATGCATAAATTGAAAAATACATGCAAACAACAAAATGCATGCAAACATCAAAATGAAGCCATAATTGAACCAGAAATTATAACTCAGGTTCATAAAGGCATGCCGAAATATACAGTTGGCATGAGTAGAACCAACCCAACCCGCTAATACACACACACATTACATACATGCACAAACACACAAACAAGTGCACATACAAGTTGAACATGATAAGCCTACACATATTCATCAAAATCATCAGAAATAAAAAAAAAATCATGAAGGTGTTAATGGCTTCACACAATCCAAATCATGAAGATGTTATTGGCCTCGCACAATCCAAAATCACATCCATACATCCGTTTTTACAATCATCGGAAATAAAAAAAATCATGAAGAAGATGTTGAGTGATGCAGATCAAGGGCAAGATCCAAAACCTTGTTGAGCGTATCGGGGATCACAACTGCACAATACATGGGGGGAGGTGAGATGTTTATGTGACAGGTAAGATGCAGCAGATGCAGACATGCTACAAAGAAGAGTACTTGTAGATCCGGGAAGAATCAAGTCGGGGAAGACCCTGGATGCGGTGGAGAAGAGGAGCCCTGTGCTCGAGAAGATCATTAGATGTGATTGGGAACCCTGGATGCGATACTTGATGCCTGATTCCCTAGCACGACAGATGCTCAAGCACTTCGCGATGACGGGAGAGACAGCGGAGGTCGCGATACCCTAGCGCTTCGCCTCTTTCCACCTCCAAACGCGATAAACTAAAGCTCTCACTCTGGGTTTCGTCCCACAAAATTTTGACCCGTAATAAACGGAAGGCGGTTCAAAACCAAAGCGGAAAACAAATGTATTTTACCCCACGCGTTGCGTTTTGATAAAATGATACGCACTAAAATGGATAAATAAATGAAGCCTAAAATAGTGTCAATTAGCAGATAATGTTATTCTACCATTTAAAGTTGTAAAAGACATTCTAGCCCTCTCTAGCAAACTCATAGGGATTAATTTTTTCTTAAGAGAAAGAACTCTTTTAACATGCTTAAGAGTTAGTATTTTACCTGAAGAGAATACCAGATCTGATGTCCCAGCATGTGTCACTTTAGTATATCCTTCATTGTAGTTTTACAGTATCCTTGACTGTTGTAACCTTAGTGAGAAAACCTTTGTCATTTGTAGCATGACAAGTAGCTCCGTTGTTCAGCCACCACTCAGAAAACACATTGTTATGACCACTCCCCAATATAGCAACAAAAGTGCGGGGTCCAGAATTGTCCACCAATATGTTTGCCTTGTTCTGAGGTGTATCCTCCTTTGGTTTCTTTGGAAGTTTGTAGTCTGCGGCCCAGTGACCATACTTTCCACAGCTGATACTTTCCCTTCCTTTTTTAAAAATAAGGTTTTTTTGCCTGTAACTGTGACGATGCTTCACCTTTATGTGTTGGTGGCTTCCTATGAGGCTTGCTGGAATGAGAAACTAAGTTAATTTGCAACCTGAGAGGGTTGACTAACTTGCTTCATGCACTTCTTAGCAGAGTTCTGATCTTCAATATGAATGAACATTTTAGGTTCATCTAGACTTATCTGCTCTTTCAGTCTGTGCATTTCATTCTTGAAAGAATCCCACTCAGGAAACAACTTGTTAAGTATCAGACCGACAAAAAGATACCTGGGCATATTGGACTTATCATCCTTCAGCTTATTCCTCATATTTTCCAATTCAATTAGTTGTGAGATGAATGTCGAATTCATATTGAATTTGAAATTGAAAAACTTATTTGTGTGGAGAGTTTTTGACAATCCCTCTTGCTTCTGGAAGTGAGCATTCAAGCGATTGCAAATCTCTTATGCAGTCTTTTGCTCACTATAGGTATTGACAATGGGAGGATTCAGGTAATTTAGAAGGTAATCCCTATAGAAATCATCGTCTTTGTTCAACTACAATTCATTTACACCTTTTACAGGATATGCATAGTCACTGAGAATCATGTAGAAAATATCACGTTCTTGAGAAGCAATCTAGTATTAGTTTCCCTCCTCTCTGGTTGAAAGCAATCGTCAAAGGCTAGATCCGACCGGAAATTATCTCAACTGAAGTCACACCTTCATCTAAACAGTGCAAAGGAGACAAGAACTCTAAAACAACACAGAAAACCCTTCGGGTGACAATCGCAATCAAGACCATTATCCTCGCAACAAAGCTCGGAAAAGGAGGGTTGTCGGCATAGGGTTTCACTACAAAACTGAAGTAGTGCTCAGCTATGCCTTGACAACAAGGCAGAATAAGCAAGATCTCGATCTCTCCAGAATTTGAAGGATAAAAGCAGCTTTGATTTCTTCAAGATAAAGGGAGCACCAGCCTCGATATCTTTAGGATGAAAAGGACAAAGACAGCTCTATCTCCTAAAATTGGTCCTATACACAACTAGATCCGATCCTCAAACGGATCGAGAATAAAAGGTTCAGGCGGCAAGCAGATCTATGGCAGAGATAGAGAAGCGATATGGTCGAATGGATCTCACAATCTGGGCATGATTTTCTTCCTATCGCAGGTTCTGCACGAGAGACGGGTGGCAGGATTCGCATGAGAGGCTAGCGACGGCATGCCCTAACCCTCTTTCCGATCGACAATAGGGAAGAATTGCTTTCCTCAATCATTTTCTCGAGCGGTGGGATGTGGCCGACGAGTTTCCCTAGATCGCCAGAGGACAACGCTAAAATGAAAATTGAAGGAAAAGTTATTTCCTCAAGGCAGCTGTCCCCATCGAGCGATGCATAAGAATTGGCTGGAAGAACTCTCTTCGGGAGCCGACTGGGCACAACGAGAAAAACGAGCCGAAAAACCTAAAAAACTAAGAGCAAGGATTTTTCGTACTTTGAGAATGTTAGAGCACTCAAAGTATTCTACCTATGTCCATCGAGTTTGGAATTAATATATATAGTACCTTCAACGTAGAATTATGCCCTAGGTAGACGCACCACTAACGGGTAACTATTGAGTCGGTCCCGACAAGAGCGGATATACAAATAACGAAAAATTTGGTACTGTATCCTATTTATAAGGGAATGTGGGATTTTGGTTTCAGATTTTTCATGTATTTTGGGTTTATGGTCGTCAACAAGTATTGTAACAGTTAACGCTAACAACATACTTCTCTTCATTTTTTATCGTTAGAATCTATGATCATGAGTTCGTTGATGACAATGAAGGTGTAGGGTTGTGTCTTCCATAATCATGTATGATATCAGGTCGTTTATTAAGAAATATATATTTAGCATCCTCCACTTAGCTACCTCTTTGTCCAAATGAACATGTCTTTTAAGAAATATATATTTAGCAAGAACTCTAAGCTTATTTTACCCGGTTTAACTTTTTTGACCCTTCTATTTTCAGGCGTCCATGGACCCTAGTTTCGAGGCATCAGTGTTCTCGTTGGTGGACAGGGGTTTTATATATGCAATAGCTCACATCCGAGGAGGTGGTGAAATGGGAAGAAAGTGGCATGAAGATGGGATGTTGCTGAACAAAAGAAATACTTTTACTGATTTCATTGCTTGTGCAGAATACTTGATAGAAAACAAATATGGCTCAAAAGAAAAGCTATGCATTACTGGTGGAGGCTTATTGATTGGCGCCGTCTTAAATATGCGCCCGGATTTGTTCAAAGCAGTTGTTCTAGTCTATCCTTCTATTGATGTGGTTACGAGCTTGCTTGATCCAACAATCCCATCGACTACAACACAGCGGGAGGTCATATTTTCTAATAATTTTCTTCCAAATGTTTTATGCATAAATATATTAACTTCTAAGTGGCATTCATATTTCCTAACCTAAGAAATTCAGCCTGAAATCAATTGGTTATTGTTTCAAATTCTTGATATAGGAATTGGGTGACCCTCGGAAGGAAGAATACTATTACTATATTAAGTCATATTCTCCCGTTGATAATGTGAGTAACTGCAATGATTTTGGAAAATTAATTCGAAAATATTTTGTATTTCATGTGACCATTTACATATTTTACTTTTTATTGATGATTATTATATTTACTAATTGTCCTTATTACAATCATTTAACGTATTTTGTCTAACATTTTACTACTAGTTGTCATTGTTGAAAAGGGTATTTAGCACATGACGTACAAACTCTAGTAGATAATGCGGGACTAAAGACAATGCACTCATACCTATGACACTAATACATAACTTGAAATATAAAACTAAATTAAATGCACAAACTCTAACACTCCCCCTTAACCTGAAGGGGAAACCTTCAAATTGGACACCATATAATGATTAAGGAAATGTCAGTAGGTGATGTGGGGGAAAATCAACAGATGGGTCACAGGGGAAAAATACGTCGAGAATAATCCACACAGAGGGCGGTCGCACACAATATGGTCTCACACGGCACATCCTGTTGAAATACAGACGGGGCACCGGGGATACTCCCACATGACACAACCCGCTGGACACAAGTCAACAGACGGGCCACCGGGGATACTCCCACACAACACAACCACCTAGAAAACTTGTCAGCCAACAAAGACCATACATTATACCCATAGACAAAGAAAATTGGGGAGACGCGAGCAATACAAGACATAAGCATGGAGGGTCGTGTGGACTAAGACAAGAGTTGAGAAATACCATAAGAGTCATCTTTATCTCAAACACTCCCCCTCACATGGGATACACGTGCATATAGACAGACGCAACACATAAAAGCAAACATTAGGACGGCAATGACACTTAAAGACATACAATGACCAAAAAAACACGCCACAAAGCTTCAACATCAGCGAGAGATCAGCACTCCAGAAGGTAGTAGCGGTTGGAATCGAAGACACGCGAGGAGAGGCTGATGGAGGCGGTTAGATCCGGCATAGCTAGGGAGATCAACGTCAAGGAGACGTAAGAGCAGATATATACAGGAATCCAAACAGATCTGGAGGATGAAGATCGTCATCAGTGAAAAAATGAGCACATCGGGTGAGAATGAAGCTCCGGGAAGGTTCACTAGACGAGATCCACTTCAGACGGAAGGGAACATCAATAGGATTGGCAGACAGAAGTCGGTGAAGTCGTCGATGCAGTGGCTCACAAGCGAAGTGATCGTCATCGGGATAGAAGTAGCTGACGAGCACGACGTTGTATGAAGTAGACCAGTCGTCGACTAGAGCAGAGGAGCAGCCATCGAAGTCGTCGATGATATGGATGTCATAGGATATCAGGAGAAGGGTTTTGGAGCGGGAGCGGAAACCGCTGGCCAGAAATTTTAGGGCGCCAATATTTTAGGGCGAGAAATTTCAGGGTGGAATAAATTCATGCTCTGATACAATGTTGAAATATTTAGGGAGATATCGAAGGTGTGTTTTATTCTTCCCTCAAAGGGGTTATTTAAAATATTACATATGGCATACAAACTCTAGTAGATAATAGACAATGTGAGACTAAATACAATATACTCGTACCTAAGATACTAATACATAACCTAAAATATAAAACTAAACTAAATGCACAAACTCCAACGGTCATCATCATCGAACTTTCTATTATTGTTACTCTTATTTGTTTTTCATTAACTTTTGATATTTTGTGTAAGCCCCAAGGAGGCAGCTGTTGATTTGCAGGTTTCTCTGATATCTCATGACTAATCTTCTTATAGAGATATTCATAGATCCATAATACTCATGGAAGTTTATGTGGTGATTTTTAGTAATATCAAGTGAAATGGCAAATGGTTTAGGATGTATTGATTTGACACTAGAAAAACCTTGTTATCGATGTGGTCCCTCAACATACAATGTGCTATCATGTGCGCAATTCAAAACTTGCAAACTGATATTAATTATTATGTGATTAAATGTGATATTTGTGTTGAGTCTTTACTTGAATAATTATTAATTGCACGCTAACTTCAGATTGATCTTTGCATGCTTGCATCCTCCTAGGGTTTTCATTAGGTTTTTCCTCAACACTACACCTTAGGATTTGCCTCGTCTAGAGTCTCACCTACGTATCCCTACCCTGCACAATCTCTCTTACCAGCATTCCACATAATTGGATCCCTTTTTGAGGACTGTGCTAACTTAGTAGATTCTCTAGAGCTATATTGTCCTGATTTTTATATCTGAATGAATATCATTTGGGCTTTTTGCAGGTGAGAGCGCAAAATTACCCCAATATTCTTGTTAAATCTTATTTGTATGGTAGGCTCATATCTTAATTATGTGTATATGTTGCATTGGTCTTTGTAACTTCATCTTAATATTTAGAAATAATGTGACAGATACCTATATTTTGTACTCCGAAGCTGCTAAATTTGTGGCCAAATTGAGGGCAACAAAAACTGATGATAACATAATATTGTTTAAATGTGGCCTTGCTGAGTGGAACTATTCAAAGTCAGGAAGGTAAACTCTCTCCTCGACATGTATTTGCTTCATTCATATCAAATGACTTTGACCTGATCTTGAGCTACGGTCAGATTTGCATGAAAACGAATCATTAAGATGAATTCCACATTTACGTTGTTAGTAATTCTTTTTGTTAACCTTTCATCCACAATGATTGGCTAAAAAGTAAAGAAGAAAAAACACACACGTACTCTTATTTTTGCACCTTTTGAGGTTTAACATAAGATTAATTGAGCTCTTTTTTGATGGATGTAGAGATGAATATCTGAGCGACAAAGCATCTACTTATGCGTTCATAATGAAGTTGTTGGACTTGGCTCCACATGCTTCCTCCTAGTTTGTTTGTGTTACGGTTATGTAGGCCGGCACGCGAACGAGACGCCGTGGCGAGTCCACACGCGGAGGAATACGATGACGGGTCCGTCTGGAGGAGAGACCGAAGACGCGCCACCGACATGATTATCTTATTTGCATTTTGTTTGTTATATTCTGTTATGTGTACGCTTTATTATTCACACTACTTTTTCGTTATCTACACCCCACACCTATTAAGGGTTGTGTTGTACTTTTTTTTTATGTTGGGATGTATGAGATTTAGGGTTGCTCCCTAACTTTTCTTCTCATTCCCTTCTCTTTTCTCTCCCTCACCACCACCGGCCCTCCCTTTTGCCGAGTAAAATCGAGCTTAACTGAACTGAGTGCACCCCTGCATAATTAATTAACATAAGAAATTTTAGTCTAAAAGCTCATGGAAACTTGTATTTTTTATTTACTCTCAAGAATATGTTTCTCGTTTTTTGTTTTGGTGCTAAAAGCTGAGATATTTGAGATATCTCTCCGATATTTTTAAAATAGCCATGATATGACTCGAACATCTCAGCTATTTTGAAATATCTGATACATGACTCTGATATCTCAGCTATTAGCCCGAAAATAAGATACTTCTTTCTTCGAGTCAGGATCTCATGTGCCATGTGTCCAGTGCTCTGGCCCATAAATTTCGCCAAAAGTTGACTATATATTTCTACACAAAAAGTGTACAAGTATAACTTCTCTAGGTTTGCTTTCATATAAAAAAAATCCAATAGCTATGAATAAAAAATCCAAAATAGATACACTTCATTTATGATTGTAAATTATGATAGTAAATATATATAGCAGTGAGGATTTACGTGCATCCAAAACTTTAAGGAAAGATTTTTTAGGCAACATATCAAATCACATTCATTTATGATTGGAACAACAACAGCATAACGACGCAAACAAACTACAAAGGCTCCGTTTGGGGGGACTTATTTTCAACAATAAGCGATTACGGCCGCCTGAACCGGACCGTAACCGCTTGATCGGTGAAAATAAGTCCCCCCAAACGGAGCCAAACGCTTTACTGAAAAGTGTTAAAATGCTGTGAACTTCTACATAATTGGGAAATCTCATCAAACCAACAAAAGTTGCAATTTTCAAGAACAAACCATCAGAGAAAACAAATTAAGGAGCATTTTACTTTAAATAATTGTAATCAAACTATAAACCTGAAATTATGCAATCACAATTGTGTCGAGAAAATAGCTCAATCTCTACAAATAAAATATGAACTCCACTTCACAGTTTTATAAAGTTTAGAGAAAAAAAAACTCTCTGACAGAGCTGCATACCTTATTAAGCAATGTGTTCAGCAAGAGCAAGAATCTTGAGATGCTTCTTCCTTCTGAGTTCATGTGGCATTAGCCCAAAAACCCTAGTCCTTATTGGCTCTCCTTGCTTGTTGACAAGGACTACTGCATTCTCATCAAACCTAATCTCGCTGCCATCACAGCGCCCTCGCTGCATGGCTGCGCGCACGACAACACCAAATACCACCTCTCCTTTCTTTACTTTACTGTGAGGTTGCCCTTCCTGAAACGATGCAATTATCGTGTCTCCCAATCTCGCCCCCTTCCTCCCCTTCAAAGCTTGTATGCACCTAACCCATTTAGCACCAGAGTTATCCACTACTTTCATCTTCGTCCTCATCTGTATGAATGTTCTTAGTTGCTGCATAAGTATAAGAAAACAGCCAAAAGATTAGTGCAATGTGAAGCATCAAAGAAAAAGTTATCCATTTTCATATTCCATTTTCGGATTGTTTGTGTTTTGGTTCTATTAAAGAAAAGTTTACAGGGTAATAATGGCTTGAAGCAGGCAAAAAAGTATGAAGATCGTGAATTTTTTTTAACAACCTGAAAGAAGAGACCATTCCATCCAGGACTTGTAATATCCTGAAATTTGCCAAAAGGCTCAAGTGGTTTACTGCTTCTTAGGCTGCCAAGCAATGGGGGCGCCACTGTTGCACATTAACCAATTGAAATGAAAGATCGGTTAATGAAGCATATGAATACCATTAGAATCGAAGTATGAACACATTGAAGGGATATGCCATGTGGATTCCCACTAAAAAAAATAAAGGCATGGGGAAATAAGCACAAAGCATGGGGCAAGCCAAAAAGAAATGAGATTTCATGCAAAAAAGAGTGATTATGTTCGAATTTATTTCTAATCTCAACTTTTAAATTGAGCTCAATAGGTTAAAGTTATTCTAGTTAACTATTACGACATCAATGGCCCTCCAGGTTTTGCACAAGGGACTACAAAGTTCTCTATATAATTTTGTGAGTGAGCAGGTGATCTATTTCAAAAGTGTAAAGCACAGCTATAAAAGCTACATAATAGCGGTGCCCATTTAGCCAAGCTATACAATAGCAGCATTGATAAAAGCTTGAGAAAAAACATTAGTGTGTCAACAAGATAAATCAACTCAAACATGGCTCCAACGAAAACGCAATAATAATGATAAACCACTAATAAAAGACAACAAAAAAGATAACTAGGCCCGTTGTCTGAGGCCAATAACATGTACGCGCATTTTCTGGCCGGGCGCTCATTTTCCCCCGGACACACATTTTTAATAAAAAAGTTACCACAACGGAGATTTGTCAAACGGTTTATAATGTAATTCTCCTTTCTGAAAATTTCTGCACAATGAGTTTACCCAAACAAATCTCCTTTTCCAATATATATTTTCTAAAAGCTCATTTTCTTACCTTTTGTCACCACTCTTTTTCCTTTCTAAAAAGCCCACCCAAACAAGGCCTTAATTTTCCAAAATTCATTCCTCCTATGACTTTGAACATGAACTATAAGATTCTATCATGCAATGACCCTACAAAAATTTCCAAAGCCTCTTATTGACTAAATAACATCGGAGTATAAATTTCATAATTTTCTAAAAAGGCATTTTACCATAAACCAAATTGCAAATCTTTGATTGAAAAGACCATTTACAAAGCAAGTACAAGTTTTTGTCATCTAAAAATTATAGCAAAATTAACAGGGGACTATAATGATCAAAAAACATGTCTGCCCAAATTTCATAATTTTCTATTGCAATTGACTATTTATTTGAAATTACAAAATATTTTGCCTCTAGGGCAACTTGTGTGAATACTCTCTCAAAAATTATAATAAAATTATCAAGACTTTACAGAAACAAAAAAAGTTTACCAGCCAAATTTCACAATTTTTCAGGACCAGTTAATCACATAAATAATTAAATTCAAGAATACTATAAATAAAATTAGTGTGAAGGAGGTACTGTAAATATCTATCTAAATGTTTCCATAAAATTTTTAGAGCATTATGTTATCCCTAGGAGATCTCTGGTCATGATTCATATTTTTCCAAAATATATTGACCACCCAAATAATTTATATCAACATAATTTAATTAGGGCACATTGTGAATAACCTACCCAAAATACCCATCCAAAAATTATACCAAAATTCACAGGGGATACTTGCATCGTAAAAGAATTACTAGCAAAATTCCAAGGTATTACCACAATATTTAACCCTTCATTGAAGAATAAATCCCTAGAGGCTCGCTAAAATGGGAATCGGGGAAATGAGTGTTGCCGAGAGCGTACATTCCAGGCGAGTCGGGCCTCACCCCCCCCCCCCCCCCGATCCGCGCTCGACGAGTACCCCAGGGTACTCGCGAAGCGATTAAATTTGTAAGCTCTCGCGAGAGGAGAGACCGTCGTCCAGGCCGCAAGCCCCGGGGCGGGTCAACAAGGGAGCCTGAAGGCGACTACAGACGAGGCCTCAAACAGGGGGAGGCTCGCAAGTCATCCACAAGACGTCCCATCCAAATAAGGCAAGGCCCGCGCGAGCCACACATCCGTGATGCGAAGCGGGCAACGCCTAGGCCTGGGTCTCGCAAGAACGAAAATAGAAACTCCCCGAGTCGAGGGGGCAGTTCGTCGCTAGCGGGATGGCTACCGAAGGTCATGCCGTCTTCTACGCTAAGTCCTTAGCGAGTGCGAGTCTAAGGGTGGTCTCAAGCAAGGCGAGCGGGAAAATCAAAGCCAGGTCGCAACATGTTTCACAGCAGTAATAACAACAAAGACAACAATCATACATTCAGATAAAGAGAATCATATATACATACATTAAGGGACAAAAATATATAGGGGCTTGGACCGCATGTCCAGGATAGTTACAAAATGAGAACACAAAAGAGGCAAGAATACAAAGAGAAGTCAAGAAGTTCGGCGCGGGGGCTTAGCAAGGCGAGCTCCCGGACGGCGCCCCCCCCCCCCCCAGAAGTTGGTAGGACTCGTCGCCCGGCTTTGGTACCGGAAGGAACAACTCCGGTACCACGTCGCTCGCGCGTCACTAGGCTGGCTCGCTGCATGGTCTGGAGGGTGTAGGTTGCAGTCTTGAAACCGTTCTTCTGCATTATCTCCTCCAGCTCATAGGGCGAATGGTAGTCACGCCGGCCGTTGCTGCTGGAAGGCTGTGGAGTCACGGCCTCTAGCTCTCGCACCTGCATGGTCTCATTCTCCTTCTCAAGGGTGGCGATCTGGTGGCCGAGGCGTTGGGCAGGCGCCGCGTCCTGCGAGAAAGAAAAGTAGCATGAGAAAGGAAGAAGTGACTTCAGACATCATGAGCAAGTTTTGGGACTTACCACCCCTCCCAGTCGCCATCTTAAATATGCGCCCGGATTTGTTCAAAGTAGCTGTTCTAGACTATCCATTTGTTGATGTGGTTACAAGCTTGCTTGATCCAACAACCCCAGAGACTACATATGAGTGGAAGGTCATATTTCCTACCAATTTTCTTCCAAATGTTTTATTCATAAATATATTAACTTCTAAGTGGCATTTATGTTGAATCCATTAACTCCATTAAAAACTTATCCAAAGTTTTTGAGTTGCTGCAAGCCGATGGAGTTGCAAATCATCATTCTAAAGTTCCTAATGCCAACTGCATTTTTCTTGGTTAAGTTATCTCAAGTTAAGAAGGAAATATCTCTTGTAAATGCTAATTGTTAGAACCTAAGAACTTCAGCCTGAAATCAGTTGGTTATAGGCGTAGAGTCTGATCATTTATTTTTAAATGCACAATTTATACAACTTTCTAGATGTGAGACTAGATTCCAATCGCTAACCTACTGTTGTTATACATAAAATTCATATTATGCAAGAATTTTCAACACCACTGCTTCAATTATTATTTTGAATATGTTTTCGTCTTCATTATCTTATTGCTTCAAATTCTTGATATAGGAATTGGGTGACCCTCGGAAGGAAGAATACTATTTCTATATAAAGTCATATTCTCCCGTTGATAACGTGAGTATCTGCATAGATTTTGGAAAACTAATTCGAAGTTTTTTTTGTATTTCATGTGACCATTTACATATTTGACTTTTTATTGATGATTATTATAGTTATTAATTTTTGCTACTACAAACATTTAATGTATTTTGTCTAAAATTTTACTACTAGTTGTCATTGTTGAAGTATTTAGGGAGAAATAGAAGGTGTGTTTTATTATTCCCTCAAAATAGGTATTTAAAGGATTACACATGACATACAAACTCTTGTAGACAATGTGGGATTAAAGACAATGCACTCATACCTATGACACTAATACATAGTTTGAAATATAAATCTAAATTAAATGCACAAACTCCAACACTCCCCCTTAAGCTGAAGGGCAAACTTTCAAATTGGACGCCATATAATGATTGAGGAAATGTTGATAGGCGATGTGGGGGAAAATCAACAGATTGGTCACAGGGGAAAAATACGTTGAGGATAATCCACACAAAGGGCGGTCCCACACGATATGGTCTCACACAATATGGTCCCACACGATATGGTCTCACACAATATGGTCCCACACGAAACATCCTGTAGGAATACTAATGGGGCACCGTGGATACTCCCACGTGACACAACCCACTGGATACAAGTCAACATATGGGCCACCGGGGATACTCCCACACGACACAACCAGCTAGAAAACTGGTCAACCAACAAAGACCATACATTATACCCATAGACGAAGAAAATTGGGGAGACGCAAGCAATACAAAACATAAGCATGGAGAGTCGTGTGG
Organism: Platanthera zijinensis; assembly: GCA_039513925.1. Lineage (NCBI taxonomy): Eukaryota > Viridiplantae > Streptophyta > Magnoliopsida > Asparagales > Orchidaceae > Platanthera > Platanthera zijinensis. The sequence continues at coordinate 169,292,451 of CM077094.1, forward strand.
ACTAAGACAAGTGTTGAGAAATACCATCAAAGTCGTCATCATCTCAAACACTCCCCGTCACATGGGATACACGTGCATATAGGCAGACACAACACATAAAAGCAAATATCAGGATGACAAAGACACTTAAAGACATAAAACGACCAAAAAATCCCCCACAAAGCTTCAACATCGGTGAGAGATCAACACTCCAAAAGGTAGTAGCGGTTGGAATCAAAACGCGTGAGGAGAAGCTGATGCAGGCGGTTGGAGTCGGCACAGCTAGGGAGATCGACGTCAAGGAGGCGCAAGCGCAGATATACACAGGAATTCAAACAGATCAGGAGGCCAGAGATCGTCATCGGCGAAAAAACGAGCACATCGGGTGTGAATGAAGCTCCAGAGGAGTTCACTAGACGAGAACCACTTCAGACAGAAGGGAACATCAATAGGATTGGCAGACAAAAGTCGGTGAAGTCGTCGATGCAGTGGCGTGATGCCAGGATCAACACATGAAAACCTCAACTGGAACAGTAGTAATATTCACATCGTCAGAAGGGGGGTCTTCTTCATTAGTGAGTAGAGGAAGGATCTGCGAACGAGCTCGGCGAAGAAAATGGATCGAATTACGAGAGAAAGCACCCGAGCGGCTCACAAGAGAAGTGATCGTCATCGGGATAGAAGTAGCTGACGAGCACGACGCGGTATGAAGTAGATCAGTCGTCGACTAGAGCATAAGAGCAGCCGCTGAAGCCTTTGATGATGTGGATGTTGTGGGATATTGGGAGAAGGGTTTTGGAGCGGGAGCGGGAGCAGCTGGCCAGAAATTTTAGGGCGCCAACATTTTAGGGCGAGAAATTTTAAGGTGGAATATATCCCTGCTCTGATACATTGTTGAAATATTTAGGGAGACATCGAGTGTGTGTTTTATTCTCCCTCAAAGGGGGTATTTAAAATATTTTTGGGCGTCAACATCTTCTTTTATAGATACTTCATAGATCCGCAATACTCATGGAAGTTTATGTGGTGATTTTTAGTAATATCAAGTGAAATGGCAAATGCTTTAGGATGTATTGATTTGACAGTAGAAAAACCTTATTATCCATGTGGTCCCTCAACTTATAGGGCATATGCGCCATCGTGTATTCGTGTGTGTGATTCAAAATTTGCAAACTGATATTAATTATTATGTGATTAATTGTGAAATTCGTGTTGAGTTTTACTTGAATAATTATTAATTACACGCTAAATTCATATTGATCTTTGCATGATTGCATCCTCCTAGGGTTTTCATTAGGTTTTTCCTCGACGCTACACTTTAGGATTTGCCTCATCTAGAGTCTCGTGTACGCATCCCTACCCAGCGCATTCTCACTTACCAACATTCCACATAATTGGATCCCTTTTTGAGGACTATGCTAACTTAGTAGATTCTCTAGAGCTATATTGTCCTGATTTTTATATCTGAATGAATATCTTTTGGGCTCTTTTCAGGTAAGAGTGCAAAATTACCCCAATATTCTTATTAGAGCTAATTTGTATGGTAGGCTCATACCTTAATTATGTGTATATGTTGCATTGGTCTTTGTAACTTCATCTTAATATTTGGAAGTAATATGACAGATACAGTTTATTTATACTCCGAAGCTGCTAAATTTGTGGCCAAATTGAGGGCAACAAAGACTGATGATAACATACTATTATTTAAATGTGTCCTTGCTGAGTGGCACTATTCAAAGTCAGGAAGGTAAACTCTCTCTTCGGCATGTATTTGCTTCATTCATATCAAATGACTTTGACCTGATCTTGAGCTACGATCGGATTTCACATTTACGTTAGCAATTCTTTTGTTAACCTTTCCTCCACGTTGATTCGCTAAAAAGTAAAGAAAAAAAAAACATAGGTACTCTTATTTTTGCACCTTTTGAGGTTTATCATAAGATTAATTGAGCTCTTTTTTGATGGATGTAGAGATGAATATGTGGACAACAATGCATTTTCTTATGCATTCATAATGAAGGCGCTGGACACCACCTATTTCCTCCTAGTTTGTTTGTGTTACGGTTGCGCAAGTCGACACATGGATGAGACGCTGTGCCGAGTCCACACACGGAAGAAGACAATGACGTGTTTGTCTGGAGGAGAGACCGAAGACGCGCCGTCGGCATGATTATCTTATTTGCATTCTGTTATTTTACATTATGTTATGTGTGCGCTTTATTATTCACACTGCTTTTTCGTTATCTGCACCCCACACTTATAAGGGGTTGTGTTGTACTCTTTTTTTTTATTATGTTGGGATGTATGAGATTTAGGGTTGCTCCCTAACTTTTCTTCTTATTCCCATCTCCTTTCTCTCCTTCACCACCACTAGCCCTCCCCCTTGCCAAGTAAAATCTAGTTTAACTGAACCGAGTGCACCCCTGCATAATTAATTAGCATAAGAAATTTTAGTCTAAAAGCTCATGGAAACATGCATTTTTTATTTACTCTCAAGAATGTTTCTCGTTTTTTGTTTTCGCGCTAAAAGCTGAGATATTTGATATATCTCTCAGATATTTTTAAAATAGTTGTGATATGCCTCGAACATCTCAGCTATTTTGAAATATCTGATACATGACTCTGATATCTCAGCTATTGGCCCGAAAACAAGATACTTCTTTCTTCGAGTCAGAATCTCATGTACCCTGTGTCCAATGCTCTGACCCATAAATTTCGCCAAAAGTTGACTATATGTTTCTACACAAAAAGTGTACAGGTATCATACTTGTCTAGGTTGCTTTCATACAAAAAAAATCCAATAGCTATGAATAAAAAATCCAAAATAGATACACTTCATTTATGATTGAAAATTATGATAGTAAATATAGCGGTAAGGATTTACCTGCATTCAAAACTTTAAGGAAAGATTTTTTTTAGGCAACATATCAAATCACATTCATTTATGATTGAAACAATAACACTATAACAAAGCAAACAAACTACAAAGGCTCCGTTTGGGGGGACTTATTTTCACCGGTCAAGCGGTATAAGTCTGGTTCATGCGGCTGTAACCGCTTGACTGGCGAAAATAAGTCCCCCCAAACGGAGCCAAACGCTTTACTGAAAAAGTGTTAAAATGTGGTGAACTTCTACATAACTGAGAAATCACATTAAACCAACAAAAGTTACAATTTTAAAGAACAAACCATCAGAGAAAACAAATTAAGGAGCATTTTACTTTAAATAATTGTAATCAAAATACAAACCTGAAATTATGCAATCACAATTGTGTCGAGAAAACAGCTCAATCTCTAAAAACAAAATATAAACTCCAGTTCACAGTTTAATAAAGTTCAGAGAATAAAAAGGCTCTCTGACAGAGCTACATACCTTATTAAGCAATGTGTTCAGCAAGAGTTGGAATCTTGAGATGATTCTTCCTTCTGAGTTCATGTGGCACTGGCCCAAAAACCCTAGTCCCTATTGGCTCTCCTTGCTTATTAACAAGGACTACTGCATTGTCGTCAAACCTAATCTCACTGCCATCACAGCGCCCTCGCTACATGGTTGCGCGCACGACAATACCATATACCACCTCTCCTTTCTTTACTTTACCACGAGGCTGCACTTCCTGAACCGATGCAATTATCGTGTCTCCCAATCTCGCCCCCTTCCTCCCCTTCAAAGCTTGTATGCACCTAAGCCATTTAGCACCAGAGTTATCCACAACTTTCAGCTTCGTCCTCATCTGTATGAATGTTCTTAGCTGCTGCAAAAGTATAAGAAAACAGTCAAAAGATTAGTGCAATGTGAAGCATCAAAGAAAAAGTAATCCATTTTAATACTCCATTTTCGGATTGTTTGTGTTTTTGTTCTATTAAAGAATGGTTTACAAGGTAATAATGGCTTGAAGTAGGCAAAAATTTATGAAGAACATGATTTTTTTAAAAACAACCTTAAAGAAGAGACCATTCCATCCTGGACTTGTAATATCCTGAAATTTGCCAAAGGCTTAAGTGGTTTACTGCTTCTCAAGCTGCCAAGCAATGGGGGCCCCACTATTGCACATTAACCAATTGAAATGAAGGATCAGTTAATGAAGCATATGAATACCATTAGAATCAAAGTATGAACACATTGAAGGCATATGCCATGTGGATTCCCACTAAACAAATAAAGGCATGCGGAACAAAGAAGAAAGCATGGGGCAAGCCAAAAAGAAATGAGATTTCATGCAAAAAAAGTGATTATGTTCGAATCTATTCTAATCTCAACTTTTAAATTGAGCTCAATAGGTTATACTTATTCTAGTATAACTATGACGACATCAATGGCCCTCCAGGTTTTGCACAAGAGACTACAAAGTTTTCTATATAATTTTGTGAGTGAGTGGGTGATCTATTTCATAGGCAAAACCCATTTAGCCAAGCTACACAATAGCAGCATTGTTAAAAGCTTGAGATAAAGCATTAGTGCGTCAACCAGATAAATCAACTCAAACATGGCTCCAAGGACAACGCAATAATAATGATAAACCACTAATAAAAGACAACAATAAAGATAATTAGGCCCGTTGTCTGAGACCAATAACACAATCATCATCATTAGCCTATCTCAATTATTTGGTTTAGCTTTATCGTGTTGTTGGTGCTTGAGTTGTTTATGCAATTTGTCATAAATCATTCTCTAAAATTTATTTCCAAATTATAAATGAATAATACAAAGAATGCAAATGCAAAGGAAACTTGCATACCCTTGCACCATTTCGAAGCAATAAATGCTATCATTTCTTCTACAAAAGTGTAAAGCACCGCTATAACCAGCTTTCTCAACCCCTTTAACCAAGCAAGATTTGACCGAGTTTTCAATATAATATGAATAGAAGCATAAACAAAATGAAGGCTAAGGATAAACGGACAAATGGGTAAATAAATTATCCACGCTACTAAAATTCCTTCTCATGCCCTGCCATTCCATCTTTCCACTCAAAATATCGTTAAAAGACAAGAAAATCTTGGGTAAAACAGTATTGTGCAATGCAAGAATATACAGAAACTATCAAGTCAAGTATAGCTTTAAAAGAATACAATAAATAAATAAGTATGTGGCACTTTAAAAAAGAAGAGAAACACTTATCTCGGAGAGTCCTCTAATTCATATATCATGGGTGATTTGCGGGCACGTATATGGCAAGATACCTCATGATGGGAAGGCGCCATTTTTATTTTTTCTTTGACATTTTTATTATTTATCTATTCTCGTAATCTTGCTTTAATTAGTTTCCAGCCGCCAATCAGCCCCGTGAAGTCGTTCCAAGCTCGATGAGGCCTCCTGCCTCTGTGTAAAGTTCCACCTTTGCTCCATTTCCCTTTGTGTTGGACGTCCCTAGTCACTAGAAATGCACCATTCATTGTTGTTTGGAATGTAGCGGGACTGTTCGTCAAACTGAAAGGCATGTGATGTACAAAAATAGGAATTTTGATACTAAATTATATTTGAAACAAATTTAAAGACTGTAATACAAATCCAAACTCGACGAACAATAAATTGAGATATTCAATCTAGGGTTTGTATAGCTCACACATAGTACCAAACAATCGAACACGCTTATCATAAAATGATTTATCCAAAGGCAAAAAACAATATCATACAATAAAAAGCATATCAAATTAACGGCAAACAAGAAACGTGATAATGAAGGCAAGCTCTGGATTTTAGTGAACATTAAAATTAAGCATAAAATGATTAAAACAGTAGACAATCAAGAGTTTGGTGAGAGGAATACCATGCGTTTATGAGTACAATAATGGATCTAATCCTCTGTCTATTCAGCTGCCCTAGAAGATAAGGTTCTTGTGTGGATAAAAAAAATGAATGCATAATGTTCATGAGCTAGTAAAGTCCTCTGGTTCTATATTTCCAATTTTAGTGGATTGTTATGGAGAAACAAGCTGGTCCCGGGTTGGGTAAAGGAATAGGTTCCTGGAAAGGCTGAGAAAGATGGGTAGGCTCAGGTAGGTCTAGATTCTAAACAAAACGGTGGTCGAAGAAGTGTCGGCATTTTTCTAACAGAGGCAGGGGGACAAAAGGTGGGTTGGAACACTAAAGTTGTAGGGTTGAGCGTGGACAGGATAGAAATGGTTTTTGGTAGACAAAATCACTGGAGGAGAGCTCGTCGACCTCAGATGGGAACTTCAACGGTGGTGTTGTGGCTGGGGAGGTCCATTCTACTGGCTAGACAAGGGAAAAAGGCAAGAGGCGGACTAGGTCGTGAGAGAGAACTGTACGGTTCCGAAAAGAGAACAATATTCTCTGTTCAATATGTTCTCAAGCCAGATGCCAAAGAACTGCATAGAAGCCCACTGAGTCATTTCTAAATAGTTCTGAATGATGTCACAGTGAGGAGGGATGTTTCACCACATAAAGTCTATTGATATCACCTAGTGTTTGTAGTCAAGACTTCTCAAGATTGCATCGATGTTCCACAAATCCAAAGGCATAAAAATTGAACATGGCCAAGTAAGAATTTGCTTTTATTGGAAGATTGAGGGAAAGGCCGTATGTAGGCTTGCATCGACTATACCCCCAAGTACACAGTGAAGCACTGAAAGTGAAATGTATGTATGTGAAAGTGCCTCGGGAATTTCTGGGAGATGAAATTGTGGCTAACTCGATTATCAATTATGATAAAGATTGGAATATCGAAAAGTTGCTCCTTAAGCTTCATTGTGAGTGATCCCAATATTTCCCCCATGGAAAACACGGGAGATCCAATCATTGTAGGACGTATAAAGGGTTGTCGGGTGTGCTCTACACTCGAAAGCTTTTAAATCCATTAAGGTGACTTCCTCATTTTCATTTCCAATGATAGCCCACAATTTCTTCATGGGGTTGTTATGGTTGGGGGAGTATGGTAGTTTGCATTGGAGGCATCCCCCTTTACTCTACATGTCATTATACTCTTGATTGAAGAGGCGGTAGATAGACGGGCATCGTGGTGAAAGTTTTTGAAATTGTAGTTTTGAAGGTGGTGGTTATGAATGTTAGCGGTGGTGTCATTGGTCAACAGTTTGCGGTTGAGTGCGGGTCAATATTGTTGGTGCGGGTTGTAGGAAGCGGAGCTTGGAGTGAAGTGAATATGATCATTAGTCTTGTCGAAAAAATCAACTTTGACCAAACGAGCAATCTTCTTGGGCATCCAGTATGGTGTTGGGATGGTTGGCGCAAAGAGAAAATGGATATGCGGCAGGAGTCCTTGCATGTAAAACCTCAAATAATGATCGAGTAGAGACAACAACAAGAACCCGTGGTGCGACAATGATTAAGGATTCAATTGAAATGGCAGATGTGTGCATAGAGGGGGCTCAAGAGTGTGGCTAGTACCCGACGGTGAAGAATTAAAAGGTTGGAGGAAAGCATTTATGCTTACATTGCGATCAAGTAAGAATTGAATTGTCTGTATCATCAGCAATCATGATGTATTTGTATTTACTTTGACAATCGTTCGACAACAATTTCAACTTTTGCCTATTTTTGCTAATCACTAGCCAGGTATTAGGGTCTGTTTGGCGCAGCTCTGGCGGTTGGAAAATCTCTATTCCAGCCGCCAGAGCTGCTTTCAGTCTGTTTGGGACAGCTCCCTGTGAAGAGCTTTTCAAAAATCTGGAGCTGTTTTGCAGCTTTTCAGAAATCTCTCCCTCCCCAGCTTCTGCTCCCGCAAAATAGCTTTCTCTTTCACATGTTTTGGAAATCAAATGGTTTCTTCAGTTGGAACATGCTCAGAGGTCGGACGGCCTTCCTCCGCGATTTCGAGCCCCGAACGGCTTTCCTCCGGCAATTCCAAGCCCCCGACGTCCTTCCTCCGGCGATTCCGAGCGCACTTCTGCACAGAACACCCAAACAGTCTGCAGCTTTTCAAAACTGCTCCCCAGAGATCTATTTTAAAACAGCTCTATCCGGACAGCAGCTTTTCAATCCGCCAGAGCTGTCCCAAACGGACCCTTAAAGTTCAAGTGCATCACATGAATTGTTTAAATTTTTCATAATTATTGTTACTTTAGGGATTTAACTATAAATATGTTTCTCCTGTTTGATAAAGTTTACAGTGGAGAAAAATTTCCAGTGGAACATGATATATTCGCCTAAAATCACTTTAGTCAAGATGTAGACCTAAGCATCAAGAAAATGAATATTTCATGAACCTACACTACTATCAATTATTAATATTCTAACATTATTAGTTTTCTTTGATTTATATTTGAATATTCACAAATCACACCATCCAAGTTATTTAATATTAAAAATACAATTGAATTCAAATGACTTCCCATGTTAACAGTATATGTTTTCACTTGTCATACATACAAACAGAAATTGTACAAAAAATGAGAAGCAAAAAAAAATTATAAGTTGCAAGAGTGTTTGAGCATAAACAGAGATGAAATAAAAAAATTGAGCACAATTTTGCACCTTATTTGAATTTGAATCCAACGTTCAAGTACAACTCTTCCCTGAATTGTGAACACAAAGCTACACAAAGAAGAAGAAATGGGCAATAGATGCAATGGTATTACAAAACATGTATGAATCATTCTTTAGACAGTCGTGAGAGGGTCCCAAAAATAATTTGCTTAAAACCTAGTAATCACCTCGATGGATAGAGAATGTTACTTCCCTTTTGAAGATGCAGCTGGAGGCAAAGGCTGCTATTAATATCCCACATGAGTTCTACAAGGAAAAAAAACTCCAAAATTGCAACCTTATGGTATCATAGAGATCTGCATATATATAAGAAAATAGATGCAGTGGAATATTGTGAAATTTTGATAAGTTTATGCCCATTACAAATTCAGATGAAAATGGTATGAATTATATGATCAGAATACATATTATGAAATACGGATTACAGCTTAATCACAGGTTATTGAGTAGATACACTAATGCTACTCATTTGTATAAACTTCCAGTGAAGAAAGGTTATAATTATGATGTTTGAAGACTAAAAATAGTATCCTTGCAGTGGATTGAATTGGAGTGATCAAGCGAATGTGAGCTGCAGTGAGATACAGCAATGGAGAGCAAACATGTAGTGGATTGAAGGAGAGCGATCTGATTCTGCAAAAGTGAGTTTGACCGAACGCGTTCTGTTGACGGGGGAGAACCAGCTGACGGATGTTGATACCACGGCAGAGAAGTGTGAGGATCCGTCTTTCTAGCGGGCGGCCGAAGATGGGAGCGACGTCGACGACACGGGTCGAGAGGAACAAATCGGGAGCCGGGAGCGAAACAGACGGACAGGAGAAGGGCGTGAGGAGGTGGAGAAGAAGTATTGGCCTGCGATTAGAAATACTAGGATGGAGGGCTTTAGGGACTAGGGTTACCCATTTTTGGTTTGTGCACAATTGTACAAATAGTACTTTACGATTTACTAATAACATATTTTATGGATGTTCAAAAACAATTGAAGAATAATTGAGAACCAAACCGAAATCGAACATAGCGGTTCGGGTCGATTCTCACGGGTCTTAATTCGTTTCCGGATCAACAAAATTTAGAACCAAGTAGTTCAATCTCGGTTCTTATGCTCGGGCACCTGAGAACCGATCCAGAACTGATTATTGAAACTACGCCTACGAATTTCTAGAGTTACTAAAAAAAATTTGATTAGATTTTAATTCACTAGTTTGTGAGTACTTTTGTAATGATTCAATTTATATACAACTATACAACTTTGTATCCGTCATGTGGGTGATACCCACAGAAGAGAACCAAGACATAGGAGGCAGTTTTGGACTCAGTCAAGTTAGTTGGGCGAGTGGGTAGGTTTTCCCCAACTCGCATAGGTCAGGTAACCATTAGCATGAGGGGCGAGTGGGGCATATTGTCCCACACTCGCCCCGGGCCCAAGGTAAGAGATGGGTGAGTGGGGTAACCAGACCAGCATTCTCCCTAAGCCCCGATTTAGCAGCGAGTGTCAGCCTCATCAGGCACTTGCCGCCCCGAGCGAGTGGTAGAAGTTTAGACCACTCGCTCAGCAGTGTTTTTACAAGGATAACCATGTTAGCATGCTAATAGTTCCTCCAAACAGCGAAGTTTTGTTATTAACAGATCAATTAGGGTTGTGTAGAGTAAAACCAAAAGATGAGATTCTGTTGTTCGCAGACCAGACTTGAAAAACTATAAATAGACTTTGAAGACACCTTGGGAGGGGACAATTCTTGGTTTCTTCCTCCTTGCGCTTTTTCTGGTTGGCTTTCAAGTTCCCACCAAGATACTCAGCTCAGAATTGGCTAGGAAGGGGAAGCTCTCTTAGATCTTTCAGGTGTATGACGAGGCCTCCGTGTTGTAGCTCAGGATCTGTTAAATAATCCTAAGTCTTTTGTCGAGTGCACTTCTTTAGGAGAAGTAGGTACGAGATTACCTCTCTTAGGTCCAAACTCCACTTGAAGCCGAGTTCAGGTTTCAACATTTTGGTGCGGTGAGCATGGAGTGTAACATGGCGGGAGGTGAAGGACAAGGTACCGATTAGGGTGACTTGCCATCCCCAACGGCAATGACCGCGGTGGGAATGTTCGAAGAGTTCAAGAGAGAGATCTTGGAGACCCTGCATCATGCACTCGTCGCGCGTGGAAAGTGCCCGACACCGTCCATCCCAGTGGTCGCGCCGCCGTCTCTAGGCGAGAATGCCCCTGTCAAGCTACCCGGGAAAGAGGTGTAAAGCACAGCTATAATTAGCTTTCTCAACCCTTATAAACAAGCATGATTTGACTGTGCTTTCAATATAATATGATTAGAAGCAGAAACAAAATGAAGGTTAAGGATAAACGAACAAGTGGGTAAATAAATTATCCACGCCGACTTTTCGCCATCACCTTCAAGAAAAAGGTGAGTGACGGGTTCGATCAATAGCTTTGAGGACCTACATCGGGGGGTCCTGTTGACGTTCTCAATATCGAAGAAGAGGAAGAAAGGAGCGAAGTTCTTGTTTGCAAGCAGGGGCTGAGGAGACGTTGGGAAGCTATGTGGGCAGGTTCCAGAAGGAGGTTCTCCTAGTCCAAGAGGTATCAGGGTACACCCTAATGCTATCCTTCACGCTTGGATTTCGTGAGGGGTTCTTTATGATAGAGCTAAAGAGGGAGCCTCCACAATCTTTCGAGGAATTGATGGAGAGGGCTGCAAAGGAGATCGAAGGGGAGGCGGCGAACCCAACGTTCGCCAAGAAGTTGGCTAGGTTGAGGGAGGTAGAAGTAAGGGGGCTAGGAGGAAGTAGGTAGAAAGAGGCGAGGAGAAGAAATGAGCCCAAGGGACAGGGGTTCCTAGGGCAGTAACAAGGGTGGGATCACCAAGAACCAAACCACCGACCAGCCTGGAGACCGCAAGGAGGGCCCGTTCAACGCCAAGGGAGAGGATTCCAGGGTGGGGGAAATTACCATGGGGGCAAGGGAGGTACAACCCTCCGGAGTGGAGACAAGGCCTGAGGCCACTCTTACCCCCCACCGCAGCAAGCTATGGCATAGGCCGAGGAAGAGGAAGGAGGAATGGTGCGGGAAGAAGAGGAGGGTGTAGGGTTGTGTTGCCCTACTTTGACTTCCATTAGGAGGAAGGTAATACAATGACCACCTGCCCGGAGTTCTTGGAGATGAGAAGGGAGAGAGTTCCGACATAGCAGCAACAGCAGTCGGTGCGGATCAAAAAAGTTCTACCCAGAGCAGGAGAGGAGGTCAGATGTGAAGACCGAGCCGATGCAGGGGGTCGAGGAGGAATTGAGGTAATCCATTGGGAAGTGGGGTTCGAGGCCACCAGTAAGGGGAGCCTCCATACAATGTTTCGTCGGAGCGTCGCTTCGACATCTCAGACCCCACCCCCTGCAGAGAGGATCACCTTCTTGTCAAAAGACATGTCGGACCATGAGGACCTGTTCTGTGATGCTTTGGTGATCCAGATGGCCATCAAGAACTTCACGGTCTCCGGGATCCTCGTGGACAATGGAAATTTCGTGAACATGATCTTCAAGAAATCCTTTGATGAGATGAAGGTGGAGTCCAGGAGGGTGTTGTCCTTGGATTGACCTCTGTTCGGATTTTCAGGGGAAAGGAAGGAGGTAGGAGTTGGACTCCACGTCACCTTGGGTGGGCCAGTCCAGGAACTACCGATTCGTCATCGTGGACGCTCACTGCAGCTACAACGCTATTTTCGGAAGACCACTCAGTAGTGTTTTCCACTACGTACCTTCATCCTTCCACCAATGTCTCAAGTTCAACAACAGAGGAGTCCGGGTCCGGATCCTGGGAGACCCTAAGGTGGTGAGGCAATGCTACGTCACAGCCGTCAATACCATCTCCTGGCAGAAGGGAGCAGAGGAGATAGAGAAGGTGATGGAGGAGTTGTCCAGGCGGGAGGTAGCGGAAGAAGTGAAGGAGAAGAAGGTCCACACCCAGGTTGGGGGGACAGAGGAAGTGCAAAAGGAGCAGGCCGAGTTGATGGTGGTGGAGGAAGTGGAAGATGTGGAGGACCTCGCACAAGGATAAAGGGGGAGGCGAGTGGGAGGAGCAGTCCCGGTTAGAGGTGGTGGAGATGAGAGTCCTTACCCAAGAAGGAACGACAAAGAGGGTGCGGGTCAGCGGAGGTTTAAGCCTAGAAGACGATGGGAAAGTACTGAAGTGCATCCAGAAGAGCGTGGACATCTTCGCAGGAAGCACGGCAGACATGTCGAGCATCGACGCGGGCATGGCATGCCACCGACTCAACCTCGACCCAAAGGCCCATCCCATCCGCCAGAAGAGGAGGACCATCGCGGACAAGCTGGAGGAGCCCATCCGAGAAGAGGTGGAAAAGCTCATCAAGGCAGGTATTGTATCGGAGATCCAGTATCCGGGTTGGATCTCCAATGTGGTAATGGTGAAAAGAAGGGATGGTCGATGGAGAAAGTGTGTCGTTTTTTCTCTTTTAAATAAAGCATGTCCCAAGAATTGTTACCCTTTGCCTATAATTGTCGCGTTTTTGACTCAGCCGTCGGTTTTTCTGTGATGAGTTTTTTGGATGTCTTTCAGGTTATCACCAGATCAGGATACATCCGACAGATGTCAAAGATGTCTCCTTCATCACAAGAGACGGGTGATACTATTATAAAATGATGCCCTTTGGACTGAGAAATGCAGGGGAAACATATCAAAGGATAATTGAACGAGTCTTTCAGGAGCAGAGGAGAAGGAACTTAGAGGTGTACATAGACGACCTAATGGTGAAGAGCAAGAATGTGAGCTCTCACCACCAAGACCTGGAGGAAATCTTTGCTACCCTGCGTAGGTTCAAGATGAGTTTGAACCCCCTGAAATGTGTTTTTGGGGCTAGCATGGGAAAGTTCCTGGGGCATCTCCTTACCCCTACGGGGATGGAGCCCAACCCTGATAAGGTGAAGGCAATAATGGAGCTAGAGTCGCCACGGAACGTTGTTACGCATATAGAGCGCGCATATGGAAGCCACCATGATCAACCTTCTTAATAGAATGCGGCGGAGGCAGAGGAACCTCATATGGCAAGTGTTAAAGAATATTAGGGATAATGATATATTGGCCCATTAACTTGGCCCATATTGGTTTTAGTGTTTTGTCCCACATTGATTGTATAGTTAGATCTCTCTCCTCTCCTATATATTGGTATTCTCTCTTGTATTTTATATATGAAGAAGTATATGCAAGGTTTGCTCATTGTTTTTCTACATGGTATCAGAGGGTGCGGTCCTCTAGCTGCGGTTTCCCTATTTCTAACCGCACAGCCCGCCCTCCTCCTTGTCCGCTCCGGCTTCCGATTTCCCTATTTCTAACCGCCCAGCCCGCCCTCCTCTCCTGCCGACTACAGGTCTATCCACTCTGATTTCCTGCGGCTTGTTTTTGCCTGTCTGCTCTTCCCCTTATCCGCGAGCCTTATGCAGACTGCAACTCTGCATTCGCTTCTCTTCTCTCTCTCTCTCTCTCTCTCTCTCTCTCTCTCTCTCTCTCTCTCTCTCTCTCTCTCTCTCTCTCTCTCTCTCTCTCTCTCTCTCTCTCTCTCTCTGGTTCCACCCTCCTCAAGCTTCTTATAGTCATCTTCTGCTCAGTCCAGTGGGGCCCACCTCTCGTGTCCGCTACGGGCTCTCCTCTTGTCCGCTGCAAGCTCCTCTCCTCCCTTGCTGCTTTCCTTCAAACTCGCGTTCTCTTCTCTATCCGCTCGAGCTTCTCTCGCAGATTTCTCCTACCCGCTGTGGGCTCCTCCTTAAAAACACTACGGGCTCCTCCCTAACCGCTGCGGGCTCCTCCCTAACCGTTGCGGGCTCCTCCTTAATTATTGTGGGCTCTCCTCTTCGTCCTAGCGCTTGAGTTCTACTCGTGCCAGTTTCCTTGCGGACTGCTCTAGTCTTAACCGTTGCGGGCTCGTGCTTCTCTATTCTAACCGTTGCGGACTCCTCTTTCTTGCGGACTGCTCCTGTCCGCCGCTGTCTCTCTCTCCTTTCTTGCTGCTCGAGTTCTCCTTGTGGCTTCCTGTGGTCTGCCTACTGCTGTGATCACCTAAACCGTGCGGACTTCTCTCTGTCCGCACTTTGGTCGCGATCAGACTAATCGCTGGTGTCCGGCGTGACTGTGCGGACTGTTGCCTTCCCGCATTTTTGTCGTAGGTCTTCTCCAGTCCTTCCCGCTTCAGCCTTATTGTGCGGCCTCCTGCTCTTCTCACGGCGGTCTCCCTCGGTGTTGTGTTTCTGCTGTTCTCGCTAACCGCGCGGCTTCCTTTCTTCCCGCGGGAAGACCGTGTCTGCTGCTTTGCTTGCGGTTTGCCTCTAACCGCCCGGGTGTTTGTTCTTCCCGTCTGGGCTGTTCGCGTGGTATGACTGTGCCTTTGAGTTTCTTTCGATTGTTTGTTGTGGTCTGTTCCTTGTCGTGCGGTCGCTGCGTCCTGGTGGCAGTACTCGCCTACCTGCACTGCCTGCTCCATTTTCTTAACCGTCGCGGCCTGTTTCTGCCCGCTGAAGACTGTTTCTTACCGCACTGGTCGTGGCCCTTCTTGTTGCTGGTGTGCTGTCACCGTGACCGCTGCGATCTGTCCCTTGCAAGATGATCAACTGTCCTCCGGGCTTTGTGGTGTCTATTTTTGGTGGTGGTACCTCCTGCCTTGTTCATAGCTCATCCTGAATTTTGGATTCTGGGGCCCCTCTCACCACATTACCTCACAGACACCACCAAAATACTTGGACTCCTTGCATCCCCATTTTATTATTGTTGCTAGTAGGGGCACTCTTCCCGTTTCTGGTGCGGCAGATATTCATCTCACTCCCTACATTACTACTCGCTCTGCCCTTCATGTTCCGGGCTCTCCTTTCAACCTTCTCTCTGTTGGTCGCCTCACTACTGACCTTGGTTGTGATGTAACTTTTTCTTCCAACTTGTGTGTTGTGCAGGATCGCAAGACGCGGACTATCATCGGACAAGGGCATCTGTTGAATGGTCTCTATATCCTTGATCTCTCTCCTCCAACAGTGTTGTCCTCTATTAGCTCTGTTGATTGGCATCGACGTCTTGGTCACGCCCCCGTAAACATCCTCCGAAAATATCTCCCCGACGTGTCCCTCCAAGAGTTCACGTGTGAGTCATGTATCTATGGGAAACATCATCGGTCTACATTCTCACCACATCTTACTTAGAGTCCTGCTCCCTTTGATCTAGTTCACTCCGATATTTGGGGACCCTACAAAATTGCGAGTATTTTTTGATATCGTTACTTTGTCACATTTGTTAATGACTATTCGCGGGTGACCTGGCTATATCTTCTTCGTGATCGCTCTGAATTACCCAGTGTATTCTGTATTTTTTTCATTGAAACTCGCAACCAGTTTTCTACTACCATTAAAACCCTCCGCACCAATAATGCCCGAGAATACACCAGTCATGCTTTTACGCACCTCTATGCTGAGTTTGGAATCATCCATCAAACCTCATGTACCTATACCCCCCAACAAAATGACATCGCTGAACGCAAGAACCGACACCTACTTGAGATCACTCGCTCACTTATGATTCAGATGAATGTTCCAAAACAATATTGGAATTTTGCGGTTTCTACCGCTTGCACTCTTATTAACCGCATGTCTTCCTCCATTCTCAATTTTGCGGTTCCCTTCAATCTTCTTTTTCCCTCCAAACCTCCTTTCTCCATCACACCTCGCGTGTTTGGCTGCGTGTGTTTTGTTCACCATCTTGGCTCATCCACTGACAAACTGGCTCCACATGCCCATAAATATATGTTTGTAGGCTACTCGCGGACTCAGAAGGGCTATGTTTGTTTTTCTCCCACTGATTGCAAGGTCATTACCTCTGTTGATGTCATCTTTCTTGAAGATCAGCCCTATTACTCTCAACCAGCTGATTATCCACTTTCGCCACCTCTTCCGCGGCCGGTTATACCTATTAACCCAAGCCTTCCTCCGCTCCTTCCCACACTAATCCCACCTACACAACCTGCCCTTCCCACACCAATCCCGCCTACACAACCTCAACTTCCCACACCAATACCACCTAAACCACTTGTCATCTGTATGTACTCTCGACGCCCTTCTTCGTCTACTACCCTACGGGAGATGCCCTCCTATAATGATGCTTTGCAACCTGCGGATCCGGCGACAGGTTCCACTGCCCACCTAATGGTAAACTATGTCTCTTTTCACCGCCTCTCTCCGGAACTCCGGAAGAGTGCTCTTTCTTTATCCTCTATTTCCACCCCTAATTCTGTACAGGAGGCTCTCCAACATCCTGGGTGGCGGGTGGCTATGGACAAGGAAATGTCTGCTCTTTGGGCAAACCACACTTGGGATTTGGTCCCGCTTCCTCCTGGGCAATCTTGTGTAGGATGTAAGTGGGTGTTTGCCGTCAAACAGAGTCTGGATGGGACGGTTCAACGTTTGAAAGCTCGTCTTGTAGCTCACGGCTTCACTCAACAACAAGGTCTGGACTATGATGAGACCTTTTCTCCAGTCGCTAAACTCAATACTGTTCGTGTATTGATCTCCCTTACGGTTCACCGCCACTGGCCCTTGCACCAACTGGATGTCAAAAATGCATTTTTAATGGCGACTTATAGGAGACCGTTTATATGCAGCAACCTCCCGGGTTTGAGACCACGGGGGAGTCTCTTGTCTGTTGTCTGAAGAAGTCTCTTTATGGTCTTAAACAATCTCCTTGAGCATGGTTTGACAAATTTAGTAAGATCGTTAGTGTTGTTGGGTTCACTCGGAGTTCGGCCGACTTCTCTCTCTTCACTCGACATCGTCCAACGGGCACAGTTATTCTTCTAGTTTATGTGGATGATATTTTGATTACAGGAAATGATCTTTTAGGCATACAAATGATCAAGCAGCATCTAGCTACTGTGTTTCAAACTAAGGATTTGGGAAGCCTTCGATATTTTCTTGGTCTCAAAGTGGCTCGGAGACATGATGAGCTCGTGTTATCTCAGAGAAAGTATTGTCTTGACTTACTTCATGATGCTGGTTATTCTAGATGCAAGCCTGCTGACACTCCAATGGATATCAATTACAAACTTTGTGCTCATGCCTCGGACTCTGATGTTCTCCTTCCGAATCCGGAGTATTATCGTCGCCTTATGGGAAAGCTGATATACCTCACTATTACTAGACCTGATATATCATTTGTTGTTGGAGTTGTCAGTCGATTCATGCATGAGCCACGTATCTCTCATCTTCAGGCTGTCGAACGTATTCTTCGATACTTAAAGACTGCTCCTGGACAAGGGCTTGTATGCAAGCCCTCTTCATCTCCCTTATCTTTAATTGCATACTCTGATGCTGATAATGCTGGCTCTTTGGACGATCGTCATTCCACAAGTGGATACTACACTTACTTTGGGGGACATCTTATTACATGGCGCAGCAAGAAACAGTCTGTGGTTGCTCGCTCATCTGCTGAGGCTGAATATCGATCTATGGCAGCTGTTGTGTCTGAGCTCACATGGCTTGAGGGTCTCCTTAATGATTTAGGAGTTAGGCTCTCCTCTCCTGCAACTTTATTGTGTGACAGAAAAGCTGCTATACACATTGCCAAGAATCCAGTCTTCCATGAACGGACAAAACATATTGAAGTTGACTGTCACTTCATTAGGGAGAAGGTTCAATTGAAGAATATAGAGTTAACACATGTTCATGCTGCTCAGCAAGTTTCTGATATCCTCACCAAGGCCTTACCACGGCGTCTCTACTATCAGTTCTTATCCAAGCTTGGTGCCTACGATTTGTACGCTTCAGCTTGCGGGAGAGTGTTAAAGAATATTAGGGAAAATGATGTATTGGCCCATTAACTTGGCCCATATTGGTTTTAGTGTTTAGTCCCACATTAATTGTATAGTTAGATCTCTCTCTTCTCTCCTATATATTTGTATTCTCTCTTGTATTTTATATATGAAGTATATGCAAGGTTTGCCCATTGTTTTTCTACAGCAAGCATGGAGGACAATTAATATTCAAGCCAATGAATATTAATTAATATATCATTCCTATTTGTGTTTTTCTGTTTTTGGTAATTCTATTTTCTTTTTGTGTTTGGCACCCTTCCACTATATAAAGGGCTGCATATGTACTTGTTGGGTATCTTGGAAATGTTATGAAAAGGGTTGCTTCTTTATTTCTTCTCTAACCTTAGCCTCCTTCTTCTTCCCCTTCCTCTACCCCCTCTTCCTCTCTAGCCAAATTCCTCCTCCAATTTATCTGTGATCGTATCAATTGGTCCGACCAGCCTCACCGCCCGCCGGTGCTCACGATCGCCCGTCCATCAGGTTCGTTCTGTCTGATTCTACATCCCAATAGTAAGACACCCCGATCCATAAATCGCGCAAGTCGCGCCCTGCGTCCTATTCAATCGGGGCTTCGGGATCGCTCCATCCTTGTGGTCGGCCGCAGTTTCCGTATTCGGATCGCGGATCCTCCTCCCTCCACACCGCTCCACCGGAGTACAGACTCCTCCGCCTGCTTCTGCGACGGTCGATCAGCCGACACCCCCGATCACTGTAGAAAATCCATAGGACTAGAGCAGGCCGCTGTTTTCGCCCACTTCCAGCCCCGATCCGTCTATTTCGCCACCATCTTCATCAAATCCTCCCCCTACAAACAGCAGTAGCGAAATTTCCGCAACCCTGCTTCGTCGAAACCCCACCAGATCCACCTTCTGCGCTGTCCCTCCCTTCTACAGCCCTAGTTTCGCTGAACCTTCACCGGCTCCCCCTTCTCCCGACCGCCATTCGTCGTCTTGTTCTTCCAGGGCCCCCCACCATGGCCGCTACCCACTCAACCGCTCTCAGGACGCGCTTCTCGCCGTCGCCAGACACCAGCCCTCGGCTGGATTTTTCAATTCTCGTTGCACAAATCCAGGCCACATGCGCCTCTCTCCATGCCAAACTCGATCATCTCCTCGCTCTCAACGGACGGGCCTTCGCAACCTCCCACGAGGCTCCCTGCCCTAGGTCGCCTCCACCACGGCTGTCTCCTGCACCATGTGAGAGCTATCCTGCCATGTCGGCCCCAACATTCCTCTACGATACCAACCTGCCCCTCTGCCCCGCAGTCGATCTTCCCGTCAAAAGCGCATCGATCGATGATGTACCACCTCTCTCCATGGTGGTCGTCCCTCCACCGCTTTCGCCACCTCTCGGGTCACCCGCTCCGCCGCCTCTGGTAAACTTGCCGCCTCCTCGACCGGCTCTTACTCCGCTGGCCCCGACCTTGCTTCCCCTTCCTGTCATCTCACCGCCTCCTCTCCCGGCTCTTGATCCATCGGCCTCGGCCTTACCTCTTCCGTCGGCTGCATCGCCGCCTCTTCTGCCGCACGGTGCCCCGCTACTCCTGACGGATCTGTTCCTGCTACCGGTCGTCGCGTCTCTGACATCCTTGTGGCTGCTGCTCACCACCGCTCCACCAACAATTCGGAAGCCATTACTTCCGTTGCCCGTCTTTTCGAGGGTGCCGCCGCTACTCACCAACACCGTCGCCACTGCTACGCGCTACCTGACCTTATTCTGGCTGGAGGTCAAAGTACCAAATGATCTGGCAACCCGTTTGGTAAACGAGCTTGAGGACAAGCTCATTTTGAAGGACGAATGGAGTGTTACAATTCCGCGTATCGCGGGCACATTCACTCATGTGGACCCCCTTCGTCATAATTTATGGAGCGCGCATATGAAAGTCGTCGTGGTCGTGGGCGCATTCACTCAAGTGGACCCCCTCATCATAATTTATGAAGCGCACATATGGAAGCCGCCATGATCGACCTTCTTAATAGAATGCAGCGGAGGCAGAGGAACCGCATATGGCAAGCATGGAGGACAATTAATATTCAGGCCAATGAATATTAATTAATATACCATTCCTATTTGTGTTTTTTCTATTTTTAGTAATTCTATTTTCTATTTTTGTGTTTGGCACCCCTCCACTATATAAAGGGTTGCATATGTACTTGTTGGTTATCTTGGAAGTGTTATGAAAAAGGTTGCTCCCTTGTTTCTTCTCTAACTTTAGCCTCCTTCTTCTTCCCCTTCCTCTACCCCTTCTTCCCCTCTTGTCGAATTCCTCCAATTTATCTGTGATCGTATCAAACGCTAAGGAGGTTCAATGCCTGACAGAGAAGCTTGCAGAATTGAGCAGGTTCCTCTCTCGGGCAGGAGAGAAGTACTAGCCCTTCTTCAAAGTATTGCAAGGCAACCAAAAATTTGAGTGGTCTAGGGAGTGCGAGAAGGCTTTCCAAGCCTTAAAAAATCAACTCTCCAAGGCTCTTCTTCTCCAAGGACCCAAGGAGGGGGAAGATCTAACTTTGTACCTTGGGATCGGGGTGGAGGCCATAAGCTCCGTCCTGGTCCAGGAGAAGGGTAATAAACAACTGCCAATTTACTACATGAGCAGAGTCCTAAAGAAGGCAGAGCTTCGATATCCGATCCTGGAGAATTTGGCGTTCCCCTGGTCATCTCGGCCTGGAAGCTCAGACCTTACTTCCAAGCCCACTCAATCTGAGTAGTCATCAACCACCCTATCGTAACATTTTAAAATTGCGAGACAACCAAAAATTTGAGCCGGTGCGGATCAAAGAACTTTATAAAATTGTAGTTTTGAAGGTAGTGGTTATGAATGTTAGCGGTGGTGTTATTGGTCAACGGTTTGGGATTGAGTGGAGGCCGATATCGTTGGCGCAAGTTGTAGGAAGTGAATCTTGGAGTGAAGTGAATGTGTTCGATGGTCTTGTCGAAAAAATCGACTTTGACTAAACAAGCAATCTTCATGGGCATCCACAGTGGTGTTGGGATGGATGGCGTGAAGAGAAAATGGCTATGCGGTAGGAGTCCTTGAATGTAAAACTTCAATAATGATTGAGTGGAGACAACACCAAGAATCTGCGGTGCGACAATGATTAGGGATCCAATTGAAATGGCAGATGCTTTCAAAGAGGGGGCACAAGAGTGTGGCCAATACCCAACGGTGATAAAGTGAACGATAGGAGGAAAGTGATTTGTGCTTACATTGTGATCAAGGGTTGAATTGCCTGTATCATCAGCAATCATGATGTGCTTGTATTTACTTTGGTGGTCGTTCGACAACAATTTCAGCTTTTGCCTTTTTTTGCTAATAATTAGCCAGTTATTAAAGTTCAACTGCATCACATTAATTGTTTAAATTTTTCATAATTATTGTTATCTTTAGGGATTTAATTATAAATATGTTTTTTCTATTTTTTAAAATTTGCAGTGAAGAAATTTTTATAATGGAACATGATATATTCACCTGAAATCACTTAAGTCAAGATATACACCTAAGCATCAAGAAAATGAATATTTCATGAACCTACACTACTTTCAATTATTAATATTATCAAACAGCATTTGTTTCCTTTGATTTATATTTGAATATTTGCACCATCCAAGTCATTTAATATTAAAAATACAATTGACTTCCCGTGTTAACAGTATATGCTTTCACTTGTCCAACGTTCAAGTACAACTCTTCCCTGAATTGTGAGCACAAAGCTACATAAAGAAGAAGAAATGGGCAATAGAGGCAATGGTATTAAAAAATATGTATGAATCCTTCATTAGACAATCGTCAAAGGGTCCCAACAATAATTTGCTTAAAAGATGCAGCTGGCGGCAAAGGCTGCAGTTATAGTCCCAAATGAGTTCTACTTGTGACCAAGACCCTATCATAGACAGTTAAGGAGAAACCGCCGGGAATAACAGTGGAGGTGGATCGCGGCGAGGGGGAGGAGGTGTCCGGCTGCTTCTATGAGGCCATCGTGGGGCATATAAATCTACAATGGCTCGAGGAGTTTAATCTGAAAGGTAATTGTCAGTGAAGGAAAGGATGTCGTCGCAAGGTGGACGTCCGCGAGGAGAAACAGCCGACTGCTGGTTCAGCGAGGCACCTCCTGAGCTAACAATGCTGCCATGCATAAAATCCTTACAACATGAACATGAAGGGCGCGAGGTATTGAGTAGATGTCCAATATAAATTCAGATGAAAATGGTATGAATTATATGATCAGAATACATATTATGGAACACGGATTACAGCACATGGTATTGAGTAGATGCACTAATGCTACTCATTTGTGTAAACATTCGGTGAAGAAAGGTTATAGTTACTAGGTTTAGAGACTAAAAAAAAAATCCCTGCAGTGGATTGAACTGGAGTGATCAAGCGAATGTGAGTTGCATGGAGAGCAAACCTGTGGTGGATTGAAGCAGAGCGATCTGCTTCTGCAAAAGCGAGTGAGACTGAACGCATTCTGTTGACGGGGAGAACCAGCAGACGGATGTTGATACCACGGCGGAGAGGTGGGAGGCTCCGGCTGGGATATTTTAGCGGGCGGCCGGAGATGGGAGTGTCGTCGACGACACTGAGCCGAGAGGAAGAAATCGGAAGCCGGGAGCGAAAGAGACGGTCGGGAGAAGGGCTCGAGGGGGTGGAGAAGAAGTATTGACTGCGATTAGAAATACTAAGAGGGAGGGCATTAGGGTTACCCATTTTTTGTTCACAAAGAACTTTCACTTCATTATAAAGCAATATTTGAGGAGCAGTTGATCGTGAGATCTTACAATCGGATCTGCTCGCACACCTCTTAAATTAGGTGTGAATACGTATCAAAACCTGACACTTTTTTGTTTGTGTGAAATTGTGCAAATAGTACTTTATGTTTTAGTAATAACATATCCAATGCATCAACTTAGAAACATATAATATTAATTTGCAAAATTTTATTTAAGAATTATATTATTAAATTTATATAATTAAATAAGAATATTATCAAAATAGAGAAACTATCAATTCAACCAAAATTTAGGTATTGTTATGAGCAAATCATTTTTGAATACATTCAAATATTACAAATTGTATGCACACAATGCACGGCGAAGAAAGTACTGGACTGACAGTTAATATCTCATATAAGAAATATGTGACGTCATCGAGAGGCAACACAATATATTTTATGAGTTGTCCAAACATTGTATACATTAAACGTGGGAAGACGAGCGATGATCGATCAAAGAGTGTTGAAGTCATTCATATGCACCGTATATGGTACATCGAGAGGCGGCACAATACTATCATCGACAACTGCTCGCAACATCCCATTTCTAGCTCTAGTCAAAATGCTAATTAAAAGTCTTCGACCTCTAGATTTCTCTAAATTATTCAACAAGTTGAATCTTTTATATATATATATATATATATATATATGAATTTTCCTTCAGAAAAGCAAAATCACCCAAAAATTTCTATAAATGTATGAGCTTGCAAAAGTTATTTCATTCCAAATTCATCCAGAAAATACAAAACATTTTACGCAAGAAAATAAAACAGAACATCACAACACATGCATTAAGCTAATCCTATTGTCAAAAACAACCTATAATGAGGCTAAACTATTTTGTTCGGATTTCCCGAACGAAATAAGAACATACATATTCGCACCACAACACCAGAACAATTTCTCAAACTCAAGAAGCCGAGGTTGTTCTTGGACAAGAATCAAAACTACAAGCTAAGAGATCGGGATAATCCCGCGTGATTGCGAAATGATCGTAGACGTTGTCGTCCCTGCTCTTCTTGTACTCGAACAGAAGATTCGAGTGGTTGAAAGCGGTGAGCTTAACGAATCCAAAGTCACGGTCTCGGAAATGACTCCATCTGGCCTTAAACGGGGAGAAATCAGCAAGGCCAGCTCCCCCGCCGCCGACAACAACATGCGTGGTTGCCTTGAAGATGCCATGATAATGGTTCGAAGCATTCTGTAAGCAAGTATTCTGCCACAAAGAAGATGAAGTTTTCAGAAAGTTCATAGGATCATAAAAAGAAATTTATAAGACGATGAATTTGAATATCTCTAGAATCCGCAAAGAAAAAAGAATTATATACATATACTATATTTTTATATGGTTAATTATTGGAACATCTTGGGGGATTTTGCATAATTATAAGGACCTCCTATCTACATTTTGAAATTATTAAGATCTTTAGCACAATAAACCTTTGGGAGGGGTGCGCCAGCAATGCATGTTTAATTGAGCGGGTGTTTCTGGCAACATTACAAACTCAGTTGGGAGGTTTTTGTAAATCAAAAGTAGAGGAAAGGCCTCTGTAAATATGCAAAATTACATACATATATACTAATATATCCTCTTATGGTGTAATGGTGTGGATCATCAAAGCAATCATAGCCCTCCATTAAATCATCTCCTCTCTTTATTTTATATTTCATTAAATCAAAGTCTCTCCCTCCTCACGATCCCCTTGGGACAACAATCGTGCACTCGGGAGATTGCGAGTGGTGGGAGTGTCTTCATGTTGGGGCATTATCGTGGATGGGAGAGTGTCGTTATCCCTATGAGGGGCCCATGCACTATCACTCGTATACATATACATATATAATGGATACTAGTCTAAGAAATTAATAATGTATGTATAATAAACGAAGTAATGCGGCATGGATCAAATACTTAATGATCTGAAAGTGTGAAAATTGGCATCTGATCAAGCATGATTTGAAAATGAGTTTAGAATCAATGTCCAAATGAGGTCATATTAGTTTTTTTAGCGGGTCTCAAATAGGCCTTAAATAAGGATTTGCAGAGAGATCACCTCCATTACATAAAACCTCTAAATTAAAAGAAGAAACTCAACAGGTTTATATAATTACATTAATGTTAATAAAAAAAATTAGAGAATATAATTTACCTGGAAGACTGGACAAGTTCTTTCATAGTTGTGAACATGTCCGTAGAAGGCAATATCAACCTTGTACTTTTGCCAGAGTTCTTGAAGACTTTCTCTTCCCATTGGTTCCTCAAAGGATCCTTCCTCTGCATAAAACTCTCCCGAGGAATATCCGAGAACACGGTGTGCAAGGAAGATCAGCCAAGGTTGTTTCTGTCTATCGACAGTTGATAGACAGTGTTCGATAAATTTATACTGCTGAGTTCCAGGTCTCCAATCATGCTCCGTGTCAGCTATACAGAAACGGAACATGCCATAATCCGTAGAGTACCTACGAGATAACAAACTGAGCTTTGAAAACCATTTATAAAAACATCACTTTTAGGCTTCGCTTGGCGAGTCTTTTTTGCTCCGGTGAGTTTGTACAAAAAATGTCACCGTCATAGAATGCACATTTGGCAAGACGATAGTTATGACCGTCAAGAAGAAAAGAAAACTAGTTTGCTAGGTGAGGTCGGGTGTTCGTGAAAGACGGTTCATAACCACCGCGATCATGACCGCCAAATGGAGCCTTATCATTACGCTCCGTTTGACAGGACATTTTTGCTTTGATGGGTTTGAACAAAAACGCCACCATCGTAAAATGTATGTTAGGCATGACAACGGTTATGACCACCATTAAGAAAAGAAAACTATGTTTGAACCTGAAAGTGGATGAAATTCCATAGGCGAGGTCGGGTGTTCACGAACGACGGTTCATAACCACCGCATTCACGACCACCATCTCCGTGCCAAACGGAACCTTAATCACAACACGATATCAGGGTTTGAGGTAGATATTAATTATGTCAACATATAGCGGAACCGTTACATTTCACAAACAAATACATTGGTTGTGCTAGTTCTATGAAAAAGGAACTAGAATTCATGTCATTTTGTGCATTTATCATTCTAATAAACTAGAAACTAAACTGTAAATAAATCCAAGTGGAGAAATGAGTACTTCAAAGCTGTAAGAATAGCATCACATATTCAATCCAGTAATGCAAAATTTTGGAGGCTTGGTGAAGAAAAGGGTGAAATAACATGAACAAATACAAACAATAAATACAATACTTGAAGGCAGGCTTGGAGCAACAGTTAAAGTTGTTTGAAATGGCTTGTCTGGGCTTCATTTACTAGATATAACTTAACAAGCACAAATAAAGAATAAGGATTCATAAAGTCAACACCAAGTAGATTGAATGAGGCTATTGATGATGATGATTATCATGTTAATGATGAGTAGGATATCAATCCCTGTTATGGTGATGATGATGGCAATGGTGTGTTATCTACGTTATTATAAAATAAAATATTTTGGTGTTATCTATGCTATTTAAAA
The DNA here is from genome assembly GCA_039513925.1 of Platanthera zijinensis. Classification (NCBI taxonomy): domain Eukaryota; kingdom Viridiplantae; phylum Streptophyta; class Magnoliopsida; order Asparagales; family Orchidaceae; genus Platanthera; species Platanthera zijinensis. The sequence goes on from CM077094.1 coordinate 169,319,024, forward strand.
AAATTATGATCGATTGGCACATAGAGTTGAAATTATTGAAGTGGGAGTGTAAGTGGAGTTGGGCGGTCTGACTGGGCAGACCGCACAGACCGCAGAGTCCGCCGCGGTCTGGCGGACAGCTTTGGCGGATTGCCTTTGGCAGGTGCCGGTTATCTCTTGCGGTCTGGCTCAGCAAGCATCCTTGGTAAACCGGGCGGTTAGGATTGGCTAACCGCGGATGTGGCGGACTCATCTGGAGTTCGCCGAGTCCAGCATAAGTGTTGTTGCGGACTCTTTTGGAGCTTGCCGGTGTCCGGCTTGTTTTTGTGCTTGCGGTCTGGTTGTTAGATTGTGGATGTCAGCACAGTTGCGCGGACTGGTTTGTCTGGAGGTCGTGCTGTCTGATGGAGCAGTCCGTAAGTTGGCGGACTGGTGTTGTTCAGCTTAGGTGCGGTCTTGTTCACAGGTGGCGTGGTTATTTGGTGACTGTGAAGCTTGCCGTTGTGGACTTAGTCCCGTGTGACTAAGACCAGGGAAGTTGCCTAGCTCACCGAGATCACCTGTGTGCGGACTGATTCTTGAGCTCGCCGAGCTCGGCAAGTTGGCGGCATGGTTGTCGCGGGCCTGAGCTTTGCGCGGACTGGAGTTGTGTCCGCAACCCTGGCAGTCTGATCATTCTTGCGGACAAAAATGATATCCGCGCTTATATGCGGATTCGTGATGTTAGCCTACATGTCTGACGAGCGGTTATCCTATCGCTATGAGTGGTGACGACACTCATCCTCACACCTATAAATAAGAGTCCTCAGCTCGTCATAAATAACATCTGTCGAAGAGATTGAGGTAGTCTGAATAGCTTGTATCTAGATTACCTCAATCTTAATGGCTTCAAAGAGAAGGAAAAAAAGGTCTTAATAACCATCAATCATTCAAAGTAGTATCATCCATGAAATTAAAACCAGCCTACTACATTTAAAAATAAAACAGCGATTTGAATGATGTCAACATCTAGACAGCAGTATTCTAAACAGAGTTGAGCCAAATTGAACAGACCATTACCAATAATTAGCTCTATTCTCAGCAGGAACATAGAACATAGTTTCTGCCAAAACACCGCATTCTCCACCTGAATCCTTGTTCTCATAGAAAGATCCCGTGTCAGGAAAATCTCGCTCATGGTTACCGCTGCAAGAACGCATGTACATTAGTTCATAGATCCCTAATTTTCATGAAAGTGGAGCTATAAGGACTTACCTGCCAACCATGTATGGCACTCTTGAAGCAATCGGTTCAATTTGTGCAGTAAACTGATCCCATTGTGAGATGTAACCATTTGCATAACTTAAATCTCCAATGTGGAGGACTAAATCAATATTCTTCAAGTCCTTAATCAATTGATAAGTAGTATTAAGAGAGCCGGGCTGATAATTCATAAACTCATTTGAACCATCAACCTCTGCCTGGGAAATGTGGAGGAAGAACTATCTGAGCGGATGAAATCAAATCTAACAGTAGAGATATAAAACTGAAAATATATAATTATATGTCAATATATATATATCAAACTTCTGCATTGACTACTAACTAGTTTTCTCATTAATCCCATTCTAACAGCAAGACACACATAAAATACCCTTAACTATTAAAAACGAGAAAAAATGATGATAACACGAGCGTTACAACCTTTTTAAGTCTTAGTAGGCTGCATTAATTCATTCAATTTAAGTAATACGAATTTAATAGTCATTATGGCCAAATATAGTTAGCTACAAATTACATTATCCATAATTAATGCAAAGTTAAAGTTGGTCTCAAACCTAGTTGTCTTAATTTTGTTTAAGTGTCATTCCAATTAGCAAAATTCATGAAGCATGGTCTTACTGATGTGGATGGTGGCACGGAGCTTGAAGGGACATCGACAGCGTGGCATGTTTTACTCCAGAAGAAAGAGGGCCACAGTGGAGACACCGGCGTGATTGTTAAACAGGGGGTGTTTTATCTTTTATTTAAGTTGTACTTCAGATCTCTTGCTTAATTACGCTCTTGCCCGGAGAGGGGTTCTAATACCCCAAACCTCTTGTAGTTTATATCTTTGATCATTTAGAATGAAATGTTTTTGAGCCTAGGGCTAGCCAAGAGTCCCTTTTGGAATTCCTCTCTTCCTTCCTTTTAATCTTCTGGGATTGGAGCCGTGAAACCCTAAGGGGTAACACATTGCCACACTTTACAACAATTCAGAAGGAAAAGCCTTGATAGTACAACTTTGGAGTAGTTTTTTAACCAAAGAGAATCCTCCCTAAGCCATGTACCTCTTACATAAATTAATGCCTCATCAAACTTTATGGAAAAGCAATAATAAGAATCAGACCAACCTTGAAAAACAATTTAATGCCAGCATTTTAATGAATCTTACATACATTTTTAAGTTGAGCATTCCTTATGATACTTTTAAGAGCACAAAACATGCTGCAATTTTCACTATGAAGATTCCAAAGATGTTTATAGAAAGAAAAACAAAATAGGGATGAGTAGAGTCCGTGACCCAGCATTTTTAAGAGGAGTTTTTGAAACATAATGCACAATAAAGTTTTTAAACATAAAATCTTCAACATATGCTAATGAAATATTATGTTCACTTTATGTGTACGGTTTGCTATTTAAAATCAGCTATAATGTTCTATTACATTATTTCCACTGAGTTCTATGAATCAAAGCCATCATACAATCCTACACACTAACTTATGAAGCACAGATACTTCCCCGAAGGCAGCGTACCCGTACCGGATACATATCCGGAACCGGTACGTACCCGATACTCGACGGATACACCTATGTGTACACACTTGGACTTAGCACATCATTCTGCATATTGTGATAGGAGTCTGTTTTTCTAGAGTAAACAAAAGTTGGTTCTATGCTAGGAAGTGTTGCTACGTCCAATTAAGTTGTGTATCTGTACCGAGTATATTCCTGATACTGGTATGTTTTGTTACAATTACGTGTATTGAACGTATTGATACGACACAAGTTATTAGCAAAACGACAAACTTGTCTCTAGACTAACCAGAGATTGAAGATGTTGATCTCCACCAATAAAAAGAAAAAAAACTGATTAGTATACTTAAGTTTAATTTTATCTCTTTTGGTTAAACATATAAAATGTTAATTTTGTAATATTTATGAATGCTTAATGTTTGAAAATTTCATGTTATGTTGCATTTATTTGTAGACTTGTACTTCAAGTTATGATTTATGTTTGATGTTTTGAGAATTATTTATTGCACTTGTGATATATATATATATATATATATATATATATATATATATATATATATATATATATATATATATATTATATTTGTTATAGCGTATCATAACGTACCCGTATCTTTGTTTTAAAAATTGTCATACCGTCGTACCGGGTACGTATCGTACCCAGACCCCGGTACCCGTACCGGTGTTTCCTAGACACTAACATATTAATACATAACATTCATGAAAACTTAAAATTAAATAATTATACCTTTCCCATGTCACCAAATATTACAATCTGTTGTTTTGAATCTTGGCCAGGATACGGAGAAGCCTTAAAGCTATATGATCGACTCCAAACGTAAGAACTATTAAAAAGTCTATGGCCAAGCTTGTAGGTATACCTGCAAAAAAGACAATTAAGGATACCTGAATAAAAAATAGTGAGACGCTTACTGAACAAACATTTTAAAATGTATAAGTTGAAATTGACTTGAATTGAAGTATATATTGAGAGAGAAGAATGCACACATTGAACCAGGCCACAAGTCTTTCAGAAAACTCGTGTGTATGAATCCAGGATCGCGCCAGCCGACTGTTCTTGCAGGTGAACCTAATAAGACCCAGAAGGAACAATTAGAAATCCACTGGAAATAAATATAACTTTCACGGTTAGAAAATTGCTTAAATCAAGCTACATGCTAAATTGTTAGCCCAACCCTTGCCAAAAAACTGCTTAGTGTTATAATTGAAATTCCTTTATGCTTGTCACATTATTTCAAGGATTAAACACTTAGTTGGATAGTATATGTTATGTTAAACTCATTAAGCCAAGACGATTCTAAGAAGCATGCTTTGTCTACCGAAAATTAAATGTTACGGATACATTTTGGTGGAACAAATTTAGTAGAAAGTAAACAACCAGCCAAAGCACGGAGCCAGATCAAGACATTTGATGCTTTTGCCATTTCTAACCCCAAATTTTTAAGGTTAGAAAATTGCTTAAATCAAGCTACATGCTAACCCAAGCCTTACCCAAAAACTTCTTAAGAGTTATAAGTGAAATTCATTTATGCTTGTCACATTATTTCAAGGATTAAACACTTGGTTGGATGGTACATGTTATATCCAACTCATTATGCTAAGAAGATTCTACAAAGCACGCTCAGTCTACCGAGAAGCAAATGTTATGGATACATTTTGGTGGAACCAATTTAGGCTCCGTTTGGCACAGTGGTGGCGGTCATAAACGCATGGGTTAACCCGTCATTCGTTAAGGATCACCTAACAAACATCATCCGTTTGAACATAAAAGTGGATGAAGTTTCTTAGGTGGGCATTAATGAATGACAATTTAACCCTCATGTTCATGACTGCCACCACCATGCCAAACGGAGCCTTAATAGAAAATTGACAACCGGCCAGAGCACGGAGCCAGATAAGGACATTTGACGTTTTTGCCTTTTATACTTTATCACGTTTGTATTTCATGTTTATTGCTTCTATTCTACATTTATTGCTTCTATTCTACATTTATTGCTTCTATTCTACATTTATTGTTTCTATTCTATGTTTATTGTACTTCTATTTTTATTTTGGGCATTGAGTATAAATACCCATGTGGAGAAATAGTAAAGCATGGAAGAATTTACCCTAGCTTTCCCCTCTCTCCTAGACATCGTCTCTCTCTCCCCTAATCATAGGTCGACAAGGAGGAAAGGGAAAGGAAATTAGCTTCAATGTAGATCCGATTATCAAACATCCCATGAAATAATCCATTCTGAGGGTCTCTAAATATCCTTGCCAATTAGATTGTGATGGTCCTCACAAAACTTTTAAAAGGATAAATTCATACAATAAGGTGATGACTAAGAACAAACAACTACAAGTAGTAAATGTCAAGTGCAAAATTCCTCCAATCAAAGGAGAGCGTGAACAAAAAGGATTAGTTGGCCAAAAGAAAAGATGCACAAAATAAGGTGATGACTAAGAACTGCCGCAAGTTTTTTTCTACCTAAGCGGAGCCACCAACTTCAACAATTACCCACTCCAAGCTACCCATTCCCACCGAATTCTTCTCAACTACCCACTCCCAGCTGCCACAACAATATATAAAATAATAATAATAAATAAAGTCTTTGTCTCTATAAAAGGGAAGGTAGAGGTGAGACATAAATATAACCAAGCCAAAAAACAAAGGCATAAAAAGTCTTTGGATCAAGATTGTCATCACTGACTTTGTGCAGTTGAAAAGATGTCGACGCCACTGCTAAGCCTACTATTTTGAAGTCGTAGCCGCTGGCAACGGTTGAAGGAGAGACCAGTCCGATCAGTTCTGTTATCAGGTTGGCTTGTCTGAGTAGATTAGCTGATCAGATATTTTGAGATAAGTGATTGAGTGTTGTTGGTGACAATCACTACTCTGCTCCCTATCCTTGTTGATTACCTTCTTTAAAATAGTCGTCTCAGAGAACTGAGGTCAGTCCGATCAGTTGACAAAACACGATGAATTCTACTTCAGGTTTAGGTTCTGATCAAATTATGAAATTAAATGGTGCAAATTACCATCAGTGGCACCTGTTGATAGAGGACTTTATTTACATGCAGGTTTGGCATGCTTCTGTTTTTGAGTAGATGTCCAAGGGCGTGGATCCGACCAAGTGGAAGATGGAACACAGAAAGTTGTGTGGGCTCATCAGACGGTTCATGGAGTCGAACGTCTACAACCACGTGGCGAGCATCATAGATGCAAAGATTTTTTGGAAGACGCTAGAGGCGTATGCCAAGAGTACAGGTATTACCAAATTGTATTTATTGAAGAAGTTGTGGGAGTTCAAATATAAACAAAACTCTCCTATCTTAGATCACATGAATGAGTTTCAGGGGATCATTGATATCCTTAATGCTATAAAAGTTGCCTTAGAGGACAAAGTCAATGCATTATGGTCGTTGAAGTTCTTTCCTGACCCTTGGGATATGGTTAGAGTTTTGCTGATCAACTCTTCTCATGGGGGCATTGTTATCATGGAGATTGTCAAGAGTGACATTTTAAATGAAAAAGTGAGAAAGAAGTCTCGAGGGATATTAGGCTTTTCTTCACGAGCTGGTATCCTCTATATGGAGACCAAGGAAAGAGGCAAGAGCAAACGAAAGAAGAGTTAGAGAAGTAAGAGCAGGCGGAAGTCCAATTCACGTTATCAAAATGGAGTATCATAATTGTCATAAGAAGAGGCATTCAGAAATTGTTACTCCCTGAAGAATGATCTGAAGAAGGGAGTACCCACAAATAAGAAGATTGACACTCACACTGCAGCTACTGCTTCTACAAGGGAGGACAATGTCATCGTTATAGGAGATGATGTCAAAACTGCACTCTCCTATGATGACTGAAGTTGGATTGTTGATTCAAGTGCTTCTGCACATGTCTCCCACAATAGGGAATTATTTGTCACCTACACCACTCATGGTTGTGGAGTGCTTAGGATGGAAAACAGTGACGCGTCGAAAGTCATCGGAAGAGGATAAATGCATTTGAAGACGATAATTGGAGGATTGTTGATCCTAAGAGTTGTGTAACATGTACCTGACATCCGCTTCAATGTAGTTCCAATTGGGAAGTTGGGTGATGAGGGGCACTTGAGTGCCTTTAGTAGAGACTTTCGAAAGTTGATTAAGTGGTTATTATTAGTGACCAAGACTCAGGAGGTTATAAAGATACTGATATATACTACATGGGGGGAGAGGCCAGAAACTGCTCAGGCAAACACTGTTAAAGATGGGTCATCTACATCCCCATGACACATAAAACTGGGTCATATTAGTCAAAAGAGCCCGGAATGTCTCGCTAAGAAGAAAATGATCATTGATCTATCTATTGATCACTTAGAGAGATGTGACCATAGCATGGCTCGAAAGCATAACAGAGTTTCATTTCAAAGTCACACTTCCATCAAGAGATATAAGCCACTAGAGCTCATTCATACTGATGTTTGCAGGACATTTAAGGTTCAAACAAGAGGATAAGTGTCACATTTAGTGATGTTCAATGATGATTTTTCAAGGAAGCTACGAGTATATGTTATTAAGACCAAGGACCAAGTCTTCAACACTTTTTAAAGATTTCACGCTGAGGTAGAGACACATTGAGAACAAGCTAAAGTGCATAAGGTCCGATAACAGAGGAGGGTATATTGGCCATTCTGATGAGTACTGCTCAGAGTAGAGGATCAGACATGAGAAGACACCTCATAAGATGTCATAGATGAATGGTGTAGCATAAATAATGAGTAGGTTATTGATGGAGAGTGAGGTGGATGTTATCTAAGGAGAAGCTACATTTCATGTTATGGGATGAGACTTTGTATACAATTGCACACGTCATCAACCTCTCACTCAGTTCTACACTACAAGAAGATGTTCCCGACAGAGTCTATTATAGTCATTTGAGGGTCTTTAGCTGCAAAGTCTGTGTGTGTGTCTAGGGAAGAATGAAGTGGGATTATAAGACATGATGATGTTTCTTTAGGGATATGGAAACAACAGCGAGTTTGACTACAAGATTTTTGATCCAGTTGAGAAGAAGCTTGTACGAAGATGTGATGTCATAATTTGTGAGAATCAAATTGTGATTGATTCTGAGAGGACTGATGAGGCTAACTCTCGTTGTCTCGCCCTAATGCAGATTCATCTATGATTGGAGATAATGACAACGAGGAGACCGCAGAGCCTAAACTGATGAAGGGTACTGAGACACTTCCATATCATGAGAGCAGTACTGATGGTGAGCATGATTACATGAAGTTGCATAGAACACCGTTGATGATGTGTTTATACCAGCTATTGAGTTTGCTCTATGGAGATCAGATAGAGCTAGACGCCCGCCTGCCAAATGTTCAACATCTAAATTTGTATTTGTGACTGATGTGGGGGAGGTTGGGAGATATGATGAGGTAATGAAGATCTCAGAGAAGAAGCAGTGGATTATTGATATGCATGAGATACAATCCCTGCGGGAGAACCTTGACTATGATCTAGTGAGATTCCCTAAGGGCAAGAAGACGTTGAAAATCGCTGGATTTTTAGAATAAAGACGAGAGACCCTTCCACACCTCCCCAATATAAAGTCAGACTACTGGTGAAGGACTTCAGTAAGAAGAAGTATGTTGATTTTGATGAGATTTTTTTGCTTGTCATGAATATGTCGTAAATTAAAGTTGTTGTTGGCCTTGCTTCAAGTTTGATTTGGAGACTGAGAAGATGAATGCGAAGACCGTATTTTTGCATGCCAATCTTAACTAGGATTTGTACATGGAACTACTTGATGTATTCAAGGTGAAATGAAAAGAGAGTCTGGCATGCCACCTGAAAAAGAGTTTATATGACCTGAAGCAAGCCCCAGGACAATGATACAAGAAATTCGATGTTTTACGAGGGATCAAATTCAGGTCATTGCGTCTTTATAAGGCAGTATGCTCCCAATGATTTCAGCATCCTAATATTGTATGTTGACGAAATGTTGATAGTTTGTAGGAGCACTGCGTGCACTGCTGAGAAGACCATCTTAGGGATGCACAGTTTGAGCGATAGATGGTCTAAGTTACTTTGGTTATCGCAAGAGAGGTATATCAAGAAGGTACTGCAGAGATTCAGTATGAATCAGACGAAGATGGTAAGCAAGTCTCTTGTGGCTCACTTCAAACTTATTGTTGATCAATGCCTGAGCACGCCTGAAGAGACCGAGGAGACGCAGAAAGTTTTGTATGCCTCTGCAGTTGGTAGTCTTATGCATGCGCTAGTGTACACCCTCCCTGACATATCACACACGGTTGGCACGGTGAGTGGATTTTTCTCAAATCTCGGGAGAGAGCATTAGAGTATTGTTAAGTGAATTCTGAGGTACCTACAGTGGATGTCGGATTTGACGTTGAGATTTGGAGACAGACAGACAGTGAGTCGGAGTTTCTGGGATACGTTGATGCTGATATGGCTGAAGATTTGTGTTGAAACCGACTTCTGTGGAATTCGAACCCATGGGGAAGGGGTGACCGCACACTTACTTCACCTAGCAAGCTTGGCTGACCGAAAACTTTGAGCTCAAAACTGACCCAAGGATCCAGCACAGAGGTCCCACCACACACCCGAAAGATCTTAGAGCGTTTTCCCTCCTTAGCCAGTGCTGAGCTAAGGGAACCTCAGAAAGCGTTGTAAGACAAGAGAGTAGGAGAACTGGAAAGCTTGCCTTCTGAGGTACCCCCTTGGGTCCATGAAAGCACCACTCGCCTAAGGGAGCGAGTGCAGGTAGGGCTGAGCATATTATTCGAAACTCGAAAATCGCTCGAAAATCATTCGAAAATTGAGCCGAATCAGAATCAGTTAAAATTGATTCGACTCAATTTGAGTCGATTCAATTTGACTCAAATCTGATTTCGAGCCGATTTCGAGCCAGCCCTGAATCGCTCGAAATATAATTCGAATCAACTCGAATTAATTAAAAAAATTATGTATTTATTAATATATTCTTATTTTAAGATTAAAAATAACAAAATTTAAATCTAAATAAAAAGAATGAAGGCTTTAAGTGTTTCATTTGCTAAATTTATAGGTTGTCCAATTTTATTTTGAGCAAACTAGGAATAAAACGAAAAATTGCTAAATTTTGAGCTGACTTGATTCGATTTCGAGCCGACTCGATTCGATTTCGAGCCGACTCGGAATCGAGTCATTTCGAGTCGAGCCGACTCGACTCGAAATCAATTTTGATTTCGAGACGAGTTCAAGTCGAAAATTTCAATTTCGAGCCGAGTCAAAATCGCTCGAACTCGACTCGATATCAGCCCTAAGTGCGGGGGAGAGTCGTGCACTCGCCTCCCAGGCTCTTTCCGAAGGGCAAGTGCTAGCATGGTTAATCACTCACTTGGCTCGGCGAGTGTGTGATGAAGATCGCACTCGCCTAAGGGCCTAATTGCATTCTTACTAGTCTGGGTGAGTGCACCTTTGGGCTCTGGGCGAGTGTAAGTTAGCCTACCTCATTCGCCAATCTGGTCTTCTCGGGCATGAATGCCCCGTAATCTGGTCTACTCAGCGAATACGGGGTTGTACAATTTGAACTTCAGGAAATCGACCTCTGGGTACCTAATCTTATTTGTAGTGGGAGTCATTTCTTGGGAGTCAAGATTACAAAAGTGTATTGCACTGCAATCACTGAGGTTGGAAAGGAGCTGTTATGGATGAAACGTTTCATGAAGGAGCTCGATTTTACTCACGAGCGATATACATTATTATGTGATAGACAGAACGCAATTCACTAGGGGAAACTAAACTTTCCACTCAAGGTCCAAGCATATTGATACGCGAAATATTGGATACATGAGATTCTGAAGCAGGGGCTGGATTTGTAGAAAGTGCACACTGATGATAATGGAGCCAACATGCTCAGAAGTCAATGCCAAGGGGGAAGTTTGAGCATTATGCGAAAATCGTTGGGATAGCAGTTTCCTCCATTTAGTCAAAAAGGGAGAGATTTGTTAAGAGTTTTTTCTAACTAATTGGAGCCACCAACTTTGACAACTACCCACTCAGCTATCCATTCCTACTTTTTCTCAACTACCCACTCTCTGCTACTACAACAATATATAAAATAATAATAATAAATCAAGACTTTAGCTCTATAAAAGGTAAGGTATGGATGAGACTTGAATACAACATCCATGCCAAAAAACAAAGGCATAAAAATACTTTGGAGAAGAATTGTCATCACCGGCTTTGTGTCGTTGAAATGACGTCGCAGCTATTTGGAAGTCGTTGTCACTTGTCGTCGGCAACTGTTGAAGGAGAGACTACACAATCACTCTTGCCTTTGGAGGAAGAGAAACCGTTGCAGACGGGATTTGTTGGATCTGGCATTTGCGATGTTGTCGGGGGACCATAGCCGTTATAACTATTGTTTGAGAAGATTTCAGGCGTCTTAAGCAACATAGACGTGGACGGCTTCACCATATTTTGGAGCATATTTGAGCTTTGAGCAAGTATTCGAAATGGAAAATCAGAGAGAATTTGAGTAATCTGTCTCGTACGCCGCTGTCGGTAACTTGTATTTTTTATCGTTAATATTATAATATTATGTGCGGTGTGAAGCTGGTGAAGACCTTGTGTGAATCGAGAAAATGAAGCCTTGTAATTTTTTGTGTGCATTCACACTTTTTTAGTAGCGACTTTTGGAGTTGGACTCTGGTCGTCCCGTGGTTTTCACCCAATTAGGTTTTCACGTTAAAATCTGTGTCTATTTATTGTCGTTATTATTGTATTGTGTTTTGCTTGTGTATCACATACCACCAAGCGGTTGCGTAAGTGTTGCTCAAACAAATTTACAGGTGCAGACTGGACAGGAGCTCGGCAGACCGGCATGGCAGATGTCTTGGTCTAGCTCTTATGCTGGGGCTGGTGGTAGCCGCAGGATTCGCCAGTTAGAGCGGATTGATGCTGGAGTTCGCCGAGCTTGGCGGACTGGTACCAGTATCCGCCAGTAAGTGCGGACTGGCCCTGGTGGCCAGTGTTGTGGACTTGGTTGATTTTGAACAAGTCCATGGTTGGCTCAGTCCGGGGAGATCGCGTCATAGTGTGCGGACTGCTTATCAGTCCACTGAGCTCGACAGGTGTTGCCCTGTGGGTTGGCTGCAAGCTTGGAGGATATGCACTGGAGTAGTGTCCGCCTTGGCACGCGGACTGGAGCCTTGTCCACCGAGTCCGGCAGCTATCAGTTTGATGCTTTGCTGCGGACTCGGAGTATGCGGACTGTTGTTGTGTTTGCAAGGCGGGCGGACTGCTTTCACTGTCCGCCGAGTTCAGCAGTTGGCTTGGTGCCTTGGCTGCGAACTTGAGGGGAAGCGGACTGTGCGGTCTCCGCGGGATGGCGGACAAGCGTTGTTGTTGCAGAGTCTTGCATGATGTTGACCAAGACTGTCTTGGCCCTTTGGCGACAAGGCGGACTGGGATGTCAGTCCGGCCTTGGTGATGCTGAGGCGGGCTGGCTATTGCAAAAGGACGCGGCGAACTGGGCGGACTGCTTGGTATTCGCCGCGGGATGGTGGCAGTGATCCTATCGACAAGGGCGGTGACCACACTCCTCATTGTGCCTATAAATAGGACCCCTCCGTCACGTCAAATGTATGCAAATGAACAGTAAGTGAGCCCGCAAACAGTTGTTGCGGACTAGATTTTGGTATCCGCCCGGGTTGATAGAGTTGACCGGTTTGTGTTGTGCAGGTTGTGCGGATAGCGCTGGAAAGCCGGGACTTGGCTTTGATTGCGGTCAGGGACAGTGCGGACTCTGCGGTTAAACAACAGGCGGTAAACAGCAGGTTGCGGACAGCGATCGGGCGGTTTTCTCTTTGGCAACTTGTTTCGGGGTTCAATAAGTCGTCTGCTTCAGGCGGCCTGTTCAGTTCGGCATCAGCAGCTCGTGCGGTCTGGCAGCTAGGAGACCTCGCGGTTAGGCGGCTTGCAGATCGGCGGCTAGAGCTTAGCATTGGAATAAGGGGCAGTCCGCGCAGCTTAGTTTGCGGTCTAGCGACTTGGCAGACTAGGCGGTCTGTGCGGACTCCGTAGTGAAGTAGTAGAATCGGCGGCCTCTCCTTGAGTCCGCGCGGTTAAGTTTGCCTTGTATTTTGTTTCTGCTTGGTACATTGGCGAAATCATGTCTCGCTTTGTAAGAAGATTGCTGTGATCAATAAAGATTCTTGTTACTGCATGTGTCTCTGGTTGTATTTAGCATTCTAAGTTGAAATAACCCCTGTTCATTCCAAGATCCGGAAAATTCAACACTATGAGGATTAGTTGGCCCAAATTGTCTATGATGAATAAGAAATTTCAAACAGGTCTGATGAACAAAAATAAAATTACATATACATTGAAAGAATAAACTGCATACCACACATGCTATTGCGATTAAAAGTCAAGGTTCCTGCTGGAGAGCGTGTTTGATCACCACCATTTGGACCCCATTCAACAAAAGGTTCAGCCTCATCGATGCCATATCCACTGGTCCATGTTACAGTCATCTGATTAAAATCATTTCAAGAATCAATAAAACAATCAGGAAGAACAGAAAGTACAGTTCAACAATTGTTCTGTCAAATACTTGTAACTTCTTGAAATGACATTTTCATCAACTTCAGTGATAAGATACTTATCATTGTTATCACCATTACAATTATTGCCAATATAATTAGCATTATCCCAAGGGCATGGTGTCGGTTTCACAAATCCTCCTTTTACATTCAGTCAATTGAGCTTTACATGGACGTGAACTCTAATTAGCACAAATCTATTTAGAAAACAGCAAGTTATGCATCATTTGCCTAGCATTTCCCCTCCTAATATCCACACCAATTTATTCTATCTTACCCTTGGTTTAAGAAGCCCAAACCACCCAACTATATCTATAGACTTGATTCATATTTACCATGATGAAAAAGGAGGTAAAAAGGAGCTAAAAATAGGGTTGATTATAGAACTAGAAGCCTTCCTTTTTAAAAAAAAATGGACAAGTAACACAATAGTATGTTTACTACAGCTCTTAAAGGTTAAAGTTAACAAGATTTTTGTAGTATAAAATGATTTTAAGTATGAGTTAAAACTAACCATGCAAAACCCAAGAAGATGAACAGAAAAACTTCAGAGAAAAACCAAAGTTCCGAGTCAACAGGAAAAACATGTACTTACTTCATTCCAAAATTTTCCTTGAGCCAGGCGAGGATACACGGGCGCCTTTGGATTTGCAAATGCTACGGTATTTGATACTGTAATCAGCTTTGGCTGTGATCCACAAAGTACAATCATTGTAAACGCATGGAATAACACAAATTATGGACTCACACTTAGTCAATGTCTGTGGCTCAGAGATAATATAAGTAAAGATTTAACTATGAAGACTTATCCCCATTGCTTTCCTCTATTAAAATGAGCACTTATGCGGAAGAGAGTACTGGATAGCAGTTAGATAAACCATTTCTCTCCACACCCTAAGCAGTAAGCACAAGGTGCAGTGAGTGCGACTGAAGGTATTGTTGTTGTCGGCACATAGGAGGTCCCGTGAACAACTGCTCAATATAAATGTGCACACACACACACGCATAGAGAGAGAGAGAGAGACAGTCGGGCCAGTGATGGTGGATAGTTGAGAGGGAGAACATGGAGCGGGAAGCATATATATACTTAAATAGTCACACAAGTGATTGTCGAACATGCAAATTCGGAATCAAACTTTACGCATTCAATGCGAAACAGCTCATGTTTATATAGTATAGATGATACAAGGAATACCCTGTGGTTTCGCATTTGACATAAATAACAACATTATTCACAAATGCTATTCTTTTATGTTTGAGTTATAAAAAAATTAGAGAAAAAACGTGTAAACTTATAAGAGGCTTATTCTACATAATTACAAAACTGCAAACAGAAAAACAAACGATCAATTATATAATGTTACAGTACATACACTTGAGAGTCCACCGGAAAACAATGCAAAAGAGAAGTCCCCCCGCTGGTTGATTAATTGAAGCTTAATGGATCCCTTTCCCGTGGCCTGGTAGTCAGCACTTGAGTAGTTTGCATATTGGAACTGCAAGAGATGACAAGCTTCAACGCAGATTTAATTATTTCAGAACTTCAAAACTCAATGAAAAGTAATAACTTTTCCAGAATCATGACCAACCTTAATAGGAGAAGTACAAAGCAAAGGAGCTTCTTCTCTTCCACTTTCAGGTTCACATACAGACGAGCTAAAGAATTGCAAAAATGTCAGAACACAAATGTTGTCAATCATCAATTTAACTTTCAAGCCATTCAGCCTATGTGTTGCATGCACGAGATTGACTTTGTTGATGACAAGAAATGTGGTGTAAAAAATAAACAGATCCCACCTGACCATTTTCAATTTTAAGATAAGCTAGTAATACTATTCAGGCAATACTGAGGGTTATGATACAAACCTTTTTAACTAATACAATCAAAATAAAATGTTGTCTGTACTCTATTGATTTTGTGTGAGAGAGAGGGACTTACCTGAATTTTGCTGGAGAAAATACGCCAATCCAATCATCATTTGATGAATTTGGATGGCTAAAATCTATAGTCACCCATCCATTATTTTGCCCCTTCAAGAAAATTAGAGTTGGACAAATCAATTTAAGAAAACATGTGACGCAAAAGCACATATTTAAGTATCAAATTGAGCTCAATGCATTAAACAAACAATGTAAAAAGAGAATTGATGGATGTGGGTAGCAGAGGAATAGACCTACAATAATATGAACAAAAGTTGTTGAAAATGATTTGCTAACAGTATACATAACACCTCAATAACACTTGTCACATCCAAAATGATGTAAAAAATAAGAACTCATAAAGCCAAACACATGTAGTTGGGATAATGATAATGACACTTGTCACATCCAAAATGAGTGTTAGTGTTTCCTTTGTCTCCTGGTAATCAGATCCAAAATAGAATATCCCGCTGCTATCTCCTTCAAAAAAAATCCGTCTCCATTAAATTTTAATACCCCTAGTCAACCTAGAAATACCTTTCCTTTAATCACCTAGCTTAACAGGGAGCTTGGTTTCCACTTGCTCTAGTATGAGAGAACAGAAGACTATGAACTATTGAACACAAATTTATTGCCGCCATGATAACAAACGAAGTATCACTTTTTCTTCTTCTGAACACAAATCATGCAACATTCTTTAAAAAGCATAGTAATTTTCGATCGAATAATTGGAGTTCAGAGCCCATTAGATGTATGCTATGAGCTTCTTAGGCACAAACACCGCAATATACTATATCTTAACAAATCACAACCACACAATGGAATGATGATTAATGAATGCATGAATAAGTGGCTTCAAAATTCATTTCTCATGCGCCGCAAATAAATAAAACACATATTAGTGCAGTCATTCCTGCTTTAATTGGAGGAAAACATGAATACTACCTTCAATCCTAGAACCTCTGGAGAAGCTCTGATGGAAGCAGAATCGTGAATAGCAATTGTAGCTCTATGAATTTCAATCCTTGCAAGAGGTTGCTCGCCACCGGATCTCACCACTCTAAATCTCAGTAGAGTTGAGATCACTGCCATTAACAAAACCAACGCTTCTGCCTTCATCATGCCCGCTGAAAAGATCAAACTCAAATAAGACAAATCTACAATTAAAAAATAAATCATGTCCGGGATTGCTCTGAACAATCAACGCTGATCTGGAGAACTTGAAAGAATAAAGCTTTACTAACGAGGATTCTGCTATCAAAACCCCCCAGAAAGGTGGACCCAATGACGCAAATGGCAAGTCGGCCAAGAGATTACTTACAGTCAAAACAAGGATTCCTTGAGAGTCGGCGAAGTTGGGAAGGATTATAAAAGTGAGGTGAAGCGGATATGGGAAACAGTTAGAAGAAAATACCAAACCTGAGAGGTCAAAGAAATGGCTTTTCAGAGCATGAACTGGCTCCCGTGCCGTTCAGAATATAGCAGGGATATTCAGAATATAAACGTGAGGACAAGCGAATGTGGGGGAGGGGAACTGGAGAAGAAGACGAAGAAGATATTTTCATACCTGACAAAGAAATTGCTTCTTAGAACCGGAACTTCATCCCGTGCCGTTCAGACTTCAGACTAGCGGGGGATAAAAATCAGAGTTTCCTGATTTACGCTTCATCCGCGTACAATCATATAATTTTATATTATCTTATTTAAAAGCGTGCATTTTAGGTAAGCTTGTATAATCATTTGATAATGGTCCGTTCGGCCTCTTGAAATTGGAATTGGAATTGAGGTAACAAGATTCCAATTCCAGTATTCGGATGTTAGGAATTTCCTCGGAATTGAAATTGGTCCAATTCCATGAAATTCAATTTTGTACTATGGCCAATTCTTAGGGGTAAAGACAGATATTTCATGGAATTCAGTTTTTTACTATGCTCGTCGTCGCCCGATCTCGCCACCGTCGCCCGATCTCGTCGTCGTCGTCCGATCTCGCTGTCGTCGCCCGATCTCGCCGTCGTCGCCCGATCTCGCCGTCGTCGCCCGATCTCGCCGTCGTCGCCCGATCTCGCCGCCGACGACCGATCTCATTGTCGTCGCCGCCCGATCTGGCTGTCGTCGCCGCCCGATCTCGCCGTCGCCGCCGCCCGATCTCGCCGCCGCCCGATCTCGCCGCCGCCCGATCTCGCCGCCGCCGCCCGATCTCGCCATAATTCCATAATTGAAATCAAACATCTTTTTTATTTTTAGGGCGTTTGGCACTTTGCATCCAAAAAATATTACTTTTGGTAATTTGCATCTCAAATATTTAAATAATATTTTGCACATCTTATTTTCATATTCTTGTCATTTTGCATCATAGACATTTGAATTCAGCTATCAAAAATTACTTTTGATAGAGTGCAAGTGCCAAAAAAATAAGAATAAAAAGTGCAAAATATAATATTTAAACATTTACGTGCAAAGAATCATAAGTGATATTTGATGGTACAGAGTGCCAAAAGCCCCTTTTTTGAAGGCCATTTTTAATTCTAACGTAAAATTTGTTTATCGCAGCAAGAAAAATTTTAAAAATGTTATCAACAAACCAAAGTGCTAAATACTACTGTTATGTTCTGAGGCTAAATATCTACTTTAATACACGGGTTATAGAGAAGGATTCATTTGAAAGGAGATAAGTGGCTATGTTTGGCTATCATGGTGGTCGTGAACATGAGGTTAAACAATAAAGGTTATGTCAAGATCACTCGACGCAAAACAGATCTTGGCGTCGAGAGCACTCGACGCCATGTATCCTTGCTTGACGTCGAGTGCTCTCGACGTCAAGATCTGTTTTGCGTGGAGTGATCTCAGCGTTGCGTCGAGTGATCTTGGCGTTGAGAATGTTAAAAATTGTGAAGTGAAAGTGGGGGGGTTGATCAAGCAGACCGCGCGGCCTGGACTGACTGATGGTGCGGTCTGTGCGGCCTGGTGTTGATGTCCGTCAGTTCGGCTAGTGATCTTGCAGTTGGCTGTTCTCTGGTGTAACCTTGCGGATAGGTGGAGTATCCGCGAAAGGGCGGACTCACTTTGTGTCTGCGGAGGTCGCTCTATGGGGACTTCTCTTGGATCTTGCGACTTCGGTCGATTGTTCTTGCTCTGGTGGAGCGGTTTAGTGAACCACGAAGTTCGCGTGTTGGCGGACTGTCTTGGGAGTTGGCGAACTGGGTCCTTGTCCGTCGAGCTTGCGCCTGAGTTTTGGTTGGTTGCTGAACTTGGTCACATTCTGTGACAAGTCCAGGGTGTTCGCAGAGTCCGCAATGTTCGCTAGTTGACCGGGCGGTTTGTGTCTGTTGGTCGTGGACTTGTGTTACAGGCTGGTGCGGTGTCCGCGTGTAGCGTGCGGACTGGTGCAGTGTGTGAACTGTTGTTGTGTCCGCGTATTGTGCAACGTGCGGACTGGTGCGGTGTCCTTCAGGTTGCAAACTGGCTTCTTGCCTTGGTGCCTGGCGGATTGGCTGGGGTCCGGCTTTGTCCTTGCGGACTGGGTGGACTGCCTTGTGATAGCTGTGAGCTGGGGTGGTGATTCTATCAACTAGGGCGGTGACCACACTCCTCTCTATGCCTATAAATAGGACCCCCCCATCACATCAACAGTAACTGAATGAACAGTAAGTTGAGCGTGGGTTAATTGTTGCGGCCTCGGTTTTCTTGTCCGTGCGGTTTGAGTAGGGTTAACTGGTTGTTGTTTGCAGGTTATGCAGCTAGCACTATGAAGCCAAGAGTCTAGTTCTCACTACGGACAGGAATCAGTGGAGCTTGTGAATTACAATTAGCGGTTTGCAACAGGTCGCATTTGCGGCTAGCCAGTATTTTCTCCTTCAGTAATTCCAGTTCAATAACCTGTTCGCCGGTTTCGGCTGACTAGGCGGTCTGTTCTTTCAGTTCGGCAGCGACTTGTTCGCGGACTCTGGCAGGTAAATGACTTCTAGTCTGGCGGCTTGCAGAGAGCGGACAAGGCTCAGCAGAATAACGGGTTATCCGTAGATCAGTGTGGTGCAGCAGCGGCTTGGCGACCTCAGCAGACTCGGCGGTCTCTGTGGCAGTCTGCTCGGCTTGTTTTCTTGTTGCTTCTCCTTTGTACTTGGCTAAATCATGTCTCGCCATGTATGTCTTGTCTTGTAATGAAGATAGTTGATATTACAAGATTTGTGATTGTCTTTTGTTGTCTCTGATTTACTTAGCTCAGTTTATGGTTGGAGTGTTCCTGCGCTTGGTTCATGTTTCCGCTTGATCAAGTTATCATCTTGATAGCTCTGGAAGTTTTTACTTGGTATCAGAGCTATCTCATGATCATCTTGTGAAATTTCAATATGGTATCAAAGAGAACAGTGGTTTGAGCAGTGATCAACCTCAGTTGTACTCGGCGCTTCTGGAAGCTATTAGATCAGTGGATGTTGTAATGGAAGGAGCTTTCACAAGAGGTCTTGGTATTGAACTTCTTACAGCGACTAACTTTAAGAAGTGGAAGTCGTGTATGAAGAGCTATCTTCTGGGTGAGGAGTTGTGGGAAGTCATCAGTGGTGACAATAAGCAAGAAGTGACTGCTACTACCGGTACTACTGAACAGGTGAGAGTTTGGAGGAAGACCAATGCAAAGGCAGAGTTTGCTCTCAAGCGAGCTGTCTCACCTGAACTCTTTGATCACATCTTAGGATGTGAGTCTGCTGCTGAGATTTGGACAACCATTGATGGTTTGTTCAACAGGAAGAATGTAGCGCGACTACAGTTCTTAGAGAACGAGTTGGCTAAAGCAACTCAAGGAAATATGTCCATCTCAAGGTTCTTTCTTAAGATAAAGAACATGTGCGTTGAGATATCAACGTTGGATCCTGATGAGCCCATTTCTGAAGCTAAGTTGAAGAGGCACATAGTTCACGGTTTGCGGAAGGAATATGTGG
The DNA here is from genome assembly GCA_039513925.1 of Platanthera zijinensis. Lineage (NCBI taxonomy): Eukaryota > Viridiplantae > Streptophyta > Magnoliopsida > Asparagales > Orchidaceae > Platanthera > Platanthera zijinensis. The sequence goes on from CM077094.1 coordinate 169,339,233, forward strand.
CCTTTGTGACTTCTATTCAAGGATGGGCGACTCAGCCATCCTTGCTAGAGCTGGAGAATCTTCTGGCGTCACAAGAGAGCTTGGCTAGATAGATGGCTGAGGTTACAATCTCTAAAGGAGGTAGTGGGGATCTCTTCACTGATAAGAAGAAGAATAGATGGGTGATAAAGAAGAAGAGTGTTATTGAGGATAAGCCTTCAACTTTCTATCAGCAAGAGAGGAGTGTTGCTCCTAAGAAGAACTGGAAGAAGGAATTGAAGTGCTACAGGTGTAATCAGCCAGGTCACTCTAAACACGACTGCAAGGTCAAGCTGCAGCCTGGGCATGTTGCAGATAAGGAGGGAGCTGGTTCCAGTGCTGAGGAGGCCGGATGGGGAGGAGCTTTTCTGACGGGCACGTGTGTCCGTGCTCTTTCCAATGTCGACTACCAAGATGACTGGATAGTTGACTCGAGGTATGGTCATCACCTCACTAGAGACGAGTCGAAGTTCTCTAACTTCTGCAGGAAGCACGAGATCCTGAGAGAGCTCACTTGTGCCCATACTCCACAACAAAATGGAGTAGCGGAGAGGAAGATCTGTCATTTGACGGAAACCTGCAAGTGCTGGCTTCATACAAAGGGCATTCCCATGTGCTTTTGGGTAAAAGGAATGACCTGCGCAACCTATGTCATCAATCAGATGCCTCTAAGTCTGATCAACATGAAGTCTCATGTTGAAATGATGTTCAAGGAGAAGCCTAGCGTGGAACACCTTCAGGTGTTTGGATCAACCTACTACGTACACGTCCCGGATACTCAGAGGACCAAACTTGATGCAAAGGCAAGGAAACTTGTCTTTGTGGGCTACGATGAGCGGAAGAAGGGATGGAAGTGTATGGATCCTGCGACAAGGAAGTTCGTTGTATCAAGAGACGTTATCTTTGATGAATTGACGTCGTATGGAGGTGGCTCTGTTGAGCTGCAGGAGAGCAGTGTTGATGAAGGGCAGAAGGAGACTGCTGATGATCTTTAGGTAGAGCTGCATGTGTCACCAGGAGCTCCAGGTGTTTTAAGCTCTAGGGCAGAGGCTTCTGGTTCAGGAAGCAGGGGGAGCGATGCTCTGAGTATGCATGAGAATGGAGCTGGTTCTGAAGAAGCAGCGGAGGTGGTGAGCAAGGAGCAGACTCTTTGGAGATCGAAGAGGACCATCAAACCACCAGCTCGTTATTGCGAAGGGAACACGATGAGCTTTGTCTCTTGTTTCTTCGCAGGCCCCCTGGATGAGCGGGAGCCTTCTAGCTTTAATGAAGCCACTGGAGTCAAGGAGTGGGAAAATGCTATGGAAGAGGAGATGATTGCCCTCAAGAAGAATGAGACCTGAGATCTTGTTCTCAAGGTTGATGGCATTACTCTTGTGACTTGCAAGTGGGTGTATAAGCTGAAGAAGAATGCAGATGGGAGCATCGAGCCGTACAAGGCTCGTATTGTACCTCGAGGATTTCCACAACAGTACGGCGAAGAATATGAAGAGACGTTTAGTCCCATGATAAAGATGACTTCAGTTTTGGTGGTGATGGTCTTGGCTGCTTGTCAGGGCTGGAAGATGTGGCAGCTAGACGTAAAGAACGTCTTTCTTTACGGGGAAATTGATAAAGACATCTTCATAGATCAGCCACTGAGAAACGTATCTAAAGAACATCCGTACTACGTCTATAATCTCCGGAAAGCCCTTTATGGATTGAAGCAGGCTCCTCGAGCCTGGTATTGGAAGATTGCAGAATACCTCCAGATCTGCGGTTATCTTGCTTCAAATTCAAACTCGAGCTTGTTCGTCAAGAAGAAGGGAGAGCTTCTGGTTTTGGTGTTGTTGTACATGGATGACATGATCATCACGAGAAACTCCAAGGAAGAGGTAGCTAGGCTCAGGGCAGAGCTAGCTATAAGATTCGAGATGAAGGACTTGGGTGAGTTCAACCATTTCCTTAGACCCGAGGTGGAGAGGAAAGAGAACGACATACTTGTAATGCCCCAAAATCGCATCGCGAGGTTAAACGAGGTTGGGGTGCGTTTAGGGAGTGTGGTCTGCGGATATCATTTTAGGCTAGGGTTTTTATATAAAACCTAACCTAACCCTCCCCCCTCGCTCAGCCGCTTTTTCCCTCTCCCTCCCGATCTCTCCCTCTCGCTCTCTTTCTCACTCGACGAAACCGACGAAGCATGAAAGTGAGGGGATAAGATACTTACTACTCTAGAGGGGGGTGAATAGAGTATTCAAAAAGAAAGAGACTCTAAACACTTCTCTTAGAGCTATTTGCGGAATAGAAAGATAAAAGCTTTAAACCTATAGCCTAATAGAGTGTAGTGAATAAAAGGAGAAGCTAATTGAAGTTTCAGTTGAGCTTTTATCCTAACAACAGCAATTAGCAACCTAGTTAAAACTATCACAGCTACAGTGCATTAATTAAAATAAGCAACCAGACAACACAAGTGTTTTATAGTGGTTCCCCAATTGGGTACATCCACTCTTCTACCACCCTGGTAGGAATCCACTACAGGTTTTTGATCAGGTGCCCTGCCACTAGTAGATCTGCTTCAGGTAGATCTAAAGACCCTTCAGGCTTTTGATCAGGTGCCCAAAAACCAAACACAGGTTTTTGATCAGGTGCCCTGCCACCAGTAGTTCACTTTTAAAGGGAGTAATAACCCTTTTATAAGGAGGTTAAAAGAAGGATTAAAAATGTCTTCTCTGTGTTCAGAGAAGCTAGTGGATTGCTCTAAGAATATCAAAGCTCCCCCTGGCTTAGAGAATGTCCAGGAAGAAGCTTTGCTTCAGGGTGCAGGATCTCCAGATTGCTTTGAATATCTTTCTGATGCAGCCTCGAAGAAGACTCAAGATTTTGATGAATGTTCTTCTTCAATAGCTTTTGCAATCTGGGAGGTTTGCAGCAATGATGTTCAACAATCTGGGAAGGTTCTTCTTCTTGAAGGCTTGAACTCTGAGTATTGGTTTTCCTGAAGACAGGATGAACTCCGGAAGAAGAAGAAGAAAAACTTTTCTTTCTCTTGAGAGTTCTAGTTCTGTATCAGTTGTTAGAATATTCTGGGTTGTATATATTTTGAATTCAGCCGACTGCACTGCTAATATAGAGACCTCTCTTCTTTTAATAATACCTCGAGCCCTGCACTTAAAAAATCTTTCCAAATAATACAATAAATCAAATAAGGAAACTGCAGCTATAATCTTTTCTGTCATTCCCAAAAAGGAATTAAGGATATTAAAAATATCCTATCAATTTGACTTTACAAATTAGCACAGGAAACAAAGCATAACAACTATATTACGGCTGTAAAGAATCCACGATTTCCTCTAATAAAACAAACGACTTTATTCTGCCAAAACTCTTAATTAATGCATAAGGAGTATTGCAAATAAGCAAAAGAGTATAAGCGTTAAATTAAGCAGAATATCCTGAATAAAATGTCTTAAATAAGAGAAAATAAAACAAGGGATCAAATGAAATGAATATTGATAATAGCAGACATAAATCGTCGACCATAGATCGAAGATCGTCGATCTGAACAAGAAGATCGTCGACCTGAAGAAAAACTGTCTTAACAGAGATCGTCGACCAAGGCTACACGATCGTCGATCTGAATAAGCAGATCGTCGAGCCCACTTCAGAGTTCATATAACTCTGAGATCGTCAGTCATCAATCGAAGATCGTAGAGCGAGATTCGACTATCGTCAAACACATTTATACTTAACCAATTTTCATTTCTACCCTTTCTCAACTAATCTTTCTGGGTCTATTCTAACCTAACCTAAGGTAGACTAACTTTTAGTCTAACCATTGACCATAGATAATTCTTGGGTAAATTAAGCCTAATTGAGATGGCATTGCCCAAATCAAAACTAAGGAACCAACAATCTCCCCCTATTTGGGTGATGTCACTCAAACAACAAAAAATTTAGTACAAACAGATAAGAATAAAAAAACATCAATAGATATATCATCAAACATATTTGAATAAATCAGATAATCAAAACAAATATCACAATTATTTATTAACAGAATCTGGAGGGGGAATAGAAGTAGCAGAAGAGAAAATGATTTTTCTCTGAGGATCATATGCATCCTTCTTAGATAACTTCAAGTCCTGCTCTCCAATAATCTTTTGTTCTCCAGCTTTAGGCAGAACAGCTTCAGGATGTCTTCCCATGTACTTTGAAGCATCAAAAACTTCTGAACTAACTTGGAATTTATCCAATTCTTTCTTTCTGTACTTTGACATTGTAGATAATCCTGAGATATCTTGACCTTCAGCTTTAGCTTTTCTGATTTGAGCAGCTCCCGCGCTAATTCTAGAAGTCTAGCCATTTTGAAATTAAGATCAAGCTCTAGACTTTCATAAGTATTTTCATCAGCTGGATCCAATGGATTTACAGTCTTAAATTTTACTGATTGAGCTAGAAAACTCTCAGATTGCTCTTGAGATGGCTTGACATTTTTTGGCTCTTGAATCACAAGGTTAGATGGAGGAACACATTCAGCACACTTCTTGCTTGAGTTATCAGAGTATATAACTATTTTTCCTTTGTCATCTAATGGCTTAGCTTGAGCTGGTTTCTCCTTTGGAGGTGAAACTTTTCTTTTGGGAGGAGACCTAGGAGCTTGAGGAGGGGAGAAGGTTGGTTGTTGATATACAACTTCCTTTACATGCTCTCTTGGAATATTTGAATGTCTAGACTGCCTCTGATTATAAGAATTGCTGGGAGGAGGCTGTCTACCCTTCCTTTGATAGATATATGATTGATTTGGTCTGGCAGGAGGAGCAGAAGATCTGGGAGCTACATTGCCTGATGCACCAGTAGAGGGAGGAGGAGGAGGAGGACCTCTCTGAATCCCCTTGGGAGGAGGAGAGTTCTTCCTGCTTTTCTTCCTTGCTTTCTGGGCATTTTTGGAATACCACATCCAGGCCTCAAAGCTTTTAGACTTAGGATCAATCCCTTTCAGAATATAATAGGGAACATCATGGTCTGGGTTTGAAGGAGCTGGAGCTACAGCCTTCCTCTTATTTTGAGCAATCTTTTTCTTTTCTTATTTCCTTCTGAGTCATTAGAATCCTCATCCTCATCCTCAGAATGTGAGGACTGAGGTTTTGCATATAGATCATCAATATCTTTTATCAAAGCTTCCTCTTTTTCTTTAGCTTTCTGAAAAACTTTTTCTCTTTCTTCTTCTAAGATATCTTGAGCCATAAGAGAATCCAAGTCTGGACCTGGGGTGTCATCCCAGACAGTAGAGGGCACAGGTGATTCAACAACTACAACTTCTGGAACAATTTCTGGAGCAGCAACTGACACAGCTTCATCTCGTCTAGCAGATTCAAGATTTTCCTTAACAGCATTATCTGAAGATTCCACTAAAGTCCACTTAACTTCCAAGAAGGAGGTAATAACTCCTTCTAGATATCTGGCAATGACAGGAGCGGAAAGCTCCTCAAAACAGAACTTGAAAGCAGAAGTTGCTTCAGCTATAGTTTCAGAAATAATGAAACTATCTAAAATCTGAAGGCCTATTGGTCTTTGATAGCACACAATGGCCTGAAGGGGATCAAACACACAAGGGGTGGACTGACTGATATAACAGTCTCCACAGGATGAGAGTGAAGACTCATCATCTAAATCCAGAAATGCATCCAGTTCATCTTCAAGAACTACTGGAGCATCTACAACTATCATCTGCACTGTATCTGGAATGACTTCATCTAATTCTGGAACTGCATCTGAATACATTTCTAACTCCATTGCTGCTGGAGATTGCACAACAGGAAGAGCCTAAGCAGAGCCTGAAGCATCTTCATTGAGCATCTCCCCCTGCCTGGGTTCAGTGGGAACTAAACCCAGGCCCCTAGATGAAGAAGGGACTGAGAGGGCAGAAATGGAAGCAGCAAGAGATGAAATGGAGAGGGCAAGAGGTGCAATGGCTTCTGCTATCATGGTTTTGATGGATGGAGTAATTAGCTCCAGGATATTAGCAATGAATTCAGGTGTAATTTGGAATGATGGAGGATGATGGATGGAGGAACATCAGAAATGATGTTCTCCTGAACTGGAACAGGAGATGAAGTAAGCAGAGTGAACGTAGAATCTAAGTTGAGATTTGGTATCTCAGCTAGATGAGCTGGTGTTAGGGATGCAGATGGTGATGGATGGTTAACAGGAGATGAATGAATTTCAATGGAGGTGGATGGCAAGGAAGATGAAGGAGGAATTTCTTCATTAGGTTGGGGAGTGGCTTCAGAAGCCCATGTGCCCTCAGATGTTATAGGGGCAGACCCAGCCTTGAATGGTTTCTGAATAGTCCTTTTCCATTTAACAAACAAGGAAGGATCAATTCTTTTGCTGACATTTATTGCTGTAGGAGCAGAGCCTAACATCTGGGAAGCTTTCTTAGATAGAAAGAACCCAATCAACCTTCCTTGAGTCACCTCTTTCTTGTTATTCTTTTTCCTGATCAACTCAAATAGCAATCCAGCCCAGTTGATTGCTTTCTTATTCACTATAGCTGACATCAAAGCAAATTGTTGCATGTTGATGTTGTCGTGGGCTGAATGCTTTCCAAGCAGAACCTTTCCAACCAAATCAGTCAAAAACTTAAATCCAATAGATAAATTTACTTTCAAAAGCTTAGATGGAATGCATTCTGCATGTCCCATCTCTAGCAACATCCTACCATATTCAGCAGTATCTTGCTCATAATCATCTGATTCATTCTTTAACTCAAATATTTCAGTCAAAATTGCGGGAGTAAGAATTACCTCCACGCCGTTGATGGTTCCTTTCATCGCTTCGTCATCGGAAGAAGTATAAACCCATTCCTTTATCTCTGATAGATGGAATTTGATCGTTGTATACATAAGCTTCTTGAGTCCTTGGTCGTCGCATAACTGCAACATTTCTCTAAAAACTTGTTCGCAGTCACCGAAGGAATCAAAATCAACACTGAATCTGGCGTCAAACTTCATCACGGAAAGAGTCGCAGATGCAATCGCCATGGAATCGACGAGAAGAACTGAGACGAGAACAATCGCAAGAAGAGAGAGGAGAAAGCGCGGGACGAGAGCTCGAAACAATCCTGGAAGCAGAATACGAAAAGGCGAGCTCCGTCGACGATCTTCAGACCTAAATAGACGATCGATTTCAAATAAACTAGAGTCGTCGATCTCTGAATGAAGATCAAGAGAATCGGTCGTCGATCGTCGATCGATGACCGATTTCCGAAGTAGAGTCATCGATCATCGATCGACGATTTCTGTCTCTAAATGCAAAGAGCTATCGTAGACCGAGGGTCGACGATTTAGCTCAACCTGTTCGACTATCTTCGAACACCGTCCGACGATCTCAGAACAGATTTCAACTTAGCAGATTTTTACACTTAGTCAGATCCATTCATCATGCCTAGTTGATTCAAAAAGAATAGATGTTTCTGTTCATCTAAAGGCTTTGTGAATATATCACCTCTCTGAAGATCTGTGGGTATAAACTCGAGATTTATTTTATTCTTGTCAACACAGTCTCTAAGAAAATGGTGTTTAATGTCTATGTGCTTAGTTCTAGAATGGTGTATATGATTTTGTGCTATGGAAATAGCACTGGTACTATCACACATAATTTTGGTGTTTTTGTGTGTGTACCCATAATCCAAGAGTTGATTCTGAATCCACAGTATCTGCGAACAGCAACTAGCAGCTGCTATATATTCAACCTCTGCAGTTGAGGTTGAAACAGAAGCCTGCTTCTTGCAAAACCAAGAGACTAATCTCTCACCTAGGAACTGACAAGTCCCTGAGGTGCTCTTCCTATCAACTCTATAGCCAGCATAGTCAGCATCTGAGTATCCAATCAACTCAAATTCTGATTCAGCTGGGTACCAAAGTCCTAAATTAGGGCATCCCTTCAAGTATCTTAAAATTCTCTTGAGAAGAGTCAAGTGAGATTCCTTGGGGTTGACCTGAAATCTAGCACAGAGGCATGTGACAAACATTATATCAGGCCTACTTGCAGTTAGATATAATAGGGAATCAACAATGGACCTATACTTTTTCTGATCAACAGGCTTGCCCTTTTCATCAGAATCAATAACTACATTAGTAGTCATAGGAGTGTGCATTGCTGAAGCATCTGCCATCCCAAACTTCTTTACCAATTCCTTGACATATTTAGATTGGGAGATGAAGATGTCATCAGCATATTGTTTCACTTGGAGACCAAGGAAATAAGACAGCTCACTCATACTACTCATCTCAAACTTAGAGTGCATTAGGTCTGAGAACCTTTTGCATAGTTTAGGATAAGTGGAACCAAATATAATATCATCCACATAAATTTGAACTGACAGGATCTTGTCCTTATGGTGCTTAATAAAAAGGGTTCTATCAACTATGCCTCTAACAAACTTATGTTCTAATAGGAAACTAGTTAAAGTCTCATACCATGCTCTAGGAGCCTGCTTAAGTCCATACAGAGCTTTTTGTAACTTAAAAACATGTGAGGGGTGAGTTGAAGAAGTGAAACTTGGGGGTTGTTCAACAAACACCTCTTCCTTTAGCTCTCCATTCAGGAATGCACTCTTTACATCCATTTGGAATACCTTAAACTTCATGTAGGCTGCATAGGCTAGAAAGATCCTTATTGACTCTAGCCTTGCAACAGGAGCAAAAGTTTGATCATAATCTATGCCTTCTTCCTGTCTGTAGCCCTGTGATACAAGCCTTGCTTTATTCCTTATAATAATTCCTTGAGCATCTAACTTGTTTCTAAACACCCATTTAGTGCCTATAACCAGTTGGCCTTTTGGTCTTGGAACCAAATTCCAAACTTTGCATCTTTCAAACTGATTTAGCTCCTCTTGCATAGCAATGATCCAGTGGAAATCTTGCTCAGCATCTTTTATGGTTAGAGGCTCAATCTGTGAAAGAAAACAAGCAATCATCACATCTTGACTTAGTTTATGTCTAGTTTGCACACCAGTTGAAATGTCTCCAATCACTTGAGATGTAGGATGATCTCTAAGTGTGACATAATCAGTTGGTGGTATGTGATCTTCAACAGCAGTTGGAATAAATTCCTCAGGTGGAATTAGATTGACTTTTGGTAGAGTTGCAATCACTTTTACTTGGTCTTCATCACTGTCTGAATCAACTATCTGAAGAGTTGGTTGAGGTTGAATCTCCTGAGTGAGTTTCAGCTCATCCAAATTTTTGCATAAGTCAGGTACCTGCAAAGAGTTATTGGAAGAAGTTTCCTTCTCTCTATAAAACATGTTAGTTTCATCAAAAGATACATGTACTGACTCTTCAATTTTCAATGTGGATTTATTAAATACCCTATAAGCTTTGCTTACTTGGGAATATCCTAGAAAGATTCTCATTGAAGTCTTTGCTTCAAACTTTCTAATGTAGTCTTTGTTATTGTTGTGAATGTAAGCTACACAGCCAAAAATTCTAAAATAATCTATTTTAGGTTTCTTTTCTTTAAGCAATTCATATGGAGTCTTCCCCTTTAGTTTATGTATCAGACTCCTATTCAGTACATAGTTAGCTGTGCTAACTACTTCTGCCCAAAAGGATAGAGGCATATTAGCATCTGCTAACAATGTTCCTGCAGCTTCAATCAGGGTTCTGTTTTTCCTTTCAACTACCCCATTTTATTGAGAAGTTCTAGGAGCAGAGAAGCTATGTCTGATACCTTCTTTCTCACAGAATTCTTGCATAAGAAGAGATTCAAACTCAGTACCATGATCACTTCTGATCAAGGCAACTTGAGTAGAGTACTCAGTCTGTATACAAAGTAGAAAATCTGTAAGAACTTTAAAGTTATCAGATTTAGTTCTCAAGAAGAACACCCAAGTGAACCTAGAGTAATCATCTACAATCACTAGGGTATAGAATTTCCCTCCTAGACTTTGTACAGCTATTGGACCAAAGAGATTCAAGTGCAATAGGTACAGGATTCTAGGTGAATCACTTTTATTTACAGCTTTGAAACTATTTTTAGTTTGCTTGCCTAGTTGACAAGCCTTGCATATGCCTTCCTTCTTGTAGGGGCAAGAGGGCAAACCTCAGACAAGATTGTATTTAGATAACCTATATATATTCTTAAGGTTAACATGACCTAGCCTTTTATGCCACAAATTATTATTGCTACTCACCTCATTAAATAAACAATTTTCAAAAGAGGTGGATTTAAAATCTACAAGATAAATATTTCCTTGCCTAATGCCTACTAATACAATTTTATTATTCAAGGTAATATTGCACAGAGTATTAGAAAACCAAACTTGATAGCCAGCATCACAAAGCTGACTTACAAAAATAAAATTGTGCTTCGGTCCTGTGACATAAGCTACCTTCTTGAAAGTCACTGACCCTATGGTGAATTACCATATCCTTCAGTCTGACCACAGCTGGAATCACCAAAGACCACCTTTGGTCCTAACTTGGCTTTGAAGCTTGACAGGTTCTCTTTGTTTTCGGTCATATGCTTGGAGCATCCACTATCCAAATACCACTTGTCCTGAGTGATAGGATAGGTCTTCACCTGCAATAAGATAAATTAAACATTGTGGACCCAGGTAACCTTGAGTCCATTGTTCTTCACATAGGAAAAACTAGAAATAAAAGAGTATGCAGGTTCAGGGTGATATCCTAAGGGATGAGATCTCCTAGGTGGGATAATCCAATTTGAAAATAGATTAGCAGACCTAGGGTTGCTATTAAACTTATTGTTTCTGTAAGCATTGTTGTGATTCTGGAAATTTAGTTCTGATCGTCGATCGATGTTCGACGATCGGTACCCGGATCGTCGATCTTGGTTCACAGAAAAGGATTCTGGATTCCACGATCGTCGATCTCTGTTCGACGACTCAGGCTAAGATCATCGATCCCTCATTGCTAAGTAGTTATACCCAGCAAGTGAGTTCAGAGATCGTCGATTGTTGTTCGACGATGGGTGCAGCGATCGTCGATGGCGTTCGACGATTTTTGTATTTTTATGAATTTTTGTTTCCTTTTGTCTCTCTTAATCTTATTTAAAGCTTTCTTAGCCTTTTGAATAACCTCAGTGTTGTGTATTCCTTTTTCAGAAACAAACTTTACTTGAGTAGATAGATTGTATTCAAGGAGCAATGGGGGTTCACTAGAGGAGGCACCTAAGCCTAACTTATTGTTGCATGTCCTAGTGTTGGCAGTGCTTGTGATTTCTAGCAACTTAAGGCTTCTTCCATTAAGCGAATCCTCTAACCTCTTAGCTTTAGCTAGTTCTAATTTAAGAAATTTAATTTCTTCAGATGATCTAGTGAGTTCAGATTCTAACCTAATGTTTTTATTAGATAGAGATTCTGATCCAGCTAGTTTATCTCTAAGCAACTTAATCTCCTTTTCTGAGCTAAGTAAATCTAGGCAAAGAGTTTTAAATTCATGCTTAAATTCATCAGTAGTAAAATCATAAGATGCAATTACCTGGTCTTCATCAGATAATTCATCCTCCTCATCTTCAGTCATCTCTGCAGCTGAGTTACTGTTGCGGGCATTAATTGCCATAAGGCAAATCTCCTTAGCTTTCTTCTCTTCTTCATCATTTTCAGTGGAGCTGGAGGAAGAAGTGTCTTACTCAGTATCACTCCAGGTCTTTGCAATAAGACCTTTCTCTTTCTTCTTATATTTGTGAGAAGATGTCTTGGAGTAGTGCTTCTCATGTTCCTTTTCTTTTCTCCTTTCCTTATGCTTTGTCTCTGGACACTCAGGGGGAATGTGTCCAGGCTTCCTGCATCCCTAACAAATAATTTCTTTATATGGGGTTTTATCATACCTTGGCTTGTCATCATATTTTGATGACTTCCTTCTGTTGTCCTTTCTGCCTATCTTGTAGAACCTCTTGGCAAAGAGTGTCATCAGTTCTTCATTTGATTGAGTCACTTTGGACTCATCATCAGCCTTAAGAGCAAGGGTTTGCTCTTTCCTTGTTGGAGTAGGTGCTTTAGCTTCAGCTTCAGCTTCCCTGGTCTTCAGTACTTGCTCAAATGATTTGAGCTTGCCAAGGAGAACTTCAGTTGAGATCTCTGTTGTACTTCTGGACTCCTTGATTGGCTAGATTCTGAGATCTCATGTGCTGGGGAAGCACATCAGTATTTTATCATTGACTTCTGTCAATGTAATCTCCTTATCAAGTGTCCTCAGCTCATTGATAATGGTGATGAGCCTTGTGTACATGGCTTCTACTGTCTCAGCCTCTTTCTTCTTGAAGTTCTCATATTAGGATATGAGATTGGACCTTCTGTCCTTTCTCTCATCAGCTGAACCAACTACAATCTGATTCAGTGAGACCCACATGGCTTTTGCTGAGGTGCAATCAGCCACTTTCTGGAATGTCTCATCAGACATAGTCTGAGCCAGAATATTCATAGCTTTGGCATCAGCTATCTTGGCCTTCCTGTAATTTTCATTATAGTCAGGAGGTGGCACTGCACTAAGACTTACAGATGTTGTAGCAATAGTTGCAGCAGGTGGTGTTGGTGGCCCTGTTAAGATAGAAGAAAAAATATCTTCATCAATAGAGTTCATATAAAGTCTGATTCTTGCCTTCCAGATGCCAAACTTGGCTAAGCTGCATACTGGAGGTCTGGTGCTAGAGTAATCTTTGTACTGGGCCATGAATCTACTATGAGTGTATATGGTATCAAAATATCTTATCACAAGATTTTATGGTTCAGGTGTTAGCCTGTTCAACCAATCAACCTCCCTCTGATACCAATTGAAAGTGAGGGGATAAGATACTTACTACTCTAGAGGGGGGATGAATAGAGTATTTAAAAAGAAAGAGACTCTAAACACTTCTCTTAGCGCTATTTGAGGAATAGAAAGATAAAAGCTTTAAACATATAGCCTAATAGAGTGTAGTGAATAAAAGGAGAAGCTAACTGAAGTTTCAGTTGAGCTTTTATCCTAACACAGCAATTAGCAACCTAGTTAAAACTATCACAGCCACAATGCATTAATTAAAATAAGCAACCAGACAACACAAGAGCTTTATAGTGGTTCCCCAATTGGGTACATACACTCTTCTACCACCCTGGTAGGAATCCACTACAGGTTTTTGATCAGGTGCCCTGCCACCAGTAGATCTACTTCAGGTAGATCTAAAGACCCTTCAGGATTTTGATCAGGTGCCCAAAAACCAAACACAGGTTTTTAATCAGGTGCCCTGCCACCAGTAGTTCACTTTTAAAGGGAGTAATAACCCTTTTACAAGGAGGTTAAAAGAAGGATTAAAAATGTCTTCTCTGTGTTCAGAGAAGCTAGTGGATTGCTCTGAGAATATCAAAGCTTCCCCTAGCTTAGAGAATGTCCAGGAAGAAGCTTTGCTTCAGGGTGCAGGATCTCCAGATTGCTTTGAATGTCTTTCTGATGTAGCCTCGAAGAAGACTCAAGATTTTGATGAATGTTCTTCTTCAGCAGCTTTTGCAATCTGGGAGGTTTGCAGCAATGATGTTCAGCAATCTGGTAAGATTCTTCTTCTTGAAGGCTTGAACTCTGAGTATTGGTTTTCCTGAAGACAAGATGAACTCCGGAAGAAGAAGAAAAACTTTTCTTTCTCTTGAGAGTTCTAGTTCTGTATCTGTTGTTAGAATATTCTGGGTTATATATATTTTGAATTCAGCCGACTGCACTGCTAATATAGAGACCTCTCTTCTTTTAATAATACCTCGAGCCCTGCACTTAAAAAATCTTTCCAAATAATACAATAAATCAAATAAGGAAACTGCAGCTATAATCTTTTCTGTCATTCCCAAAAAGGAATTAAGGATATTAAAAATATCCTATCAATTTGACTTTACAAATTGGCACGGGAAACAAAGCCTAACGGCTATATTGCAGCTGTAAAGAATCCACGATTTTCTCTAATAAAACAAACGATTTTATTCTGCCAAAACTCTTAATTAATGCATAAGGAGTATTGCAAATAAGCAAAAGAGTATAAGCGTTAAATTAAGCAGAATATCCTGAATAAAATATGTCTTAAATAAGAGGAAATAAAACAAGGGATCAAATGAAATGAATATTGATAATAGCAGACATAAATCGTCGACCATAGATCAAAGATCGTCGATCTGAACAAGCAGATCATCGACCTGAAGAAAAACTGTCTTAACAGAGATCGTCGACCAAGGCTACACGATCGTCGATCTGAATAAGCAGATAGTCGAGCCCACTTCAGAGTTCATATAACTCTAAGATCGTCGGTCATCAATCGAAGATCGTAGAGCGAGATTCAACTATCATCGAACACATTTATACTTAACCAATTTTCATTTCTATCCTTTTTCAACTAACCTTTCTGGGTCTATTCTAACCTAACCTAAGGTAGACTAACCTTTAGTCTAACTATTGACCATAGATAATTCTTGGGTCAATTAAGCCTAATTGAGATGGCATTGCCCAAATCAAAACTAGGGAACCAACAGAGCAGAGCTCTGATCGGCTGCCGCTGACGAGCCCCGATCGGCCGCCGCTGACGAGCCACGCCTCCCTCTCTCCCGATTCCTTCTACGCCGACCTACAGGAAGGAGGAGCTGATCCTTTTCCTTCTCTCCTGTCGTCGTCTGAAGGCGGGCCCGAGCCCGAGCGCCACTCCCATCGCCATTGGAAGGAGCAGAGTCGATCCTCCGACTCCTCCCCCTCCTCTCCCGTCGCAGCTAGAAAGGGTCGAGCCGCCTTTTCTTGTCCCAGCCGCCACTAGTAAAGGGGGAAACCCGATCCCTTCCTCGTCCTTGTCCCGGCCGCCGCCGGCTAGGGTTGAGGTCGTGACCGACCTCCCTCCCTTCTTGGCCGACCAAGAGGGTTAGGGCTGGGTTTACGCTTGTGGGAGGAGGCCTTTCAGAGTTGTTGGTGGTGAGCAACTCGTGTTGGAGCTCGAATCGGCATGTGAAAGCCGGATCCGTGCGTCGACAGCCGCTGCGAAGACCGTTCATGACCAAGCCATGCCTCAGAAACGCGCATCAAGGGTAACGACTTTTTTTCTTGGGCAGGTGAAGCCCTTAATTAGCATATTTGCATGGAAGCCCCTCTCCACCGACGAGTGGGGGAAGGGTGATCTCCGACAGGTTGATGTTTACATCCCCTCTATTAATTGCATTAGTACTCGGAAGCACGAGTACGGTTTAGGCATGTTGTGTGAAGCCCATCCGGACATGTTGGTCTGGATTGGTGATGTTCTGGGGTTCCCGAAGAAGACTCCGTAGAAGTTGAATATTTCGGAATGGGGGTCTGCCCGGGACGGCAGTTAGTACTGGAGGTTTGCGCTAGGAAACACCCTAATGTTTCCACAAAGTCGTTGGATCGTCGGCATTAACTCCCGGGGAGTTTTGTCGTGTTTGTGTGAAGCCCGTCTCTCGGAGACCGTAGGGCAAATGTGTGGAGTTGTGTGCCTTTAGTGCGTAACTCCGGTGGCCGCGAGTTCCACTCTTGTTACATAACAATCGGTTATGTAGGCGATAACAGGCAAGGGGAGGTTGACCCGCGTCGTGCGTGTTGGATATGCCGATTTGAGCAACGGGCTTGACTGAACTGTACCTGTACTATGTGATGTAGTTCGACTACCTAAGGAAATTGGTGTGTTGCTACAGGCATAGGAGAGAGTCGAGGACCTTGAGTCACGGCTAACGAATGCTCAATGTATTGTCATTCAGTCCAGGACTGAGAATGGTGGTGGGACCTGGGGAAGTCCGGTACACCGTTAAGGTGCCCTGAGTGCACGAGACGTTGGGCCGGTCACGCCAACGTTTGTAATGATTGGTGCTTAAATGACACATTTTAGCTTTGTGTGATTATGATAATCCACTTGCAGGGAAGAAGCACCGCCACCCCGAGAAAGGGGTGGGGTCATTATAATTTGGTCAGCTCTTGCTGACTGTTGCTTTGTTTGTCACCGCTTGGTGGAATGTTTGCTTGCAGGTGCTGCGGAGTCAAGCGGAAAATAGCGGGCTGAAGCCCTTCTTGCTGAGCTGGCCCTCGAAGGCCCAATTGTTTGTTTAGTTGTTTTTCATGTGTTGTCGGTGATGTAAACCTTAGTTGTCAACCTAAATCACCTAGAGGGGGGTGAATAGGTGAGGTCTGCGTAATTTTGCGGAATAAAAAATTGTAAGATCGATGCGCAGAAAGTAACCAAGCAAGCCACAGAGAACACAGGATTTATAGTGGTTCCCCAACCTTGGGTACATCCACTCTCACCTCACCAATCTAGTAAATCACTAGACTTGGCTACTCCACTATCTCGGATCAAAACGATCCTACAACTCGGAACAACGTTCCTACAAATCTCGATCCAAACAGGATCTACACTCGGAAGAAAACCTTCCTACAAACTCGGAGAAAAACTCCTACAGAACTCGGAGTCAAGACTCCTACAAGAATAAAAGGTTGTATACGGAAATACAAACGAGAACTATTCAGATCTGGATCTTCAACTGTCTTCTTCTTTGAGAACTTTTGGCTTGATCAGAAATTATTGAAGTTGACTTGAAGGAGATCCTCAGATCTGAAATACGGAATCACCTCGATCAAGAGAAAGATCAAAGATCGAAGAAGCGCGGAATGATCGAGTGATTCTCCTTGTGTCTGGATCGCTGGAGAATCAGAGATCTGAAGCAGTGGCGCAAAAACGACGATCCAGAAATCCTTCCGAAAATAGTAATGGCGGCGGCGTGAAGATTAGGGTTTTCGGGATTTCTCTTTCTTGAAATAATAATCTCTGTAATAACTTCTTATCTGAATTTCTGTAACGGAGAAGACCGACGACGAAGAAGATGAACAGTGTATTGTCGGCGTGAACTTGTCGGCTTCCCGATGTCGGCGATAAAATCAGATTCAGAATTCTTTTTTTTTTCTTCTTAGGGTTTGTCGACTTGACAAGACTTATTTATAGGATTTCTGTAACGGTCAAATCCTTAACCACGTACACGTGGACCAATCATATTAGAGAAATGAAATAATCCGAATAATCTGGACTTAGAAATATTCTGGACAAACACAGATATACACGAGTGACAGAATAGCTACTCGAGTAAGAGAAGTAACTACTCGAGTACATGAGGACATACTCGAGTCCAGTAGTTAGAAAATAATTCTGAGCTGGAAGAAAGGATATACTCGAGTACTTGGCTGGACTACTCGAGTATATACATGAGCTACTCGAGTATAGAAACTTAACTACTCGAGTATTTACAGATCTACTCGAGTACTTGACTTTGGTCTACTCGAGTCTGCAAACTAACATACTCGTGTAAAGGAAATCTACTCGTGTATTATAGTGCCTACTCGAGTATGTACTAACCTACTCGAGTATAAGGAAGAATCTGAAGACTCGAGTATGTCCTTTGGATTACTCGAGTACTAAGTTACTTACTCGAGTATATGAAGCTATCTACTCGAGTATGTAGACTTAGAAAAATTTCTTCCTTGAGAACTCATTTCTCCTACTAAAGATCAGCAACACTTCAAGGTTCCATTTGTCCATGTGCTTGTGAAATGAAGTGCATCCCAATAGAGAGGCTACACATGAGTCAACACCCTGGATCACACAATGAGGGATTACATTGTATGGTCCTGTGTTAGGTGACCCATTGTAGACTGACATTGGTCTACACTTGGCAATATAGTCCTGTAAACACAACTTAAACAAGGCATCAAATACAACTGCAATTCACCTTAGTTTTAGGAGGACTTCTTCAAATTAAGGTCATTGTGGAAACAAGACCCAACAGCCGGCCTGCATGTCGATGTTTGCAAACATTTTTATTTGGGTTAAATACTATTGATGTAAGGCCTTAAGGCCAGATTTGTTGTCATTGTATTTCATTCCTATTGTGGTTAGTGGACATTCGCTTTTGTGCGTGGTTTTTGTTTTAATCCTTTTATTCTTCCGCTAGAATGCAACTCTATGTTATGATGCGTTTTCAAAATGTTATGGGTTTATGGTTTCCTTTAGTAACTCTTCCGTTTGTCTATTTCATATGACGTGGGGCCCCGACCGGACCTTCTGTTATATTATTCGAGACGGATAGAGGGTGTTACAATTTGGTGTTGGGATTTGTCTCCACAATGCCTCAGATTTGTAGGAGGTCAGACCTTGAACTAAGATGAATTAAGGTGTATTTGATGCTGTGTTTAAGTTGTATGTGTGCAGGTTCTAATTGCCAAGTGTATACCAATGTCAGTCTATAATGGGTCACCAAACACAGGACCATACAATGTAATTCCTCATTGTGTGATCCAAAGTGTTGGCCCATGTATAGCCTCTCTATTGGGATACACTTCCTTCATGCACTTGGATTGATGGACAGAAGCATTGGAGCAAATTTCCTCTTAGAATTTTCCTAAGTCTTTTATACTCGAGTATTTCCTTGTAATACACGAGTAAGTATATTGATACTCGAGTAAGTGCTTTATGATACTCGAGTATATACTCTGATACTCGAGTATATCTCCTGATACTCGAGTAAGTATATTGATACTCGAGTAAGTGCTTTATGATACTCGAGTATATACTCTGATACTCGTGTAAGTATGTTTATACTCGAGTAAGTATTTTCTGATACTCGAGTAAGTCTGTTGATACTCGAGTATATCTTCTAATACTCGAGTAAGTATGTTTATACTCGAGTAAGTATTTTCTGATACTCGAGTAAGTTTGTTGATACTCGAGTATATCTTCTAATACTCGAGTAAGTCTGTCTATACTCGAGTAAGTGTTTTCTGATACTCGAGTAAGTCTGTTGATACTCGAGTATATCTTCTGATACTCGAGTAATTTCTTCCATACTCGAGTAATTGACTCTGATATAAACATTTCTCAGTTATATTTTCTATACTCGAGTTTAGCCTTTTTGATACTCGAGTATATCGTCTTGATACTCGAGTATACCTTTCTATTACTCGAGTATACACTTCTGATACTCGAGTATACCATTCTTGATACTCGAGTAATTCTTTCTTCTCTCCTGTAATTCTCTCTTTCTATACTCGAGTATACTGCCTCTTGCTACTCGAGTAATCCATCTCTCCATACTCGTGTATATCCTCTATTACTCGAGTATCGCAGTCAACTTCTCCAGAATTATTCTAAGTCATTTTTCATCATAAGTAATTTGAATCTGTCAATTCTGATTGGTCCACGTGTCATCTTTAATCAATGTTATGACCGTTGGAACCCACCTATATATAGGTCTTTTCAGAAATGACTTTTCTAATCGTTATTACAGAAATATTCTTTTTAAGAAAGAAAAATTCCGTGAACCCTAATTCTCACGCCGCCGCCAGTGTTGCTCACGGGAAAAACTTTGGATCGCCGATCTTCGTCTTCAACGACTTTCTCTCCAGCGATCCAGACAAAGTGAATCACTCGATCTCGCCGAGCCTCAAATATTTCAGATCTCTCTTCTCGATCGAGGTGATTCTAGTTTTCAGACTCGTGGATCTCTCTCAGGTCATCTTCAACCTTTTTCTGATCAAGCCGAAGTTCCTGAAGAAGAAGACCGTCAAAGATCCAGATCTGAGATTGTTGTTTTGATTTTTATTTTCAAACCAAATTTCATTGTAGGAGATTCTTCTCCGAGACTTGTAGGAAGTTTTGTCTTCCGAGTTTTTGTAGATCCGTTTTGGGATCGAGATTTGTAGGAACGTGGTTCCGAGGTGTAGGATTGTTTTCAATCCGAGATAGTGGAGTAGCCGAGTCTAGTAATTTGCTAGATCGGTGAGGAAAGTGGACGTACCCAAGGTTGGGGAACCACTATAAATCTCTTGTCTTCTGTGATTGCTTGATATTTGCTGTGTTAGTTTTTAATTCCGCATTTGACACACATTTCACCTATTCACCCCCCTCTAGGTGATTTAGGCTAACAACTTAGACCTCTCAATTGGTATCAGAGGGAGGTTGATCGTTAAAAGGTTAACACCTTGATCTTATCCTTCTAAGTTGTTTTCTTGTAAAGTATCAAGCATGAGTAAGACCAAGGATTTTGCTAAACTCCCTATCTGCACCAAGAACAACTTTCCTATGTGGAAGGAAAGAGTAAAGTTCTTCATGGAAGCAGTAGATCCCCGGATCTTCATGATTGTTGAAGAAGGTCCCCACATTCCTATGACTGCATCCACCATAGATCCCACCAAGCAAGTTCCCAAGAAGCTGATGGATCTAGACAAGGATGAGATTGCACTTGTCTCTCTGGACAAGAAGGCTAAAAATATTATAGCAAGTGCAGTCGACGACTCAATGCTGCAGAATCTAATTCATTGCCAGTCTGCCAAGGAGATGTGGCAATCCCTTGTGACTCTAATGGAAGGTACAGAAGAAGTGAGGGATGATCGGAGATCCCTTCTGAATCAAAAGTATGAAGCCTTCCGGCAAGGTCATAAGGAAGCCATAGCTGACACCTTTGAGAACTTCTTCAAAATAGTAAATGGCCTAAGAGTGTATGGCCGTGTCTTCACCAACGGGGAACTCAATGACAAATTCTTAAGATCCCTAATCAAGGAATGGGATAATAAGGTATGTGCCATTCGGGAGTTTGGAAGGTTAGCTGAGACGGACCCGCAGAATCTGTTCGGAAAGCTTATGTCTTACGAGCTGCAAATCAACTCAAGAAAAGCTGAAGAAGAGACAAGCAGGTCTGCATCCAAGGAGAAATCTGTCGCTCTAAAGGCAGATAGCTCAAGGAAGATAAAAGCTAGCTCTCCTGCCCCAGTTCCTGAGGCTGATGAAGAAGAATCATCTGAGTCTAGCTCATCTGGCTCAGAACTATCTGATGGAGAGTTCTCCCTACTCTCAAGGCAGTTCAAGAAATTCTTGAACAAGAAGAAGCAATGGAGAGGCAAGGATGCCTCATATAGAAAGTCACGACATGACAGTGATCATCGGAAGAAAGGCTCAAGTAGCCATGACAGGTATAATCCTAAACCGAACAAACAGATTTCTACTGACATCATTTGTTATTGTTGCAACAAGCCAGGTCACGTCATCGCCGATTGCCCTCACAAAAAGAAAGAGGGTGGAAGAAGAGAGGAAAAGAAATCCTCACACTCCAAGAAGAGGACAGAGAGAAGCCTAGTAGCCAAGAAGAGCAAAACTCTCAGCGACTCTGACTCATCTGAGTCGAGTGAAGAAGAGGAAGCTTACTTTGGGCTCATGGCTCATTCGGATGATGAACATGTCCCCCAGTTTACTGGGGAGGTAAAATCTCACACTCCTCTCTCTGATTCTGAAAATGACAATGAGCAAGAGGGATATTCCTCTGAAGATGAATCTGAACTCATGGGACAGTATAAGGAACTACTCACCGCTTACGAGAAATGTCGTAGAATGGTGAGAAGTCAAGCCAAAGAGATCAATTCTCTACAGGCTAGTGAGAGCAACTTGAGAGAAGAAGTCAGTAGGACTAACTCTCTTCAAGAGAACCTAAATGAAGCTATGGAGGAATACAATAAAGCTCTCAAGCACCTCGACCTTAAAGAGGAAATCATCAAAGAACTGGAAAAACAGCTCGAGGCTGAAAAGAAGCTTGTTGAGAGCTTCTCTAAGCCTAAGACAGTTCTTCCAATCGTTGCTGAATTCTCTGCTAAGGCCAAGGGTGCTGGTTTAGGCCACATTGGGTCTTCTAGTAAATCCTCTAGGAGAAACAAGGCCAAGAGGAAGAATAAGGCTGCCTGGAAGGCTCTAGCTGAGGAAAAAGGGAAAGCTCCCTTGGAACCTGTTGTGTTCAAGAAAGTTATCTTTCCCACGAACGAACTCGATTATGAGTCCACCTATGGACACTTTTCTAGGCCGATCCCTGAGAAGCCTAAGTCAAGATACCAAGGTTGGACTCGTCCTCGTAACTTTGGCGAGAGTGTCTTCAAGGCACCTTATGAGGAGATTCAACTTCAAAGCTATGGACCTTATGCTCATGGTCATAACTTTAAGAAGACACCAAAAGTAAAACCCGTTGTAGAAAAGCCTATGAAAGAGAAGACTTCATGCAACTGCAATCATCATGAAGCCTCTTCCTCCAAAAGTAAGGCTCCTGCTAGACCTTCATTCCAGAAAGTCAAGCAGGACTACACAAGGCAAAGATACAACAGGTTCAACTGTTGGTGTTGTGGCAGAATTGGTCATTTTGCCAGTGATTGTTGGTTCAATCCTGAAAATGCTGCAACCCCTAAGGTTAGCAACGTGAGAGTGACCACTCATAAGGCTAATACTCGTAGGGGGAGTATTCTAACTCGAGACCAAGGACCCAAACTTGTTTGGGTTCCTAAGGCTAAATGATTGTAATTGCAGGTATGTCCAAAGGCCACCAAAATGCCAATCTGGTACTTGGACAGTGGATGTTCTCGGCATATGACCGGGACAAGGAGCCTACTACTAAACTACACCTCAGTCTGCGACGGACCAAAGGTCATCTTTGGAGGTTCAGATCGAGGAATCACTAAAGGCTATGGTATGATTTCTAACGGTAGCGTATCCTTCTCGAATGTAGCCTATGTTGAAGGATTGGAACACAATCTCATCAGCATAAGCCAACTATGCGACAAAGGATACGTAGTTGAATTTCATGCTGACAAGTGTTTGATAAAATCGGTTAACAATATGGAAACTATTTTATCAGGCACTCGAAGCAGAAATATCTTCTGTTTAAATTTTATTTGTATAGACTCTTCGACACCAGTGTGTCTTTTGGCAAAAAGTAGTGCATCTCTCGCTGACCAATGGCACAAGAGACTAGCACATATTAATTTCAAAACTATTAATAAATTATTCTCTCAAAACTTAGTGCGTAATGCACCCAAGGTCAAGTGCGTTACAGACAGTCCTTGTCACGCTTGTATCAAAGGCAAGCAAACAAGAAGCTCGTTCAAAAGCATAATAGGCAAGGATTCCAATAGAAGTTTACAGCTTCTTCATATGGACTTGTTTGGTCCACTGCAAGTTAGAAGTTTGGGAGGTAAGGAATATACGTTGGTTATTGTGGATGATTACTCGCGCTTTGCGTGGGTGTTCTTTCTGAAACACAAGTCAGATACCTTCGGTATTTTCACTAACTTTGTCAGGCAAATCCAGAATGAATACAACTGTTCCGTAGTCAAAATCAGAAGTGACAATGGAACGGAATTCAAGTCTGGAGCCATGACAGAATTTTGTGAAAGTCAAGGTATCTTTCATGAGTTTTCCTCTCCTCGCACTCCACAGCAAAATGGAGTGGCTGAGAGAAGGAACAGAACACTCATAGAGGCTTGTCGGACCATGTTGAGTGATGCCTCACTTCCGGAGTATTTCTGGGCTGAAGCCGTCAACACCGCTTGTCACGTGCAAAATCGAGCACTCATCAACAAAGACCATGATAAGACTCCTTACGAACTTCTAAAAGGCAGGCAACCAACCATTTCATACTTTAGAATCTTTGGTTGTAAGTGCTTCGTACTTAACAATGGCAAGTATCACACTACAAAGTTTAGCGAGAAAAGCTTTGAAGGTATTTTCGTAGGTTATAGTAGCCATAGTAAGGCCTATAGAGTTTTCAATAGAAAAACTCTGGTTGTGGAAGAGTCGATACATCTTGTATTTGATGAGACGAGTCTGTTGCAAAGCAACTCGTCTAGTGTGCCTATTGTAGATGCAGGTACAAGGTTGAAAGAACTCAGCTTGGATGAACCTACTAAAGATAAAGATGAGACGTTCATCAAGATCCCCTCTACAACCACCTTTGGAGAGGGAGATGATCAAGATGAAGAAGACATCCCAGCTGAAGATATAACTCCAGTGGCTGAAGAGATCCCAGATGCAAGGACTTTAGAGTTCAGACACTTGAGGGATCATCCTGCTGACCAAATCATAGGAGATCCTCGGGATGGTGTCAGAACTCGTCGAGGTACAACTAACGAGAATTTACACTTAAGCTTTCTCTCACAGGTTGAACCAAAGAAATTTGAGGAAGCCAACTCCGACGCATCCTGGATTCTAGCCATGGAAGAAGAATTAAATCAGTTCAAAAGATGCAAAGTCTGGACACTTGTTCCTAGACCCAAGCATAAGAACGTCATCGGGACAAAGTGGGTCTACCGGAACAAGATGGATGAAGACGGAACAATTATAAAGAATAAAGCCAGACTTGTCGCTAAGGGATATCGTCAAGAGGAAGGGATCGACTTCGACCAAACTTATGCTCCAGTAGCAAGACTGGAGGCAATCAGGTTATTTCTTGCCTACGCTGCACTTAAGGGCTTTACCGTCTATCAAATGGACGTGAAGTCCGCCTTCCTAAATGGTAACATTAAGGAAGAAGTATACGTAGAGCAACCCCCAGGTTTTGTTGATCCAACCCTTCCTAACTATGTGTATTTATTACAAAAAGCACTATATGGTCTCAAGCAAGCCCCTCGGGCTTGGTATGAGACGCTGTCTACCTTTCTTCTTGAGAACAAGTTCACAAGAGGAAAGATAGACAAGACATTATTTCTTAGGGAAATAAAAGGCAAGATTTTGCTAGTACAAATCTATGTCGACGACATCATTTTTGGCTCTACAGATAACAACCTCTGCAAGAAGTTTTCTAAACTTATGCAAGGGAAGTTTGAAATGAGCAGTATGGGAGAGCTGAAGTATTTCTTAGGGCTACAAGTGAAACAATCTGAGGATGGAATTTTCATCTCTCAGACCAAGTTCACCAAAGAGCTGCTTAAGAAATTCGGAATGGAGAATGCAACCTCTATGAGGACTCCAATGGCCTCAGCTATGTCTCTGGACAAGGATGAGAAAGGGAAACCTTTTGATGAAACCAAGTACAGAAGCATAATTGGGTCCTTGCTCTACCTTACTGCAAGTAGGCCAGACATCATGTTCTCGACATGTGTATGTGCTAGATTTCAGGTGAACTCTAAGGAATCTCACTACATCGCTGCAAAGCGAATCTTGAGATACCTCAAAGGAACACCAAATCTTGGCTTATGGTACCCAAGAAGTAATGATAGTGAACTAATTGGATTTTCAGATGCAGATTTTGCAGGAAGCAAAGACGACAGGAAAAGCACCTCCGGGACTTGCCAATTCCTCGGAAGGAGACTCATTTCCTGGAGCAGTAAGAAGCAAAACTGTGTAGCCATCTCAACGGCTGAATCAGAGTACATCTCTGCAGGGAGCTGTTGTGCACAGCTTTTGTGGATCAAGAATCAGTTTGAAGATTATAACATGAAGTTCCAGAACATTCCACTGTTCTGTGATTCTTCCAGCGCAATTGCAATAGCCAACAACCCAGTCTCCCACAGCAGGACCAAGCATATAGAGCTTCGCTACCACTTCATCCGGGAGCATGTGGAAAATGGAGATATAGATCTACAGTATGTCTCCACAGACAGGCAAGTTGCAGATATCTTCACCAAGCCGCTGGATGAGTCCAAGTTTTCATTCTTCAAAACTGAGCTTGGACTGCTTAACAAAGAAGACCAATGATGGACTCAGAAATTTAGAAGAAGTCAGACATGTTGGATACTCTGAGGTACATTTTTCTTTTGCTTAGTGAAAATTCCTTCAAGAAATTTGAGACTCGAGAATAGTTACATTTACACGAGTGAAATAGTGAATACTCGAGTAACAAGTCCAACATACTCGAGTAATCAAATCAATACTCGTGTATGCACTACTTATACTCGAGTATGAAAAGTCTTCAGAATTTAATACTCGTGTATTGAACTTCATATACTCGAGTAATCAGATTGATACTCGAGTATGAATTTCTTATACTCGAGTATGGAAAAATCCGTCTAAACTTAATACTCGTGTATACTCAGTCCATACTCGAGTATATGTTAAGGATTACTCGTGTATGCCGTAAACTCCTCTCGTGTAATCGAATTTCTCTGGAATTTTTTTCAAAATCTCTATTCGCACAACTAATTTGCCGCCTCTTCAGGTATGTCTTTTACTTAATTCGTTTTTAAACCTAATTAGAATTATTTATATATATATTCAAAACGACAAAGTCCTTTCCACTTCTCATTCACTCGAGTAGCCGCCGGCTGTTCGTATTCCCGAAACCCTGTTCTTCATCTTCCGTCGCCGCAGATTTCCGTCGTCCTCATTGCAGAATCGCTGATGGCTCCTCCCTCCTCCAAGTTTGGAATCGGCTCGGAATTAGTGACTGATGGCATTGAAGATATCTCCGATGATTTCAAGAACCTTCTGATTCTCCTGGATACGGCCGGATTAACCTTCGTTCTTCAAGAACCTTGCCGCCTTCTGCTTTCTGATGTTGAAGAGTTCTACAAAAACATGAAGATTAGACACAATGGTACAGTTCTGAAATCAAGGGTAAGGGGAGTTGATATTCGGTTAGATAAAACCTCTGTCGCCACTCTGCTTCGGATGCCGGTGGTCGACGAAGAAGATGATCTAGACAAGGCAGATGCCGACCGCACCTCCTTATTCTGTGGTCGAGATCCAGAAGGTGGAGGTGAAACCCTGAACCGCTCTCTGTTCAATCCAGAAGGGAAGTTTCTAGTTGACATCATTGCCAAAATCCTCTGGTGCAAGACTTACTCCATTCGAGATGTATCACAAAATCTTTTTGATGTTATGCAAGCTATTGTCTGTAGGAAGAAGTTTCAGTTTGGTATGATGATTCTAGATAAGATCAAAGAAAGTGTCAAACATCCCAGCTTTGCCAGGATTATCTCCCTCCTCCTCCATGAGATAAATCCTACAGTATTTGACTTCTCTAAAGGGACTCCTCTGCACCACATGAAGAAAGTCTCAATTTCATCCATTCAGAGGTATGACCTCAAGATCATGAACCCTGCCCAAACCTCCAGACAGCAAGCTGTCCTCAGGACCCCATCTCCTCCTCAACAGCAAATTGCTGACACTCTGGGTGCAGCAATTGAGGGGGAGCCTGCCTCTTCTCTTCCTCAGAATCAGGTCTCTTCAGCTTCAGTAATTCCAGACACAGAAGAAGTAAGAATTCCTCCTCCTCCAATCTCTCCTCCTCCAGCAGATATTCAATCAGCAAATGCAGACTCAGAGATTCCAGACTCAGCAGCCCTTTTGTCTACAGCTGAGGATATCAACAAATTCATTGATGAGCTCAGCTCAGATGCCCCTCTCTTCCAAAATGACTCAGCTGCTAAGTCTCCAGTTCAGTCTCCTGCTAGAACCCCAGCTCCATCTCCTGCAAGATCTCCAGTCCATTCTCCTGAGAATGAGCCTAGTACATCAGCTCATATTCTCCTGTCTGATGATGAGATGTCTCCAGATCCTGTGGAGGCACCTCTGAAGAATTTGGATTTCTCCATGCCCTCTCTCCTACCCTCAGAAGAAGATGTTGAACCAGTTCCATTCAGGAGAGCAGTCAGCTCAGTGGTAATTTCAGAAATCCCTCCTTGGACTGCTTCTGCTTCTACTTCTGCTCCTGCCCCTGCTGCTTCAGCTCCTGATACAACCTCAGCTCCCTCCTCTTCATCCTCAGAAATTATCAGCAAGATAGAGCTTATGCTAAAAGAACAGAGAGAATACTTTGATGCCTCTCTGCAATCAGTAACATCCAAGGTCTCTGCTCTTGAAACAGAGATGAGCAGAGGCTTTGCTGAGATTCAAGCAAATACTGATGAGTTAAAAAGGCTGTTTCAAATTGGAGGCAAGGCCATAGACCACACCATTACAAGCATTGGTGAGCTAAGAAATCAGGCTGAGACAGTAGCTCACAATCAAATCAAGCTGGATGAGAGAGCAGAAATGAATGTTGTGAAAGTGTGTAATGAGGTGGGCACCTTCAAGGATGAAGCCATTGCAAAGCTTAACATAGATATCAGCAAGGGGGAGAAAGTTGTAAAAGAACAAGTGGAAAAACTTTATGAGCAAGCCCAAGCAGTTGCAAAAGAACAAGTTGAAACTATCTCTAAACAGGCTCAAACAACAGTGGATGGAATTGTGAAGGAAATGAAAGCAGACATTCTCTCTCAACTACAATCTGTAAAGTTTTATACATATGATACTGCTGTGTGGCTGCATAATATGAACTTCCCCAATGCTCAGCTCAACCCAGCCATCATTCCTCATCACCTAAATCCTCTTGAAGAGCAACCCTCTGCAGATGCCCCTGTCCAAGCTACCATTCCAGAAAGTGGTGTGCCAGTCTTCTCTCCTAGACCTGAAGGTGATCTGACTGAGCCTCCTCTCAACTACTCTGACTTGTGGCAAGATGATTTTGTTTCCAGTTCTCAAGGTCCATCTAAAAGGAAAAGAAAGTATGGTGAAGGTACTTCTGCAAGTCGTTCTGAACCCAGAAGAGATCCAGCAGTTGTTCACTCAGAGGTCTGGAGTCCAACCTCCAAATCCCTTATTCTTGATACCCTGAAATTAGTGACAGATCTTGGTGAAAACAGAGACAATCATTACAGCTATTCAGAGTGGAAAGCATATGAAGCTTCTCAGATTAAAATCAGACTCCATGACAGAAACTGGGGACACAACAACCCTGCTGCTCCTCCCAGGCCCAGAACCTATTTCCCAAAGCCTTACAGCTATCTGGAGAGGCAACAGCTCAAAAGGGAAAGGATGCACAAGGATGCTCCTTCTTGAGTGGATCTGAGAAAGTGGACTTGGACTATTTTGTTTATGTGTTTTAAAAACATTGCCTCATATATATATATTTAATTCTGATTATGGCCATATTTTGTTTACTCTGCTTTAGTTAAGCTTATTCTCCTGTTATATGCTTGCTGTTCTTTTACTCTTAAGTAATTCACCTTAGTATAGAGAGTGCTGACATCTACAAATAGGGGGAGATTGTTGGGATTTGTC
Source organism: Platanthera zijinensis (assembly GCA_039513925.1). Classification (NCBI taxonomy): domain Eukaryota; kingdom Viridiplantae; phylum Streptophyta; class Magnoliopsida; order Asparagales; family Orchidaceae; genus Platanthera; species Platanthera zijinensis. The sequence goes on from CM077094.1 coordinate 169,368,096, forward strand.
TCCACAATGCCTCAGATTTGTAGGAGGTCAGACCTTGAACTAAGATGAATTAAGGTGTATTTGATGCTGTGTTTAAGTTGTATGTGTGCAGGTTCTAATTGCCAAGTGTAGACCAATGTCAGTCTATAATGGGTCACCAAACACAGGACCATACAATGTAATTCCTCATTGTGTGATCCAAAGTGTTGGCCCATGTATAGCCTCTCTATTGGGATACACTTCCTTCATGCACTTGGATTGATGGACAGAAGCATTGGAGCAAATTTCCTCTTAGAATTTTCCTAAGTCTTTTATACTCGAGTATTTCCTTGTAATACACGAGTAAGTATATTGATACTCGAGTAAGTGCTTTATGATACTCGAGTATATACTCTGATACTCGAGTATATCTCCTGATACTCGAGTAAGTATATTGATACTCGAGTAAGTGCTTTATGATACTCGAGTATATACTCTGATACTCGTGTAAGTATGTTTATACTCGAGTAAGTATTTTCTGATACTCGAGTAAGTCTGTTGATACTCGAGTATATCTTCTAATACTCGAGTAAGTATGTTTATACTCGAGTAAGTATTTTCTGATACTCGAGTAAGTTTGTTGATACTCGAGTATATCTTCTAATACTCGAGTAAGTCTGTCTATACTCGAGTAAGTGTTTTCTGATACTCGAGTAAGTCTGTTGATACTCGAGTATATCTTCTGATACTCGAGTAATTTCTTCCATACTCGAGTAATTGACTCTGATATAAACATTTCTCAGTTATATTTTCTATACTCGAGTTTAGCCTTTTTGATACTCGAGTATATCGTCTTGATACTCGAGTATACCTTTCTATTACTCGAGTATACACTTCTGATACTCGAGTATACCATTCTTGATACTCGAGTAATTCTTTCTTCTCTCCTGTAATTCTCTCTTTCTATACTCGAGTATACTGCCTCTTGCTACTCGAGTAATCCATCTCTCCATACTCGTGTATATCCTCTATTACTCGAGTATCGCAGTCAACTTCTCCAGAATTATTCTAAGTCATTTTTCATCATAAGTAATTTGAATCTGTCAATTCTGATTGGTCCACGTGTCATCTTTAATCAATGTTATGACCGTTGGAACCCACCTATATATAGGTCTTTTCAGAAATGACTTTTCTAATCGTTATTACAGAAATATTCTTTTTAAGAAAGAAAAATTCCGTGAACCCTAATTCTCACGCCGCCGCCAGTGTTGCTCACGGGAAAAACTTTGGATCGCCGATCTTCGTCTTCAACGACTTTCTCTCCAGCGATCCAGACAAAGTGAATCACTCGATCTCGCCGAGCCTCAAATATTTCAGATCTCTCTTCTCGATCGAGGTGATTCTAGTTTTCAGACTCGTGGATCTCTCTCAGGTCATCTTCAACCTTTTTCTGATCAAGCCGAAGTTCCTGAAGAAGAAGACCGTCAAAGATCCAGATCTGAGATTGTTGTTTTGATTTTTATTTTCAAACCAAATTTCATTGTAGGAGATTCTTCTCCGAGACTTGTAGGAAGTTTTGTCTTCCGAGTTTTTGTAGATCCGTTTTGGGATCGAGATTTGTAGGAACGTGGTTCCGAGGTGTAGGATTGTTTTCAATCCGAGATAGTGGAGTAGCCGAGTCTAGTAATTTGCTAGATCGGTGAGGAAAGTGGACGTACCCAAGGTTGGGGAACCACTATAAATCTCTTGTCTTCTGTGATTGCTTGATATTTGCTGTGTTAGTTTTTAATTCCGCATTTGACACGCATTTCACCTATTCACCCCCCTCTAGGTGATTTAGGCTAACAACTTAGACCTCTCATTTGGTATCAAAGCCTGGTGTCGTTCTTCCTTATTTGAATTCGTGGTCGAATTCCGTTTAAGGGGTGGTGAGCACTCATGTGCGTTGCTATTATATCACGAAAAGAACCCATGAATGTCCACTTAGGAATGAAAAATACACACGAAACACATTAAAAACATTGTTTGTGGAACCTGAGCATTCCTTTGTTTGTTGTTTGCTATGTCTTTTAGTCACTAAAGTGTGTGTGATGCAACTATAGGTGACCAGAAGTGGTGTTGAACAATCCCGAAATCAGCATTCTGCAGAGAGTAATGCACCGGCGGAGGTGCCTACACCTCCTCCTTCTGCCGAGACAATCCGTTTAGTTGCGGAAGCTGTGTTTGCTATGATCAATGCGCAGCCAAGAGAGCAAGTACACCTGGGGTGGCTCCGGGGCAGGCCGTCGTAGCTGAGCCAGTGGCGGCGAGGCAAGTGCCTACTGAGCCTTTGACGACAAAGCGAGCAACTGAAAAGCAGATGAAGCATGTGATGAGCTTCATTCCTCCTACATTTTCGAGAGTGGAATCACCGACTCAGGTCGAAGATTGGCTCTCCCGTATAACGAGAACCATGATAGCGACAGAGACTGATGAAGCACAAAAGGTGACCATAACCACTTTCCTTCTTGATGGAGAGGCAAGACTATGGTGGGATGAGGTGGAGTTGCACCAGCTTGCTGGCAGACAGTTATCTGACGTCTCGATGGAAGAGTTCTCAAGACTGTTCTTGGCCAGGTACCTCCCTTCCGCACAGAGAATTCCGCTGGAGAATCAGTTTCAGCGTTTGACCCAGGGAGAAGGTTCCGTTGACGACTATTTGCATGAGTTCACAAGGTTGGGGCGGTTCGCCGGCTTCACGTTTGCAAACGAGGAGCGAAAGACCAACAGATTCTACGAAGCACTGTGGGATGACCCGAGGTTGCTTCTCTCAGGCCCGATGACGCAGGGCTTTCAGGTTTTGGTAAACACTGCCTGATCTTTGGATCAGGACATGAGGAGAGTGCAAAGTAAGGACTTGGCTGTGAAGAAGCCAGAGTACAAGGTGCATACCTCTTCGAAGTCTGGGTTCCGCAGCAGGTGGAACAAGAAGGCTAGGTCGTCTGGACCAGCCACTCCTACCGTTACTTCTGGAGCTACTTCGAGTCGAGGCCCGGTTACGTGTTATACATGTGGCAAGGTGGTACACTATGCCCGAGAGTATCGCAGTGGCCCGCCGAAGACTGAGAAGAAGACAGGAGCATCTTATACTGAAAAGGGGAAAGCGGTGGAGTTAACAACTTCCCATTATACTCCTGCACAGCCTCGAGTCTACAACCTTGGCCAACAAGAGGCTATAAAACAAAATGACGTGGTGACAGGTATGATATAGTATACAGTTTTTACTGCTTCATATACTTGTTATCTTGTGCCTTCCTTAACTTGTTTGAATTAGGTTTTGTCCTAATTTGAGATTATCCAGCGAGAGCATTGTTCGATACAGGCACTTCTCATTCCTTTCTATCCAAGGACTTCGTATTGCGCATCAGAGTGCCTTCCATTTTATCAACGAATAGATTGAATGTTTTGTTGTCTAACGGATGTTTGATGTGTGCGGATAGGTCCTGCTGTATTCAGGTGCGGATAGGGAATTATGATTTTAAGTTGGAAGCATCTGTGCTACCAATATTCGAGTTCGACGTTATCTTTGGCATGGACTAGCTTTCGGAGCAGCGTGCTTGTATTGACTGCAACTCGAAGGAAATCACATTGGGACAAGGTACTGAATGCGAGACCAAATTCGCTAGTATGCGAGGATCGAGCAAGATACTGATGTCTGCTCTCCAAGTGGTCAAAGCGGTTCAAGAAGGCGCGGAGTTGTTATTCACGCTATTGGAGGCTGTAGAGCTAAAGACTCGTTTAAGTGACATTCCTATCATGTCAGAGTTCGCGGATGTGTTCCCTAAGGATCTCCCTGGGATTCCACCCCAGCGAGAGATCGACTTTCCTATTGATCTGGTGCCAGGTACGAAACCTGTGTCCTGTGCACCATACAGAGTGGCACCAAAAGAGATGGCAGAGTTGATGGTTCAGTTGCAGGAATTACTAGAGCAGGGTTACATACGTCCAAGTGGTTCACCTTAGAGTGCGCCGGTCCTCTTCGTAAAGAAGAAGGAAGGGAGTCTGCGTCTATGCATTGACTACCGAGAGCTAAACAAGCTGGCAGAGAAGAACAAGTAACCGATTACGAGAATCGATGATTTGTTTGATCAGTTGGCTGGATCAACCGTCTACTCGAAGCTAGATCTGAAGTCCGGTTACTATCAGTTGTGTATACGGGAGAGTGATATCCCCAAGACAGCGTTTGGCACACGCTATGGTCAGTATGAGTTCACCGTGATGTCGTTCGGGTTGACAAATGCGCCATCGGTATTCATGGATTTGATGAACAGAACCTTTCGAGAGTATCTGGACTGATTTGTGATAGTCTTCATAGATGATATATTGGTGTACTCGCAGTCAGAAGAGGGCCATACGAACCATTTGAGGTTGGTTTTGCACACCTTGAGGAGGAGTCAACTATATGCCAAGTTCTTTAAGTGCGAGTTTTGGCTATCGTCTGTGGCATTTCTCGGTCATGTCGTTAGTGGGGAGGGTATCGTTGTGGATCCAGCGAAGATAGCAGCTATACAGGAGTGTCCTGTGTTGACTTCAGTGGTGGAAGTCCGGAGTTTCCTGGGACTTGCCGGCTACTATAGGAGGTTCGTGGAGAACTTCTCGCGGATTGTTTTACCTCCCTCTACATTGACGAGAAAGGATTAGAAGTTTGTGTGGTTGCCGAAGTGCGCACGAGCTTTTGAGGAACTGAAGGGTCGTCCGACCACGACGCCTATTATGAGTTTGCCATGTGGTACGGACAGCTATGAGATCTATAACGATACCTCAGGGAGAGGCTTAGGCTGCGTCCTCCTACAGTTTGGGAAGGTTATAGCGTACGACTCACACCAACTGAAGATGCATGAGAGAAACTATCTCGTCCATGACTTGGAGTTAGCGACGGTGATATTCGCCCTGAAGCTGTGGTGGTATTATTTATATGGCGTGAAGGTTGACATCTTTATAGATCATAAGAGCCTTAAGTACATGTGGAACCAGAAAGAGTTGAACATGCGACAAAGAAGGTGGATGGAATTCCTCGGAGATTACACCTTTGAGATACATTACACACCCGGGAAAGGGAATGTGGTCGCTGATGCTTTGAGTCGCAGAACTCCAGCACGAGCAAACTGGTTGCGCATGCATGATGAACGTTTAATCCAAGAATTGGAAGCCTTGGGTATCACCTGTGTCGACAAGAGTACTAGTGCACATGTATGCTTGAACTGGACGGAGGTGCAGTGTGATCTTGCAGACAGAGTCCGGAGAGCGTTGGAGCTCGATGAGAGTATGAAGCGCTATGCAGCGGAAGGGTCAAATTCCCAGTTCTTGGTTGAAGACGGTCTTCTGCGGAAAGGTGATCGCTTGTGCATCCCAAAGTCTGGCACTCTATGGGAAGAGTTGATGTATGAGGCTCACAATACCAAGTACTCAATCCACCCGGGGAGCATAAAGATGTACAAAGACATGAAGACACTGTTCTGGTGACCAGGTATGAAGAAGGACATAGACCTCTACGTGGCAAAATGTCAAATGTGCGCGCTAGTGAAGGCCGAGTGCCAATGACCAGGAGGCTTCTTAAAATCGTTGCCGAGCCCGGAGTGGAAATTTGATGATATTTCCATGGATTTTGTGCACGGCTTGCCAAAGTCGTTGTAGAAAAACGACTCTATCTAGGTGATTGTTGATCGGTTGATCAAAGTTGCGCATTTTATCCCGAATCGGAAAAGCGATCCAGTGGAGAAACTAGCAAAGTTGTATGTGGAGAACATCGTGCCATTACATGGCATCCCTCGCAGCATAGTTAGCGACCGTGATGGGCGGTTTACGTCCGGTGATTGGAGGCACATTCATCACTCATTGGGCACAAAGCTCAAGTTTAGCACAGCCTTCCATCCGCAGACTGATGGGCAAACCGAGAGGACAAATCGGACGATGGAAGATATGTTGCGTATGTGCGTTTTAGATTTCAGACAACGTTGGGAGGATCACCTTCATATGGTAGAGTTTGCCTATAACAATAGTTATCAGGCAAGTATTCAGATGGCCCCGTACGGGGCATTATACGATAGGAAGTGCCGCACTCCGTTAGCATGGGCAGAAACTGGTGATACCAAGCTATTGAAGCACAAAGATATTGATGAGGCGAATAAGTCTATACAGATCATTAGATAGTGGTTGTTGACCGCCCAAGATTGTCAGGTGAAGTATTACAACGCCAAACACCAGAACGTGGAGTTCGCGGTTGGAGATTGGGTGTACTTGAAGATAAAACCTTTCAAAGGAGTGTCGAGGTTCGACGCTTGAAGAAGCTGAGTCCCAAGTATTTAGGGCCATTTGAGATCACTGAGCGCATCGACATGGCAGCTTACCGACTTGCTTTGTCGATGGAGCTGAGTGGGTTGCACAACGTCTTTCATATTTCAGTGTTGAGAAAGGCGGTGCGGGAACCCGATTCTGTGTTGGAGGCCGATAGTGTGCCGGTGGATATATAGTGGCCTATCTACCAAGGTGAAACCAGTTTGCATTGTCGATAATGACATATGACAGTTGCGGAGAAAGACCATCAAGATGGTGAGAGTCCGGTGGGACAATTGTGGCCGCGAGGAGCTCTCTTGGGAGCCAGAAGAGGTCATGTGTTAGGAGTATCCTGATCTATTTTACTTAGGTATGACGAATTTCATTTCGTTATTCATATTTTAAAATTTCGGGACGAAATTTCGTTAAGGATGAGAGAATTGTAATGCCCCAAAATAGCGTCACGAGGTTAAATGAGGTTGGGGTGCGTTTAGGGAGCGTGGTCTGCGCATATCATTTCGGGCTAGGGTTTTTATATAAAACCTAACCTAACCCTCCCCCCTCTCTCAGCCGCTTTTTCCCTCTCCCTCCCGATCTCTCCCTCTCGCTCACTTTCTCACTCGACGAAACCGACGGAGCAGAGCCCCGATCGGCCGCCGTTGACGAGCCCCGCCTCCCTCTCTCCCGATTCCATCTGTGCCGGCCTACAGGAAGGAGGAGCCGATCCTTTTCCTTCTCTCCCGTCGCCGTCTGAAGGCGGACCTGAGCCCGAGCGCCGCTCCTGTCGCCGTTGGAAGGAGCAGAGCCGATCCTCTGACTCCTCCCCCTCCTCTCCCGTCGTAGCTGGAAAGGGCCGAGCCGCCTTTTCTTGTCCCAGCCGCCACTAGTAAAGGGGGAAACCTGATCCCTTCCTCTTCTTTGTCCCGGCCGCCGGCGGCTAGGGTTGAGGTCGTGACCTCCCTCCCTCCCCTTTTGGCCAACCAAGAGGGTTAGGGCTGGGTTTACGCTTGCGGGAGGAGGCCATCCAGAGTTGTTGGTGGTGAGCAACTCGTATTGGAGCTCGAATCAGCGTGTGAAAGCCGGATTCGTGCGTGGACAGCCGCTACGAAGACCGTTCGTGACCAAGCCATGCCTCAGAAACGCGCGTCATGGGTAACGACTTTTCTTCTTGGGCAGGTGAAACCCTTAATTAGCATATTTGCATGAAAGCCCCTCTCCACCGACGAGTAGGGGAAGGGTGCTCTCCGACGGGTCAATGTTTACATCTCCTCTATCAATTGCATTAGTACCCGGAAGCGCGGGTACGGTTTAGGCATGCTGTGGGAAGCCCATCCAGACATGTTGGTCTGGATTGGTGATGTTCTGGGGTTCCCGGAGAAGACTCCGTGAAAGTTGAATATTTCGGAATGGGGGTCTGCCTAGGCGGCAGTTAGTACTGAAGGTGTGCTCCAGGAAACACCCTAATTTTTGCACGAAGTTGTTGGATCGTCAGCATTAACTCCCGCGGAGTTTTGTCGTGTTTGTGCGAAGCCCGTCTCTCGAAGACCGTAGGGCTAATGTGTGGAGTTGTGTGCCTTGAGTGCGCAACTCCGGTGGCCGTGAGTGCCACTCTTGTTACATAACAATCTGTTATGTAGGCGATAACAGGAAATGGGAGGTTGACCCGCGTCGTACGTGTTGGGTATGATGATTTGAGAAACGGGCTTAACTGAACTGTACCTACACTATGAGGTGTAGTTCGACTACCTAAGGAAATTGGTGTGTTGCTACAGGCATAGGAGAGAGCCGAGGACCTTGAGTCACAGCTAACGAATGCTCAATGTATTGTCATTCAGTCCAGGACTGAGAATGGTGGTGGGACCTGGGGAAGTCCGGTACACCGTTAAGGTGCCCTGAGTGCACGAGACGTTGGGCCGGTCGCGCCAACGTTTGTGATGATTGGTGCTTAAATGACACATTTTAGCTTTGTGTGATTATGCTAATCCGCTTGCAGGGAAGAAGCACTGCCACCCCGAGAAAGGGGTGGGGTCGTTATAATTTAGTCAGCTCTTGCTGACCGTTGCTTTGTTTGTCAACGCTTGGTGGAATGTTTGCTTGTAGGTGCTGCAGAGCCAAGCGAAAAATAGCGGGCTGAAGCCCTTCTTGCTGAGCTAGCCCTCGAAGGCCCAATTGTTTGTTTAGTTGTTTTTCATGTGTTGCCGGCCTGCATGCCGATGTTTGCAAACATTTTTATTTGGGTTAAATACTATTGTTGTAAGACCTTAAGGCCAGATTTGTTGTCGTTGTATTTCATTCCTATTGTGGTTAGTGGACATTCGCCTTTGGGCGTGGTTTTTGTTTTAATCCTTTTATTTTTCCGCTAGAATGCAACTCTGTGTTAGGATGCGTTTTCAAAATGTTATGGGTTTATGGTTTCCTTTAGTAACTCTTCCGTCTGTCTGTTTCATATGACGTGGGGCCCCGGCCGAACCTTCTGTTATATTATTCGAGACGGATAGGGGGTGTTACAATACTCGTGTCCCAGAAGGGATATACAAAATGGATCGTTCAGCGATTCGGCATGCGGGAAGGGAAGAGTAGCTCCACTCCTTTTGATTCGGGCATCAAACTTCGGCGAGATGAGGGGAGGATTCTTCTAGATCCTTTGGTGTTTTGGGCTCTGGTTGGGAGTCTTATCTACTTGACGATTACAAGGCCAGACATTGCTTATGCGGTTGGCCGAGTAAGTCGGTATATGGCGGAACCCAGGAAGCCTCATCTGATGGCGGCGAGGAACATTCTGAAGTACGTGAGGTCCACTTCTGATATGGGTCTCCTTTATAGGAGAGGCACGGGTTTTACTCTTCAAGGATACTCGGATGCTGATTATGGGGGAGATTCAGACGACTGAAAATCAACATCCGGTTATGTATTCACATGTGGATCAACCAGTATTTCTTGGTGTAGCAAGAAGCAAGACTCGGTGTCCGTCTCTACTACAGAAACAGAGTACAAGGCTTCGGCCTTGGTAGCTCGGGAGGCCATCTGGCTTAGGAGATTAGTAGAGGACGTCTATGAAGAAGTGTGCGGTCCTACTCTACTGTGCAGTGACAATGAAAGTGCCCTGAAACTGGTTAATAATCCAGTTTGTCACGCACATACCAAACATATAGAGATCGAGCACCACTTCATTCGGGAGAAGGTGTTGGAGGGATCTCTTATGGTGGAGCATGTGCGGAGTGAGAACAACATTGCGGACATCTTCACGAAGCTGTTGCCGAAGGTGTCATTTACTCGGTTACGGGGGACTGCTTGGCTTGATCACCACTTCTCACTTCAAGGGGGGGTGTTAAAAATTGTGAAGTGAAAGTGGGGGGTTGATCAAGCAGACCGCGCGGCCTGGGCAAACTGATGGTGCGGTCTGTGCGGCCTGGTGTTGGTGTCCCTCAGTTTGTCTAGTTGTACAACCCCGTATCCCGCGAGTGGTCGACAGGAGTTGAACCGGCCGGCTCAGACCAATGTGAACCTAGCATGCCGAGCCAGAGCTCGGCAATAGCCGAGCCGAGCTCGGCGATAGTCGAGCCGAGCTCGACGATGGCCGAACGAAGCCCGACATGCCGAGACCGGGCTCGGGTGCAGGAACAGGGATCGACGGTAGTCGAGCCAAGCTCGACGATCCCCGTGCCGAGCTCAGTTTCTGTTGGAGCTCGGCGATCGTCGTGCCGAGTCCGAGCTCGGCGATCGTCGTGCCGAGTCCGAGCTCGGCGATCGTCGTGCCGAGTCCGAGCTCGGCGGTAGTCAAGCCGAGCTCAGCGATAGTCGAGCACAGTCCGCCGAGTACGTGCCCGCCTAGGCCCAGGGCGAGGCGAGTCAGGCCCCCTGCCGAGCGAGTGCCCCCTCAGGTCCAGCTCGCATCTTGGCCATGGCATACTTTTACTATGTTGCCCCTTTTGGTCTGCCTGTAGTCCTCGAAAACAGTGAAGGTTGTATACTGGCAGGCCACCTTTTCCTATAAATAGGACCCAAGGGGTACCTCAGAGGGCACGCTTACTAATTCTCCGGCCTACTGGCGCTTTCTTCTGAGGTACCTTAGCCCGGCACTTGGCTAAGGAGGGGAAGCGCTCTAAGATCTTCCGGGTGTGTGGTGGGACCTCCACGCCGGGCCCTTGGTCTAGTCCTTGTTTTTTCTCTTTTCTTTGTCATTTTCTTGCAGGAGTGAAGTAGGTGCGCGACCACCCCTTCCCCAAGGGTCGAACTCCACAAGAGACCGGTTTTCCGGTTTCAACATTTTGGTGCGGTGAGCGTGGACAGTGGTCAGCAGAGAAAACCTTCTGCAGGCTCGATGACTGGAGAAGAAGGACAAGGATTAGGCAGGGGCAACTCGCCACCCCCTCCCCCACCCCCAGCGGCGAGTGTGCCGGTGGAGCTTAGGGAGGAGATCCTCGGGCTCGTCAGGACCGCCCTCGGCATGCGAGCTGAGAGTGCGACACCGGCAGTCCCGGTGGTCGCCGCTCCCGCACTCGGCGACGACGCGCCACTCAGGCGACCAGGGAAGGAACCCGCCGAGAGAGGCGAGCGCGAGTTCCAGGGGCGAGTTCTGTTCCCCGGCTCGGCCGCCGAGTACCACTTCGGCGAGACTGCAGGGAGGGAGTTCCCATCTCGCCCGACTGAGGGGGGGAGACCCTTCAGCGAGTTCGTTTCTTCAGCCCCAGTTCCCGAGGGGTTTCGCGAGCCGGAGATGACTTACTACTCCGGGAGAGGAGACCCGGTCCACCACATCCAGTGGTTCGAGGACATGGTCTCTATTCGGCAGATGTCAGACGGCTTCAAGTGCCGACTCTTCGCCATCACCCTCAGAGAAAAGGCGAGAGAGTGGTTCCACCAACTCCCGACCGGGTCCATCTACTGCTTTGAGGATCTGCGACGGGGTTTCATGCTGAGATTCACCACTTCTAAGAAGAGGAAGAAGGAGGCGGAGTCTTTGTTCCGCATCAAGCAGAGGGTGGGAGAGACCCTGGGGAGCTATCTGGACAGGTTCCAAGAGGAACTGTCCCAAGTTCAGGAGATGCCGGGGCACACCATGATGGTGGCCTTCACCCTGGGTCTCCAATCCGGGTTCTTCGCAATGGAACTGAAGAGATCACCTCCAGTGTCTTTTGAGGCACTCCTGGAGAGGGCGGCCAGGGAGGCCGATATGGAGGCAGCACATCCAGAGTTTGCGCGAAGGTTGGCCAAGTGGGCCGTGGAAGAGGAGAGGCCAAGGGGTGGCCGAATTCAGGAGGAGAGGAGGGCCGAACCTCGGCAAAGGGAGCAGCCACAGCAACAGCCGCAACCCAGGTGGGTGCGTCCGGAGCAGACCCACCGTTTGGGATGGAGGCCCGAGTGGCAAGACCAGGCACCACGAAGAGGTTATCAGGGAGGAGATATCCGTCAGGGTGGCCGAGGGCAGTACAACCCCCAGGGGGGTAGGCAGGGTCAGAGACCCCCTCTCCCCGACCAGGAGGAGGCAATGGCAATTGCCATGAGGGGGAGGAGGAGAGGACAGCCGAGGAGAAGGAGGGAGGTCAGGGTGGACCTACCCTATTGTGACTTTCATCAGGAAGAGGGGCACCTCACATCCACGTGTCCGGAGTTCCTCGAGATGAGGCGGAGAAGGGAGCAGCAACAGCAAGACCAGCAGGAAGTCCGGATAGAGGAGATCCGGCCTCGGGAGGAGGGGGATCGGTGCGAAGACCGGGTTGATGTGGGCACCCGGGGAAGGATCGGAGCGATCCACGGGGGGGCCGGGATCGAGGCTTCCCGTAAGTCAAGCCTCCACACTATGTACCGAAGGAGCGTTGGCTCCACATCCCAGTCCCCTCCCCCGGAGGAGAAAATCACCTTCTCTAGAGAGGATTTGCCGGGTCACGAGGACCCCTTTTACGATGCGCTGGTTATCCAGACAGCCATCGAGGATTTCACTGTCTCCCGGATCCTTGTGGACAATGGGAGTTCGGTCAACGTCATCTTCAAAAAGGCGTTCGATGCAATGAAGGTAGAGGCCAGGAGGGTGTTAGCCTCGGATGGGCCTCTGTTCGGCTTTTCAGGAGAGAGGAAAGAAGTCGAGGGAGGAGTGGGACTCCATGTCACTCTAGGGGGGCAGTCGCGCAACTACAAGTTTGTCATCGTGGACGCTCCTAGCAGCTACAGTGCCATCTTCGGGAGACCCCTCATCAGCGCCTTCCGCTGCGTCCCCTCGTCCTTCCACCAATGTCTAAAGCTCAACGTCGAGGGGGTCCAGATCCGGGTCCGAGGAGACCCTAAGGAGGCAAGGGAGTGCTACGTCTCGGCGGTAAACTCCATCTCTTGGCTGGAGGGGGCCGAGGAGATGGGGCGGAGGTTGGAGGAGGAGAAGCAGGAAGTTGACAAAGAAATGGAGGTGGAGTGCCGCGCTCGGGAGGAGGTCACGGAAGAGGCTCGGGAGTCGGCCGAGGCCATGGCCGTCGAGGAGGCTGAGGAAGAGGTCCTCGCCCCCGGAAGGGGAGGTATCGAGGAATGGGAGGAGCAGTCCCGTCTGGAGGCAGCGGAAGAGGTGGAGGAGATGGAGGTCCTCACCATTGGAGGCAGGGAGGAGAAGGTCCGCGTCAGCGGAGGCCTGACCCCGGAAGCTCAAGGCAGGATGCTGGAGTGCATCCAGAGGAACGTGGACATCTTCGCCTGGAGCGCCGCGGAGATGCCAGGGATTGACCCCGACGTAGCCTGCCATCGCCTCAACCTGGACCCGGAGGCTCCCCCCATCCAGCAGAAAAGAAGATCCATCACGGACAAGCTCGCCGAGCCAATCAGGGAGGAAGTCGCCAAGCTCCTCGAGGCTGGCTTCATATCTGAAATCCAATACCCCGGCTGGGTCTCCAACGTTGTAATGGTTAAAAAAGGAGACGGCCGGTGGAGGATGTGTATCGACTTTTCTCTTCTTAATAAATCATGCCCGAAAGATTGTTATCCTTTGCCTCGGATCGACGCGCTGGTTGACTCAGCCGTCGGTTTCCCTGTAATGAGTTTTCTAGATGCTTTTTCAGGTTATCACCAAATCAGAATGCACCCCCCTGACGTCAAAGACGTTTCGTTCATCACGGGGGGCGGATGTTATTGTTACAAAATGATGCCCTTCGGGCTAAAGAACGCAGGGGCCACCTATCAAAAAATGATGGATAGGATCTTCCGAGAGCAGAAGGGGAGGAATCTCGAAGTGTACGTGGATGATCTCATGGTCAAGAGCTTGGATGTCGACTCCCACATCCAGGACTTGGAAGAGACTTTCGCCACTCTCCGCAAGTTTAGGATGAGGCTGAACCCCTTGAAGTGTGTCTTCGGGGCAAGCCGGGGAAAGTTCCTAGGGCATCTTCTCACCCCCGCTGGGGTAGAACCTAATCCAGATAAGGTGAGGGCAATCATGGAACTAAGGTCGCCGCAAAATACCAAGGAAGTACAGCAACTGACAGGGAAGTTGGCAGGGTTGAGTAGATTCCTCTCCCGGGCCGGGGAGAGGTGCTCCTCGTTTTTCAAAACCTTGAGAGGGGGTCGAAAGTTTGAATAGACCTCGGAGTGCGAGGAGGCATTCTAGGCTTTAAAGAAACAGCTGACTCAGGCCCCCCTGCTCCAAGGGCCCAAGGAGGGGGAAGACTTATTCCTATATCTAGGGGTCGGGGCTGAAGCCTTGAGTTCGGTTTTGGTTCGGGAAGAAGGGAAGAGGCAACTCCCCGTCTATTATGTGAGTCGGATATTGAAGAGGGCCGAGCTCCGTTACCCCATCCTGGAAAAACTGGCCTTCGCCTTGATCATCTCAGCCCGGAGGCTTCGACCTTATTTCCAGGCACACTCAATTCGAGTAGTGACCGACCACCCCCTGCGCAACATCTTCAAGGGGGTAGAGCATTCAGGTAGGTTGGCCAAATGGTCAGTGGAACTGAGCGAGTTCGACATCTCTTTTGTCCCCCGCCTCTCAATCAAAGCCCAAGCTATGGCTGACTTCCTGGCAGAGTATGTGGTCGAGGTGGCGGAGGAGAGACTCACTCGCCATCTCCCCTGGAAAGTCAGGGTGGACGGTGCCTCGGGGAAGCATTCTTTAGGGGTTGGGGTCATCTTGGAAAGCCCCCAGGGGATAAAGATCGAGCAGACTGTGCTAGTGCACTTTCCTATCACCAACAATCAAGCCGAATACGAAGCCGTAATCGCAGGTCTGCGCCTGGCAAGAGACTTGGGGGTGCATGACGTGGAGGTCCTCACCGACTCCATGGTGGTGGCTTCCCAGGTCAAGGGGGAGTTCGAGGCGAGGGAGCCCACCCTACAGCTCTATTTGATGAAGGTAAGGGGAGTCATTGGGACCTTCCAGACCTTCTCAATCAAGCACGTGCCGCGAGGGGAAAACGAGCCAGTCGACCGGCTAGCGAAGCACGGCCCCCAGATGGGAGGCACCATTACGGATCTCTTCCGACCTTCCATCGAGGAGGGGGAACTAATGGAAGTAGAACAACACCCCTCATGGATGGATCCCTTCGTCACCTTCTTGTCCACCGGAGAATACCCGGAGGGAATGGACCGAAGAGGGCTCAAGCACAAGGCGACATACTACCTCCTACGTGAGGGACAGTTGTACCGCAAGACCCTCTCAGGGATGTTGGCCCGTTGCGTGGCCGAAAGAGAGGTGCATAAAATTTTGGAGGAAGTTCATTCCGGTGAATGTGGAAGTCATTCGAGGAGTCGGACCCTGGAAGGGAGAATCGTCAGGCAAGGGTACTTCTGGCCCACCCTCGGTCAGGATGCAGCCGAATTCGCAAAAAAAATGTCATAAGTGCCAACTATATGCCCCGCTCCAGCTCCAGCCGGCTCAGAGGTTGAGAAGCATCATGGCACCATGGCCCTTCGCCATATGGGGGCTGGACCTCGTAGGACCTTTCCCTCAGGCCAGCGGGCAGAGGAGGTTTTTGTTGGTCATGATCGATTATTTTTCTAAGTGGATGGAGGTGAAGGCTCTAGCCAAGGTAACCTCTCAGGTAGTCAGGAACTTTATCTGGGGAGAGATCATCTGCAGGCATGGGCTGCCACAGGTTATCATCACGGACAACGAACCTCAGTTCGCCAGCACGGAGTTCATTCGCTTCTGCGAACAGCTGGGGATTGACCTTCGGTTTGCTTCTGTCCATCACCCCAGGAGCAACGGGCAGGTGGAAGCGGCCAACAAAATCATCGTGAACCTCTTAAAGAAGAAAGTGGAAAATTTGAGGGGAAGCTGGGTGGAACAGCTTCCATCAGTCCTCTGGGCCTTGAGGACCACCCCCAATACGGCCACAGGGGAGACACCTTTCAAACTCTCTCACGGCTGCGAGGTCGTTCTACCTATCGAATTCGAGGTCCAGACGCCTCGAGTCGTCGAGGCAGGAGCCGGAAGGGAAGAATGGAGGTCAGAGAATGAGGAGGAGCTTCGACTCTCCCTTGATATGGTGGAAGAGCTACGCGACTTGTCCGTCGTCAGGCAGGAAGAGGCTAAGCGAAGGATGGCCAAGTATTTCGACAAACACATCCGTGTCAAGCAGTTCGTGGAGGGGGACCTTGTTTTGAAAAAAGTGGACGCGGCAGGGAGATCCGCCGCTGTGGGAAAACTCCACCCCAATTGGGAGGGCCCCTACATTGTGCAGGAGGTCTTGAAATCAGGGGGGTATCGCCTCCAAGACGTAAGAGGGGACACCCTCAGCCACACTTGGAGTGGCGACAATCTGAAACGTTTCTACCCTTGAAAATATTGTAAATATCTTGGCCTTAAGAATAAAAACGAATCTCATTGTCGTATTTTATGCTCTGTCAAAATAGTGAGGGTAAAGGGGCTCGCAGCTTAAACCCCCAAGGGGCAAAAGTTTCTAAGTCTTCTCGCTCTAGGGTTAGGTCTCGTCACTCCCCTGCCAGGCTCCCACCTAGCTGGCACGGCCGAGTCTTGATGGACATCGCTATGACCCTGGGGCTGAGCCCGGAGGATGTTCAACACCCGCCCTCAGGCTCTCACCTAGCTGACTGGCCCGGTGGTAGCACCCGGGAGAGGCAAAAGTTTCTAAGTCTTCTCGCTCTGGGGTTAGGTCTCGTCACTCCCCTGCCAGGCTCCCACCTAGCTGGCACGGCCGAGTCTCGATGGACTTCGCTATGACCCTGGGGCTGAGCCCGGAGGATGTTCAACACCCGCCCTCAGGCTCTCACCTAGCTGACTGGCCCGGTGGTAGCACCCGGGAGAGGCAAAAGTTTCTAAGTCCTCTCGCTCTGGGGTTAGGTCTCGTCACTCCCCTGTCAGGCTCCCACCTAGCTGGCACGGCCGAGTCTCGATGGACATCGCTATGACCCTGGGGCTGAGCCCGGAGGATGTTCAACACCCGCCCTCAGGCTCTCACCTAGCTGACTGGCCCGGTGGTAGCACCCGGGAGAGGCAAAAGTTTCTAAGTCTTCTCGCTCTGGGGTTAGGTCTCGTCACTCCCCTGCCAGGCTCCCACCTAGCTGGCACGGCCGAGTCTCGATGGACATCGCTATGACCCTGGGGCTGAGCCCGGAGGATGTTCAATACCCGCCCTCAGGCTCTCACCTAGCTGACTGGCCCGGTGGTAGCACCCGGGAGAGGCAAAAGTTTCTAATTCTTCTCGCTCTGGGGTTAGGTCTCGTCACTCCCCTGCCAGGCTCCCACCTAGCTGGCACGGCCGAGTCTCGATGGACATCGCTATGACCCTGGGGCTGAGCCCAGAGGATGTTCAACACCCGCCCTCAGGCTCTCACCTAGTTGACTGGCCCGGTGGTAGCACCCGGGAGAGGCAAAAGTTTCTAAGTCTTCTCGCTCTGGGGTTATGTCTCGTCACTCCCCTGCCAGGCTCCCACCTAGCTGGCACGGCCGAGTCTCAATGGACATCGCTATGACCCTAGGGCTGAGCCCGGAGGATGTTCAACACCCGCCCTCAGGCTCTCACCTAGCTGACTGGCCCGGTGGTAGCACCCGGGAGAGGCAAAAGTTTCTAAGTCTTCTCGCTCTGGGGTTAGGTCTCGTCACTCCCCTGCCAGGCTCCCACCTAGCTGGCACGGCCGAGTCTCGATGAACATCGCTATGACCCTGGGGCTGAGCCCGGAGGATGTTCAACACCCGCCCTCAGGCTCTCACCTAGCTGACTGGCCCGGTGGTAGCACCCGGGAGAGGCAAAAGTTTCTAAGTCTTCTCGCCCGAGGAAAACACCAGGACGCGAGCTCGCCAGTCAAGACGGCGAGCTCGGGATATCCCACCCCCCCCCCCTCTCCAGCTCGCTACTAAGGAAGTCCTGGTCCCGTCCCAGACCCAGGGGGAGGAAAGCGGCTCTCTCCAGCGAGCCTAGCCTCGCTCCAGTTAACTCGGCGAAAGACACGCCCTGATGTCTAAGGCGGATGCCGGCAACATCTTGACCCAAACATATTTTCACATTCTGAATTGTCGAAAAACTGAGGCGAGACATGGCGGGGGAAGGTGTGGCCCGAGTAGGATATGGCGCGAGCACGTGTCCTAGGGATTCGCCGCGAGCACCGCGGGGGCTGGTCCTAACTCAATACATTCTACGGGCGAGGTCGCTCTACCAAGCGCGCGGGTATAATATCGCAAGTAAGCTTAAAAAGAAGATAGCGAAATTGTGAAAAATGTCTTTGATTCATCATTACAAGTGTACAAGGCCCGCCTCGGCAGGATACAAAAAAAGAGAAGAAAACAAAAGCTAGCTCTCGTCCTCCCCCCTCGAGTGACGGTCCTCCTCGCCACCAAGCCGAGCGTCCTTCTCCCCCACCCCCGCGAAGAGCGAGTCGAAGCTATCCTCCTTCTCGCTGAGCGGGCTGGGCGGAACAGGGTTGGCAGGAGCTCCCGGACGGTGACCTCCTCGCAGCCTTCCGCCAAAATCCCCGTTCCCCTCATGGCCTTCAGGAGACACTCGGCAGCCTCGACGGAGTTGACTCGCAGCCGCTCCGCGACATCAGATTCGCCAAACACCCGGGGCCTCTTGAAGGGGAAGGCCGGCTCGCTGGCGTCCGGGGGAAGGAGAGCGTCGGCTTGGCGGAGGACCTCTCCCAGGAGCCCCTTGTTCTTCTCTTTCAACTCCTCCACCTCCACCCCCAGCCGGGCGGCAACAGCCTCCTGCTCGCGGGAATAAATCTTTTGCTCGGCAAGCTGGACTTCCCGCTCGGCGAGCTGAGCCTGCAACTGAGCCACCTCGCCTCGCATCGCATCAGCGGCTTCAGCGTCCTGTAGGGTTAAAAGTTCAGAACACGCGCAGGAATAATCCTAAGCAAGGTAAATAGAGGTATCCAGTAATTACCAAGCCACCGGCAGACTTCGCGAGCAGAGCATCGGCAAGGCCGAACCGCCTTTCCGCGTCGGCCGCGCTCTCCTTCGCCAGGTCGCGCTCCTGCTCGGCAGTCAGCAGGGCATTGCTGAGCTGGAAGCCGCGGCGGACCATCATGTGATGGAGCTCGAAGGCCCGCAGGTGGGCTTGCAACCCCTCGTAGCCGAGCTGACTGGGGGCAAGTTTCTTGTACGATTCGGCGCTGTCGCGGCTGTAGAGGCCGAAGCCGAAGGCGAAGGCGTGGGCGGTAGGCGGCCGGCGAGCTCCCCAGGAGGGGGCGCAAGTAGAAACAGAAACTCGGTGAGCCCCCTCGTCCCACTTCAAAATGGGCTCGCCAGCCGCATCTTTGCTCTTGCATCCCTTGCCGAAGTTGGGGTGATCTTTTGGCAGACTGGGCTCGCGGAGGGTGTCCTCTCCGGTAGAATCGGAGGACGGCCCGCTCTTCTTCTTCCCCTTTCGGGGGGAGGAGGCTTCTTTCAATGGACTCAAGGGCGGCTCGTCGGACAGAGTCTCCGGCGAGCTCATGAACTTGGTAGGCGACAGAGGAAGGTGCAGCCGTCCGCGCGAGACCACCTTCGCCCTCTTCTTCTTGGGGAGTGTAGGATCGGGGCGCGAGCTTGACCCCCCAGACTCCAAGCGCTTCCTGCCGGGGAGTTGGCCTCGCGCTTGCTCCTCGCGACAAGCCGCCGCCGCTGCCCGGACCAGCTCCAGAGGATCTGAGAATATCCCCGAGTCGGCGAACGGCGGATGCTCCGGCAGAACCCGTTCCCCTGCAGAGAAAGACTTAGTCAAAAAAAAAAGAGAGAAAAATATATGAGATCCACCTTGATAAAGTTCGCGAGAGGGCAGAGCGAGATATACCTTCACCGGGGAGAACGGGTTGAAGCGAATCAAGGACGCGGCGGAGGAAGGCGACCTCGAAGTCCTTGTGGAGGAAAAACTTGTGGAGGTCGGCGTCGCTACCAGACAGGGAAGGAGGACGATATATGTCCTCGCTCTTCTGCAGGGGGCGAAAGGGGATGTTGCCGAGCTCGCCCTTAATGAAGACGAGCCGGGTCATCCAATTATGATTCTTGTTCGCTAGCTCGCGAACCTTGATGAAGGACCCGCCGAAGTAGGCGACCCCGTCGGGGGTAGCCTTGTAAGAGAACAACTTACGGAACACCGCGAGGTTGAACTCAATTCGCTCCCGGCGGAGGAAGCAGGCGAACGCCACCATCATAGCAATGGCGTTGGAATTCAGCTGCGCGGGCACCGCGCCGTAGTACTTCAGGATCTGGCGGATCTCTGGCCAGAGGGGGAGGCGCAATCCCACCTCGAAGTGCGAGATGGGGAAGGCGAGCTCACCCTCCGGGAAGGAATTGATGGCTTCATGCTCGGCGAGCCTGCGAGCCTGGAAGCCGGGGGGGACGAATGCCGCTACGAACTCGACGAGCTCCTCCTCGGTAATGTGCCCCTCGAAAAAGCAATGATCAACGAAGTGCTGGGCGCACTTAGACCGACCGTCCGCGTCAGGGTTGGTCTTGACCATAGTCGCAGAGGAAAGGAGAATCGCGAGCTCGGGAAGACAGAGACGAAGCAAGGATTTGAAAGCAATAAAAGCGTGCCCCAGGGGTAGGTGAGGTCTATTTATAGAAGAAGGTAAAGAAGGGTGAGAGGGAGGGCGAGTCGGCCGATCGGCCCGGTCTCGCCACGCCACCTCGCCACCCTCTCCTCGCAAATCCTGCGAGCCGGCCAGACCCCAGAAGAGGGAATTCGAAAAGACTCACCAGAATATTGAAAAAGCATCTACATATACAAAGTGGTAGAAAAGTTGTTCGAGTTATTACAAGCAGATCATTCAGAGCAAATAATAAAAAATAATAATAATAAAATAAGGGCGCGAGGACCATGCGAGGGCAAGGGCGAGTACCGGTCGGCTGACAGAGGAGCCGTTTCATTCTCCCCGGTCTCGCCGGCCCGCCGTCGCAGGTCGCTGCGCATAAAGTTCGCGAAGTCGCCCCATGTTCCTATTTATCACCCGCAGGTTCTCGTCAATTTCATCCATCAGCACCAGGGAAGACGCCTCCTCGAACGCCAAGCTGACTCCAGCACCGTCCGCGAGACGCGAGCACTCCCACTGCAGCCTGTTGTTGTCCTTCCGCAGGTCGTGGAGCTCGCGCACCAGCTTCTTGAGAACCTTCCGCTCCCGTTTTGCACGTTCAGGGCTGCCCACCTCGGAATCCAGGAAGGCGTCTAGGGCGCTTGGAGAAGGGAGGGGCGAGTAAGGAGGTCGATCCACGGACTCGCCGTCCTCCGTCCGGCCGGGAAATTCTGGATGAAGAACTGAAAGACGGTCAGAAAAACAAATATCCCCGGAACAGAAGAGCAAGGTTGGAAACTTACCGCGCGAGCCTGGCTCCTCTGGGTTGGCGCGAGGAGAGAAGTGGCGCAGGTCCTTGCCACGCCCCAGCAGTCCCTGAGGGGCAAGTTGGTAGCCGGGGACAGGGATAATCCCGGCGCCTCTCCCCACGACTATGGATCCAGGGGAGGGTTGCCGGGAAGGGAGGTGACTCGGCGACGCCAGTTCTTACGAGCCCGGCTCCTTGACCTCGGGATCCTGCCGTGGCGAGCTGACAGGAATACTTTTGGCCCGAGGGGTGGATGCTTCGCCGCTATTCTCCCGGTCGGAAGACAGTTCCACGAGATTTTTAGTGGAAGAACCAAGAACCGGCTGGTTGGAGGAACCGGCCCCGTTCCCCAAGGCGGCAGTAAAGTCGGCCAGAATGGGTTCGGCCCCCGGGGGAAAGGGCTTCGCCCGCTTGGCCGAGCCAAAATCGACAAAACGGCGAGCAGGGGCCTCAAGGTCGGTCAGCCCCGCGACCTGAGCAGCGACCTCCTCGCGGGAACGTGCGAGTCGCTCTAAGACTTCCTTGGGGAGCGGCATCTTGACAGAATTTGGGGGAAGGGCAAAGGTCAGCCAGATGCGCAGGGGTACATATATATAGCTACCTGTGGGGCCTACCAGAAGATTCCTTTTTGCCCATGTCGCACTCGCAGGATCCTATGGGGTTGGATGTTTCTTTCCGAGCTTGTCCCAACCTCGTAAAGAGCGGGGATTATGTACAACACCGTATCCCGCGAGTGGTCGACAGGAGTTGAACCGGCCGGCTCAGACCAATGTGAACCCAGCATGCCGAGCCAGAGCTCGGCAATAGCCGAGCCGAGCTCGGCGATAGTCGAGCCGAGCTCGACGATGGCCGAACGAAGCCCGACATGCCGAGACCGGGCTCGGGTGCAGGAACAGGGCTCGACGGTAGTCGAGCCAAGCTCGACGATCCCCGTGCCGAGCTCAGTTTCTGTTGGAGCTCGACGATCGTCGTACCGAGTCCGAGCTCGGCGATCGTCGTGCCGAGTCCGAGCTCGGCGATCGTCGTGCCGAGTCCGAGCTCGGCGGTAGTCAAGCCGAGCTCAGCGATAGTCGAGCACAGTCCGCCGAGTACGTGCCCGCCTAGGCCCAGGGCGAGGCGAGTCAGGCCCCCTGCCGAGCGAGTGCCCCCTCAGGTCCAGCTCGCATCTTGGCCATGGCATACTTTTACTATGTTGCCCCTTTTGGTCTGCCTGTAGTCCTCGAAAACAGTGAAGGTTGTATACTGGCAGGCCACCTTTTCCTATAAATAGGACCCAAGGGGTACCTCAGAGGGCACGCTTACTAATTCTCCGGCCTACTAGCGCTTTCTGAGGTACCTTAGCCCGGCACTTGGCTAAGGAGGGGAAGCGCACTAAGATCTTCCGGGTGTGTGGTGGGACCTCCACGCCGGGCCCTTGGTCTAGTCCTTGTTTCTTCTCTTTTCTTTGTCATTTTCTTGCAGGAGTGAAGTAAGTGCGCGACCACCCCTTCCCCAAGGGTCGAACTCCACAAGAGACCGGTTTTCCGGTTTCAACACTAGTGGCCTTGCAGTTGGCTATACTTTGGCGTAACCTTGCGGATAGGTGGAGTATTCGCGGAAGGGCAGACTCACTCTGAGTCCGCGGAGGTCGCTCTATGCGGACTTGTCTTGGAGCTTGCGACTTCGGCTGATTTTCCTTGCTATGGTGGAGCGGTTTAGTGAACCACGGAGTTCGCGTGTTGGCGGACTGGGTCCTTGTCCGCCGAGCTCGCGCCTGAGTTTTGGTTGGTTGCTTGACGTGGTCACATTCTGTGACAAGTCCAGGGTGTTCGCAGAGTTCGCAATGTCCCCTGGTTGATCGGGTGGTTTGTGCCTGTTGGTCATGGACTTGTGTTGCGGGCTGGTGTGGTGTCCGCGTCTAGCGTGCGGACTGGTGCAGTGTGTGGACTGTTGCTGCGTCCGCGTGCTGTGCAGCGTGCGGACTGGTACGATGCCCGCCGGGTTGCGGATTGGCTTCTTGCTTTGGTGCTTGACGGATTGGCTGGTGTCCGGCTTTGTCCTTGCGGACTGGGCAGACTACCTTGTGATAGCTGCGAATTGGGGTGGTGATTCTATCCACTAGAGCGGTGACCACACTCCTCTCTATGCCTATAAATAGGACCCCCCCGTCACATCAACAGTAACTGAATGAACAGTAAGTTGAGCGTTGGTTAATTGATGCAGCCTTGATTTTCTTGTCCGCGCGGTTTGAATAGGGATAACTGGTTGCTGTTTGTGCGACTAGCATTGTGAAGCCAGGAGTCTGGTTCTGACTGCGGACAAGAATCAGTGGAGCTTGCGATTTACAATTAGCGGTTTACAACAGGTAGCATTTGCGTCCAGCCAGTCTTCTCTCCTCCAGTAATTCCAGTTCAGTAACTTGTTCGCCGGTCTCGGCTGACTAGGCGGTCTGTTCTTTCAGTTCGGCAGCGACTTGTTCGCGGACTCTGACAGCTAGGCGACTTCTAGTCAGGCGGCTTGTAGAGAGCGGACAAGGCTCAGCAGAATAACGGGTTGTCCGCGGACTTCGCGGACTCCGTAGATCAGTGTGGTGCAACAGCGGTTTGGCGACCTCAGCGGACTCGGTGGACTCAGCGGTCTCTGCGGAAGTCCGTCTGGATTGTTTTCTTGTTGCTTCTCCTTTGTACTTGGCGAAATCATGTCTCGCCATGCATGTCTTGCCTTATAATGAAGATAGTTGATATTACAAGATTTGTGATTGCCTTCTGTTGTCTTTGATTTACTTAGCTCAGTTTATGATTGGAGTGTTCCTGCGCTGGTTCCTATTTCTGCTCGATCAAGTTGTCAGTTTGATAGCTTTTGAAGTTTTTTCTTGGTATCAGAGCTATCTCCTGATCATCTTGTGAAATATCAACAGAGAGCACTGAACGCCAAGACTTTAGAGTCGAGAGCACTCGATGCCAAGATCTTGGGTAAATAAATTATCTTGGCATCAAGTGCTCTCGACTTCAAAGTCTTGGCGTCGAGTGTTCTCCATGCCAAGATCACTCGATGCAAAACAGATCTTGGCGTCGAGAGCACTCGACGCCAAGTAAGGATACATGACATCGAGTGCTCTCAACGCCAAGATCTATTTTGCATCGAGTGATCTTGACATAGCCCGTGCGGAGGCGGGCGAAGCCCGCCTGGATGCGGCCGAAGGCCGCCCGGGAGCTTCGAGCACGGCATAGCCCGTGCGCAGGCGGGCGAAGCCCGTCTGGATACGATCGAAGGCCGCCCGGGAGCTTCGAGAATGGGCGTAGCCCGTGCACAGGCGGGCGAAGCCCGCCTGGATGAGTCCAAAGACCTCCCGAGAGCTTCGAGCACGGGCATAACCCGTGTGAAGAAGCTCGTATGCTTAATTTTATAAATACTGTATGTTTAATTTTACAGTTAAAGAAAACAGAATATAAATTAAATTATAATACAATGAAATTTATTAAATGATCTAAAACTAAATTAAAATATAAATGTGTAAATATAAACCATGTTCATCCCCTCTTTTGTCAGAGTGAAGCTGAGGAGGTGAATCTCTCTATCCTCGTCATTTATCTTCGGCAGAAGTAGAAACACAGGGTCTCTTGCCGCCCCTCTCTCTGCCACTTCCCTTTCTCTCTCTCCTCACTTTAACTTCTCTCTCCCTCTCTCTTTCTTTCTCTCTCTCCTCTCCCCTCCCCCTCTGTAGAACAAAAAACGCATCTCCGACAGAAGTTAGATACATGAAATGTTGTCGTCCCTCTCTCTACCACCTCCCTCTCTCTCCCCTCACATTATCTTTTCTCTCCCCTCACATTATCTTTTCTCTCCCTCTCTCTTTCTATCTCTCCCTCTCCCTCTCCCTCTCCCTTACCCTTCTCCGCCGCACAGGTCCGCTGAACATCTTTTTTGGAGCGTAGTAAGCAGATGACCTGCCCAAATCGGCCCCATCACACCCCATTAGCGATCTCCGTGTAGAAAGAGAGAAGGGTACGGGCGGCCGGGCAAGGTTGCCGGAGGCCCGACAAGGCAAGAGGCTGGGCAAGGTATAAAACTGGGTGAGGGGGCAGGCGGGATCGAAATGTAAAAAAACTGTGCCGGACCGCCTCCGACCTACCCTCGCCGGGGTCGCCGGAGTGTGACGACCCTGTCGGTAGGGTCTGGTCAGGCCGTCGGCGGCGGCAGTGGCCTCCACCTGAGCGGTGGCAATCCAAATGTAACGCAGTGACGAGGAACTATAGCAACATCTGCGGCGAGGGTAAAATGAGAATTCTAAATGTAACGGACAGACGACACTGCACAACTAGAGTTTAAGATGATTTTAAGTAGTCATTAATTAATTATTGATGTGCATTTAACAATTTAACAGCGGGACCATCTTATATTATCATGCACACACAATAGGCTCTCCATCAGCCGGCGTCAATGGCGGACGACGACGCGGGAAGTGGAGCAGAGAAATCTCCCTCATCGTCCTCGTCGTCGGCGCCGCCTCTAATAACTATCGAGGAATGGAGAGGATCGGCGTCCACTAAGCTTTCGAAGACCGCCACCCTCACCGCCGACCCCTTTTCGCTTACTATCCAAAGGTCTCATCTCCATCTCTCTCCCTCTCTCTCATAAAACACACAACACACAGAAAATCTCTCACTCTCTCTCTCCTCCTCTCTCTCAACACTTCCAAGTTGAATGTCTATGTGTCTAAACTGTTTTGCCTACCTGCAGGTCAGGAAGCCGATGGAGCGAGATCCGGAGAAAAATCCTTGAGGCTTTCGTGCCAGAGGCAAGCTTTGATGTGCTAACTTATAAGCCCTAATTTGCGATTTTGATCTTACTTACCTGATAAGTACATTGGTAGGAACGAATTCGGTGTTAGAATAATTTGGTGATTTGGCGGGGGTGAAGATTCACTGCCAAGGGATGAGTGTAGAAACTGTTAGAGATGGAGCCTGACTGCGTTGGATGTACTGGACACTCGACACGATATCGCCGGTCGAGCTTATAATCCCTAATTTGCGATCGAAATTTTTGTCAGGGGTATTTATGTAATTTGTCCATCTTTATTCCGTGGGTATTTAAGCCTATTTTCGGCTTAGGGTTTCTGTAGAACTCAAGAGATTAGAAACCGAGGAAGGAAAGCGGCTGATAGAGAAGCGGTGTAAGTTTCTTCGAACGCTCTTCATAGTGGATTTCTGTGACGCAGGTGGTTGTGGTTTTTTCCCCGGACTTGGGGTTTTTCCACGTTAAATTCCTGTGTTGTGTTCTGCATATTTCTGTGTTTTTTTGCACTTGTTTTTCCCAACAGAAACAACTCTGGAGGACGAGAGAGGGACACAATAGAATAGTAGAAATATAATTTGTTATTTCATTGCTTGTTCTACTTATTGCATGAATACTTATTTGTACTAATCTCAGCTCTGCATTTTTTTTAACCAAGGCTTCGTTTGGCACGGCGGCGGCGGTTGTGAATACGGTGGTCATGAACCATCTTTCGTTCGTGAATGCATGACCTCACCCCAAAAAAATAATGCATTTAATGCTCAAAACTAGTTTATTTTCTTGGTAGCGGTTATAACCTTTGTTTTGCCAAACATACATTCCATGATAATGATATTTTTGACCAAACTCACCAGAGCAAATAAGCCGCACCAAACGAAACCTAAACAACTCTTACATGCTTACTTCTCTTTTCATTTAGCTTGAGATGTGCATCGCTTTGCTACTAAATTCTTCCAGTCTTTCAATTTATCCAACATGTTATGCAATTATTGCCATCCATTTAACCGCTGGAGAAGGATGAGTTATCTCTACAATCCCCTTTGCTTCGGTAAACATTGGAACCATCTTCAATCCCCAGTGAACATGAGTCGGCTTAGAAAATTGATCCCTTCATAGAGAAAAGAGCAAAATCCCCATTGAATTTTTTTTGAATTACCTTCTATTTGTTTTCCTTTAGGGTATCCATTTACCTTCCCAATTCTTACCCACTAATTATATCCACCCTTCTCTCAGTGAATCTTCTTCCATTCATTTACATGTAGAAACCACCTAAGTTTAGACTGTACTCTAGGTCCCCACCCACCCTTCTACCCCCCCCCCCCCCCCCCCCCCACCACACACACACACACACACACACACCACACCACACCACACACACACAATCACACCTAACACCCACCCATCTAATCCACCCATTGTCCCTCCCTCTCCTTAATATATTTAATTGTAGATCTTTTATAATATTTCCTCACATATACCCTAACATTGTCATTCATCCACACTCTTTGAATCTTTTTTTTATCTCCTAACAACCATACAAATAGTTGATCTGATTACAGTTTAATGATATTACATTTAATCCACTGTGATATTCTGTTATGGGCTCACCGAAGTGGTGGTTGTTGCGTACACTGGAGCCGGAACCGCGATTGCCTAGGCGGGATGTTCTTGGGAGGAGGGTGTCCCTAAACTTACAGAGAGAGATGCAAAAATCTCATAAACAAGACAAGGAAAGAAGAGTCTAATTCTTGCTTACCATTACAAGATCTAAGTGGTCCCTTAAATAGACTTACAAGGGGTATAATTGTTAATAAATCCTAACACTTGCACCTGAAAATTAAGACAAAACGACAATGGACAATAACATCAAACGATATAATAAAAACCTAAAGATAATAACCAGGCACGAAGCCCATAACATCTCTCCCGCTGTGCAAAAGAGCTTGAACTCAAACTCAAGGGAGATCGACGACAGTGTCCACTTCACCCAACCTCTTCGTCATCAGAATCCTCCACGTGCAAATAAAATCTTTTGCACTGATGGCCGCAAATACACAACTCATCCAAATTATAAAATAGCCCCTGTGTGCGTCGGTCAAGCAGTTTTATACGAGACAATCAACGAATCTGCAGGGTTTGAGTGCCCTCGGTACATCCCTCCATAGTCCCTATACTAGTGGTGATGTAAGACTTATATGCCAAGTCGACGGTTGCACAATCTACTAAGACCATAACAGTCACCAAGTCTCAGCCTCTCAGGGGGACCTTGAATTCGACGTCCAAACATAGTAGATTGCGAAGCTCGATTGTAAAGATGACGATTTGCATGTCGAGGGGTATCGTGACGTGCGCCAGAAGATTCTGAAATTGTTCAAGATATCCATCAATCGATCATGTCCGACGTAACACCGTGAGGGCACCAAGGGGGTTACTGCGAATGGGGGACCAAAGTACAGGTTATAGTCCCGCTTGAAGTTGCCAGATCATGCCAAGACTTTTTGTCTGGAAACGGGCGAATCATAACTGAGCAATATCAAGCTTGTGGAATGAGGTCAGACTTATCCACTTTGTCACTGGTGTCTGCTGATCACTAAAAAATTGTTCACATCTGGTGAGCCAATCTAAGAGATCGTCCTTCCCATTATAAGTTAGAAATGTCAACTTGGTATAATTGAGCATGATGCTACCATCAGGTGGTACCCTGATCAAAATATAAGGTTGAAGAAGAAGCGGTGGGGGCGCCTGATTGCTGCAAACGAGATCAGTAACTTGGGTTGTAATGATCAGAATTGTGTCTGTTAAATCATTAAGTTTGTTGTTGAGTGTGGTCATGTCTTCGCGATGACGCGCTTCAATGTCTTGAAGGCATACCTCCATGGATGTCATGAATGTTTGCATTAAGTTTCCAATAGTGTCCATTGAAACGGGTGAGTCCCCTATAGTGCTGAGTGCGGTTGACGATAAGTTAGGAGTGATGTGAGATATTGTTATCTAGAGTGGTGATTGGATGGTTAGATTCCTCTGAGATGGTAGATTGAGTTATCGTGAGAGCTGTAATACTTCTATATAATGATATAACAAAGAACACCCTTATTTTTGTTGTATTATTTACCTTAGGCTGTTGGGGACTCGAGGAAAAGGGGTGCTACGCTTCTGGGGGCGTGAGAAAAAGGCAAAGGATTGAAACAAAGGATCAGTCAGCTGCTGTGTGAGACTTGGAAAAAAGCATGCATGCAAGCAGAGATGGCGTGTAGGAAGGCGGAGTTGGTGTTGAGACGTTGATATTGAAGTCGTGCGGATTTATGTGTAATGGCTGCAGGATCTGCTCGGGATGAGTAGGGGTGTGCGCGGTGTGATTTGGTGTGGTTTTGGCCCAAACCGCAACCATATCGCAAGGACGCAATTTTGGCCAGAGCAAAACCGCACCGCACCGAAATTATGCGATGCGGTTTCGGTTTGGTGTGGTTTTTTGCGGTGCGGTTGGCGGTTGCGGTTTCGATGCGGTTTTTAGCATGCGATATATATAGACACAAAAAAGATAATATGAGGTAAAATAAAATGTAAAATTTGGGTAAAAACATAATTATATAAGTTATATTATCTTGAATTATAACAAGAAAACAACTATATGCACTAATATAATTAGTTAATTACTAATATTAATTAATAATTTATAAGTTGTATTTTTATTTAGATGTATGTGATATGTCACGTGTTATGAAAAATAAAAATATATAATTCGTCGGTGCGGTGCAGTTTTCAAGATTCGAAAACCGCACCGCATCGAACCACGCTCGTTTTATAAACTTCAAAACTGCACCGCATCGAAACTACGCAGTACAGTTTAAAAATCGGTGCAGTTTGTGCGGCGCGAGCTGTTTTTGTAGTTTGCGATTTTTTTTGCCCACCCCTAACGATGAGCAGTGCTTCTTCGACGAGGGGTCTCGAGCACAGATGCAGGATTCAACGATCGTTTTCGAGCGCAGGTGTCGGAGTCGACGATGGGTCTTGAGCGCAGGTGTCAGAGCTGTGACAAGGAGCAGAGCAATTATGGGAGCGTGCAATGTCGAAGAAAGGACACGAGGATGTAGGGTTGTTTCTCGCTGCAGAACAACAAGGGAGGGCGACAACTTTCTGTCTGTCTTGCTGATCGTGAGCTCAAAAGTGGATGCCGATGATGTCGAAGCTTCGAACTAGAGAAAGGCTTACATGTGCGGTTGGAGGCGGCAACAAGGAGCAATTCCATATTAAGAAGCTCTGATACCAATTTGTTATGGGCCCGTCAGAGTAGTGGTCGGAGGATACAGTGAAGTCGGAACCGTGGCTGCCTGAGTGGGGTGTGCTCGGGAGGAGAGAGCTATCAAGATCTCATAAATAGGATAAAGAAAGGAGAGACTGATTATTGCTTACCAATACAAGACCCAAGGGTTCCCTTAAATAGACTTTTATGGAGCATACTTGTAAATAAATTCCAACACTTGGACTTACTTAAAAACTAAGACATAACAACAATGGACAATAATACCTTACAATATAATAAAACCCTAAAGATAATATATTCTCTTATTGCATGATACTCCCAGGGTGTTCAGTATCTTTAGCCACACATTCTTAATTTTTGTAGCCATTTTTCTCACCACATCCTCATTAATTAGTAAATAGATTCAAGATTCTTAAAGTTTTCAAGCATATGTTGCACTTTTATCTTTTTTTATAAATGATTAATAAATTCACATCCACTAAATTTACATATCATAGACTCCTTTTTTGTTCTATCAAATCTTTTAATATTTTCTCCATTGTTTGACATGTACTTATTTGAGCACATGCTTTACCGATTAGACAAGGTATCTCAGATAAAACATCTTTTGTAAGCATTCTATGTATTCATATTGGAATTGAAAACTCTTTGGTAGCACCATTATTACTTTCTAGTCCTATTTGTTAGAAAAGCCTTAGTAAGGGCCCATCTAAGGGCCTATTTTTCCTCTCTTTTCTCTCTCTTTGTATTTGTCCCACATTTTGGATTGAGATTTCTCTTCTTTCTCTCTTCCTATATAAATGTATTCATACTTGTAATTTATGATTCAAGAAGTATTTTGAGGCCTCTCTTTACATGGTATCAGAGGCACCAGTCTCCTCCTTGGGTGTTCGGTCTTCTGTTCGCGGCTACTCGCGGTCTGTCTTTTTCTAGCCGCTTCTGTCTTTTTCTTCCTTGGGTGTGCAATATGTTTTTTTCTAACCGGTCTCATGTTCGCGGCTACTCGCAGTATCGAGCGGCCTGCCTTTTTCTAACCACTGTCTCATTTACTCTGTTTCCCTCGTGGCTTCCACTTCTCCTCCTCCTCCTACCTCCCTTTTATAAAGTTTTCACACGTGGGGTTCACCCTCTCTTGCTTCTTTCTCTAACCGCCCGACCTCCCTTGCTATCCGCGCGGCTTCTCTCCCTTGCTATCCGCGCGACCTCTCTCCTCTTTTCTCTTTCTCGCCTCAGTCCGCATTTAGGTCGTGACATCTCTCCTTGCCGCTGGTGGACTCACCTTGACCGTGCAGACTCCTCTTCTAACTTCTTCACCGCTAGTCGCTGTGACCTGTCTTGTCGCTAGCGGTCTCTTCTCTTCCCTTAGCCGCATCTTGGTCGCGACGTTCCTTGTCGCTGGTAGATTCACCTTGACCGTGCAGACTTCTCCTCTAACCGCTTCCCGCTAGTCACTGCGACCTGTCTTGTCGCTAGCAGCCTCTCCTCTTCCCTTAGCCGCATCTTGGTCGCGACTTTCCTTGTCGCTGGTGTGTCCGCTGTGACTGTGCGACAACTTCCTCTGCCGACTTCTCTCTCTTCGACCTCTTCTCCTTCTAGCCGCTCGACCTTCTCTACCAAGCCGCCCGACCTTCTTTGCCTAGCCGCTCGGCTTCTCTTGCTAAGCTGCCTGGTCCAAACCTTGCTGGCCGCCCGACCTCTCCTGCTTGCCGCCCGGTTTCTCTCGCTAGAAGCCCGGCCTCTTCTGTTAGTCGCATGACTTCCGATGCATCCGCTGCTACTTCTACTCCGCCAGCCCGTGCGGCTGCTACGGCTTCCGAACTCCGTGATGAGCTACGGATTACTCCATCTCTCTGACCGGGAAAGGAAATTTCGTCGAATGGGTTCACTCTGTTCGTCGTGTTCTGCAGACGAAGGGTCTTCTTCACCACTTGACCCGAGCTACCCCCGATGCTCCCTCCGATGACTGGCTTCGCGATGATGGTCGGGTCCAGTCTTGGCTCCTCAACTCTATGGACACCGAGCCCTACAGGATGACCATGTATCATGACATGGCCAAGGCCATGTGGGAGGAGCTCCACTCTTTCTACTCTGGGCATTAACAGTCTTCAGCACTTATATGATATTCTCTCCGACCTTCAGAACCTTTCTCCTGGTGCTCCCGGCGATATGATCACTTTCGTTGCCCTGGCAAAGACTCTGGTCGAGGCTTGGATTCAACATCAGCCTCCCACTACTGATCTAGCTACTCAACGGGCCCAGAAAGAGGCTGTCACTATCGCGATGATGATGTCCCGTGTTCCACCCCACCTACATAGTGTTCGGGCCCAGATCCTTTCTTCCACGACGACTACTTCACTGTCTGATGTCTGCTCCATGCTGCTTCGAGTTACGCCTCCTACTGAGGCTCCTCCTGGATTTGCACCTGCTCTTCTTCAACAACCTCTCATTCCGACCCCCCCTCTTGCTTGTGGATCTTCCACTCGAGGGGGCTGACCTCCGTCTCGGGGACGAGGATGTGGTGGTCGTTCGTCTATGAAATGCACATATTATGGTCGGGGTGGTCATCTTGAGGCTACTTGTTACAGCAAGCATGGGTTCCCTCCCCACCTCGCTGCTACTTCCTCTGCTGCTCCTGCTCCCACTGGGGCTTCTGCCCAGGATCCGGCGCCCACTACCCGCCAAGATATCGATGAGCTCCGCACCCAACTCCACCAGCTACAGGGTGCCCTCGGCCGCTCCTCCAGCTCGGTTGCGTCTGTCTCTGCGGAAGGTATAACCTGTCTCTCTCCTAGCCCCTACTGGATCGTCGATTTCGGCGCTACTCACCATATTACCTCCCAGTATCTCCAGACGGCTCATCCTCCGTGTATCACTGTGGACAATGGTGACACCCTACCGGTCTCTGGCGCCGCTGCTCTCCGGCTTACCCCGACACTTTCTCTTTCTTCGGTTCTTCACATTCCGGGGTCTCCTTTCAATTTACTTTCTGTTAGTCGCCTGACGCACGATCTTGATTGTTGCTTAACCTTTTCTCCTTCTTCTTTTCTTATGAAGGATCGTCGCACCTGGAGTATCATTGGTAGGGGGCAGCTGTTGAATGAGCTCTACATCTTGGATATCCCACCCACTCTTCTCTCCGCCGTCTCAACTGTCGATTGGCATCGCCGCCTTGGGCATGCTCCCCTTCCGATTCTCAAGCGGTCTCTTCGTGATATTCTTTTACCGGAGTTCTCTTGTGAATCTTGTATCTACGACAAACAACATCGTTCTACCTTCCCCCCTGCTTGTACCAGGAGTAGTACTTCTTTATCTCTAGTTCATTCTGATGTATGTGGCCCTTATAAAGTCCCTAATATCTTTGGATTTCGCTATTTTGTAACCTTTATTGATGATTACTCGCATACTACATGGCTATATTTGCTGCATGATCGTACTTAACTTACATCTATATTTCGTGCCTTTTTAACTGAGATGCGTACGCAGTTCGCCACTCCCCTCAAAATCATCCGCACTGATAATGCTCGCGAGTATACGGGTCGCACCTTCTCCAATCTCTGCATCGAATTTGGCATCATCCATCAAACTTCGTGTGCGTATACCCCTCAGCAAAACGGGGTGGCTGAACGGAAGAATCGTCATCTACTCGATGTTGCTCGGTCCCTCATGTTTCAAATGAAGGTTCCGATCGAATATTGGAATTTTGCCGTCTCCACGGCCTGTCATCTCATCAACCGCCTACCCTCGTCTGTTCTTAACTTTGCCTCACTTATCCAACTCCTCTATCCTTCCACCAACCCCACCTATCTCACCCCGCGGGTCTTCGGGTGTGCTTGTTATGTTCATCTTCTTGGTCCCCTTCTGACAAACTTGCTCCTCGGGCGGCCAAATATATGTTTGTTGGCTACTCCCGTACTCAAAAGGGGTATGTTTGCTACTCTCCTTTGGATGACAAGCTGGTCGTCTCAGCGGATGTCACCTTCTGCGAAGACCAGCCCTTCCACTTACCTTCCCCCACCTCGTCTTCCTCTCCTCCTCTTCCCCGGCCTGCCGTTCCCATCACGCCCTCTTTTCTGCCATCTCCTTCCTCCTCTCTCCCTGCCCCCCTAAGGTTCCCCCGCCCGTTATCCGTGTCTACACTCGTCGCGGCTCCAAGGATGGTTCCCTGCACCAGCTCCCTTCTCCCAACGACACCCCGGCAACGGCGGATCCGACTCCCGCTTCTACAGCTCATCCCTTGGCCAACTACGTTTCTCTCCATCGGCTCACTCCACCTCTCTACGCCTTTGCCACCTCTCTTTCCTCTATTTCTATTCCTAACACTGTGCAGGAGGCGCTTCAACATCCGGGGTGGCGGGCGGCCATGGACGATGAAATGCGGGCTTCCTGGGCCAACATGACCTGGGATCTGGTTTCTCTTCCGGCCGACCAATCCTGTGTTAGCTGCAAGTGAGTCTTTGTTATTAAACATGCGGCGGATGACACTGTTGAACGTCTAAATGCCCGCCTCGTGGCCCGGGGTTTTACTCAGCAACATGGCCTTGATTATGAGGAAACCTTCTCTCCAGTGATCAAATTGAACACGGTCCGCGTTCTTCTCTCCTTGGCTGTTCATCGTCATTGGCCTCTTTATCAGCTGGATATTAAGAACGCCTTCCTCAACGGCGATCTGCAGGAGACTGCTTATATGCACTAACCTCCCGGGTTTGAGATCACGGGGGAGTCTCGAGTTTGTCATCTTCGGAAATCTATTTATGGTCTCAAACAGTCCCCGCGCGCTTGGTTTGAAAAATTCAGCAAGATTGTCTGCGATATTGGCTTCATTCGGAGCTCGACTGATTTCTCTCTCTTCACCCGACACCGGTCAACCGGAACTGTGATCCTACTTGTATATGTTGACGATATCCTCATTACTGGCGATGATACTACAGGGGGATACAACATATCAAGCAACAGTTGAACTCCGCCTTTCAGACCAAAGATCTTGACAATCTTCGGTATTTTCTTGGGCTTGAGGTTGCACGATGCCCTGATGATCTTGTGTTATCCCAAAGGAAGTATTGTATGGACCTCTTTCATGATGCCGACTATTCTGGATGCAAACCTACGGATACTCATATGGACGCTAATCACAAGCTCTCGGCCCACAGCTCTGACTCCAATAAGCTGCTTATAAATCCGTAATACTATAGACGCTTGGTTGGGAAGCTGATCTATCTTACAGTTACTCGACCAGACATCTCTTTTGCCTTGCGAGTCGTGAGTCGTTTTATGCATGCTCCTCAGACATCTCATCTTCAAGCTGTCGAACGTATTCTTCGATATCTCAAGAACGCTCCAGGACAAGGGCTTGTGTACAAGCCATCCACATCTAATGCGCACTCTGACGCTGACTATGCAGGATCCATTGATGATAGGCGTTTCATAACTGGTTTCTGTACCTACTTCGGTGGACATCTCATAACCTGGCGTAGCAAGAAACAGACTGTGGTTGCTCACTCTTCTGCTGAAGCCGAGTACTGGGCTATGACTGCTGTTGTTTCCGAGTTAAATTGGCTTGAGATCCTTCTGGGAGACTTGGGTGTTCGTCTCTCATCTCCGACGACCTTATTTTGTGATATTCATGCAACAATACATATTGTCAAGAATTCGGTCTTTCACGAACGCACAAAACATATTTAAGTTGACTGTCACTTTATTCGGGAAAAAGTACAGTCAAAAAAGATAGATTTGGAGCATGTTCCTGCTACAAACCAAGTTGCTGACATCCTGACTAAAGCTCTCTCCCGGCTGCTATACTACCAATTTTTATCCAAGCTTGGTGCCTACGACTTGTACGCTCCAACTTGCAGGGGAGTGTTAGAAAAGCCTTAGTAAGGGCCCATATAAGGGCTCATTTTTCCTCTCTTTTCTCTCTCTTTGTATTTGTCCCACATCTTGGATTGGGATTTCTCTTCTTCCTCTCTTCCTATATAAATGTATTCATACTTGTAATTTATGATTCAAGAAGTATATAGAAGGTTTGAGGCCTCTCTTTACCTTATTTACCATTTGTGTGCTCGAGATATAAGTCTCTCTCAGGCATAGAGAAAGACACATGGACACTCAACCATGCATCCATCTCAATTTACCCATTATCCTTTCATTCCCTCCTTGATTTTCTTTGTTGTACTCACTCTTCTCCCATTGCAAAATCTGGAGGAGGCATTAATTACCAAAATCTTTCATCCCCCTCCCTTTTCTTTGTCACTCTTCTTCTCCCATTGACACAAGGACTACACATTAGTAATTAACAAAACATGCTAATTGAGTTCTTTATCAATTCTTATTCCTCCTTTCCTTTAATGTTTCTAACACTAACCTTATACTTGAAAACAGAGTAGACGTGCGTTCATAAGTAAGAATGTGTTACGCCCCCGCAACGTTTTGCCGGTCGTCACTATGTTCGCAGACGCAAGGATGCCGTACACAACGGGGCTGAACCATCCGGTTCAGCCCCCTCTCTCTGAAAATGCCGAAATAGGGCTGAACCGGTTCGGTTCAGCCCTATTGGGGCCGGCCGGCCCCTTTGGCCGGCCCCTCTTTGGTTCCGGGTATTTATATCCCGGAACCCCTCTTGGTTCATCATGCAAGTAATTGAGGTATAATCTCCTTCCTCCTTCTAACCCTAATTCCTCTTAGCCTCCTCTTCCTCTCTAGTCTCTCTCTCTCTATCTATCTAGTGTCTTAACATTTGGTATCAGAGGATTCGTCTCCGACATGGTGAATACGCGCACGCAAGAGGAATCCGCACGGCTCGAAACCCTAGAGGGGACGGTGGCCACTCTCACGGATTCGGTGGCGGCCATGACGACCGGTATGGAGGAGTTGAAAACCTTATTGAAAGGAAAAGCGACGGCTACGGATGATTCGGCCGGATCGGGACAAGATCCGGCTGTGGTTGCGCGCGGGGCCACGGACGGCGGAGTCGCGCGGCTCGGCGACGACGCATCGCGACTTTTTCCCCCTCCGTCAACAGGCGCGTATGGTGGGGCTGGCGGATCGGGGTCGGGGCACTGTGCGGGGCCGATGCCGCCCGCATCCTTGCACAGCGGCTTCGGCGAGCCCGTCGCAAGCCGGAACCAGGGGCGTCGGGGCTGGGATGAGCCCGCAGGCTTCCGGCGTGGCTGGGATGACCCAGCAGGGTTTCAGCGGGGCTGGGAGGAGGCCGCAGGTCAGCGGCGGGGCTGGGATGAGGCCGCAGGTCAGCGGCGGGGCTGGGATGAGGCCGCAGGTCAGCGGCGGCCACCGGAACAGGCCGGACAGCAGCGGGGAGGTCTTCTTCCTCCTCCTCGGGGGTTTGGACAGCAGGGTGCGCCGGTTTATGGACCACCATGGGGTGGCCAACCACCGGGTTATGGTGTATTTGAGCAAGGCGATATCGGAAGGCGAGAAGGAGGTCATGGTCCGCATCGCTTGTCTCCAGGCTTGTCTCGCATGTATTTTCCGGAGTTCGAGGGTGGTGACACCTTGGAATGGATTCAGAAGGCCGAACTCTTCTTTCAATATCAAGATGTTCCTGAAGGCCAATGGGTGCAGTTGGCGTCTTTTCACCTAAAGGATGACGCTTTCCAATGGACACAGTGGTTCTTGCGGGGACGGGAGTACGTGCCCTGGGGGGAGTTTGTGGAGAGCTTTACGGCTCGATTTGGTCCGCTAGAGTATGAGAACTATGAAGCCATGCTTCAGAAACTCTGCCAGAAGGGTTCTGTGATGGAGTACCGCACGGAGTTCGAGAAGTTGGCGAATCGGGTGCAATGGCCAGAAAGGACGTTATACAGTTGCTTCATCTCCG
Organism: Platanthera zijinensis; assembly: GCA_039513925.1. NCBI lineage: Eukaryota > Viridiplantae > Streptophyta > Magnoliopsida > Asparagales > Orchidaceae > Platanthera > Platanthera zijinensis. Next base: position 169,405,962 of record CM077094.1, read on the forward strand.
GTCTCAAGGATTATATTCGTGATGAGGTGCAGGCACTCATGCCTCAGTCGTTGAACCACGCCATTACCTTGGCCCGTATTCAGGAGGAGCGGTTCAGCAGGCAGAGAGGCCGCATGCAGAATAGGCCCCCCTCGGCCAGCACTACTACTACGGTTGCACGGCGGGAACAACCTACGGCTAACAAGCCGACGGTGACTCGCTTGTCTTGGAGTGAGTTGCAAGCTCGCAAAGAGAAGGGTCTATGCTTCAATTGTGATGAGAAGTTTGCTCCGGGCCATAAATGCCAGAGGACACAAGCCTTCATGTTATATCAGGAGACTGAGGAAGCACCGACGGCCGACGAGGATGAATTGGAGGTAGACTTGGAAGACACTGAGTTTGGGGTCTCTATGCATGCTTTGGAAGGGTGCGTTCCTCCGCTTACAATGCGGCTGGCGGGTCGGATCGCCCAGGAGAAGGTTACTATTTTGGTGGACAGTGGGAGCACCCACAACTTTGTGCATCCCGATGTGGCAGGGAGAGTTGGACACAGGGTCGACAAGGGGGCTGCCTTCCATGTTATGGTAGCAGATGGCAGTAAGTTGCAATGTGAAGGGGTGCTGAAGGGAGTGGAACTGCGGATAGGAGACTATGCGGGACGAACGGACGTCTACTTGCTACCTATTCGTGGCTCGGATATGGTCTTGGGAGTTCAGTGGTTACGCCAATTACAACGGGTAACTTTTGATTGGGCGTACATGACCATGGAGTTTGTGCTCGGGGAGCAACAGTTCTGCCTGCGGGGTCTTATGTCTTCTCCTATTAAGGAGGTATCTCTTCGCAGCATGCAATAGTTGAGCGGAGACGGACAAGTGATGACCATTCTACGGGAGGTTCAGGCCGGCGACTCCGGCAATTCTGAGGTACCAGTTCACTTACAGTCCGTTCTGACAGATTACGCTGACGTTTTTCAGGAGCCCCGTACTCTGCCACCGCCTCGGTTCCGGGATCATCGTATTCCGCTCAAGGCGGGCGCCAAGCCTACTAATGTGCGACCATATCGCTACCCACACATTCAGAAGGCGGAAATCGAGCGGAGTGTCCGGGAGATGTTGGAGGCCGGTATCATTCGGCCAAGTACTAGTTCCTTCTCCGCTCCCATCATTCTGGTCAAGAAAAAAGACGGTTCCTGGAGGTTTTGTGTGGACTACCGCGCCTTGAATGGCGCCACGATCAAGGATAACTTTCCGATTCCTCACATTGAGGAGCTGCTGGATGAACTGCATGGAGCAGAACTTTTTACCAAGTTAGATCTTCGCTCTGGATATTATCAGATTCTCATGGCCCAAGAAGATATCCACAAGACGGCTTTCCGAACACATGACGGCCATTATGAGTTCTTGGTCATGGCCAATGGCTTGACTGGCGGACCTGCGACATTCCAGGCCAACATGAATGAGATTTTTCGGGATTTCTTGCGGACTTTTGTGCTGATATTCTTCGACGACATTCTCATTTACAGTGCTAGTTGGGAGGATCATGTGGGACATGTGGAACAGGTCCTATGCCGACTTCGGCAACACCGTCTTTACGCCAACCGTTCTAAGTGCTCATTTGGTCAGGAGGAGGTGGAATACTTGGGCCACATGGTCTCAGGTCAGGGCGTGCGGGCCGACCCACGAAAAATTCAGAGTATGCAATCGTGGCCGCGGCCAGTTACAGTGCGGGCCTTGCGCGGATTTTTGGGTCTCACGGGATACTACCGGCGGTTTGTCCGGGATTATGGCAAGATAGCACGACCTTTGACTCAGCTTTTGCAGAAAGATTCTTTTTCTTGGGGAGAAGAGGCGGAGGGCGCCTTCCAGGCCCTCAAACAGGCCATGACGACCACGCCTATTCTTGCCTTACCAGATTTTGCGAAGGAATTCGTCCTCGAGACGGATGCGTCGGGGGTGGGCATCAGCGCCGTCTTGATGCAGGAGGGACGGCCTATAGCTTTCTATAGTAGGGCGTTAGCCCCTCGTACTCTGGGCCTGTCGGCTTACGAAAAGGAAATGTTAGCAATCATTCACGCGGTGGGCGTTTGGCGGCCGTACTTGTTGGGGCGGCACTTTAAGGTGCGCACGGATCATCAAAGCTTAAAACATTTTCTGGACCAACGGGTCTCCTCGCCTCTCCAACAGAAGTGGGTTACAAAGCTCTTGGGATATGATTATGAGATCGTTTATCGGCGCGGCAAGGATAATGTCGTCGCTGATGCTCTCTCTCGCTTGCCGGAGGCAGCTCTCACTCACATTACGGGACCCTTGCTCGATTCTTTGGCCGACATTCACGAGGAAGTCATGGGCTCGGGCACCTTGCGGCCGTTAGTGGAGGCTTTGCAGCGGGGCGAGACTGTTACGCCTGGCTATCATTTATGTAATGGTCGTCTTCACTTTAGGGGCCGAGTGGTGGTGCCGGCCGCATCAGCTTGGAGAACAGTTTTGATGCATGAGTTTCACTCGTCGCCTACGGGGGGACATGCCGGAGTACTTCGAACCCTTCAGCGGGCGCGGGCCAATGTCTTTTGGGCGGGCATGCGACGGGACATTCAGCAGTTCGTTCTCCAGTGTGAGATCTGCCAGCGGCAGAAATATGAGACTTCTTCACCCGCGGGGCTGCTTGTTCCGTTGGACATCCCGCAGCTTATTTGGGACACGGTGTCCACGGACTTCATCGACGGGTTGCCTAAATCAAAAGGGAAGTCGGCCATTTTGGTAGTAGTGGATAAACACTCCAAGTATGGCCACTTTATTGCCCTCAGCCACCCTTACACTGGAGACTCGGTGGCCGCCCTCTTTGCTAGAGAGATTGTGCGTCTGCATGGCGTTCCTCGCGCGATTATTTCGGATCGTGACCCGACCTTCGTTAGTAGCTTTTGGAGGGAGTTATTCTGCTTACAAGGAACTCGCTTACATTTCAGCACGGCCAACCATCCGCAATCGGATGGCCAAACAGAAGTTCTTAATCGAGGGGTGGAGACATATCTTCGGTGCTTTGTGATGGATGAGCCCCGCACTTGGCCAGAGTGGTTACATTGGGCCGAATACTGTTATAACACGTCTTATCACTCCGCCAGCAGGATGACGCCATTTGAGGTTGTTTACGGTCGGCCACCTCCGACCTTGGGCACTTATGAGCCGGGTAGCACCGCTCTACCGGCGGTTGATCGGGCTCTTCTGGACCGCGATCGCATGATGGTCACTCTTCGGGCCAACCTCCGTTTGGCCCAGGATCGTATGAAGGTGCAAGCGGACAAGCACCGCACTGAGCGGGAATTCGCCGTCGGTGATGAGGTTTTTCTCAAGTTACAACCATATCGGCAATTATCTGTTGCAGCCCGTGGCAATCAGAAGTTATCCCCGCGCTACTACGGCCCCTTTCAGATCATCAGCAGAGTGGGGCCGGTAGCTTACACCTTGGCTTTGCCGCCGGGCTCCCGCATCCATCCCACTTTTCACGTTTCATTGCTCAAGAGAAAGGTGGGCCAGCATATCCAACCTTCTGCTCTCTTGCCTGACGTTACGGCAGCGGGTGAGCTGAGGCCACTTCCAGAGGATGTTTTACGAAGCAGATGGAAGCACCGGGGCACCGAATTCCGGCCCGAACTCTTGGTCAAGTGGAAGAACCTATCTCCGGCACAAAACTCTTGGGTGGATTTCTTCGATTTCAAGGAACTCTACCCCGACTACCACCTTGGGGACAAGCTGGTTCTTGATGGAGAGGGGAATGTTACGCCCCCGCAACGTTTTGCCGGTCGTCACTATGTTCGCAGACGCAAGGATGCCGTACACAACGGGGCTGAACCATCCGGTTCAGCCCCCTCTCTCCGAAAATGCCGAAATAGGGCTGAACCGGTTCGGTTCAGCCCTATTGGGGCCGGCCGGCCCCTTTGGCCGGCCCCTCTTTGGTTCCGGGTATTTATATCCCGGAACCCCTCTTGGTTCATCATGCAAGTAATTGAGGTATAATCTCCTTCCTCCTTCTAACCCTAATTCCTCTTAGCCTCCTCTTCCTCTCTAGTCTCTCTCTCTCTCTCTCTATCTAGTGTCTTAACAGAATGGTAAATGATCTATATGGACTTATAAAAGAAAGGAGGAAGAACTTGCCACATTCTAAGGTTAGCATAAAATTCTTAATTAATTTTAAATTGCAATTAGATTTTATACATTTGGCATGTATACAAATTTCAAAGCATTTCTCACCATCCTCCCTTCCTTTGTTCCCACTCACTATTCCCTAATTTTAGCAACAAGTCATTGATCAAAATCATTTCTTTAATCAAATGAATTCTCATTTTAGATGTGCTAACTGTGCAATATATGCTTCTCTATTTTGGCATATTAAATTATTCAATGATTATGATCTATATCCGTAGGAGTAATTGTACGTAAGTGAGATGCTTTCTATGGACACCTAATATAACATTACTTTCTTAATAATTATCATCTTCAGCAGCCTTATTTGAATTATTTGCGATCTATTTTATGAATCCTCATTCTCCATTATCCTTGTTGAGTGTTGTTGAGTGTTGTCGAGTGTTAAACGTAAACTATGTAAATCATCAATAACTTTCATCCATGTTATTATGTGTCTCTCTCTTATCCTAACTAATCTTTTATTGCTATCCACTTGTCTAATTCATTAATTTTATAGTCTTTATTATATATGCCCAAACCACCAAAAATTCTATGATCTTTTATTTGATAGATATTATGTTGTTCTATAATATAATACTTCCTTAATTTATCTTTTTTATTGTCACACTTCCACCCTAAACCCTGAATTCTTATTGCCACATAAGTGCTCCAACTTCTTGATATTCCCTATACATTTTTCTATGAATCAACGATAACACAATTTTTTTGGAAAATCGGGGTCGGACTTTTATTCTCATTTTTTCATTAGATGAAAGTTAAGTCATAGGATTTTTGCTTTTTTAGACTAAACTCAATGAACCATAATTTTATTTATAACAAAAATAAGATACAATCGGTGCTAGAGCAAGCTCAAACCACCGAGGATACAATTACCCAAATTCTGTACCGCTCACAGAAGGATTACAGACTCTAAAATTCAGACAACCACTAGCATCATCCATGATAAGTCTGCGAATAGAGTTAGGCATAAAATCATTTGAGAAGCCACAATCAATACCATGCTCCAATCCATATTTAGCCATGGCGTCCGCCACCCGATTACCTTCACGATGAATGTGCGAACTAAAGATCCGCATATAATTGAATGAGAGAATTGGAATCATGATTTTATTCTTCCACTATAGGGGGATATATATAGGAGAACCACATACATCTAAAGTTAACCCGCAATGTGGGACAAAACCCACTCACACATAAATACCAATATAAAAAACATAACCACGTCACTACATATTACCAACCATTTGAACGATCGAGTCACCAGATTCCCAAAGTCTCCACGTTGTGAAACATTTGCTACGAAGGCTATCCATTACAATTTTAGAGTCACCAATAATGTGAGCCTGCTGAATCCCGAGGAGAGAACAAAGTTGTATGCCATCTCCGAATGCCAAACATTCTGCTTCAAGTACATCTTTTGCACCATAAAAGTGCGAAAAATCGGCCAATAAAACCCCACCACTAGTACGAATGCACCCCCGCCCTCTGCTAAAAGCAGTCCAGTATTTACCGCGCCATCCACATGTAAGAGGACATCCGTGCTTGAGCCCCCACGCCAATCAAACACCAAACATTTGGAAGGAGTAACTTTGGGAGCTATACCAAACCAATCAAGGATCCAATTTTCCTCCACATTGCCCGCCAATAGAATAAATTTCCCTTTGAAAATCGAAACAATCTAGTTGTGGATGTCCAAGATTAATTTATTGACCGTGCTAGATTTACTATTGTATGTACGCTTACACCTTTCGTCCAAATCTTCCAAGCACATATAATGGCCACACTTAAAATAATTTTGGTAAATCCTTTTGAGAACTTTTTGCTCTTGTTTTCCCAGAATTGAAGTTTAGATAAATAGGATCGACCCCTGTGCAAAGTCCCGAAGAAAAACTTTTCATAATGACCCCAAACCGCACTCGCAAGCTCGCTTTCAATAAAGAGGTGGTTGGTTGACTCACAACATCTACATTTTGAAGCAAGCTGAATTCCCGCTTTGTAGTAGTTGACATCAAGCGGCAAAATATTTCTAACACATTTCCAACAAAGTAGAGACCAACTAGCCGGTAGGTAATGAGCCCAAATCCACTTGTAACCAACTATATCCAGTGGGGCATAAGTGATGTTATGGTTGAAATTCTGGACGGAGAAATTGCCATAATGGTCTAAAATCCAGAAAGGTTGATCCCTTCTAGAATAGATGCGGAACTCCGATCCAATAACCAAGCTACGAGCTTCCCCATTGCAAAAACTAGGCATCTGAACCAGGCCCTGCTCATTGAAAACTTCCGATAAAATGATGGATAGATCCCGATCATGATTGGGGGCAACCATATCCTCAAGAGATCTCCTCCCAATCCAAATATCAGTCCAATAGTTTAATCTACCCTGTCCAGGCTTCCAGTTGATGTATTCCTTCATGCATTGGTAGAATTTTATGTTACGTTTCCACGGTCCATGCGCATTAGATCTAAGATAAAAAATACATTTGTTTTTTTTTATAGTACTTCTTACGAATGAAGTCATGCAAAAGGGATTCCTTTTCAATAAAGCTCCAAATAGTTTTGCATTTGAAAGCTTTTTATATATCTTGCATCCGGGAGATGCCGACACCACCCCTTCTTAATAGGCTCTTTGCTTATAACTATTTTCGAGAATAGAAATTTTACATGAAAATGACCAACAAGAAAGTGAAAGTGTTTAATGATTCAGGAAGGCAACTTATATACCGGGTCTTTTGATGGTATTATTGAAATATAGTGATTATTAGTGGGGGTTCTGGAACTTAGTAGGGAGTTAAAACCGTATTCTATGTTGGTCTTCCTCACAATTATGAACTAAAATGCAAATATTTTCTGTCAGGGGTTTCCAACTAGTGTCACTCCAGATTATGCTCCTTTTCAAATATGGGATTCATTGCAGGTAGAAGAGGCACTTGCACCTAATGATTTTGACTAACTAGGACATTATAATGATTGTCCTAAGTCTGATACTATTTTCTACAGGGGCTTTCAACTTATATACGTTCCATGCTTTCTACCCAAGTAAGTTGCTACCTTCTTGCTGAAAGTCTCCTGAGAGCAACTGAGATCATGTAATTTATTTTCCTTTCTAAGTTTTATTTCCATACTGAATAATTGCATTCTCAAAATGGAATTAGGCATTGTTAAGTGCTATTGGAGTTGGAGAGAAATCTGCCACTGTTATTGGGGCCACCTTTCAGGTATAGTTTTTGTTGTCCTGACCTAAAATCTGCCACTATCATTGACTCCATTGCTATTCCAAATGAAGCTGCCTCTGACTCACATGCGTAATAAAGAGTACCTTTCCATCCCTCTATTTCTTTGCTCGACTCTCCATGTCCCGGTCTCTTCATTTAATTTACTTTCTGTTAGTCGTCTAACTGCTGATTTGAATTGCTCTATCACATTCACCTCTTTTTCTTTTCTGATGCAGGATCGACGGACGCAGAGTATCATTGGTAAAGGACGACTGCACAACGGGATCTACCTTCTTGATGTCTCTCCTACCGTTCTCTCTTGTCTCCTCTGTTGACTGACATCGGCGTCTTGGACATGCTCTTCTTCTGGTTCTCAAGAAGGCTCTTCCTGATGTTCCTCTTCCTGCATTTACTAGTGATTCTTGTATTTTGGGGAAATAATATTGTTTCTCTTTTCCTCCTCATTGTACCCAAAGCTCTGTTCCTTTTATGTTAGTACATTCTGATGTTTAGGGCCTGTACAAAATAACAAGTGTGTCTGGTTATCGTTATTTTATCACTTTTATTGATGATTATTCTTGAATGGCATGGTTGTACTTCGTGATTGCTCCAAGCTTACTCGTTTATTATGGGCTTTCGTTCTTGAGACACAATTTTCTGACAAAATCAAAACACTTCGGATGGATAATGCTCGAGAATTCAGTAGTCATGAGTTCGATAATCTCTGCTCTAAATTTGGGATTATTCATCAGATTTCGTGTGCATATACTCCTCAACAAAATAGTGTGGCTGAGCGCAAAAATGGACATCTTCTTGATGTTGCTCGTTTTCTCATGATTCAAATGCACGTTCCCAATGCTTATTGATACTTTGCGGTTTCGATGACATGTTATCTCATTAACTGTCTCCCCTCCTCCATCCTCAACAACGTCAACATGTTCAGCCTCCTCTTCCCTTCCACACCTCCATTCCCTCTTACACCTCAAATATTTTTTGTACCTGCTATGTTCATTTATTAGGTCCTTCCGCCGACAATTTCGATCCTCGGGCAGCCAAACGTATGTTCGTTGGTTATTCCCGTACTCAAAAAGGGTATGTTTGCTACTCTCCTACTACCCGCAAGATGACTGTCTCGACGGATGTTACCTTCTTGGAAGATCAACCGTTTTTCTCCATTCCAATGCCACCTCTTCCACCACCATCATTACCAAGCCCTGTCATCATAGTTACGTCTCCTCCACCACCAACACCACTACTCCCCAACCCTGCTCCGGTTCTCCATAAACCCCCTCTTCTTCATGTCTATACTCGTAAACCTCCCAGCTTCGTCGCCCGCTGCAGTCGGCTTCAACCTCTGGCACTCTGCAACCTGTCGAACCAACTCTTGCCTCCATGGCCTATCCCATGACGAATTATGTATCCTTGCATCACCTGTCCCCATCGCTTCGGACCTTTGCCACTACATTATCCTCTATTTTTGTCCCTAACTCTGTGCAGAAGGCTCTCTAACATCCGGGCTGGCGGGAGGCCATGGACAAAGAATTGACGGCCCTCTGGGCTAATCAAATGTGACATCTAGTTTATCTTCCTCCACGACAGACCCCTGTTGGCTGTAAATGGGTCTATGTCATCAAGCATGCTCTTGATGGAACAATTGGTCATCTTAAAGTCCGACTGGTGCTCGCGGTTTTACTCAACAACAGAGCCTCGAATATGAGGAAAAGTTCTCTCCAGTGGCCAAGTTCAACACAGTTTGTGTCCTCTTCGTGGCTGTGCATCGCCAATAACCCTTACATCAACTGGATATCAAAAATACTTTTCTAAATGGTGATCTCCAAGAAACCGTCTACATGTAACAACCTCCAAGGTTTGAGACCACGGGAGAGTCCCGAGTTTGTCACCTAAAGAAATTGATTTATGGTCTCAACCAATCTCCTCGGGCATGGTTCGATAAGTTCAGTAGGGCTGTTCGGGAAGTTAGATTTACTCGGAGCTCGACAGATTTCTCTCCGTTCACTCGACATAAAACAACAGGAACAGTTCTTCTTTTGGTACATGTCGATGACATCCTAATCACAGGAGATGATTCAAAGGGAATACAAGTGGTCAAACAACACCTTAGTTCTGATTTTCAAACAAAAGATTTGAGAAACCTTCGATACTTTATTGACCTTGAGATCGCATGACGTTCTGATGGCCTTGTTCTATCTCAACGGAAGTACTGTCTCGACTTTTTTCAGGATGCTGACTACTCTGGATGCAAGCCGATTAATACTGCTATGGATGTCATTCACAAGCATTGTGCACATTCCTCTGACGCAAATCTTCTTTCGAATCCAGAATACTATCGACGCCTGGTTGGAAAATTTATTTATCTAACAATCACAAGACCAGACATATTTTTTGTTGTTGGTGTTGTCAGCCGGTTTATACATTCTCCTTGAATGTCTCATCTATAGGATGTCAAACGTATTCTGAGATATCTGAAAACATCCCCTGGTCAAGGTCTGGTATACAAAACTTTTTCCTCTTTTACTCAAACAGTGGTTGCGTGTTCAGATGCTGATTATACTGGTTCCTTGGATGATCGGCATTCTACCATCAGATTTTGTACATACTTCGGAGGTCGCCTTGTTACTTGGTGCAGTAAGAAATAGTCTGTGGTTGCTCGATCTTCGGTCGAAGCTGAGTACTGTTCGATGACGTCTGTTGTATCTGAGCTCACATGGCTTGAGAGTCTCCTTGGTGATATGAGAGTAAAACTTTTATCACCAACTACCTTACTCTGTGACAGTCAAGTTGCTATACACATAGCTAAGAATCTCGTCATCCATAAAAGAACAAAACATATTGAAGTTTACTGTCACTTCATTCGGGAAAAAGTTCAAATGAAGAGGCTGAAATTGAAACATGTTTCGGCTACTGACCAAGTTGCTGATCTTCTCACTAAGGCCCTACCGAGTACTCTATTTTATCAGTTCTTGTCCAAGTTGGGTGTCTACGACTTGTACGCTCCAGCTTGCGGGGGAGTATTAGAAAAAGAACACGTAAAGGTCCATATAATGACCCATCATAGGTCTTCTTCCTCTTTATGTAATAGTCCCACATCTTGAAAAAGGGATTCTTCTTTCTTCTCTCCCTATATATATATATATATATGTACTCATACTTGTATTTAAATACACAAGAATGTTATACAGGGTTTACAGCTTTTACTCCCACAACTCTGTGTACTTCTCTACAATATTATATTATATGCATAAAAAGCTCACTCCTATTGCCAGTTCTTACACCACAGCAAGTTTCAAGAATGGAGAATGTATGTCCGTCCTGGATCTATCCATGGAGTGCAAGCGAGGTTAAATCACTGCACTGCCATGTATATCTCGGTGTCAAAGTTTCCCATCTTAATCATCATGACATGTGAGTTTGAAATTTTGGCTTCTAACTGAGGCATTTATAAGCATATTCTCAACTTCAGATGAAAAAAAATGTAGTCTTTGTTTCATGTGGACTTAGTTGTCTTCCATCTCTAGGTCACTAATCATGTATTTATGTATTTCAGGGTGGAGCTTTCTGGATCATCTGTTTCTCATTACAAAAGAGGTCCACTTCTTTATCTTTTAGTATAATTTGGGAGAACATAATACCAGTTAGAATGATTTTGACATCAAAATTTCTCTTATATGGTTCCAAGAATTATTCAAACCTGATCATTATGTTCCTTCTGTTTTTCCAATCACCAGAAATCAATAGAAAAGACTCGTGTCCGAGGTCACATGCTTTTCCTATAGCCTTGTTAAGATTTAACCCAATATTTAATTTTAAGGATCATAATGATTGCGCTTAGATAAGTTCAAGAACCATATTAGAGGAAAAAATGCTTTCTGAATCAGTACATTCCAAGTAATCAGTGGATTACTTCGATTTCAAGTGTTGAATTTTGCTTGTTTCAGTGAAATATTTGTTGTTGGAGAGAGAAGGCGGTGTTCATGCTGTAATTCATAAGGAGGCGACACCAACTGATATTTTGCAGTCATTTATTCATTCTCTTGTCCTTGCAAGTCTCACTGAGCACAGTAAAGCTGTGCACACGGAGAGCCGACTTTGGATGGATGAGATTTACAATGTTTTTATTACAAAGGTGCGCATTTTCTCACTTTTGTTTTAGAGGCACCATTTGGGCCATCAATTTGTCGAAGCCAATTATGGCTGGGTCCAAATTTAAATTGAGTCTAGTCTGGCTTATATATAATTATTATTATGAAGTTGAGCTAGATACACTAGCAATTAAATTCATTTTCAATCCAAAATTTAAACCCATGAGTGAGGGACAACCATTTGTGTCTAGATCAGCATTTTTTTACCTATTCGATGTGTGACTAAACCAATACTCTCGCACGCTCTAACTATATATCTTTCTCCCGCACAAGAGCTCTCCACACCTGCCTTCACTACCCCTTGACAAAAACATTGTCAAGTGTCAATGTATCATGCACCGAGAGCCCACTTAACCACATTGATCCGTCTTGAGAGTCACCCATTCCTGAATTTCTCTTCACCGTGATGGAAGGCACCAAGACTCAAGAGAGCCACATTTCACATGAATGTACGATCCCAGCCAAACTGTTGGTTTTGACAACATTTTGTTAGGAAGCATGAACCAAATGGGCTCGAAGTTGGGCTAGAATGCTTGATACACAAACGGTCGAACGTATTTTCAACATAAAAGCTTGAGTCCATAGGTGAGGATCAATCCCTTAAAATTTCTCCACAAATATATTTTCACGTGACACCTATAAATAATATATAAGGCAAAACATCGTTTTAGCAGTGTAATATATACTTTTCCATTTGTTCTACTAAAAGCGCGTGCACAAGAATACTCGTTCTTTCCTCCGGTGTGTTTATATATGAGTGAATGTATGTTGCGGGAGTAAGAGTTTGTCCCACGAGATTGAAAATCAATGGAAAATGGAGTATTTTTTCGCTTGAATTGTGATAGACTTTAAGTACCCTTGTGATAAAACCGTTAGCAGCCGTAAAACAGTGCAAAAATTATTCCTATTTACCTTCACAAATATCATCTTCTATCTGCACAATCAAGGATATGGTTATAGTTTTCTTAGCTTCAGTTAGCCTTCCCATCTGTACTCTGCTTTCTATAATAATTAGTTTCCCCCTCTTTTATAATTGCATGGTTATTGTTTTACACCTTTTAAAGATCTAAGTGGAAGTTAAGAGGATGCTAGCCAAGTTATCTTTTCAGAGGATGCCATTTTAATCTATTTTTTATATTATGGTTATTCACTATTTGGGAGTTTGTAGAGTTACAATAATACCCCTGTTTACTGTTTGAAATTACAAATTCCTTTCCCCAAATGTTTCATAAAACATCAAGATAATTCTAGTGGATTGCAGCTTCAGGATGCAGGATGGGCTGCTGGGCGGCTTCTAACACCGTCCATTGTTTGGAGAGCGCATTGGGTTCATCTTTCCGCAGAACCGAAGATCGATTAGTCACAGGAGATGAAGATTTTATTCAATCAGGCAATTTGACTGGAATCAAATGTGTAATATGAGTTTGAAAGTCCAAGGACTGGGTGCAGGTTTCCAGATTTATATTATTTTTCAATCACTTTTCCCCCACAATCCAAACACAGCCTCAAGCTGATTTTTAATGCAATTGTTGTGCCATAACTTAGGCTCTGTTTGACATGGTGGTGGCGGTCATGAACATAAGGTTAAATTGTCATTCGTTAACTCTACCTAAGGAATTTCATCCACTTTAATGTTCAATGTTTGTTAGGTGATCCTTAACAAATGATGATTTAACCCATGCATTAACGACCGCCACCACCTTGCCAAATGGAGCCTTAGGGTGCGTTTGGCGTGACTTATTTGCTCCGGTGAAGTTGGACAAAAATGTCATTGTCATACCAAACAATTTCTGCTTCAAACTAATTCTTTTTGGTAACGGTAGTAACATTTGTCATACCAAACATATATTTTATAAAAATGACGTTTTTGTCCAACCTCACAGGAGCAAATAAGTCGCGCCAAACGCAGCCTTAGGCTCTGTTTGTGACACCTTATGTTGATTAAGCCGATGATGATTGAATAAATTTTATAAAAACAATTATGAATAAGTAGTAGACTATTTGGATAGTTTGCCTATAAATGTTGATCTAAAATTGAATTCATTCTTAAGGTCTGCTCGTTTGTATGTGATTTTTTCGTCCGGGCTTGAAACCCAAGCGCATTTTTTCGCCGGTGTGCAAATTTGTTGCCCAGGCGTAAATTTTTCGCCCGGACATGTTTTTTCGGCACACATTTTTATTTATTTAAATTAGTGATTTTTTAATAATCTAGTAAACTTTAGAGAGTTTACATAAAAATTAACTAAATTTTAGATAAGGTAAATTATAATTATCTTTTTTTTATTTGCTATTATAAAGCAATTCAACTATTTTTACAACAAAACAAATCAATGAAAAGAAAACTTATATCTAATTATAATTTTTTATTAGTTTAATTCCAAAATTAAGACTTGTTTGGCATGGTGGTGGCCGCTGCGAACCGTTGTAGTCATAAATTTTGGATCCGTGGTGGTGGTAGTAAATGCATTGGTTAAATTTTCATTTGTTAAGAATCACTTAACAAACATCATTCATTTGATCATAAAAGTGGATGAAATTTTTTAAGTGGGCGTTAATGAATGACAATTTAACCTTCATGATCAAGACGGACACCATCATGCCAAACGAAGCCAAAGCCAAACATGCCTTATATGATTTTTATGTTTTGTTCAAACTCACAAAAGCAAAAAAAATAATGTCATACAAAGACCAAGTAAAAATAAACTGTATTTTAATTGTAAATTAAATTGTAAAAATAATTCAAAAATTTTTTTTCTTATAATTTTATTTTCATCTCAAAATAGTCATATAAATACTTTAAATGAGCGTAAAAATATATAAATCAATATCCATGATTTATTTTGTAAAAAAAATAAAAAAATAAAGGAGAAATTTACATTTTTCCCACAGTCCCCCAATGCTTACACGCGCAAAAAATTTTCGCCATAATTGACTAAGTAAATAATAATTGCCAAATTTATCATGTGCCTCGGTAAAATTAATGTTTAATAATAACATAGTATTTAAGTAAAAAAATAATTTTAATATATCAAAGATTCAAATATGAATATAATGTAAATGCTATATTTTTTTCATTATTATTTATCGGGTCACTTATTTTGAGTAATGATATTACTATCCACAGATATTTGAAAATAGAACTTGAACCACTTCTTAATTTATTCTAAAATTATGAAATGAATAAACTTAAATTTATTAAAAAATTTATATAATAATATAAAATTTTGAGAAGTTGAAGATCCTACCAGCCCCAATAAGTTTAAACTGCTAGCATAAAATTTTTGATGAGCGGCTAAGGAAGAAGGCAGAGAGGCCGCCTAAACAAGGAAGAACCCGCGTGAACAGGGAGAAATCGCAGCGGTTAGAAGAAAGAGATCTGCAGTGATCACGATGATAGACACCAGCAGCCAGAAAAGCCACGACCAAGCCGCAGAACCAAGCAGAGGGAAAGAAGTCGAGCGGCAAGAAATCAGCCCGCGCGAACAGAAGAACGAGACACAACGCGAACAGAGAAAGGTCCGTTGGGAGGCAAACAAGTCGCGACAACAGGCCGGGGCGACTAGAAAAGAGGAGCAACTAGAACGGAGGGCGCGACGACTAAGCACAGGTCGCGATGAGAAGAAAGGAGAAACTAAGAGGTCGCGCACACAAAGGGCAACGACAAGGATAGAAAGAAGCCGCGCGAACAGGGCGCAAGCAGGCGGAAGAAACAAGCCGCGAGGACAGGTTGCGAGAAGAAGAAGCAAGCCGCGCGGACAGGTCGCTCGGTTGGAGAGGGCGCACAGAATCAGGAGGAGAAAATCGAGTCCTCTGATACCATGTTAAAGTAGCGGACAAACGACTAAAAACAAGCCGGAACTTTGAATAATTGAAAGTTTTATTATTCAAAAAGATGTCTATTACAAAGGTATGCCCTCCCTTATATAGAATGGAGGAGAGATGAGAGAATACAAATAAGAGATGTGGGACTAAAAATTTACAGGACTAAGTAGACTATACAGAACAAACCGCACAAGCCGCGCAGTTAGACAGAAGGGCTAACCGCTCGGCTACCACCAGAGAGAGAGAGAGAGATCACCAGGGGAGACCGCTAGACTGCCCGGTCTCCAAGCCGGCTGAGACAAATCGCTAGACCGCTCGGCTACCAGACAACAACAGCACAACAACCAAACTGCTGAAGGGAAACCGCCAGACCGCGCAGTCTTCAAACCGCCAAGACAGACCGCCAGACCGCTCGGTCACCAACTTCAACATCCCCCAATCCCTAATTCCAACCCTCATTTTAAGGTTCCTTGTGTACAACCCCATGATTGGCAAGTGGGCCCATAGGCAGGGGTCAGGTCGCCTAAAAAGACGGTTGGGGGCATTGGCAAGTTAAATTTGCGAGTGATCCACAAGTTTCTCAACTCGCATAAATCAAGCCATCAAAAGATTCGTGGTGAGTGCTCGCAAATACACTCGCAATCGCCCCAATGCGGGGCTAAGAGGCGAGTGTTAGCCTCCCTGGGAGCACTCTCCACTTTAGGCGAGTGCTAGCCTCCCTGGGAGCACTCGCCAATTCAGGCTAGTGCCAGCCTCCTCGCGGGAGGCTCACCACTTCAAGTGAGTGTTTGCGATCAAGAACACTCGCCCGATAGTAAGATTACCAGGATTCCCCTGTGGATCTGCCAATAGCCTGTCCAAAAAGCAGAGTTTCGTTGTTGGCAGACCACCTTTGGGCTGCGTATAGTAAAACCAAAAAGCGGAACTTCGCTATTTGCAGACCAGACTTGGAAAACTATAAATAGACCCCCAAGGACACCTTAAGATGGGGATTCCAGCTCGTGTTTTTCACCCACAGAGTCTCCCTAAGGTTCCTGGCTCAGTTTTTGGTATTAAAGGGGAAGCGCTCTGAGATCTTCCGGGTTTGTGTTGGGACCTCCGCGCTACAGCCCGGGGTCTGTTCTTAGTCCCCAAGTTTCTTGTCAGGAGTGCGGGTTCGGGAGAAGTAGGTTCAAGCTACCCCCTAGGGTCCGAACTCCTCATTGAAGCCAAGTTTTGGTATCAACATTTTTGGTGCGGTGAGCGTAGACCGTAGCTTGGACAAGAAAATCCTGACTCAGATCTCTTGGATGGAGGCGAGGGAGAGGGAGCTGGATCGGGCGGTTCGCCACCCCCGGCGAGTGGGGTCACAATGGGGATGCTGGAAGAATTCAAGAGGGTGGTTCTACAAACCTTACACTTAACATTTGTTGCGATACGCGAGTGGACCACACTACTTGTTCCGATAATTGTAGCCCATACGCTTGGCGAGAATGCCCCCGGTCAGCGACCCAAAAAGTAAGTGCCAGGCGAGAACAATGAGAGGGACCTAACCGTGCGAGAGCTCTTCCCTGGGCAGGCGAGTGCCGACAAGGTTATCGAGCCCCGGGTTTAAGATGGGTCAAATCGCCAGGCGGGGGGGGGGGGGGGGGAAGCCTTTTCACTGAGTTGATCCTCTCAGCTCCAGTTCCAAATGGTTTCAGGGAACTGGATATATCCTACTATTCGGGCAAGGATGACCCGGTGCAGCATGTACAATGGTTGGAAGATGTAGTGTCGATCAGGCAAATGTTTGATGTCTTCAAGTGTCGACTCTTCGCAATCACGCTCAAGGAGAAGGCGAGGGATTGGTTTCACCAGCTCCCCACCGGCTCGATCTACTACTTCGAGGACCTGCACCGCAGTTTTCTGTTGAGGTTCTCGACATCAAAAAAGAGGAAGAAGGAGGCCGAGTGTCTGTTCGCCATCAAACAGTGCCTAGAGGAAACGTTAAGAAGCTACTTGGATAGGTTCCAGGAAGAAATTCTCCTAGTTCAGGAGATGTCAGGGTTCGCCCAAATGATGGCTTTCACCCTAGGTCTCCACGAAGGATTCTTCAGGTGGAGCTAAAAAGGGACCCCCTTGTTCTTCGAAGAGTTGATGGAGAGGGCAGCAAGGGAGGTCAAAGGAGAGGAAGCTAACCCAACATTTGTCAGGAAGCTGGCTAGGTTGGCCACTGGGGAGGAAAGGGAGCAGGGAGGAGGCAGGCAACAGGAGTCTAGGAGAAGGGACAAACACAGTGGACAAGGGTTCCGGGACAACAATAAGGATGTGATGCAGGCCACTATCCGCCAACGTGACTACTTTAGCGTTCTAACGCGCGAGACGTCTAACACCCACGAAAACAACCTCACAAAACTAAAACGCAGCGCACTATTATGCAAACTAAACAAGTAAACCAACACGGTATCCACACCGTCGGAAAGATCGGACAAGCGGCTAAAGGCCGAAATCCTTTTTAGCAAAAGGGACCCACCCGGTCCGGACGAGCGATGTTGTACCAAAGAAGATCTACCCGAAAACACGATCGAGAAACGGTAGATCTCCCCCAACAAAAAGGTGCGGGGTTCGCCAAACCCTTTTCGGAAATAAAGCGTAGAGATGTTGATAGTTTAACTTTCAAGGCAGCCTAAACACCTAGAGGGGGGGGGGGGTGAATAGGTTCTGCTTTTCTTTTGAAACTTCTAGGCAGAATTCAATTCAATAGCTAACATAATTAACACAGCAATCACAGAAAAACAAAACATCACAGATTGCACTATGTGTTATAGTGGTTCCCCAAGGTCTGGGTACATCCACTTTCCCCCTTCACCTATCTAGCAGTATGCTAGATTAGGCCAAACTTCCACTTATCTCAGATCAATAGATCTTACAACTCAGAACCCAACTGGTTCCTACAACTCAGGCACAACTGCCCTACCTCAGCCTTGCCCCAAGGCCTACAACTCAGAGAATGTCCTTCTCCTACCCTCAGGCAAACAGCCCTACCACTCAGAGTTCAACACTCCTACACTCAGCCTTTATAACATAGGCTTATAACTCAGATCTGTGTAAACAGATCCTACAGAAATATAGAAAAGATTGTTTAACTGTCTTGCCAAAGTTGAGAGAGAAATGGCCAAGACAATTCTTGATCAGCTGAAGCAATCAACTGTTTCTTAGCCTTCTTCAAAGCTTCTTGAAAATGTACTTAGCTGAGTTGATTCCAAACAGCTTCTTGAGAATCCACTGGTGGTTTCTTTCTTCTTCTTCAAATTCTGACTTGATCTCTCTCTATCCAGAACTTTGAATGATTCTTCTGAATTCTGATTAGAACTCTTCTTAGATCTATCCTTAGATAGTCTTCTTAGATCTCCCGGAGAAGATCTTCTTAAGTGCCTAGCACTTTCTTGAAATGAGTAGAATTGTAATCCTTCTCCACTTTTTGATCCAATGTATTTCAAAAGGTTAGTTTTCTATATTTTTCTGAATCTGTCTATTTATAGACATTCTTCATGGAAACCGGCTGATCCGGTTTCTAACTGTTTTCTGACAAGTCTGACACCTTCAGTTAACCGGTGGTAACCCACAGCTGTCAAGTCTTCAAACAAGTCCTGTGCCTTAGTCTTGAATCACAAGTTGTTGAAACAGTCTGTCAGAAAGTGTCGAGACCATCTGTCTATCTGTGTCGACATAATTGACTTTGGTGTCGACACAGTCTTCAGTGTTGTCGACTAAGTTGCCTTTGAGTCGACACAGCTTCTTCTGCAAATAACTTGATCTTGACTCTTCAGTGTGTCGACACAAGTCCTGTGTGTCGACACAGTTGTTGTAGAATCATAACTTAGTAAGTGTCGACATAATTGACTTTGGTGTCGACACAGTCTTCAGTGATGTCGACACATTCATTTTTTAACTCTGCTATAATGTGTCGACTTAATGACAATGTGTCGACACATTCTGCTGGAGTCGACAAACTTGAGGTCGACTATTTTCTTTTGTGTCGACACATTCTCCCAATGTTGAGGTCGACGCTTTTCTTCTGTGTCGACACTTTTCTTCTGTGTCGACACAAATTCCCAGTGATGTGTCGACTTACTTCTTCTGTGTCGACACTTTTTCCCAGTATAGTTGTAGACTAACTACTATGTGTCGACACTGCTTCCCAGTGTTGTGTCGACTTACTTCTTCTGTGTCGACACTTTTTCCCAGTGTAGTTGTAGACTAACTGCTATGTGTCGACACTGCTTCCCAGTGTTGTGTCGACTTACTTCTTCTGTGTCGACACTTTTTCCCAGTGTAGTTGTAGACTAACTGCTATGTGTCGACACTGCTTCCCAGTGTTGTGTCGACTCTTTTCTCCTGTGTGTCGACACTGCTTCCTCTGTGTCGACACTTGGACTTAGAATCTTTCTGCATACTTTATCACTTCTTCACCTGCACATGTCAACTTAAAACAACATCAAATACACCTTGATGTATATCATTGAGCTAGGTTGGGCTTCTTTAAATCAGGTACACATTTTCCAATGTACCCAACAATCTCCCCCTATTTGGAGAAGTCATAACCCCTATAGCCAATGATATACACCATTTATAAACAGTACTAAATGATGATTAATGACATAGCAGGAATACTTTAATATAAACAAAACATAACAAAGAATCATTCATCACAGAATGCACATTAAAATATGCCAAACAATATTTTGTTTATAACTGGGTAATGTTTGATTACAATGTTTTACATTTAATGATTATATCACAACATTACAAAATATTTAAAACAAAATCAGGATTGATCAGGCTCTCTAATTATAATTCCTTTGCCAGACTGAATTGTAGCTGTCACAGGAGCTTCTGATTCTTCAGCTATCTTCTTTCCTTTAAGATCAGCTTTCTTCTGAGCTTCTTCCTTGATCCTTTGCCTTTCAAAATAATGAAAAGGCTTTGGGAAGTATTTGCTTGGCTCCTTAGCATCTGATGGCAGTCTTCCCAGCTTGGCTTTCCTTCTGAATTATACTATTGCCTCTTGCCTTGCCTCATACTTCTGCCATTCAATTTCATTGTACCACTTCCCTCTCTCATGAACTTTATCTTGTACAGCTTTCCATGCAGTGAGTATTATGTTCCTTGAAGTAGGACTCCACTGCTCATAATCTGGCTTAAGTACAGCCTGCTCTCTGAATTTCTTCTTTGCCAATAGAGCATCCTGCTGTTCTTTCAGAGTAGCCTCAGGCTTATCAACCTTTCCAAAGACAATATTAGTAACCTCCTTTGGAGGACTATACATTCCTTGAACTTTCTGATCAATCAAGTCAAAATCTGGAGGGGGGTAAATGACTTGGGCAACCTCAGGTTGAGTGCCTTCAAGTAGATTTGATTGTATTCCTGATTCAGCTACCATAGCATCATCACACAATGGGGGATATCCCAAAGTGGCTCGAATGCTATTGGTCACCCATTTGGAGTGCTCTGAGCCTGCATGTATTAGCATCCTCTCCCCCTTTATGGCTTCTCTAGATACATGATCTCTTAAATCTTCCTTTTGAAATCGAATTTGGCCATCCAAATAATTCACTCCCTCTTTGAAAAATGGTCTTAACTTTTGAAGCTTGTCAGATATTTCTTTTTGAGAGGTTGTGATGGCAGTCTTAACATATGCAATGGCAGCTTGAAAATTCTTATCAAATTCTTCCTTTTCTTTGGCTCTATCTGCAGGCAGACCTAGAACAATCTTCTTTACCTCCTCAATGATCTCATTATGAGATTCAGTTAAATTATCATTCATTCTGATCTGATTTTCCAAAACATAACTTTGTTTCAAGGCAATGTCATCCACCTTTGTAGTGATAGCCTCCTGTTGTTTAGCTAGATAAACCACAGCATTGCCACCCTTGTGGAAGCAATCTGTCATTGCAGTTTTATGCAAGTTGACCTGAAACTGGATGGACTTGATATCCTGAGCTAAGTCAAACTGAAGTGACTTGCTATTTTCATCAACATACTTCTCCAGAGCCATCCTTTGGTCATCCAATTTTACTTGAAGATCTACCATAAATTTGTTGTAATCAAAGGCTGGAGAACCTTGTGGAGGTGTGGTCTGTAAAGCCTGCTTATAGTTCTTGCTTCTTCTCTTAAAGACAACAAGTTTTCTTTTCTTTGCCACCCTGGCTTCTTCAGTTTCTGTTTCAGATGAAGTATCTACATGAATTTTTTCTTGTGGATGATGAATTGTATCTGTTCCAGGGGTCTGTTGCTCAGCTTCAACATCCACTGGCTCACCCTCAACTTGTGGCTCAATTTCAGTTTCCTGATCAATGTCCATACCTATGGACTTCTCAATATCTGGTCCACCTCCTTCTTTATCAGCAGTAGTTTCAATATCTGGGAACAACTCCTCCATAGTAAATTCCAGTTGAGTTGTTACTTCTGCAGCAGTTAAATCTGGAGACAAGTTTAACTGTGCTTCCTCTTGTACTTGCACTTCAGTATTTGTTGTATCTGGAGTAGGAGTGGACACTAGCTCCCCCTGAACCTGTGCAGTAATAAGAATATGAGCAATGTCTTTTATAATAAAATACATTAGCTCCCCCTATACCTGAGCAGGAGTAGATACCTTTGGAGCAGGAGTGGAAACTGGCTCCCCCTGCAGCTGTGCAGGTGTTGATACTTCCTGGACCACAGTTGAGTCAAGCTGTGTCCTCAGTGGATCTTCTTGTACTTGTTTAGATTCTTGATTTTGTGTAGGGGATTGCACAGGGGTGTCTGGCCTGCTCTCTTCAGGCACATCCTTGGACAGCACCCTATCCCACCTAGAGAATAGTCTCATATCCATTCTCCTCATATGATTAATCTTACTCCCTTGCAGTTGCTGCATCACATCAGGAATCACTCCAGTGAGGTACAGGCTCATGATCCTAGCCATGTTAGGCTTCTTGATTCCTTCTTTGATCTTGTCAAAGATCACTCCTGACCAATCAGTAGGAATAGTAAATACAATCCTGGTCATCAGGCTGAACATATAGGCTGAAATCCTATCATGTCCACCTGTCTTGCAGAGGATTACCTTCCCAACTACTTCTGACAAGAACTTCCCTTGCTGATTTATTCCCTTCCTGTGGAATGCAGCTCCAATCTTCAATCCTGAATCCAGTCCACACCATTGAAGAGCTTCCCTTGTCTTAGATATAGGAACTTCCTCTTCATTCTCAACTACTTGCAATTGGAAGATCTTTCTTAAACTTCTTTGGTTAACCTTTACCTTAGTCCCTTGAACAGTAGACTTAATCTTGAGGCCAGTAGAATGGACTGATGCAGAGATAAAGAACTCGTGCACCTCCTTCTTCCAGATTTTAGTAGGTTCTGAAATGAGAAATTCTAACCCTGATGCAGAGAGGAGGGTGATAGCTCCTTGAACATCTGCCGGCGCCTCTGCAAAGGCCTGGCGCACTAACTCATACCCTTCATTGATGTTATCTTCAATCCTTGGCGCCATCGATTTGTCGAGAAAGCTTGAGAGAAGAGAGAAAGATAAACTGTCGACACAGGGTTTTAGTCTCGAAAACCTTGAAAGCGTGTCGACAGAAAGAGCTTTTGACCTATTTATAGCCGCAGTTGAAAGAAGTTCAAAAGGCGCCAAAAACAGTCAAAATGTGTCGACACAGACGGAATGTGTCGACACAAACTTCTACCGTCTCGACATTACTTCAGCCTACTATGTGTCGACACCAATTTGTGGTTATGTCGACACCTTAGATAAACAGAAATTCTGTGTCGACTCTAAGGATAAGTGTCGACACATATTCTGTAAGTGTCGACACCATTTTCCTGGTTGAGTCGACATTATATTTCTGGTTAAGTCGACAATATAACTCTTAAGTGTCGACACATATTCTCTGTGTCGACACAATGTTTCTGACTTGTCGACATAATTTCTCTGAGTCGACACATTACTACTGAATGTGTCGACACATTCTTACTTAGCCAATTTCTGTAACTTCAATGTGTCCTTTTTAACACTTGATTATGTTGTTGTTATTACCTTTACTTATTTATATACCACTTCAATTGCATTGTTAATGATTTTGTTAATACATTAATCAATGGTTAACATACCTAATTCAATTTTGAATTTATTGAATTTGGTTTCATCTAAAGGCTTAGTGAACACATCTGCTATTTGATAATCTGTTTTTACAAATTCCAATGAGATGTCTCCTCTTTCTACATGTTCTCTAAGAAAATGGTATTTGATTTCTATATGCTTAGTTCTACTATGAGAAACTGGGTTATTAGCAATAGAAATAGCACTCTTTGAATCACATAAAAGGGGTGTTCTACTTACCTGAATACCATAATCCTTAAGCTGATGCTGCATCCACAATAGCTGTGCACAGCAGCTTCCAGCAGCAACATACTCTGACTCAGCTGTGGAAATTGCCACACTGGTCTGCTTCTTACTACTCCAAGATATTAGTCTTCCTCCCAGGAATTGACAAGTACATGTAGTACTCTTTCTATCCTCTCTACATCCTGCAAAATCTGCATCTGAATAGCCTGTTAGTAGAAAATCTCTATTCCTAGGGTACCAAAGACCTAGAGTAGGAGTGCCCTTTAGATATCTCAGAATCCTTTTGACTGCAGTATAATGAGATTCTTTAGGGCAGGCTTGGTACCTAGCACAGACACATGTAGCATACATAATGTCAGGTCTACTAGCAGTGAGATATAGTAGAGACCCAACTATTCCTCTATACAATGATTCATCAACAGGTTTACCTGCCTCATCTTTGCATATAGGCATACTTGTTCCCATAGGAGTTCTCATGGAGGAGGATGACTCCATACCATATTTCTTAATTAATTCTTTGGTGAACTTAGACTGGGATATGGACAATCCATCATCAGTCTGTCTTACTTGGAGTCCCAAGAAGAATTTAAGTTCACCCATACTGCTCATCTCAAACTTCCCTTGCATAAGTTTGGCAAACTTTTTACAAAGGTTGTTTTCAGTAGATCCAAAGATTATGTCATCAACATAGATCTGGACTAAGATGATCTTTCCTTTGGATTTCCTAAGGAATAGAGTTTTGTCTATCTTTCCTCTTGAGAATTTATTCTCAATGAGGAAGGTAGACAGGGTTTCATACCAAGCCCTTGGAGCTTGTTTTAACCCATACAAAGCTTTCCTAAGCTTATATACAGAATCAGGTTTAAGAGGATCTACAAAACCTGATGGCTGCTCTACATATACTTCTTCTTTAAGATCACCATTCAGAAATGCTGATTTCACATCCATCTGGTATACTTTGAAGTCTTGGTAGGCTGCATAGGCAAGGAACATTCTGATTGCCTCCAGCCTTGCTACTGGAGCAAAGGTTTGATCAAAGTCAATCCCTTCTTCATGTCTGTATCCTTTTGCAACCAATCTTACTTTATTCTTTATTATTATTCCACTTTCATCTAGCTTGTTCCTATAGATCCACTTAGTGCCAATTATGTTGTGGCCTCTTGGTTTAGGAACCAGCTCCCAGACTTTGCACCTTCTGAATTGATTCAGCTCCTCTTGCATAGCATCAATCCAGTGCTGGTCTTGGATAGCTTCTTCAAACTTCTTAGGTTCCATTTGGGACAAGAAACTAGAATGCAAAACTGTGCTTTGATTTCTGCTTCTAGTTTGAACTCCTTGTCTTGGATCACCAATTATCTGATCAGTAGGATGATCTCTTAGATATCTTATAGCTGGAGGAAGATTCCCTTCAGGTTGAGCATCTCCAGCTTCTTCATTCTGCTGAGCCTCCTGGTTTTCATCAGCTTCCATTATCTCTTGTACTCCCCCTGGACAGCAGCCTTCATTTTCCAATGCTTCATCTTCCTTTGAAGTTTCAGCAATGGAGAGCTTGTCCATCTTCTTGCTTATACCTGTTGAGTCATTTGATCTACAAGACAACTCACTATTGATTAATCTTGTTTCATCAAATACAACATGCACAGATTCTTCAACAACTTGAGTAGTTAGGTTAAAGACTCTATAGGCCTTACTATTTGTGCTGTACCCAACAAATATCCCATCCTGGGATTTGGCAGCAAACTTAGTCAAATATGACTTGCCATTGTTAAGTATATAGCACTTGCAACCAAAGATCCTGAAATAGGATAGATTTGGTTTTCTGCCTTTCACAATCTCATAGGGAGTCTTTCTGTGGCTTTTGGTGATAGAAGCCCTATTGATGACATGACAAGCAGTGTTAACTGCCTCAGCCCAAAAATATTCTGGGAGAGAGGTGTCACTCAATAGAGTTCTACCAGCTTCAATTAATGTTCTATTCTTTCTTTCAGCAATTCCATTTTGCTGAGGTGTTCTAGGTGAGGAGAACTCTTGGAAAATCCCAAAGTCTATACACAAGTTTGTTATGCTTTCAGATTGAAACTCAGTACCATGGTCACTTCTGATTTTGACCACTGTACTATTCAGTTCATTCTGAATTTGCTTTACAAAATTAAGTAATACACTTGGGGTTTCAGATTTTTGTCTCAGAAAGAACACCCATGTAAATCTAGAATAGTCATCTACAACCACTAGAGTGTAGACCTTCCTACCTAGACTGTGAACTGGCATAGGACCAAAAAGATCCATATGCAAGAGGTATAAGCACCTCACAGAATCCTTGTTTTCAAGGCTTTGAAATGAGGTTTTTGTCTGCTTGCCCTTTTGACAAGCTGAGCATACCCCTTCCTTTATACACTTAACTTGAGGCCCATTCCTCACTAGTTCTTTACTAAAGAGATGGCCAATTGTCTTGTAGTTTAGATGAGCCAATCTCTTGTGCCACTTAACACAATGAGAAGCATTGTCATCAGCTACAAGATAAATGGGGGAAGCCTTATTCTCACATTCAAAATTAAGGCAATACACATTTCTCTTCCTATACCCAGTCAATATGATCTCTTGATCACTTGACCTTTTGATATGACATCCATCCTTACCAAATGAAATGTCATAACCTAGATCACTCAGCTGGCTTATGCTTATTAGATTATGTTTCAAACCTTTTACATAGGCCACTTGGGTGATAGTAATTAGGTTAGAAGAAATGTTACCAAACCCTTTGATGACTCCTTTTTCAGATCCACCAAAGATCACTTTATGTCCATCTTTGACAGATGAATACTCCTTCAGCAGCCCCTTTGTTCCAGTCATGTGCCTGGAACAACCACTATCCAAGTACCATATAGGGGCATGGTTACTTGGATTCACCTGCAATACAGAATTACTTACCCTTAGAACCCAAGTAAGTCTTGGGTCCTTGGTTCAGGTTAGCATTAATAAAGTTATCATAACCTCTTCTAACAGGTAGACTCTTATTCTTTATAACACTTGTGTTATACCAGCAGTCCAATGCAAAATGGCCCCTCTTGCCACAGTACCAACATTCAAACTTATTGTATCTAGATCTAGATACATCCTTGTCAGTAAAATTTCTGTTCATTGCTGGTGCTGTTGCTACTTCACCTACTGATTTCTTAAAACCATTTGGTTTATGACCATAGGTAGGCCTGCTTGCCTTAACACCCTTGTTCTTCAGAACATTTGTCTTAATATGACCTTGAATGTCTTCATGATCATATATGTTAGAAGGCACTTTCTCCTTACTAAACTTTATGGGGACTGAAAGGTTTAGTGGCTGAAAAGGGGCTTTGCCTTTCCTCTTGAATCTGCCAGCCCTGGAGTTACCTTTAAATCCTAATCCAGCCTTACCCTTCTGAGTGACAAATTCATCTATCAAGGGTAAGACAGATTTTGGCTTAGAGTAACTAGCCACTAAATCCCTTTCAATTCTAAGTCTGGCCTCCAGACTCTTTACTTGATCATTAGTATAATTAATTGTGCCCATCTGAATAATAGTTATATTCTTCAGCTTGGCAATTTCATTTAATTTTTGATCAAGGACTTTTTCTAACTCAGTTGTTGCTACCCTTAGTTCAGCAATTTCCTGAGCCTGTGTTTTAACCAGGTTCTTGCTTTTCTTAAGGGCCTGCAACAAGTCCCCATACTTGTCTATCAATTGATAGACATCTCCTTCAGATCCAGATGCATCTTCATCACTTGATGCAGATGTAGCTGATTCTTTATTTGTACTACAAACAGATGTACAAGAAGGACAGTTTACCTCATTAGGACCAGACTGATTCTGGCACATGTCCTCTTCTGATCTTGTCATCAAACCCATGCATTGATGTTCATTGATGGAGTCTAGCAACTGCATAAACTCTTCTTCCTCAGATGCAGCATATAGTCCAATATATGCTTCAGCTTCAGATCCTGATTCTGAAGTTGACTGATCTGACAGACTTTTATCTTTCTTTGCTACAAAGGATTTCTCCTTCTTGCCTTTCTGATAAGTCTTCTTCTTTTCTGAAGATTCCTTCCTTTTGTCAGGACAATCAGCCACTACATGTCCAGGCCTATTGCAACAATATCAGACAATCTTTGAAGTAGTGGCTTTGCTGGGATTTGATCTACTTTTCTCTTTCCTTGATGACCTTCTCTTCTGATAATAGTCATCAACTTGCTGTGATGTGGAAGGCCTAGACTTCCATTGCTTCTTTTTCAAGAACCTTTGGAATTGCCTAGTGAATGCAGCAAAGTCTGCATCTGACTCACAGCTAACTGAACCCTTATCTGAATTTTCAGAACTATCTTCTTCAACTTCCTTAGGAGGAGATGGTGATTTCCTCCTATTCTTTCTGGTGGCTTCAGCATTAAATGCCACAGTCTTTTCTCTATGCTCTCCTCTTGAGTTTCTTTCCTCCTCCTTCCTTACCATAAGTTGCATTTCATAGGATAACAACTTTCCAAACAGGGTTGGAGGAGATATCTCTGCCAATTTAGCCACTTCTCTTATGACACAGATCTTTGTATCCCAATCCTTTGATAAGGATCTTAAGAATTTGTCATTCAGTTCATAGGTACTGAAGACTCTTCCATAGGATATTAGCTCATTCACAATTCTATAGAATTTCTTATAGCACTCAGTTATGCTATCAGATTTTCCTTGTCTAAAGCTTTCATACTCCTGATTTAGCATAGACTTTCTATCTAGCCTTACTTCTTCAGATCCCTCCATGTAGACAATCAATGTGTCCCACATCTCCTTGGAGGTCTTGCAGTGAATCAGATTCTGAAATGTTGAATCATCTATGGCACTGACAATGATGTTCTGTGCCCTCTTATCCATGGTTGCCAAGATGATTTCATCCTTGGTCATTTCTGAATAAGTCTTTGGTATTTGGATATTTGCATCAAGAACAGATATCTTCATTGGAGTGAAGGGCCCTTCCTGTACTGTGATGTAAATCCTTGGGTCAGATGCTTCCATAAACAATCTGACTCTCTCTTTCCAGATCCCAAAGATTTCCTTCTTGCATATGGGTAATTTCATAGACCCTAGCTCCTTATGATTCTCTCCAGAACCCATCTTCTTGAATCTTGAATCTGCCTTTCAGATCTACCTCAGACTGTTAAGTCCTTTTTGAGGAACCTCCCTCTGATACCACTTGATAGTTTAACTTTCAAGGCAGCCTAAACACCTAGAGGGGGGGGGGGGGGTGAATAGGTTCTGCTTTTCTTTTGAAACTCTAGGCAGAATTCAATTCAATAGCTAACATAATAAACACAGCAATCACAGAAAAACAAAACATCACAGATTGCACTATGTTTTATAGTGGTTCCCCAAGGTCTGGGTACATCCACTTTCCCCCTTCACCTATCTAGCAGTATGCTAGATTAGGCCAAACTTCCACTTATCTCAGATCAATAGATCTTACAACTCAGAACCCAACTGGTTCCTACAACTCAGGCACAACTGCCCTACCTCAGCCTTGCCCCAAGGCCTACAACTCAGAGAATGTCCTTCTCCTACCCTCAGGCAAACAGCCCTACCACTCAGAGTTCAACACTCCTACACTCAGCCTTTATAACATAGGCTTACAACTCAGATCTGTGTAAACAGATCCTACAGAAATATAGAAAAGATTGTTTAACTGTCTTGCCAAAGTTGAGAGAGAAATGGCCAAGACAATTCTTGATCAGCTGAAGCAATCAACTGTTTCTTAGCCTTCTTCAAAGCTTCTTGAAAATGTACTTAGCTGAGTTGATTCCAAACAGCTTCTTGAGAATCCACTGGTGGTTTCTTTCTTCTTCTTCAAATTCTGACTTGATCTCTCTCTATCCAGAACTTTGAATGATTCTTCTGAATTCTGATTAGAACTCTTCTTAGATCTATCCTTAGATAGTCTTCTTAGATCTCCCGGAGAAGATCTTCTTAAGTGCCTAGCACTTTCTTGAAATGAGTAGAATTGTAATCCTTCTCCACTTTTTGATCCAATGTATTTCAAAAGGTTAGTTTTCTATATTTTTCTGAATCTGTCTATTTATAGACATTCTTCATGGAAACCAGCTGATCCGGTTTCTAACTGTTTTCTGACAAGTCTGACACCTTCAGTTAACCGGTGGTAACCCACAGCTGTCAAGTCTTCAAACAAGTCCTGTGCCTTAGTCTTGAATCACAAGTTGTTGAAACAGTCTGTCAGAAAGTGTCGAGACCATCTGTCTATCTGTGTCGACATAATTGACTTTGGTGTCGACACAGTCTTCAGTGTTGTCGACTAAGTTGCCTTTGAGTCGACACAGCTTCTTCTGCAAATAACTTGATCTTGACTCTTCAGTGTGTCGACACAAGTCCTGTGTGTCGACACAGTTGTTGTAGAATCATAACTTAGTAAGTGTCGACATAATTGACTTTGGTGTCTGTAAGACCCCATTTTTTTTTCGATTCCAATTCCCGGGGTCTTATGCCCAGAACCGCCGCTTTGCGGTGACACCTTCGCACCCGGGAAGGTAGTCACTACAATGCGCCGATTCTACCGGCCTTTTCGATCACAATCAAGTAGCAAGTAGAACAGTAAAGAAAAAATACAGTCCACAATATAATATCACATATAAATAAAAACTCCACGAGGGGAGCGTCCATAGTATAACATCAGAGTAAAAACAGAGTACTGAAAGGAAAAGGACTTAAGCCCGGTACAACAACACCTCACTACATGGTCACTCAACGGAAGCTGAACTAAAACTAAGAGTCACTGTAACTGTCACTGAACAAAGAGCACCCAAGCTTGACTGGTCCATCTCCACCGACCCCATAATCTGCTGGTGCTGCATCTCTGGGTGCTTCCTCCTTTTCGACCTGCAGTCCCCGCCTCGCAATCCACGTCTGCGTCTACGTCTTCGGCCTCCTGACTGCTGAGCTGGTGGGATCCCACCCATCATGGGGCATTTGACCCGTGTATGTCCCGGCTGGTGACAATGGTAACATGGTCGCGGGGTCAACTCCGTCAGAAACTGCAAAACCCGTGACCCTTCCATATTGTATACCTAAAATGTTGTGGTCCGAAAACCGTTAGTCTATAAGACTAAGCCCTATCATCCCCCACCCCTTCCCCCATGCCCTAAGGCACCGAGCGGAGAGGAAGAAAGGGGAGGACATGAAAGTGGAGAGTAGTCAAAAGCAGATGACGGTGGACCTAACTAGCAGTTGTGTATTCGGGGAGCAATTAATCATAAGTGTTGTAATAGATCAGACAAGAAGGAAAATAAGTAAGGTAATTTAAACCTTCACTTATGTGAGTACACATAAGCCAAGGGATCTTTTGCAAGGCTCCCATCGTATAAAGTGTCCCATACCACTTATACGTTGGGGTGTCGGTTATCAAACAGCAGCATATATATATATATTGAAATTAACCTTTGATTTATAAACTTGCCCACACAAGCTTATAGACCAAGGGGTCGTTTTGCAAGTCCTAAAGTATAAGCGTCCCATTCCACTTATGCTTTAGGTGTCAAGGTTGTTATGAATGATTATGTATGCAACTATATGGTGGGTTAATGATGTTCATGCAGTGCAACTCACACACACGACTTTGTGTACACAAACCTTTAGTTCCCCCTTTCAGAGCCGTTACCTCCCAGGATACCTCCGTAGTGGCAGACGGAAGCGGTGGGTTGGGCCTCGCCCACCTCAAAACCAGTAAAAGCACCACTGGTCTGACCTATCGTACGCCCTCAACGCTTGGTGCACAAAGCGGACTCCTGCGTACTCTTGCCGACTGGACCGCCGGACTTAACCTTGGCTAAGTGCTAGTCACCTTGCCGAGTCAACGATATCGGTGTCGGTGCAATCGAACTCCCCGATATCGAGAACCCACCACCTTAATCTTTCCTATTTTTATGCACATGCAGCAGTTAATATAAGAAGTCAAGAGTAAAGCTCCTGGACCAAACCGTCCGGCTCAACCACAAACCGAGACTAAGCTCCCCGGACTAAACCGTCCGGCTCAATTCCAAACCTCATCCCTTGAGCACCGCGGGATGGCGCCCCTTTGAACACCTCGGGACGACTTAACCATCACCAACCCTAACTAATGAGTGTGTGCAATGTGAATCCCTATTAGGCTAATTACTCTTTCGTTTGTTTTAAGATTTACGTTAGCCCAGGACTGCCCCCGGCATACCCCGTGAAGGGCTCTCAAAGGGCACTAGGAACCAAGACGGCGGCATTACGGCCCGAAGTTCCCTTTCGCAAGGCACTTATTATTATTGGTTGTTTTTCCCTTCCCCGTTCCCTCTATAAATTGCATCAAACTAAACCTAGGGTGGATTTGACTCTTCACTCTTACGGGGACGACGATCTTTCGTCAAGTCCGTGCTCCTTCTACCACAACCACTCACTTCTCGTCACTCCTTAGAACCTTCCATGACAACCTATCTAAATCCATCCCAATCTGCATATTGAGAAACTCCAACATTGCCCTATGTCGTTTCCAAATGCGATCTTTTACGAAAACACTAAATGCAGACCAACCTACACTATATGATGACCTTGATAGGATGTCCTTTGTGTCTTCTTCCATACGGCCTAAGTTAATTTCTGGGGGCCTATCAAAACATTATTGAATCGATTTTTCTGATAATAACAATTTTTCCAATTAACCTAATAATTAATTAATTTTTATTAAATCCAAGGTCTTCCAAATTTGTACAAGGATCATACTTTTCAGTCATGTATAAATCATAATAAATTTAAGACAACTATTAGTGTATCTAAAAATAACATATCCAAGGTTTGGCAATTTTCCCTATGGTCTAAGGGGCCTAAACTTAATTTTGCAATAATCCAATTTCTTCATGTCTAATGAATAAACTACATCAAATACTCTTCCAAATAGTTTAGATTAATTACAGGGTACTAGAAATACTATGAAAACAGTACTATAAAGGTTTCATAATTTTCTTGCTGGAAATTAATTTATAATAAATCATTTACCAAAAACCCTAATCTAGCATGCTTGTGAACCAAGTACAAAATCCATAACTCCAAAAATCCAGAGAAAAATCCCACTGATTCATAATGATTTAAAAACACCAATTACCAACTTTCATAATTTTCCAGAAATTATTTATGCCATAAAATATTTTTGAAACATAGAGCCCTTTAATAATACTTGTGAATGAACTATTCTATTTAACCAACATAAAATTGAACTAAAAATTCATGGGCATTCCTACTGGCCAACAACATCTAATTCCAGAGTTTCAAGGGGGCCTTATTTGAATTAAAAATCTTTAATAAATAAAACATCAAAAAGGGCTATAACCACATTCATGAATGAAGTACTATAAATACCTATCCAAATATTCTAGGAAAATTATCCAAGGGTCCTAACTACCCTAGAAACACACTACCCAAATTTCATGGCTTTGTAAAGAGTTTAAAATACTGTTTTGACCTAAAAACCCTTCTGCCCTAAAATTAGGGTTTAGGTTTTGAGGTAGCTACCTACCTCAAAACTCTCTAAAATTAAATCCAGAGAGTTACAAACTCCTTAAAAACCTCTCCACCAAAACTCAAGGCCATACAAGGGCATTTGCCCCTATGTCCTTCACAAACCCCCAAAGTCCACATTTAGGGTTTGAACTTGGGCACTAGGGTAAACTTACCCTAAATCATTCCATCCTCCCTAAGGGTAATCTTAGGATCAAAATAAACCAGTGTTCAAAATCTCATCCTCTGTTGAGGTGAGATGATCACACAAGAGTCCAAAGAACCTCTCACTAAACTTCCTTCTACTAGGTCAAAATTAGGGTTTAGAGTATTCCTAATCAAGACTCAACCAAATGAGTTGAGATTTTAACCAGACCTAAATACCTATACCAGGGACACCTCACCAAAATTTGGGAGGGTTTGGAGGTCATTTGACCCTTCAACTACCTTAACCTAGCTTTTCTAGGTTTAGGGCAAAACCCTAGGTTATACTTCTTTAAATGGATTCCAATTTTTACAGGAGCTAGATCTAGGTGATATTAAGCCTCTGTACAAAATTCAAAGCATTTGGACCAAAGGTTAGGTGTGGGGAATTTTTCAAAGATCTGCCCTAATTGTAGGACCTACCCTAGAATAATGACCCTACAGGTCAGAATACTTGTCCTAAAATTTTCCATAACATATCAAACTGTAGATAATTAAATAGCCTACAACATTCATGTTGATCAAAATCGATGAACAAGCCTCTAAGGGGCCTAAATAATTTTTATAGTAAAACTGCCCTAAACCTAGGACATACCCATATTAAAATGGCCCTACAGGTCTAGGTACTCTACCAAATTTTCACCACAGCATATCAAATTGTAGGTATTGAAAGGACCTACAACTTTCATGCTAACAACTTTTTCATCAGGTGCCCATAAGGGGCCTAAAATCCAAAAACAGTGAACTGCATATTTAAACAAAACAGAAAAACAGAAAAAATAGAAATAAAGATCCTGCACGAATCTTAAAGCGCATCAGACGGCAACTGTTCATCTTCTCCGATTGAGGCCGAAATAGTGCTTGCGCAGGCCATTTTTGCGGGCCACCTACCGTCGGCCTGAGGCGGCGCCACCACCGGGAAACTTACCCTAAATGTTCCCGGTGGTGGGGGCTATCACCGGCCGGAGCTAGGGCGGCCGGAGGTGGCGGCGCCGCCCTACCCGAGAGCTCCAAAAAACCCAAAAAAATGGAGATTTTCAAAAAAATAAAAACCAAACTCGGTTTTGATGAGCATGGAAATGGATTCTAAGCATTCCTAGGATCTAAGCATGAGAGAAGGAGAGGAGGAGGACCTTATTTCGGGCTTGGATGCGAGTTGAACGGCGGGATGACATGGTGGCGGCGGTGGCGGCGGTGGCGGCGTTTTTCTCCTTGGTGGCTTCGGCAAGGGTTCACCCCTCCTTCGCTGATTTCGAAATGGGTCTCCCCTCTCTCCTAAGTGAGTATATAAAGAGGAGAGGGGGAGAGGGGCGGTTTTCTCCAAGAGGCAAAACACCTCTTCATGTGGGGGGGTGGTTAGAGGAGAGAGAGGGTGGAAACACCTCTTGATGGCCGGGAAAAGGGTGGGGGGAGGAGGTGTCAACCTCTAGGTGGCTGTTGGCCCCTCTTTGGCCGAACTCATGCCTCCTCCCTCTTCAAAACACCTCTTCACCTCTCCACCACCTTTTCTCTCTCCTCTATATAACCAAATACTTATTTTTTTCTCTCTCCTTGTCATCCTCACGAATTTTCTTCCCCTAGAAGCCTAAAGGCAGCCCATAAAATTAATATTAAAACCTTAAATGCCATATGAGAGGGGGGCTCACCATTCTACCATGAAAATACCCTTAATTCACACTTTCTCTCTCCTATATTTAGCCTATTTCTCTCTTCTTTCTCTCTCCTAGTCAACATGTTGGATAGCCTAGGGTTTAGGCTATAGGCAGCCATAATAACTCCTAATAAAACCCTATGAGTCTACATGAGGCGGCTTGAGCTTGAGTTAACCCAATTGAGCTAGGTTTGACTTGATTTGGGTTTAGGGTTGACTTGGTCAATTTGACCACTATGGTTGACCCAAGTGGGTCCTTGGTGACTCCTTGAGCCCACATTATGTCTAAGGGGATCTTTAGAGTAAAATGAACCTACTAAGCCACCCAAAATTCAGAGTTTAGAAAATTACTATTTGCAGACTAAGAGGGTCTCAATTAGGTTTTTAGGTTACTTGGTCTCCTGGGTTCACCTAGGTTAATTCATAGGACCTAGTTATGCTCAAGTCACACCTAGGGGGGTCCAATTTGAAAATGGGATGTTACAAATCCCATAAAATTAATATTAAAACCTTAAATGCCATATGAGAGGGGGGCTCACCATTCTACCATGAAAATACCCTTAATTCACACTTTCTCTCTCCTATATTTAGCCTATTTCTCTCTTCTTTCTCTCTCCTAGTCAACATGTTGGATAGCCTAGGGTTTAGGCTATAGGCAGCCATAATAACTCCTAATAAAACCCTATGAGTCTACATGAGGCGGCTTGAGCTTGAGTTAACCCAATTGAGCTAGGTTTGACTTGATTTGGGTTTAGGGTTGACTTGGTCAATTTGACCACTATGGTTGACCCAAGTGGGTCCTTGGTGACTCCTTGAGCCCACATTATGTCTAAGGGGATCTTTAGAGTAAAATGAACCTACTAAGCCACCCAAAATTCAGAGTTTAGAAAATTACTATTTGCAGACTAAGAGGGTCTCAATTAGGTTTTTAGGTTACTTGGTCTCCTGGGTTCACCTAGGTTAATTCATAGGACCTAGTTATGCTCAAGTCATACCTAGGGGGGTCCAATTTGAAAATGGGATGTTACAAATCCCAATAAACAAAACAAAAATTTCGTCCCCGAAATTAAGGTTAAGTCTACGGGGATGTTTTCTACTGGGTTAACTTAAGCTTGTAACATCCCATAAGGGTTGAAGTACCTACTAGATCAATGATTAAGGGCTAGCCCCAATAAACAAAAGTTTAGCCCATATCTCCTGGAATATTCTACTAGTAATTGCAATTAGGGAGAAAACTTTAAACCACTTGAGGAGTTGCGAGGTATACCTGACTAAATAGCTCAGGATATTTTTCCTGCATCAGGTCCTGAGGCTCCCAAGTATGCTCCTCTCACTCGTGGTTTCTCCACAAGACCTTGACTAGCGGGATCTTCTCGCACCACAAAACTGTACTACTAAATCAGGTTTTCCCCAACTACCTCGCCCAATCTATCCTCAAACTTCCACTCTAACTCTGGAAGTGACTATAATAGTTCTTCAAAACCCTTATGCTTGCCTATACCATTCGGCAAACCTCACCGTGCGTAGCCAAATCCATGACGTCTTTCTCATTCCGGGGAAAGACAAGTTCTAATACACACAATCTTCTTCTAGTAAATTGAGTTTTTGTTTGTAACGGTAGACAGCGACTCTATAAACCTCCTCCACGCGATCATGTTCCTATTCCTTCATATACACCCGAGTAATCAATCAATTTGACCCTATGATTTATCCAACTCTGGTCGTTAACAGGAAAGATTACTTCGTCAAATGACCCGTCGTCCGCAAGATTTAAGGGGGTGTACTCGTGCATTTTTGGAGGTTGTCATTTATACTTTTTAATTTGTTGTGCCATTCTGCCGTAGTTACACTTAATTTTCCAAACATTTATTTATCATAGCCGCGACCCTTGCTAACCATGTTTGTGTCATCAAATGTATCTAATCTTGTCTTGATGCTATTTGAATCGAGTCTGCAAGGTCATACCTAAGATATATGTTTTCGATATATCGTCTGCTAATTTCTTTCAAACTCTTGTGTTATCATACTCATGATGTTACATCATAGTGTTTCAGTCTAATCTTCCCAAATCTACTTATTCTTACTACCCGTCATCAAATTCACATGGTATCTTCTAGTAGTTATGTCTCGTAGTTACCCCTCATTATTATCATGACATCATTCGAGTGGCGTCGAATAAGACCAACCTCAACATTACTGTGTTTGGGGCAACACACTTTCTAAATTAGGTCTAGGAGACCTAAGTCATTAACTCACTTGCCCAATAAACAAAAGATAAGCCCCCAATAAACAAACGATAAGCCCATATTTTCCTTGGGCTAATTTTCTTTTATCTTACCATGTTATATCTGTCCTAGCTGAGTGTACAATCCCTAGGGCATCAATCTATGACTTGGGGTTCCAAACTGACACTTGTAGATATACTCCATACTTTAAACCCTCCGAGTCAAATTTACGACACGCTTATCAGGGTTGTTCCCACTCCCAATTTGGTCTCTTTCGAACTTGAATTCCTACCCGACCTTCAGTGTTTATCTTGTAGTTGACCCTGAGTAATCTTGTTACTGGTACGGGGGTTAATACTACGTGTCTTCTACCATTCTGATAATGGATTATTGGTCAGTCCCAATAGATTGAGTAATCCTTGTTAGGAACCATAGGGACACCAGAGTTTATGTCTTAGATATCCATTCACCTATTAAACTCCTCCATTAATCTCTTTAGGTATTTCCTTACCTAACCAAATTCATACTTAAGGTTTGTTTCGGACTAGGGCACAGTATAAGTTGTCGGGTTAGTCACGTATCCTAGAGGTTGAGTCTAACCTATTGACTAGAGAATTACAAGAAGAGGTCTTTTCAACCTGAGATGCCCCCTGCTGGGGACAGGGTTTGCCGCAGGATACAAAGAAGAATTCCAATTGTTAGCTAATGTACAAATGGAATGGATGGAAAGTGGACAATTTATATGTGATTCCCCATATGGGCACACCACTGCTTCCGCTGCTTAGTTTGTCCGCAAACTAAACTCGCGCGGAGGTGACCCAGGGATTTGTGGACTGCTACTAATCCGATCGATGTTTCCTCTGATACCACTTTGTAAGACCCCATTTTTTTTTCGATTCCAATTCCCGGGGTCTTATGCCCAGAACCGCCGCTTTGCGGTGACACCTTCGCACCCGGGAAGGTAGTCACTACAATGCGCCGATTCTGCCGGCCTTTTCGATCACAATCAAGTAGCAAGTAGAACAGTAAAGAAAAAATACAGTCCACAATATAATATCACATATAAATAAAAACTCCACGAGGGGAGCGTCCATAGTATAACATCAGAGTAAAAACAGAGTACTGAAAGGAAAAGGACTTAAGCCCGGTACAACAACACCTCACTACATGGTCACTCAACGGAAGCTGAACTAAAACTAAGAGTCACTGTAACTGTCACTGAACAAAGAGCACCCAAGCTTGACTGGTCCATCTCCACCGACCCCATAATCTGCTGGTGCTGCATCTCTGGGTGCTTCCTCCTTTTCGACCTGCAGTCCCCGCCTCGCAATCCACGTCTGCGTCTACGTCTTCGGCCTCCTGACTGCTGAGCTGGTGGGATCCCACCCATCATGGGGCATTTGACCCGTGTATGTCCCGGCTGGTGACAATGGTAACATGGTCGCGGGGTCAACTCCGTCAGAAACTGCAAAACCCGTGACCCTTCCATATTGTATACCTAAAATGTTGTGGTCCGAAAACCGTTAGTCTATAAGACTAAGCCCTATCATCCCCCACCCCTTCCCCCATGCCCTAAGGCACCGAGCGGAGAGGAAGAAAGGGGAGGACATGAAAGTGGAGAGTAGTCAAAAGCAGATGACGGTGGACCTAACTAGCAGTTGTGTATTCGGGGAGCAATTAATCATAAGTGTTGTAATAGATCAGACAAGAAGGAAAATAAGTAAGGTAATTTAAACCTTCACTTATGTGAGTACACATAAGCCAAGGGATCTTTTGCAAGGCTCCCATCGTATAAAGTGTCCCATACCACTTATACGTTGGGGTGTCGGTTATCAAACAGCAGCATATATATATATTGAAATTAACCTTTGATTTATAAACTTGCCCACACAAGCTTATAGACCAAGGGGTCGTTTTGCAAGTCCTAAAGTATAAGCGTCCCATTCCACTTATGCTTTAGGTGTCAAGGTTGTTATGAATGATTATGTATGCAACTATATGGTGGGTTAATGATGTTCATGCAGTGCAACTCACACACACGACTTTGTGTACACAAACCTTTAGTTCCCCCTTTCAGAGCCGTTACCTCCCAGGATACCTCCGTAGTGGCAGACGGAAGCGGTGGGTTGGGCCTCGCCCACCTCAAAACCAGTAAAAGCACCACTGGTCTGACCTATCGTACGCCCTCAACGCTTGGTGCACAAAGCGGACTCCTGCGTACTCTTGCCGACTGGACCGCCGGACTTAACCTTGGCTAAGTGCTAGTCACCTTGCCGAGTCAACGATATCGGTGTCGGTGCAATCGAACTCCCCGATATCGAGAACCCACCACCTTAATCTTTCCTATTTTTATGCACATGCAGCAGTTAATATAAGAAGTCAAGAGTAAAGCTCCTGGACCAAACCGTCCGGCTCAACCACAAACCGAGACTAAGCTCCCCGGACTAAACCGTCCGGCTCAATTCCAAACCTCATCCCTTGAGCACCGCGGGATGGCGCCCCTTTGAACACCTCGGGACGACTTAACCATCACCAACCCTAACTAATGAGTGTGTGCAATGTGAATCCCTATTAGGCTAATTACTCTTTCGTTTGTTTTAAGATTTACGTTAGCCCAGGACTGCCCCCGGCATACCCCGTGAAGGGCTCTCAAAGGGCACTAGGAACCAAGACGGCGGCATTACGGCCCGAAGTTCCCTTTCGCAAGGCACTTATTATTATTGGTTGTTTTTCCCTTCCCCGTTCCCTCTATAAATTGCATCAAACTAAACCTAGGGTGGATTTGACTCTTCACTCTTACGGGGACGACGATCTTTCGTCAAGTCCGTGCTCCTTCTACCACAACCACTCACTTCTCGTCACTCCTTAGAACCTTCCATGACAACCTATCTAAATCCATCCCAATCTGCATATTGAGAAACTCCAACATTGCCCTATGTCGTTTCCAAATGCGATCTTTTACGAAAACACTAAATGCAGACCAACCTACACTATATGATGACCTTGATAGGATGTCCTTTGTGTCTTCTTCCATACGGCCTAAGTTAATTTCTGGGGGCCTATCAAAACATTATTGAATCGATTTTTCTGATAATAACAATTTTTCCAATTAACCTAATAATTAATTAATTTTTATTAAATCCAAGGTCTTCCAAATTTGTACAAGGATCATACTTTTCAGTCATGTATAAATCATAATAAATTTAAGACAACTATTAGTGTATCTAAAAATAACATATCCAAGGTTTGGCAATTTTCCCTATGGTCTAAGGGGCCTAAACTTAATTTTGCAATAATCCAATTTCTTCATGTCTAATGAATAAACTACATCAAATACTCTTCCAAATAGTTTAGATTAATTACAGGGTACTAGAAATACTATGAAAACAGTACTATAAAGGTTTCATAATTTTCTTGCTGGAAATTAATTTATAATAAATCATTTACCAAAAACCCTAATCTAGCATGCTTGTGAACCAAGTACAAAATCCATAACTCCAAAAATCCAGAGAAAAATCCCACTGATTCATAATGATTTAAAAACACCAATTACCAACTTTCATAATTTTCCAGAAATTATTTATTCCATAAAATATTTTTGAAACATAGAGCCCTTTAATAATACTTGTGAATGAACTATTCTATTTAACCAACATAAAATTGAACTAAAAATTCATGGGCATTCCTACTGGCCAACAACATCTAATTCCAGAGTTTAAAGGGGGCCTTATTTGAATTAAAAATCTTTAATAAATAAAACATCAAAAAGGGCTATAACCACATTCATGAATGAAGTACTATAAATACCTATCCAAATATTCTAGGAAAATTATCCAAGGGTCCTAACTACCCTAGAAACACACTACCCAAATTTCATGGCTTTGTAAAGAGTTTAAAATACTGTTTTGACCTAAAAACCCTTCTGCCCTAAAATTAGGGTTTAGGTTTTGAGGTAGCTACCTACCTCAAAACTCTCTAAAATTAAATCCAGAGAGTTACAAACTCCTTAAAAACCTCTCCACCAAAACTCAAGGCCATACAAGGGCATTTGCCCCTATGTCCTTCACAAACCCCCAAAGTCCACATTTAGGGTTTGAACTTGGGCACTAGGGTAAACTTACCCTAAATCATTCCATCCTCCCTAAGGGTAATCTTAGGATCAAAATAAACCAGTGTTCAAAATCTCATCCTCTGTTGAGGTGAGATGATCACACAAGAGTCCAAAGAACCTCTCACTAAACTTCCTTCTACTAGGTCAAAATTAGGGTTTAGAGTATTCCTAATCAAGACTCAACCAAATGAGTTGAGATTTTAACCAGACCTAAATACCTATACCAGGGACACCTCACCAAAATTTGGGAGGGTTTGGAGGTCATTTGACCCTTCAACTACCTTAACCTAGCTTTTCTAGGTTTAGGGCAAAACCCTAGGTTATACTTCTTTAAATGGATTCCAATTTTTACAGGAGCTAGATCTAGGTGATATTAAGCCTCTGTACAAAATTCAAAGCATTTGGACCAAAGGTTAGGTGTGGGGAATTTTTCAAAGATCTGCCCTAATTGTAGGACCTACCCTAGAATAATGACCCTACAGGTCAGAATACTTGTCCTAAAATTTTCCATAACATATCAAACTGTAGATAATTAAATAGCCTACAACATTCATGTTGATCAAAATCGATGAACAAGCCTCTAAGGGGCCTAAATAATTTTTATAGTAAAACTGCCCTAAACCTAGGACATACCCATATTAAAATGGCCCTACAGGTCTAGGTACTCTACCAAATTTTCACCACAGCATATCAAATTGTAGGTATTGAAAGGACCTACAACTTTCATGCTAACAACTTTTTCATCAGGTGCCCATAAGGGGCCTAAAATCCAAAAACAGTGAACTGCATATTTAAACAAAACAGAAAAACAGAAAAAATAGAAATAAAGATCCTGCACGAATCTTAAAGCGCATCAGACGGCAACTGTTCATCTTCTCCGATTGAGGCCGAAATAGTGCTTGCGCAGGCCATTTTTGCGGGCCACCTACCGTCGGCCTGAGGCGGCGCCACCACCGGGAAACTTACCCTAAATGTTCCCGGTGGTGGGGGCTATCACCGGCCGGAGCTAGGGCGGCCGGAGGTGGCGGCGCCGCCCTACCCGAGAGCTCCAAAAAACCCAAAAAATGGAGATTTTCAAAAAAATAAAAACCAAACTCGGTTTTGATGAGCATGGAAATGGATTCTAAGCATTCCTAGGATCTAAGCATGAGAGAAGGAGAGGAGGAGGACCTTATTTCGGGCTTGGATGCGAGTTGAACGGCGGGATGACATGGTGGCGGCGGTGGCGGCGGTGGCGGCGTTTTTCTCCTTGGTGGCTTCGGCAAGGGTTCACCCCTCCTTCGCTGATTTCGAAATGGGTCTCCCCTCTCTCCTAAGTGAGTATATAAAGAGGAGAGGGGGAGAGGGGCGGTTTTCTCCAAGAGGCAAAACACCTCTTCATGTGGGGGGGTGGTTAGAGGAGAGAGAGGGTGGAAACACCTCTTGATGGCCGGCAAAAGGGTGGGGGGAGGAGGTGTCAACCTCTAGGTGGCTGTTGGCCCCTCTTTGGCCGAACTCATGCCTCCTCCCTCTTCAAAACACCTCTTCACCTCTCCACCACCTTTTCTCTCTCCTCTATATAACCAAATACTTATTTTTTTCTCTCTCCTTGTCATCCTCACGAATTTTCTTCCCCTAGAAGCCTAAAGGCAGCCCATAAAATTAATATTAAAACCTTAAATGCCATATGAGAGGGGGGCTCACCATTCTACCATGAAAATACCCTTAATTCACACTTTCTCTCTCCTATATTTAGCCTATTTCTCTCTTCTTTCTCTCTCCTAGTCAACATGTTGGATAGCCTAGGGTTTAGGCTATAGGCAGCCATAATAACTCCTAATAAAACCCTATGAGTCTACATGAGGCGGCTTGAGCTTGAGTTAACCCAATTGAGCTAGGTTTGACTTGATTTGGGTTTAGGGTTGACTTGGTCAATTTGACCACTATGGTTGACCCAAGTGGGTCCTTGGTGACTCCTTGAGCCCACATTATGTCTAAGGGGATCTTTAGAGTAAAATGAACCTACTAAGCCACCCAAAATTCAGAGTTTAGAAAATTACTATTTGCAGACTAAGAGGGTCTCAATTAGGTTTTTAGGTTACTTGGTCTCCTGGGTTCACCTAGGTTAATTCATAGGACCTAGTTATGCTCAAGTCACACCTAGGGGGGTCCAATTTGAAAATGGGATGTTACAAATCCCATAAAATTAATATTAAAACCTTAAATGCCATATGAGAGGGGGGCTCACCATTCTACCATGAAAATACCCTTAATTCACACTTTCTCTCTCCTATATTTAGCCTATTTCTCTCTTCTTTCTCTCTCCTAGTCAACATGTTGGATAGCCTAGGGTTTAGGCTATAGGCAGCCATAATAACTCCTAATAAAACCCTATGAGTCTACATGAGGCGGCTTGAGCTTGAGTTAACCCAATTGAGCTAGGTTTGACTTGATTTGGGTTTAGGGTTGACTTGGTCAATTTGACCACTATGGTTGACCCAAGTGGGTCCTTGGTGACTCCTTGAGCCCACATTATGTCTAAGGGGATCTTTAGAGTAAAATGAACCTACTAAGCCACCCAAAATTCAGAGTTTAGAAAATTACTATTTGCAGACTAAGAGGGTCTCAATTAGGTTTTTAGGTTACTTGGTCTCCTGGGTTCACCTAGGTTAATTCATAGGACCTAGTTATGCTCAAGTCACACCTAGGGGGGTCCAATTTGAAAATGGGATGTTACAAATCCCAATAA
Source organism: Platanthera zijinensis (assembly GCA_039513925.1). Classification (NCBI taxonomy): domain Eukaryota; kingdom Viridiplantae; phylum Streptophyta; class Magnoliopsida; order Asparagales; family Orchidaceae; genus Platanthera; species Platanthera zijinensis. The sequence continues at coordinate 169,450,143 of CM077094.1, forward strand.
ACAAAACAAAAATTTCGTCCCCGAAATTAAGGTTAAGTCTACGGGGATGTTTTCTACTGGGTTAACTTAAGCTTGTAACATCCCATAAGGGTTGAAGTACCTACTAGATCAATGATTAAGGGCTAGCCCCAATAAACAAAAGTTTAGCCCATATCTCCTGGAATATTCTACTAGTAATTGCAATTAGGGAGAAAACTTTAAACCACTTGAGGAGTTGCGAGGTATACCTGACTAAATAGCTCAGGATATTTTTCCTGCATCAGGTCCTGAGGCTCCCAAGTATGCTCCTCTCACTCGTGGTTTCTCCACAAGACCTTGACTAGCGGGATCTTCTCGCACCACAAAACTGTACTACTAAATCAGGTTTTCCCCAACTACCTCGCCCAATCTATCCTCGAACTTCCACTCTAACTCTGGAAGTGACTATAATAGTTCTTCAAAACCCTTATGCTTGCCTATACCATTCGGCAAACCTCACCGTGCGTAGCCAAATCCATGACGTCTTTCTCATTCCGGGGAAAGACAAGTTCTAATACACACAATCTTCTTCTAGTAAATTGAGTTTTTGTTTGTAACGGTAGACAGCGACTCTATAAACCTCCTCCAAGCGATCATGTTCCTATTCCTTCATATACACCCGAGTAATCAATCAATTTGACCCTATGATTTATCCAACTCTGGTCGTTAACAGGAAAGATTACTTCGTCAAATGACCCGTCGTCCGCAAGATTTAAGGGGGTGTACTCGTGCATTTTTGGAGGTTGTCATTTATACTTTTTAATTTGTTGTGCCATTCTGCCGTAGTTACACTTAATTTTCCAAACATTTATTTATCATAGCCGCGACCCTTGCTAACCATGTTTGTGTCATCAAATGTATCTAATCTTGTCTTGATGCTATTTGAATCGAGTCTGCAAGGTCATACCTAAGATATATGTTTTCGATATATCGTCTGCTAATTTCTTTCAAACTCTTGTGTTATCATACTCATGATGTTACATCATAGTGTTTCAGTCTAATCTTCCCAAATCTACTTATTCTTACTACCCGTCATCAAATTCACATGGTATCTTCTAGTAGTTATGTCTCGTAGTTACCCCTCATTATTATCATGACATCATTCGAGTGGCGTCGAATAAGACCAACCTCAACATTACTGTGTTTGGGGCAACACACTTTCTAAATTAGGTCTAGGAGACCTAAGTCATTAACTCACTTGCCCAATAAACAAAAGATAAGCCCCCAATAAACAAACGATAAGCCCATATTTTCCTTGGGCTAATTTTCTTTTATCTTACCATGTTATATCTGTCCTAGCTGAGTGTACAATCCCTAGGGCATCAATCTATGACTTGGGGTTCCAAACTGACACTTGTAGATATACTCCATACTTTAAACCCTCCAAGTCAAATTTACGACACGCTTATCAGGGTTGTTCCCACTCCCAATTTGGTCTCTTTCGAACTTGAATTCCTACCCGACCTTCAGTGTTTATCTTGTAGTTGACCCTGAGTAATCTTGTTACTGGTACGGGGGTTAATACTACGTGTCTTCTACCATTCTGATAATGGATTATTGGTCAGTCCCAATAGATTGAGTAATCCTTGTTAGGAACCATAGGGACACCAGAGTTTATGTCTTAGATATCCATTCACCTATTAAACTCCTCCATTAATCTCTTTAGGTATTTCCTTACCTAACCAAATTCATACTTAAGGTTTGTTTCGGACTAGGGCACAGTATAAGTTGTCGGGTTAGTCACGTATCCTAGAGGTTGAGTCTAACCTATTGACTAGAGAATTACAAGAAGAGGTCTTTTCAACCTGAGATGCCCCCTGCTGGGGACAGGGTTTGCCGCAGGATACAAAGAAGAATTCCAATTGTTAGCTAATGTACAAATGGAATGGATGGAAAGTGGACAATTTATATGTGATTCCCCATATGGGCACACCACGCTTCCATCAGAGTAAAAATTAGTGTGAGAATGACAAAGTGGAGGTCTGGGGTGAAAATTTGGACCTAACTAGCTATATCATCAAACAATGACCCTACAGGGCTACTTAATTCTCAGTAGCTAGGCGGGTCTGATGTGACCTATTTTTACTCTGATGTGACCTATTGCTGTAGGGCCAGTTTTGAATGATTATGTTAGCATGAAAAATGTTGTCTTTCCTTCAACTACCTTAACCTAGCTTCAAATTACTGTTTTGAATGAAAAATGTTGTCTGATGTGACCTATTTTTACCCTTACAAAGTGTGGTAACATCCCATTTTCAAATTGGACCCCCCCTAGGTGTGACTTGAGCATAACTAGGTCCTATGAATTAACCTAGGTGAACCCAGGAGACCAAGTAACCTAAAAACCTAATTGAGACCCTCTTGGTCTACAAATAGTAATTTTCTAAACTCTGAATTTTGGGTGGCTTAGTAAGTTCATTTTGACTCTAAAGATCCCCTTAGACATAATGTGGGCTCAAGGAGTCACCAAGGACCCACTTGGGTCAACCATAAAGGTCAAGTTGACCAAGTCAACCCTAAGCCCAAATCAAGTCAAACCTAGTTCAATTAGGTTAACTCAAGCTCAAGCCCTCATGTAGGCTCATGAGGTAATAGTAAGGGATAATATGGCTGCCTATAGCCTAAACCCTAGGCTAGTCAACATGGTGACTAGGAGAGAGGGTTAGGTCAATTTTTAGAAGAGTAATATAGGAGAGAGAAAGTGAGAAAAGAGGATTATTTTTTTGGTGAAAGGGAGAGCCTCCATTCTCTTTTGAATTATGAAGTATTAATATTAATTATGGGCTGCCTTTAGGCTTTTAGGGAGAAGAAATCGTGAGGGTGACTAGGAGAGAGAAAGAAGTGAGAATTTTGATATATTTAGGAGAGAGAAAAGGTGGTGGAGAGGTGAGTGGGTGTTTTGAAGTGTGAGGAGGCATGGGGTCAGCCAAAGAGGGGCCCACAGCCACCTAGTGGCTGACATCTCTCCCCCCCAACCATTTCCCGGCCACCAAGGGGTGGCTCCACCCCTCTCTCTCTCCTCCCAACCTTTTCATGAAGAGGCACTTGCCCCTTGATGAAAACCGCCCCCTCTCCCCTCTCCTCTTTATATGCTCACTTAGGAGAGAGGGGAGACCCATTTCGAAATCAGAGAAGGAGGAGAGAGCCTTGCCGGAGCCACCAAGGAGGAGAAACGCCGCCACCGCCGCCACCATGACGTCGCGCCGCTCAACCCGCATCCATGCCCGAACTCAGGTCCTCCCCCTCTCTTTCTCTTGTGTTTAGATCCTAGACTCGTTAGGGTAGAGGTCGGGCTCGAGTAAGCCGGTCGGGTGGAGTGCAAACCAAGAAAAAAAACACCATTTTTAATGGAGTTTTGGTGGGCTCGGGTAGGGCGGCGCCGCCACCTCCGGCCGCCCTAACCGCCGACAAGGCCAGCCCCCACCACCGGGGACATATAGGAGTGAATCCCCGGTGGTGGCGCCGCCCCTACTGGCCGGGAAATGCCCCGCAACCAGCCCAGTTTTCGGGTTCAAACCGCCGCCTGCATGGGGACGAAGTACAGCAACCCTTGATTCTGCTTCAAGATGCGTGCAGGGGATTTAATTCTTTTATATTCCTATTTTCTGTATTTATGTATTACAGTTTTACTGCAATTGAATTTTAGGCCCCTTATGGGCACCTACTGAAAAAGTGTATAACATGAAAGTTGTAGACATTTTAATTACCTACAGTTTGATATGTGGTGGGAAAAATTTGGTAGAGAACTCTGCCCTGTAGAGTCATTTGAATATAGGTGTGTCCTAATAAATAGGGCAGAACCCTTGTGAAATTTATTTAGGTCCCTTGGAGGTATATTCATCAAAACTGGTCAACATAAATGTTGTAGGTATTTTGAATACCTACATTTTGATATGTGATAGGAAAAATTTGGATGAGTAGGCTGACCTGTAGAGACTTTTTAGTGAAGGCTATACCCTACAAGCTAGGGCAGATCACTGTAGGAGAATTTTAGGGCACCCCTAGGGATTTTCAGGGGATGTGACCATCAGAGAAGTTGTAGGTATTTCAAATACCTACAGTTTGATATGTGATAGGAAAAATATGGATGAGTGGACTGTCCTGTAGAGGCTTTTTAGTGAGAGGTATACCCTACAAGTTAGGGCAGTTCACTGTAGGAGAATTTTAGGGCACCCCTAGGGATTTTCAGGGGATGTGACCATCAGAGAAGTTGTAGGTATTTCAAATACCTACAGTTTGATATATGATAGGAAAAATATGGATGAGTGGACTGTCCTGTAGAGGCTTTTTAGTGAGAGGTATACCCTACAAGTTAGGGCAGTTCACTGTAGGTGAAGTTTAGGGCACCCCTAGATGTTTTCAGGAGAAGTATCCAACAAGAAACTTGTAGGCAATCTCAATATCTACAGTTTGATATGTAATGGAAAAATATAGGACAAGGCTACAGACCTGTAGGGCCATTTTCCTAGGGTAGGTCCTATATGTAGGGCAGATTTTAAGATGGATCCCCACACTTAACCCTTGGTCCAAATCCTTTGAATTTTGGACAGGGGCTTAATATAACCTAAACCTAGCTCCTATAAAAATTGGAGACCATTTGGAATAGGGTAGCTTAGGGTTTTGCCCTAAACCTAGGAAAGCTAGGGTTAGAACATTGAAGGGTCAAATGACCTTCACACCCTCCCAACTTTTGGTGAGGTGTCCCTGGTATATATATCTAGGTCTGGTTCAAACTTCAACTCATTTGGTTGAGTTTTAAATAGAAAACCACTAAGCCCTAATTTGGACCTAGGGAAGGGTGGTTTGGGAAAAGGGGGGACTTGTGGCAATTGGGTGGTCAACTCACCTCAACAGAGGTTGAAGTTGTGACCAATGGGTTAGGATGATCCTAAGAACCTTTGGGGAGCAAAGGAGATGTGTTAGGGTGGATTTACCCTAGGGCCCAGGTACAAACCCAAAGTGAGGACTTTTGGGGGTTTGTGAAGGACATAGGGGCAAATGCTCTTGTATGGCCTTGATATTTGGTGGAGAGGTGGTTAATGAATATTTAACCCTCTGGTTATAATCTTAGAGAATTTTGAGGTAGCTAGGTACCTCAAATCCTAAACCCTAGTTTTAGGGTAGAAGGGCCTTTAGGGTCAAAACAGTAATTTAACTCATCTAAAAGCTATGAAACTTGGGTAGAGTGAGTTTTAGAGTGTTCTAGACACATGGTAATTTTCCTGGAATTTTATGATTAATAAAAGTTATACTTCATGTGTTAAATGATTATTAGCCGATTTGTTGTTTTCAATTGTTTGGTGGCTTTAATTTAATTAAAATCAGTTAAAATTCTGGATTTAGATCTTGCTGATTAGAACATTGATTCCTGAATTTTTATAGAACTTTATGTTGAGAATTTGTAGAGGTTCATTCACAATCTTTTAATATGGGCTTTAGATTGTAAAAATAAATTAGGGCTTGTTAAATTGCTGGAAAATTATGAGATCTGGAATTTAAGGTTTTTAGGCTCTTGTATAGCACTGAGAATTATTTAAGAATTTTTAGGGTTGCTGTTATAGTACTTGATTCACAAAGCCGGTTAGATTGTTAATTAGTAAATGATTTATTATAATTTAATTTCCAGCAAGGAAAATATGGAATTCTGTAAATGTTGTTTTTAATATCATACCAGCACCCTGTAATTATTTCAAGATTTTTTTGGAGGAATATTTTATATAGATGCTTCAATAAACAATAACTAGATGATTTATTACTAAATTATATTTAGGCCCCTTGGACATCATTGTAAATTATCAAACCTTGGAAAAATAGATACTTAGGCCTACTAGTATTTACCATAGAACTTTGATGTTTTGAATCAACTAAAATGACATACCTCATGTTCAAAATGGTGATATTAGGCCCTTAAGAATAAATAAATAAATTATCTGATTTATTAGGAAAATATTTAATGCTTTGGATTTAGGCAAATCCTGTTAGGATAGACCCCCGATAAATAATCTGAGGTATTTGGATGAAAAGTAGGAGTCGAGTTTTCATGAACATCATATAGTACAGGTTGGTCGGTAGATAATAACCATGAGGAAATGTGTAAACAGGGTTAGGTTGTGTTGACTTAAGGATAGGTCATGTTGGTGGATTCATAGAAGAGAATGGATCACCTAAGGAGTTTTCAAGGTCTGGTGAGAATCGAGTCAGTAAGTGTTAGAAGGTGCGCGGGTCCGACGAAAGATCGTCATTCCCGTAGGAGCGAAGAGTCAAAAATCACCCTAGGATAGTATACTGTAATATGAAAGGAATGGGTAAGGGAAATCAACCAACAAAAAATAAGTGCCTTGCGAAAGGGAACTTTGGTCTTCATACCATCGTAGTTCCTAGTGCCTATTGAGAACCCTTCACGGGGTATAATCCGGAGGCATTCCTGGGCTAACGTAAATCTCAAAACAAAAGAAAGAGTAATCAGTTTAGAAAGGATTCACATTTGCACACACTCAGTAGTTAGGGTCGGAAATGGTTAGGCCATCCCGATGTGTTTAAGGGATGGGGATTTGGAATCAAGCCGGACGGGTTTGTCCGGGGAGCTTTTGGCTCGGTTGATAGACCTTACGGACGGGTTTGTCCGGGGAGCCTTTGGGCTTGGTTGGTAGTGGATACGGACGGACTTGTCCGGGAGCTTTTACCTTTTTACTGCTTATACTATAATCGTTGCATGTGCATAGATAGGAAGGAAAAGGTGGTGGGTCTTCGGTATCGGGGAGATCGATTGCACCGACACCGGTATCGTTGACTCGGCAAGGTGGGTAGCACCTTGCCAAAGGTTAAGTCCGGCGGACCAGTCGGCAAAGTACGCAGGAGTCTGCCTCGTGCACCAGGCGTGAGCGTACGATAGGTCAGACCGGTAGTGCTTTTACTGGTTTTGAGGTGGGCGAGGCCCAACCCACCGCTTCCGTTTGCCACTACGGGAGTAACCTGGGAGTTATCTCCAGAAAGGGGGAACTAAAGGTTTGTGTACACAAAGTCGTGTGTGTGAGTTGCACTGCATGCCATAACATTACCCACCATATAGATGCATATCATAATTGATCATAATAACCCTTGACACCTAAAGCATAAGTGGAATGGGACGCTTATACTTTAGGACTTGCAAAACGACCCCTTGGTCTATAAGCTTGTGTGGGCAAGTTTATAAATCAAAGGTTAATTTCAATATATATATATATATGCTGCTGTTTGATAACCGACACCCCAACGTATAAGTGGTATGGGACACTTTATACGATGGGAGCCTTGCAAAAGATCCCTTGGCTTATGTGTACTCACATAAGTGAAGGTTTAAATTACCTTACTTATTTTCCTTCTTGTCTGACCTATTACAACACTTATGATTAATTGCTCCCCGATTACACAACTGCAAGTTAGGACCACCGTCATTTGTTTTTGACTACTCTCCACCTTCATGTCCTTCCCTTTCTTCCTCTCCGCTCGGTGCCTTAGAGCATGGGGGAAGGGGTGGGGGATGATAGGGCTTAGTCTTATAGACTAACGGTTTTCGGACCACAACATTTTAGGTGTACCATATGGAAGGGTCTCGGGTTTTGCAGCTTCTGACGGAGTTGACCCCGCGACCATGTTACCATTGTCACCAGCCGGGACATACACGGGTCAAATGCCCCTTGATGGGTGGGATCCCACCAGCTCAGCAGTCAGGAGGCCGAAGACGTAGACGCAGACGTGGATTGCGAGGCGGGGACTACAGGTCGAAAAGGAGGAAGCGCCCAGAGATGCAGCACCAGCAGGTTATGGGGTCGGTGGAGATGGACCAGTCAAGCTTGGGTGCTCTTGGTTCAGTGACAGTTACAGTGACTCTTAGTTTTAGTTCAGCTTCCGTTGAGTGACCATGTAGTGAGGTGTTATTGTACCGGGCTTAAGTCCTTTTCCTTTCAGTACTTTGTTTTTACTCTGATGTTATACTGTGGACGCTCCCCTCGTGGAGTTTACATATATGTGATTTATTATTGTGGACTGCATTTCTCTTTACTGTTCTACTTGCTACTTGATTGTGATCGAAAAGGCCGGCAGAATCGGCGCGTTGTAGTGACTACCTTCCCGGGTGCGAAGGTGTCACCGCAAAGCGGTGGTTCTGGGCATAAGACCCCGGGAATTGGAATCAAAAAAAAAAAAAAAAAAATGGGGTCTTATAAAGTGGTATCAGAGCCTCCGATAAACACACTTTCTAAATTAGGTCTAGGAGACCTAAGTCATTAACTCACTTGCCCAATAAACAAAAGATAAGCCCCCAATAAACAAACGATAAGCCCATATTTTCCTTGGGCTAATTTTCTTTTATCTTACCATGTTATATCTGTCCTAGCTGAGTGTACAATCCCTAGGGCATCAATCTATGACTTGGGGTTCCAAACTGACACTTGTAGATATACTCCATACTTTAAACCCTCCGAGTCAAATTTACGACACGCTTATCAGGGTTGTTCCCACTCCCAATTTGGTCTCTTTCGAACTTGAATTCCTACCCGACCTTCAGTGTTTATCTTGTAGTTGACCCTGAGTAATCTTGTTACTGGTACGGGGGTTAATACTATGTGTCTTCTACCATTCTGATAATGGATTATTGGTCAGTCCCAATAGATTGAGTAATCCTTGTTAGGAACCATAGGGACACCAGAGTTTATGTCTTAGATATCCATTCACCTATTAAACTCCTCCATTAATCTCTTTAGGTATTTCCTTACCTAACCAAATTCATACTTAAGGTTTGTGTACACAAAGTCGTGTGTGTGAGTTGCACTGCATGAACATCATTAACCCACCATATAGTTGCATACATAATCATTCATAACAACCTTGACACCTAAAGCATAAGTGGAATGGGACGCTTATACTTTAGGACTTGCAAAATGACCCCTTGGTCTATAAGCTTGTGTGGGCAAGTTTATAAATCAAAGGTTAATTTCAATATATATATATGCTGCTGTTTGATAACCGACACCCCAACGTATAAGTGGTATGGGACACTTTATACGATGGGAGCCTTGCAAAAGATCCCTTGGCTTATGTGTACTCACATAAGTGAAGGTTTAAATTACCTTACTTATTTTCCTTCTTGTCTGATCTATTACAACACTTATGATTAATTGCTCCCCGAATACACAACTGCTAGTTAGGTCCACCGTCATCTGCTTTTGACTACTCTCCACTTTCATGTCCTCCCCTTTCTTCCTCTCCGCTCGGTGCCTTAGGGCATGGGGGAAGGGGTGGGGGATGATAGGGCTTAGTCTTATAGACTAACGGTTTTCGGACCACAACATTTTAGGTATACAATATGGAAGGGTCACGGGTTTTGCAGTTTCTGACGGAGTTGACCCCGCGACCATGTTACCATTGTCACCAGCCGGGACATACACGGGTCAAATGCCCCATGATGGGTGGGATCCCACCAGCTCAGCAGTCAGGAGGCCGAAGACGTAGACGCAGACGTGGATTGTGAGGCGGGGACTGCAGGTCGAAAAGGAGGAAGCACCCAGAGATGCAGCACCAGCAGATTATGGGGTCGGTGGAGATGGACCAGTCAAGCTTGGGTGCTCTTTGTTCAGTGACAGTTACAGTGACTCTTAGTTTTAGTTCAGCTTCCGTTGAGTGACCATGTAGTGAGGTGTTGTTGTACCGGGCTTAAGTCCTTTTCCTTTCAGTACTCTGTTTTTACTCTGATGTTATACTATGGACGCTCCCCTCGTGGAGTTTTTATTTATATGTGATATTATATTGTGGACTGTATTTTTTCTTTACTGTTCTACTTGCTACTTGATTGTGATCGAAAAGGCCGGCCGAATCGGCGCATTGTAGTGACTACCTTCCCGGGTGCGAAGGTGTCACCGCAAAGCGGCGGTTCTGGGCATAAGACCCCGGGAATTGGAATCGAAAAAAAAATGGGGTCTTACAAAGTGGTATCAGAGGATAACTAGGTCCCACTTGGGTTCACCCCTCCTTCTCTGATTTCGAAATGGGTCTCCCCTCTCCTCTTTATATACTCACTTAGGAGAGAGGGGAGACCCATTTCGAAATCAGAGAAGGAGGGGTGAACCCTTGCCGAAGCCACCAAGGAGAGAAACGCCGCCACCGCCGCCACCGCCGCCACCATGTCATCCCGCCGTTCAACTCGCATCCAAGCCCGAAATAAGGTCCTCCCCCTCTCCTCTCCTCATGCCTAGATCTTAGAACTTGTTTAGGATGGAAGTCGGGCTCTAAGGAGCCGGTCGGGTAACCTGAAAATCAAAAAAAAAACTCCATTTTAATGGAGTTTTGGGTGGCTCGGGTAGGGCGGCGCCGCCACCTCCGGCCGCCCTAGCCACCGGCCAACTACTCCCCCCACCACCGTGAGGGTAGAGGAGGTGATGGCCGGTGGTGGCACCGCCCCTAGCCGCCAGAAAACAGCCCGCAACCCCACTTTTTTTCGGCCTGGTTTCGGTTATTTTGGAGAAGATGAATAGTGCATGCAATTAAATTAATTCATTTTATTCTAATTACTGGTCGGTTTTTAAAATAATAATTCTCAGTTTTATCAGGGGGCCTCATGTAGGACACCTGGGTACTAAATAATTCTCAGTTTTATCAGGGGGCCTCATGCGGGACCGTGAGTAACTAGGGTATTAGTGTTGGTGGGCCCATATGGGTATCACATAATATATGTCCATTTTAGATTGAGTTAACGTTTTCTGACGATGAAGTTTTGTTGTGCAGCCTCCAACACTGCCTACATTACAGGGTGGGGCCCAGCAGACCCCGTATACTGCACCGATTCCACCAGTTCCCGCTCAGTTCCTACAAACCGACATGGGGCAGACTTTGACTGCCATCTTGGATGCTTTCAGGGCCCAACAGGCCCCGGCTCCACAGCAGATACCAGGAGCCAACTGGCTCAGCATCTTCCGAGGACTTTCTCCTCCGTCCTTCTTGGGGATGGAGTCAGCAGTGCGGACAGAAGAGTGGCTGGACATCATGGAGGAAATGCTGACAGGGATACGGAGCCCGTGGGAGGAGAGAGTGCCTTTGGTTGTGTCCTGCTTGGAGTCTCACGCCAAGCGGTGGTGGAAGACAGTTCTGGATACTACTTTTGCTGGGAGGCTGGCTGCTGAGGTTTCATGGGATGAGTTCAGGCCTATGTTGTTGGAGCATTTTGTTCCACAGTCGGCCCGAGACGAGTTGGAGGACCGCTTCTTGCAGTTGAAGCAAGGTACCAGGACGGTGGTGGAATACCATCGAGAGTTCAACCATCTGGCTCATTTTGCAGACTCTTACCAGTTAGATGAGGCAGCATACACGAAGAGGTTCTTCAAAGGTCTGCGGGAAGACATGAGGGATGCCCTTCTATTTGTGTCGGACGGGCCTATCTCCCGTATTCTGGAGATGGCAAAGAGGTTAGAGGCAGATTGGCACACCACCAGAGGCCGGAAGCGGCCAACGGAGGATCAGAGCCGGGGAGCCCGGAGCGATCAGCGTCGAGGCCATGCAGCAGATGGCAGGAGGACAGAGGTTCATCCTCGACAGGAGGTGAGGCAGGAGCCGAGGGAGCAGGTGACACTGGCCCCTCAGCCTATTCAGGTGCGGGAACTGCCGAGACCTCAGATGCGAGATGTGCAGAGATCGGGAGGTGGGGCTTACACTCCGCCGGAATGCTTCTACTGTCACCAGTTGGGGCATATCAAGAGGAACTGTCCTATGAGGGGAGCACCCCCTCCAGCACCACAGATTGCCCCACCGGCTCAGCACTATGGAGGCCGAGGACGCGGCCAAGGTCGTGGATATCAGGGCGGAGATCGCCGACAGGAGAGGGAACAGGTATATGCATTAGATCTGACCCAGCCTCGACATCCTGAGGAGGTAATCACAGGTACGTCAAAAGTTTGTATATTTCCTTTGTTTAATAGTTAGACTCTAAACTAAGAAATTACAAACTGAGAAAGAAAACTTTAACTAGACTTCAAAAATTTTGTTACCCCAGGCATTGTCCTCATCAGCGGCAAGCCCGCATATACTTTGTTCGATACGGGTGCGTCACGCTCATTTGTATCAGAGGCCTTCATTGTTGGCTTGGCAGGCGTGGAGAGATTCATCGGCTTGGCATTAAGGGTACGACTAGCTGACGGGTCCGAGCTACACACCACTGCGCATTGCAACATGGAGGCACAAATTGGCGGGAAAGCATTCGAGGCACCAGCCGCAATCCTGAGGATGCCTTCATATGATTTGATTTTGGGCATGTCATGGTTATATTGGAACCATGCCCTAATTGACTGCGTGGCCAAGAAGATTATTCTGAGGCATGGAGATTCTTCCGTCGTAATAGAAGGTATAAGACATGCCTCCTTTTCATTTTTGTCATCTATTCAGGCCGTCAAGGCCCATATACAGGGCGACGAGATTTACCAGGTTTTATTCGAGATGGCGGAGGCCAATGTTCCTGTAGCGGAGATTCCTGTTGTGCGAGATTTCGAGGATGTTTTTCCCGAGAAGTTACCGGGGCTACCCCCGCACAGGGAGCAGGACTTTCAGATTTTGCTGGTGCCAGGGGCTAAGCCAGCATCTAGAGCCCCCTACCGGATGGCCCCAAAGGAGCTGGTGGAATTCCGGAGCCAATTACAGGAGCTGGTGGAAGCCGGTTATGTCCGGCCAAGTTCCTCGCCATGGGGAGCCCCTGTATTGTTCGTCAAGAAGAAGGATGGGACACTTAGACTGTGCATAGATTACCGGGCCTTGAATCGACTGACGGTCCGAAATACTTATCCGTTACCAAGGATAGACGAGCTATTCGACCAGCTGGAGGGAGCTCACTTCTTCTCGAAGCTGGATTTGAGATCGGGCTACTACCAGTTATGGATTCCTAGAAGAGAATGGATCACCTAAGGAGGTTTCAAGATCTGGTGAGAATCGAGTCAGTAAGTGTTAGAAGGTGCGCGGGTCCGACGAAAGATCGCCGTCCCCGTAAGAGTGAAGAGTCAAACCCACCCTAGGTTTAGTTTGATGCAATTTATAGAGGGAACGGGGAAGGGAAAAACAACCAATAATAATAAGTGCCTTGCGAAAGGGAACTTCGGGCCGTAATGCCGCCGTCTTGGTTCCTAGTGCCCTTTGAGAGCCCTTCACGGGGTATGCCGGGGGCAGTCCTGGGCTAACGTAAATCTTAAAACAAACGAAAGAGTAATTAGCCTAATAGGGATTCACATTGCACACACTCATTAGTTAGGGTTGGTAATGGTTAAGTCGTCCCGAGGTGTTCAAGGGGGCGCCATCCCGCGGTGCTCAAGGGATGAGGTTTGGAATTGAGCCGGACGGTTTAGTCCGGGGAGCTTAGTCTCGGTTTGTGGTTGAGCCGGACGGTTTGGTCCAGGAGCTTTACTCTTGACTTCTTATATTAACTGATGCATGTGCATAAAAATAGGAAAGATTAAGGTGGTGGGTTCTCGATATCGGGGAGTTCGATTGCACCGACACCGATATCGTTGACTCGGCAAGGTGACTAGCACTTAGCCAAGGTTAAGTCCGGCGGTCCAGTCGGCAAGAGTACGCAGGAGTCCGCTTTGTGCACCAAGCGTTGAGGGCGTACGATAGGTCAGACCAGTGGTGCTTTTACTGGTTTTGAGGTGGGCGAGGCCCAACCCACCGCTTCCGTCTGCCACTACGGAGGTATCCTGGGAGGTAACGGCTCTGAAAGGGGGAACTAAAGGTTTGTGTACACAAAGTCGTGTGTGTGAGTTGCACTGCATGAACATCATTAACCCACCATATAGTTGCATACATAATCATTCATAACAACCTTGACACCTAAAGCATAAGTGGAATGGGACGCTTATACTTTAGGACTTGCAAAACGACCCCTTGGTCTATAAGCTTGTGTGGGCAAGTTTATAAATCAAAGGTTAATTTCAATATATATATATGCTGCTGTTTGATAACCGACACCCCAACGTATAAGTGGTATGGGACACTTTATACGATGGGAGCCTTGCAAAAGATCCCTTGGCTTATGTGTACTCACATAAGTGAAGGTTTAAATTACCTTACTTACTTTCCTTCTTGTTTTACCTATTACAACACATATATTGCTCCCCTGTCATAAACTTGCTAGTTAGTTCCACCGTCATCTGCTTTTGACTACTCTCTACTTTCATGTCCTCCCCTTTCTTCCTCTCCGCCCCGGTGCCTTAGGGCATGGGGGAAGGGGTGGGGGATGATAGGGCTTAGTCTTATAGACTAACGGTTTTCGAACCACATCATTTTAGGGAATCGTGGAGCCCAACCCGGAGGAGCAGCCCAGGAGGCCGGTGCGCTTGGAGACAGGGCAGTCTAGCTCAGGAGTTCAGACAGCCGGGACCGTGAGTTCCGTTCCTTAGTAGCAGTTTATTTTTCAGCTTCCGTTTGAGTGACTATGTAGTGAGGTGTTGTTGTACCGGGCTTAAGCCCTCTTCCTTTCAGTACTCTATTTTTACTCTGATGTTATACTGTGGACACTCCCTTCGTGGAGTTTACATATATGTGATTTATTATTGTGGACTGCATTTCTCTTTACTGTTCTACTTGCTACTTGATTGTGATCGAAAAGGCCGGCAGAATCGGCGCGTTGTAGTGACTACCTTCCCGGGTGCGAAGGTGTCACCGCAAAGCGGCGGTTCTGGGCATAAGACCCCGGGTTGAAAAAAAAAAAAAATGGGGTCTTACAAAGTGGTATCAGAGGGAAATCACGATCGAAAAAGTAGCAGTCCACAAACCCTAGGTCACCCCCGTTCGAGTTTAGTTTGTGGACAAACTAAGCAGCGGAAGCAGTGGTGGGCCCATATGGGTATCACATAATATATGTCCATTTTAGATTGAGTTAACGTTTTCTGACGATGAAGTTTTGTTGTGCAGCCTCCAACACTGCCTACATTACAGGGTGGGGCCCAGCAGACCCCGTATACTGCACCGATTCCACCAGTTCCCGCTCAGTTCCTACAAACCGACATGGGGCAGACTTTGACTGCCATCTTGGATGCTTTCAGGGCCCAACAGGCCCCGGCTCCACAGCAGATACCAGGAGCCAACTGGCTCAGCATCTTCCGAGGACTTTCTCCTCCGTCCTTCTTGGGGACGGAGTCAGCAGTGCGGACAGAAGAGTGGCTGGACATCATGGAGGAAATGCTGACAGGGATACGGAGCCCGTGGGAGGAGAGAGTGCCTTTGGTTGTGTCCTGCTTGGAGTCTCACGCCAAGCGGTGGTGGAAGACAGTTCTGGATACTACTTTTGCTGGGAGGCTGGCTGCTGAGGTTTCATGGGATGAGTTCAGGCCTATGTTGTTGGAGCATTTTGTTCCACAGTCGGCCCGAGACGAGTTGGAGGACCGCTTCTTGCAGTTGAAGCAAGGTACCAGGACGGTGGTGGAATACCATCGAGAGTTCAACCATCTGGCTCATTTTGCAGACTCTTACCAGTTAGATGAGGCAGCGTACACGAAGAGGTTCTTCAAAGGTCTGCGGGAAGACATGAGGGATGCCCTTCTATTTGTGTCGGACGGGCCTATCTCCCGTATTCTGGAGATGGCAAAGAGGTTAGAGGCAGATTGGCACACCACCAGAGGCCGGAAGCGGCCAACGGAGGATCAGAGCCGGGGAGCCCGGAGCGATCAGCGTCGAGGCCATGCAGCAGATGGCAGGAGGACAGAGGTTCATCCTCGACAGGAGGTGAGGCAGGAGCCGAGGGAGCAGGTGACACTGGCCCCTCAGCCTATTCAGGTGCGGGAACTGCCGAGACCTCAGATGCGAGATGTGCAGAGATCGGGAGGTGGGGCTTACACTCCGCCGGAATGCTTCTACTGTCACCAGTTGGGGCATATCAAGAGGAACTGTCCTATGAGGGGAGCACCCCCTCCAGCACCACAGATTGCCCCACCGGCTCAGCACTATGGAGGCCGAGGACGCGGCCAAGGTCGTGGATATCAGGGCGGAGATCGCCGACAGGAGAGGGAACAGGTATATGCATTAGATCTGACCCAGCCTCGACATCCTGAGGAGGTAATCACAGGTACGTCAAAAGTTTGTATATTTCCTTTGTTTAATAGTTAGACTCTAAACTAAGAAATTACAAACTGGGAAAGAAAACTTTAACTAGACTTCAAAAATTTTGTTACCCCAGGCATTGTCCTCATCAGCGGCAAGCCCGCATATACTTTGTTCGATACGGGTGCGTCACGCTCATTTGTATCAGAGGCCTTCATTGTTGGCTTGGCAGGCGTGGAGAGATTCATCGGCTTGGCATTAAGGGTACGACTAGCTGACGGGTCCGAGCTACACACCACTGCGCATTGCAACATGGAGGCACAAATTGGCGGGAAAGCATTCGAGGCACCAGCCGCAATCCTGAGGATGCCTTCATATGATTTGATTTTGGGCATGTCATGGTTATATTGGAACCATGCCCTAATTGACTGCGTGGCCAAGAAGATTATTCTGAGGCATGGAGATTCTTCCGTCGTAATAGAAGGTATAAGACATGCCTCCTTTTCATTTTTGTCATCTATTCAGGCCGTCAAGGCCCATATACAGGGCGACGAGATTTACCAGGTTTTATTCGAGATGGCGGAGGCCAATGTTCCTGTAGCGGAGATTCCTGTTGTGCGAGATTTCGAGGATGTTTTTCCCGAGAAGTTACCGGGGCTACCCCCGCACAGGGAGCAGGACTTTCAGATTTTGCTGGTGCCAGGGGCTAAGCCAGCATCTAGAGCCCCCTACCGGATGGCCCCAAAGGAGCTGGTGGAATTCCGGAGCCAATTACAGGAGCTGGTGGAAGCCGGTTATGTCCGGCCAAGTTCCTCGCCATGGGGAGCCCCTGTATTGTTCGTCAAGAAGAAGGATGGGACACTTAGACTGTGCATAGATTACCGGGCCTTGAATCGACTGACGGTCCGAAATACTTATCCGTTACCAAGGATAGACGAGCTATTCGACCAGCTGGAGGGAGCTCACTTCTTCTCGAAGCTGGATTTGAGATCGGGCTACTACCAGTTATGGATTCCTAGAAGTGAATGGATCACCTAAGGAGGTTTCAAGATCTGGTGAGAATCGAGTCAGTAAGTGTTAGAAGGTGCGCGGGTCCGACGAAAGATCGCCGTCCCCGTAAGAGTGAAGAGTCAAACCCACCCTAGGTTTAGTTTGATGCAATTTATAGAGGGAACGGGGAAGGGAAAAACAACCAATAATAATAAGTGCCTTGCGAAAGGGAACTTCGGGCCGTAATGCCGCCGTCTTGGTTCCTAGTGCCCTTTGAGAGCCCTTCACGGGGTATGCCGGGGGCAGTCCTGGGCTAACGTAAATCTTAAAACAAACGAAAGAGTAATTAGCCTAATAGGGATTCACATTGCACACACTCATTAGTTAGGGTTGGTAATGGTTAAGTCGTCCCGAGGTGTTCAAGGGGGCGCCATCCCGCGGTGCTCAAGGGATGAGGTTTGGAATTGAGCCGGACGGTTTAGTCCGGGGAGCTTAGTCTCGGTTTGTGGTTGAGCCGGACGGTTTGGTCCAGGAGCTTTACTCTTGACTTCTTATATTAACTGATGCATGTGCATAAAAATAGGAAAGATTAAGGTGGTGGGTTCTCGATATCGGGGAGTTCGATTGCACCGACACCGATATCGTTGACTCGGCAAGGTGACTAGCACTTAGCCAAGGTTAAGTCCGGCGGTCCAGTCGGCAAGAGTACGCAGGAGTCCGCTTTGTGCACCAAGCGTTGAGGGCGTACGATAGGTCAGACCAGTGGTGCTTTTACTGGTTTTGAGGTGGGCGAGGCCCAACCCACCGCTTCCGTCTGCCACTACGGAGGTATCCTGGGAGGTAACGGCTCTGAAAGGGGGAACTAAAGGTTTGTGTACACAAAGTCGTGTGTGTGAGTTGCACTGCATGAACATCATTAACCCACCATATAGTTGCATACATAATCATTCATAACAACCTTGACACCTAAAGCATAAGTGGAATGGGACGCTTATACTTTAGGACTTGCAAAACGACCCCTTGGTCTATAAGCTTGTGTGGGCAAGTTTATAAATCAAAGGTTAATTTCAATATATATATATGCTGCTGTTTGATAACCGACACCCCAACGTATAAGTGGTATGGGACACTTTATACGATGGGAGCCTTGCAAAAGATCCCTTGGCTTATGTGTACTCACATAAGTGAAGGTTTAAATTACCTTACTTACTTTCCTTCTTGTTTTACCTATTACAACACATATATTGCTCCCCTGTCATAAACTTGCTAGTTAGTTCCACCGTCATCTGCTTTTGACTACTCTCTACTTTCATGTCCTCCCCTTTCTTCCTCTCCGCCCCGGTGCCTTAGGGCATGGGGGAAGGGGTGGGGGATGATAGGGCTTAGTCTTATAGACTAACGGTTTTCGAACCACATCATTTTAGGGAATCGTGGAGCCCAACCCGGAGGAGCAGCCCAGGAGGCCGGTGCGCTTGGAGACAGGGCAGTCTAGCTCAGGAGTTCAGACAGCCGGGACCGTGAGTTCCGTTCCTTAGTAGCAGTTTGTTTTTCAGCTTCCGTTTGAGTGACTATGTAGTGAGGTGTTGTTGTACCGGGCTTAAGCCCTCTTCCTTTCAGTACTCTATTTTTACTCTGATGTTATACTGTGGACACTCCCTTCGTGGAGTTTACATATATGTGATTTATTATTGTGGACTGCATTTCTCTTTACTGTTCTACTTGCTACTTGATTGTGATCGAAAAGGCCGGCAGAATCGGCGCGTTGTAGTGACTACCTTCCCGGGTGCGAAGGTGTCACCGCAAAGCGGCGGTTCTGGGCATAAGACCCCGGGTTGAAAAAAAAACACCTCTTATGCCCAGAAGTACTAGAGTAACTAGGTCCAATTAGGGTAGTGGTCTCACATCAGATGTACTTTGTAAGACCCCATTTTTTTTTGATTCCAATTCCCGGGGTCTTATGCCCAGAACCGCCGCTTTGCGGTGACACCTTCGCACCCGGGAAGGTAGTCACTACAATGCGCCGATTCTGCCGGCCTTTTCGATCACAATCAAGTAGCAAGTAGAACAGTAAAGAAAAAATACAGTCCACAATATAATATCACATATAAATAAAAACTCCACGAGGGGAGCGTCCATAGTATAACATCAGAGTAAAAACAGAGTACTGAAAGGAAAAGGACTTAAGCCCGGTACAACAACACCTCACTACATGGTCACTCAACGGAAGCTGAACTAAAACTAAGAGTCACTGTAACTGTCACTGAACAAAGAGCACCCAAGCTTGACTGGTCCATCTCCACCGACCCCATAATCTGCTGGTGCTGCATCTCTGGGTGCTTCCTCCTTTTCGACCTGCAGTCCCCGCCTCGCAATCCACGTCTGCGTCTACGTCTTCGGCCTCCTGACTGCTGAGCTGGTGGGATCCCACCCATCATGGGGCATTTGACCCGTGTATGTCCCGGCTGGTGACAATGGTAACATGGTCGCGGGGTCAACTCCGTCAGAAACTGCAAAACCCGTGACCCTTCCATATTGTATACCTAAAATGTTGTGGTCCGAAAACCGTTAGTCTATAAGACTAAGCCCTATCATCCCCCACCCCTTCCCCCATGCCCTCTATAAATTGCATCAAACTAAACCTAGGGTGGATTTGACTCTTCACTCTTACGGGGACGACGATCTTTCGTCAAGTCCGTGCTCCTTCTACCACAACCACTCACTTCTCGTCACTCCTTAGAACCTTCCATGACAACCTATCTAAATCCATCCCAATCTGCATATTGAGAAACTCCAACATTGCCCTATGTCGTTTCCAAATGCGATCTTTTACGAAAACACTAAATGCAGACCAACCTACACTATATGATGACCTTGATAGGATGTCCTTTGTGTCTTCTTCCATACGGCCTAAGTTAATTTCTGGGGGCCTATCAAAACATTATTGAATCGATTTTTCTGATAATAACAATTTTTCCAATTAACCTAATAATTAATTAATTTTTATTAAATCCAAGGTCTTCCAAATTTGTACAAGGATCATACTTTTCAGTCATGTATAAATCATAATAAATTTAAGACAACTATTAGTGTATCTAAAAATAACATATCCAAGGTTTGGCAATTTTCCCTATGGTCTAAGGGGCCTAAACTTAATTTTGCAATAATCCAATTTCTTCATGTCTAATGAATAAACTACATCAAATACTCTTCCAAATAGTTTAGATTAATTACAGGGTACTAGAAATACTATGAAAACAGTACTATAAAGGTTTCATAATTTTCTTGCTGGAAATTAATTTATAATAAATCATTTACCAAAAACCCTAATCTAGCATGCTTGTGAACCAAGTACAAAATCCATAACTCCAAAAATCCAGAGAAAAATCCCACTGATTCATAATGATTTAAAAACACCAATTACCAACTTTCATAATTTTCCAGAAATTATTTATGCCATAAAATATTTTTGAAACATAGAGCCCTTTAATAATACTTGTGAATGAACTATTCTATTTAACCAACATAAAATTGAACTAAAAATTCATGGGCATTCCTACTGGCCAACAACATCTAATTCCAGAGTTTCAAGGGGGCCTTATTTGAATTAAAAATCTTTAATAAATAAAACATCAAAAAGGGCTATAACCACATTCATGAATGAAGTACTATAAATACCTATCCAAATATTCTAGGAAAATTATCCAAGGGTCCTAACTACCCTAGAAACACACTACCCAAATTTCATGGCTTTGTAAAGAGTTTAAAATACTGTTTTGACCTAAAAACCCTTCTGCCCTAAAATTAGGGTTTAGGTTTTGAGGTAGCTACCTACCTCAAAACTCTCTAAAATTAAATCCAGAGAGTTACAAACTCCTTAAAAACCTCTCCACCAAAACTCAAGGCCATACAAGGGCATTTGCCCCTATGTCCTTCACAAACCCCCAAAGTCCACATTTAGGGTTTGAACTTGGGCACTAGGGTAAACTTACCCTAAATCATTCCATCCTCCCTAAGGGTAATCTTAGGATCAAAATAAACCAGTGTTCAAAATCTCATCCTCTGTTGAGGTGAGATGATCACACAAGAGTCCAAAGAACCTCTCACTAAACTTCCTTCTACTAGGTCAAAATTAGGGTTTAGAGTATTCCTAATCAAGACTCAACCAAATGAGTTGAGATTTTAACCAGACCTAAATACCTATACCAGGGACACCTCACCAAAATTTGGGAGGGTTTGGAGGTCATTTGACCCTTCAACTACCTTAACCTAGCTTTTCTAGGTTTAGGGCAAAACCCTAGGTTATACTTCTTTAAATGGATTCCAATTTTTACAGGAGCTAGATCTAGGTGATATTAAGCCTCTGTACAAAATTCAAAGCATTTGGACCAAAGGTTAGGTGTGGGGAATTTTTCAAAGATCTGCCCTAATTGTAGGACCTACCCTAGAATAATGACCCTACAGGTCAGAATACTTGTCCTAAAATTTTCCATAACATATCAAACTGTAGATAATTAAATAGCCTACAACATTCATGTTGATCAAAATCGATGAACAAGCCTCTAAGGGGCCTAAATAGTTTTTATAGTAAAACTGCCCTAAACCTAGGACATACCCATATTAAAATGGCCCTACAGGTCTAGGTACTCTACCAAATTTTCACCACAGCATATCAAATTGTAGGTATTGAAAGGACCTACAACTTTCATGCTAACAACTTTTTCATCAGGTGCCCATAAGGGGCCTAAAATCCAAAAACAGTGAACTGCATATTTAAACAAAACAGAAAAACAGAAAAAATAGAAATAAAGATCCTGCACGAATCTTAAAGCGCATCAGACGGCAACTGTTCATCTTCTCCGATTGAGGCCGAAATAGTGCTTGCGCAGGCCATTTTTGCGGGCCACCTACCGTCGGCCTGAGGCGGCGCCACCACCGGGAAACTTACCCTAAATGTTCCCGGTGGTGGGGGCTATCACCGGCCGGAGCTAGGGCGGCCGGAGGTGGCGGCGCCGCCCTACCCGAGAGCTCCAAAAAACCCAAAAAAATGGAGATTTTCAAAAAAATAAAAACCAAACTCGGTTTTGATGAGCATGGAAATGGATTCTAAGCATTCCTAGGATCTAAGCATGAGAGAAGGAGAGGAGGAGGACCTTATTTCGGGCTTGGATGCGAGTTGAACGGCGGGATGACATGGTGGCGGCGGTGGCGGCGGTGGCGGCGTTTTTCTCCTTGGTGGCTTCGGCAAGGGTTCACCCCTCCTTCTCTGATTTCGAAATGGGTCTCCCCTCTCTCCTAAGTGAGTATATAAAGAGGAGAGGGGGAGAGGGGCGGTTTTCTCCAAGAGGCAAAACACCTCTTCATGTGGGGTGGTGGTTAGAGGAGAGAGAGGGTGGAAACACCTCTTGATGGCCGGGAAAAGGGTGGGGGGAGGAGGTGTCAACCTCTAGGTGGCTGTTGGCCCCTCTTTGGCCGAACTCATGCCTCCTCCCTCTTCAAAACACCTCTTCACCTCTCCACCACCTTTTCTCTCTCCTCTATATAACCAAATACTTATTTTTTTCTCTCTCCTTGTCATCCTCACGAATTTTCTTCCCCTAGAAGCCTAAAGGCAGCCCATAAAATTAATATTAAAACCTTAAATGCCATATGAGAGGGGGGCTCACCATTCTACCATGAAAATACCCTTAATTCACACTTTCTCTCTCCTATATTTAGCCTATTTCTCTCTTCTTTCTCTCTCCTAGTCAACATGTTGGATAGCCTAGGGTTTAGGCTATAGGCAGCCATAATAACTCCTAATAAAACCCTATGAGTCTACATGAGGCGGCTTGAGCTTGAGTTAACCCAATTGAGCTAGGTTTGACTTGATTTGGGTTTAGGGTTGACTTGGTCAATTTGACCACTATGGTTGACCCAAGTGGGTCCTTGGTGACTCCTTGAGCCCACATTATGTCTAAGGGGATCTTTAGAGTAAAATGAACCTACTAAGCCACCCAAAATTCAGAGTTTAGAAAATTACTATTTGCAGACTAAGAGGGTCTCAATTAGGTTTTTAGGTTACTTGGTCTCCTGGGTTCACCTAGGTTAATTCATAGGACCTAGTTATGCTCAAGTCACACCTAGGGGGGTCCAATTTGAAAATGGGATGTTACAAATCCCAATAAACAAAACAAAAATTTCGTCCCCGAAATTAAGGTTAAGTCTACGGGGATGTTTTCTACTGGGTTAACTTAAGCTTGTAACATCCCATAAGGGTTGAAGTACCTACTAGATCAATGATTAAGGGCTAGCCCCAATAAACAAAAGTTTAGCCCATATCTCCTGGAATATTCTACTAGTAATTGCAATTAGGGAGAAAACTTTAAACCACTTGAGGAGTTGCGAGGTATACCTGACTAAATAGCTCAGGATATTTTTCCTGCATCAGGTCCTGAGGCTCCCAAGTATGCTCCTCTCACTCGTGGTTTCTCCACAAGACCTTGACTAGCGGGATCTTCTCGCACCACAAAACTGTACTACTAAATCAGGTTTTCCCCAACTACCTCGCCCAATCTATCCTCGAACTTCCACTCTAACTCTGGAAGTGACTATAATAGTTCTTCAAAACCCTTATGCTTGCCTATACCATTCGGCAAACCTCACCGTGCGTAGCCAAATCCATGACGTCTTTCTCATTCCGGGGAAAGACAAGTTCTAATACACACAATCTTCTTCTAGTAAATTGAGTTTTTGTTTGTAACGGTAGACAGCGACTCTATAAACCTCCTCCACGCGATCATGTTCCTATTCCTTCATATACACCCGAGTAATCAATCAATTTGACCCTATGATTTATCCAACTCTGGTCGTTAACAGGAAAGATTACTTCGTCAAATGACCCGTCGTCCGCAAGATTTAAGGGGGTGTACTCGTGCATTTTTGGAGGTTGTCATTTATACTTTTTAATTTGTTGTGCCATTCTACCGTAGTTACACTTAATTTTCCAAACATTTATTTATCATAGCCGCGACCCTTGCTAACCATGTTTGTGTCATCAAATGTATCTAATCTTGTCTTGATGCTATTTGAATCGAGTCTGCAAGGTCATACCTAAGATATATGTTTTCGATATATCGTCTGCTAATTTCTTTCAAACTCTTGTGTTATCATACTCATGATGTTACATCATAGTGTTTCAGTCTAATCTTCCCAAATCTACTTATTCTTACTACCCGTCATCAAATTCACATGGTATCTTCTAGTAGTTATGTCTCGTAGTTACCCCTCATTATTATCATGACATCATTCGAGTGGCGTCGAATAAGACCAACCTCAACATTACTGTGTTTGGGGCAACACACTTTCTAAATTAGGTCTAGGAGACCTAAGTCATTAACTCACTTGCCCAATAAACAAAAGATAAGCCCCCAATAAACAAACGATAAGCCCATATTTTCCTTGGGCTAATTTTCTTTTATCTTACCATGTTATATCTGTCCTAGCTGAGTGTACAATCCCTAGGGCATCAATCTATGACTTGGGGTTCCAAACTGACACTTGTAGATATACTCCATACTTTAAACCCTCCGAGTCAAATTTACGACACGCTTATCAGGGTTGTTCCCACTCCCAATTTGGTCTCTTTCGAACTTGAATTCCTACCCGACCTTCAGTGTTTATCTTGTAGTTGACCCTGAGTAATCTTGTTACTGGTACGGGGGTTAATACTACGTGTCTTCTACCATTCTGATAATGGATTATTGGTCAGTCCCAATAGATTGAGTAATCCTTGTTAGGAACCATAGGGACACCAGAGTTTATGTCTTAGATATCCATTCACCTATTAAACTCCTCCATTAATCTCTTTAGGTATTTCCTTACCTAACCAAATTCATACTTAAGGTTTGTTTCGGACTAGGGCACAGTATAAGTTGTCGGGTTAGTCACGTATCCTAGAGGTTGAGTCTAACCTATTGACTAGAGAATTACAAGAAGAGGTCTTTTCAACCTGAGATGCCCCCTGCTGGGGACAGGGTTTGCCGCAGGATACAAAGAAGAATTCCAATTGTTAGCTAATGTACAAATGGAATGGATGGAAAGTGGACAATTTATATGTGATTCCCCATATGGGCACACCACTGCTTCCGCTGCTTAGTTTGTCCGCAAACTAAACTCGCGCGGAGGTGACCCAGGGATTTGTGGACTGCTACTAATCCGATCGATGTTTCCTCTGATACCACTTTGTAAGACCCCATTTTTTTTTCGATTCCAATTCCCGGGGTCTTATGCCCAGAACCGCCGCTTTGCGGTGACACCTTCGCACCCGGGAAGGTAGTCACTACAATGCGCCGATTCTGCCGGCCTTTTCGATCACAATCAAGTAGCAAGTAGAACAGTAAAGAAAAAATACAGTCCACAATATAATATCACATATAAATAAAAACTCCACGAGGGGAGCGTCCATAGTATAACATCAGAGTAAAAACAGAGTACTGAAAGGAAAAGGACTTAAGCCCGGTACAACAACACCTCACTACATGGTCACTCAACGGAAGCTGAACTAAAACTAAGAGTCACTGTAACTGTCACTGAACAAAGAGCACCCAAGCTTGACTGGTCCATCTCCACCGACCCCATAATCTGCTGGTGCTGCATCTCTGGGTGCTTCCTCCTTTTCGACCTGCAGTCCCCGCCTCGCAATCCACGTCTGCGTCTACGTCTTCGGCCTCCTGACTGCTGAGCTGGTGGGATCCCACCCATCATGGGGCATTTGACCCGTGTATGTCCCGGCTGGTGACAATGGTAACATGGTCGCGGGGTCAACTCCGTCAGAAACTGCAAAACCCGTGACCCTTCCATATTGTATACCTAAAATGTTGTGGTCCGAAAACCGTTAGTCTATAAGACTAAGCCCTATCATCCCCCACCCCTTCCCCCATGCCCTCTATAAATTGCATCAAACTAAACCTAGGGTGGATTTGACTCTTCACTCTTACGGGGACGACGATCTTTCGTCAAGTCCGTGCTCCTTCTACCACAACCACTCACTTCTCGTCACTCCTTAGAACCTTCCATGACAACCTATCTAAATCCATCCCAATCTGCATATTGAGAAACTCCAACATTGCCCTATGTCGTTTCCAAATGCGATCTTTTACGAAAACACTAAATGCAGACCAACCTACACTATATGATGACCTTGATAGGATGTCCTTTGTGTCTTCTTCCATACGGCCTAAGTTAATTTCTGGGGGCCTATCAAAACATTATTGAATCGATTTTTCTGATAATAACAATTTTTCCAATTAACCTAATAATTAATTAATTTTTATTAAATCCAAGGTCTTCCAAATTTGTACAAGGATCATACTTTTCAGTCATGTATAAATCATAATAAATTTAAGACAACTATTAGTGTATCTAAAAATAACATATCCAAGGTTTGGCAATTTTCCCTATGGTCTAAGGGGCCTAAACTTAATTTTGCAATAATCCAATTTCTTCATGTCTAATGAATAAACTACATCAAATACTCTTCCAAATAGTTTAGATTAATTACAAGGTACTAGAAATACTATGAAAACAGTACTATAAAGGTTTCATAATTTTCTTGCTGGAAATTAATTTATAATAAATCATTTACCAAAAACCCTAATCTAGCATGCTTGTGAACCAAGTACAAAATCCATAACTCCAAAAATCCAGAGAAAAATCCCACTGATTCATAATGATTTAAAAACACCAATTACCAACTTTCATAATTTTCCAGAAATTATTTATGCCATAAAATATTTTTGAAACATAGAGCCCTTTAATAATACTTGTGAATGAACTATTCTATTTAACCAACATAAAATTGAACTAAAAATTCATGGGCATTCCTACTGGCCAACAACATCTAATTCCAGAGTTTCAAGGGGGCCTTATTTGAATTAAAAATCTTTAATAAATAAAACATCAAAAAGGGCTATAACCACATTCATGAATGAAGTACTATAAATACCTATCCAAATATTCTAGGAAAATTATCCAAGGGTCCTAACTACCCTAGAAACACACTACCCAAATTTCATGGCTTTGTAAAGAGTTTAAAATACTGTTTTGACCTAAAAACCCTTCTGCCCTAAAATTAGGGTTTAGGTTTTGAGGTAGCTACCTACCTCAAAACTCTCTAAAATTAAATCCAGAGAGTTACAAACTCCTTAAAAACCTCTCCACCAAAACTCAAGGCCATACAAGGGCATTTGCCCCTATGTCCTTCACAAACCCCCAAAGTCCACATTTAGGGTTTGAACTTGGGCACTAGGGTAAACTTACCCTAAATCATTCCATCCTCCCTAAGGGTAATCTTAGGATCAAAATAAACCAGTGTTCAAAATCTCATCCTCTGTTGAGGTGAGATGATCACACAAGAGTCCAAAGAACCTCTCACTAAACTTCCTTCTACTAGGTCAAAATTAGGGTTTAGAGTATTCCTAATCAAGACTCAACCAAATGAGTTGAGATTTTAACCAGACCTAAATACCTATACCAGGGACACCTCACCAAAATTTGGGAGGGTTTGGAGGTCATTTGACCCTTCAACTACCTTAACCTAGCTTTTCTAGGTTTAGGGCAAAACCCTAGGTTATACTTCTTTAAATGGATTCCAATTTTTACAGGAGCTAGATCTAGGTGATATTAAGCCTCTGTACAAAATTCAAAGCATTTGGACCAAAGGTTAGGTGTGGGGAATTTTTCAAAGATCTGCCCTAATTGTAGGACCTACCCTAGAATAATGACCCTACAGGTCAGAATACTTGTCCTAAAATTTTCCATAACATATCAAACTGTAGATAATTAAATAGCCTACAACATTCATGTTGATCAAAATCGATGAACAAGCCTCTAAGGGGCCTAAATAATTTTTATAGTAAAACTGCCCTAAACCTAGGACATACCCATATTAAAATGGCCCTACAGGTCTAGGTACTCTACCAAATTTTCACCACAGCATATCAAATTGTAGGTATTGAAAGGACCTACAACTTTCATGCTAACAACTTTTTCATCAGGTGCCCATAAGGGGCCTAAAATCCAAAAACAGTGAACTGCATATTTAAACAAAACAGAAAAACAGAAAAAATAGAAATAAAGATCCTGCACGAATCTTAAAGCGCATCAGACGGCAACTGTTCATCTTCTCCGATTGAGGCCGAAATAGTGCTTGCGCAGGCCATTTTTGCGGGCCACCTACCGTCGGCCTGAGGCGGCGCCACCACCGGGAAACTTACCCTAAATGTTCCCGGTGGTGGGGGCTATCACCGGCCGGAGCTAGGGCGGCCGGAGGTGGCGGCGCCGCCCTACCCGAGAGCTCCAAAAAACCCAAAAAAATGGAGATTTTCAAAAAAATAAAAACCAAACTCGGTTTTGATGAGCATGGAAATGGATTCTAAGCATTCCTAGGATCTAAGCATGAGAGAAGGAGAGGAGGAGGACCTTATTTCGGGCTTGGATGCGAGTTGAACGGCGGGATGACATGGTGGCGGCGGTGGCGGCGTTTTTCTCCTTGGTGGCTTCGGCAAGGGTTCACCCCTCCTTCTCTGATTTCGAAATGGGTCTCCCCTCTCTCCTAAGTGAGTATATAAAGAGGAGAGGGGGAGAGGGGCGGTTTTCTCCAAGAGGCAAAACACCTCTTCATGTGGGGGGGTGGTTAGAGGAGAGAGAGGGTGGAAACACCTCTTGATGGCCGGGAAAAGGGTGGGGGGAGGAGGTGTCAACCTCTAGGTGGCTGTTGGCCCCTCTTTGGCCGAACTCATGCCTCCTCCCTCTTCAAAACACCTCTTCACCTCTCCACCACCTTTTCTCTCTCCTCTATATAACCAAATACTTATTTTTTTCTCTCTCCTTGTCATCCTCACGAATTTTCTTCCCCTAGAAGCCTAAAGGCAGCCCATAAAATTAATATTAAAACCTTAAATGCCATATGAGGGGGGGGCTCACCATTCTACCATGAAAATACCCTTAATTCACACTTTCTCTCTCCTATATTTAGCCTATTTCTCTCTTCTTTCTCTCTCCTAGTCAACATGTTGGATAGCCTAGGGTTTAGGCTATAGGCAGCCATAATAACTCCTAATAAAACCCTATGAGTCTACATGAGGCGGCTTGAGCTTGAGTTAACCCAATTGAGCTAGGTTTGACTTGATTTGGGTTTAGGGTTGACTTGGTCAATTTGACCACTATGGTTGACCCAAGTGGGTCCTTGGTGACTCCTTGAGCCC
This sequence comes from Platanthera zijinensis, assembly GCA_039513925.1. Taxonomy (NCBI): domain Eukaryota; kingdom Viridiplantae; phylum Streptophyta; class Magnoliopsida; order Asparagales; family Orchidaceae; genus Platanthera; species Platanthera zijinensis. The sequence goes on from CM077094.1 coordinate 169,479,440, forward strand.
ACATTATGTCTAAGGGGATCTTTAGAGTAAAATGAACCTACTAAGCCACCCAAAATTCAGAGTTTAGAAAATTACTATTTGCAGACTAAGAGGGTCTCAATTAGGTTTTTAGGTTACTTGGTCTCCTGGGTTCACCTAGGTTAATTCATAGGACCTAGTTATGCTCAAGTCACACCTAGGGGGGTCCAATTTGAAAATGGGATGTTACAAATCCCAATAAACAAAACAAAAATTTCGTCCCCGAAATTAAGGTTAAGTCTACAGGGATGTTTTCTACTGGGTTAACTTAAGCTTGTAACATCCCATAAGGGTTGAAGTACCTACTAGATCAATGATTAAGGGCTAGCCCCAATAAACAAAAGTTTAGCCCATATCTCCTGAGCTAGACTGCCCATATCTCGTGATTTCCCTCTGATAAAACTTTTACCTGAGATGCCCCCTAGTTGTAGGACCCCATTTTATGGGCAGTGCGGACAGAAGAGTGGCTGGACATCATGGAGGAAATGCTGACAGGGATACGGAGCCCGTGGGAGGAGAGAGTACCTTTGGTTGTGTCCTGCTTGGAGTCTCATGCCAAGCGGTGGTGGAAGACAGTTCTGGATACTACTTTTGCTGGGAGGCTGGCTGCTGAGGTTTCATGGGATGAGTTCAGGCCTATGTTGTTGGAGCATTTTGTTCCACAGTCGGCCCGAGACGAGTTGGAGGACCGCTTCTTGCAGTTGAAGCAAGGTACCAGGACGGTGGTGGAATACCATCGAGAGTTCAACCATCTGGCTCATTTTGCAGACTCTTACCAGTTAGATGAGGCAGCGTACACGAAGAGGTTCTTCAAAGGTCTGCGGGAAGACATGAGGGATGCCCTTCTATTTGTGTCGGACGGGCCTATCTCCCGTATTCTGGAGATGGCAAAGAGGTTAGAGGCAAATTGGCACACCACCAGAGGCCGGAAGCGGCCAACAGAGGATCAGAGCCGGGGAGCCCGGAGCGATCAGCGTCGAGGCCATGCAGCAGATGGCAGGAGGACAGAAGTTCAGCCTCGACAGGAGGTGAGGCAGGAGCCGAGGGAGCAGGTGACACTGGCCCCTCAGCCTATTCAGGTGCGGGAACTGCCGAGACCTCAGATGCGAGACGTATAGAGATTGGGAGGTGGGGCTTACACTCTGCCGGAATGCTTCTACTGTCACCAGTTGGGGCATATCAAGAGGAACTGTCCTATGAGGGGAGCACCCCCTCCAGCACCGCAGATTGCCCCACCGGCTCAGCACTATGGAGGCCGAGGACGCGGCCAAGGTCGTGGATATCAGGGCGGAGATCGCCGACAGGAGAGGGAACAGGTATATGCATTAGATCTGACCCAGCCTCGACATCCTGAGGAGGTAATCACAGGTACGTCAAAAGATTGTATATTTCCTTTGTTTAATAGTTAGACTCTAAACTAAGAAATTACAAACTGGGAAAGAAAACTTTAACTAGACTTCAAAAATTTTGTTACCCCAGGCATTGTCCTCATCAGCGGCAAGCCCGCATATACTTTGTTCGATACGGGTGCGTCACGCTCATTTGTATCAGAGGCCTTCATTGTTGGCTTGGCAGGCGTGGAGAGATTCATCGGCTTGGCATTAAGGGTACGACTAGCTGACGGGTCCGAGCTACACACCACTGCGCATTGCAACATGGAGGCACAAATTGGCGGGAAAGCATTCGAGGCACCAGCCGCAATCCTAAGGATGCCTTCATATGATTTGATTTTGGGCATGTCATGGTTATATTGGAACCATGCCCTAATTGACTGCGTGGCCAAGAAGATTATTCTGAGGCATGGAGATTCTTCCGTCGTAATAGAAGGTATAAGACATGCCTCCTTTTCATATTTGTCATCTATTCAGGCCGTCAAGGCCCATATACAGGGCGACGAGATTTACCAGGTTTTATTCGAGATGGCGGAGGCCAATGTTCTTGTAGCGGAGATTCCTGTTGTGCGAGATTTCGAGGATGTTTTTCCCGAGAAGTTACCGGGGCTACCCCCGCACAGAGAGCAGGACTTTCAGATTTTGCTGGTGCCAGGGGCTAAGCCAGCATCTAGAGCCCCCTACCGGATGGCCCCAAAGGAGCTGGTGGAATTCCGGAGCCAATTACAGGAGCTGGTGGAAGCCGGTTATGTCCGGACAAGTTCCTCGCCATGGGGAGCCCCTGTGTTGTTCGTCAAGAAGAAGGATGGGACACTTAGACTGTGCATAGATTACCGGGCCTTGAATCGACTGACGGTCCGAAATACTTATCCGTTACCAAGGATAGACGAGCTATTCGACCAGCTGGAGGGAGCTCACTTCTTCTCGAAGCTGGATTTGAGATCGGGCTACTACCAGTTACGGATCCGAGAAGAGGACATCCCGAAGACTGCTTTTAGTAGCAGATATGGTCTATACGAGTTTACCGTGATGCCCTTTGGGCTCACGAATGCACCATCAGCGTTCATGACTCTCATGAACCAGGTTTTCGAGTCTTACTTGGATGTGTTTGTCATCGTTTTTATTGATGACATTCTCATTTACTCTCGGACGGAAGAGGAGCACTCGAGGCATTTGGCATTGACACTACAGAGATTGCGAGAGCATCAGTTGTACGCAAAATTCAGCAAGTGTCAGTTTTGGTTGAAGGAGGTGGCCTTTTTGGGTCATGTTATCAGTGGAGCTGGGTTGGCAGTGGATCCAACGAAAGTTCAAGCAGTCCGAGATTGGCCACGATTGAAGACAGCTACAGAAGTTCGGAGCTTCTTAGGACTTGCCGGTTACTACCGGAAGTTCGTAGAAGGATTTTCTAGTCTTGCACTCCCTCTCACATCTTTGACGAGGAAGGAGACACCTTTTGTGTGGACCCCGAAATGCGAGGCAGCTTTTCAAGAGTTGAAGGAGAGACTTACCTCGGCTCCTATACTGACTCTCCCTTCGGGGAAAGAAGGATTCCAGGTGTATACAGATGCCTCCTACCAGGGCTTGGGAGCTGTTCTGATGCAGAATGGGCATGTTATTGCTTACGCTTCACGCCAGCTAAAGAAGCATGAACAAAACTACCCAGTGCACGATCTGGAGTTGGGTGCGGTTATTTTTGCGCTGAAGGTCTGGCGCCATTATCTCTATGGAGTTCACTGCGACATATTTTCAGATCATAAAAATCTGAAGTATGTGGATACGCAGAAGGAACTGAACATTAGACAGCGGAGATGGGTGGAGTTCCTGGCAGACTATCAGTATGAGATGCACTACCATCCGGGTAAGGCAAACGTGGTAGCCGATGCTCTGAGCCGGAGAGCTACTACTTCAGGAGCAGGGCCCCAGGTCTTGTCGTTAGAGATATTGCGGAGCTTTGAAGATATGCACATCACCTTGGTATCGTCCGAAGACACCGATCTGTATGAGGAGTATTTAGCTGCGACGAGCGCCACCGACACTATTCATGACAGAGTTAGAGATTGGCAGAGGCAGGATGCCAAATTGGAGCCGATTTTCAGGGCCATAGAGGCAGGCTCAGCTGGGGACTATTCGATGCGAGGTGGTCTGTTGTGCTTCAAGGGTCGGACTTACATACCGGATGGAGGGCAGATTCGGGAGGACATTATGGCAGAGGCTCATCATAGCCGATACTCTATACATCCCGGGATTACGAAGATGACGGCGGATTTGAAGAAGACACTCTACTGGCCGGGCATGAAGAAGGACATCACTTATTTCGTGACCCACTGCGAGGCATGCCAGTTAGTGAAGGCAGAGTGCAGACACCCCGCTGGTCTGCTACAGCCACTCCCAGTGCCGGAATGGAAGTTTGATGATATCGCGATGGACTTCATCCATGGCCTCCCTCGTTCACGTACGGGAAACGATTCTATCTGGGTAATCATTGACCGGCTGACGAAGGTGGCTAGATTCATCCCGATCAGGAAGGATGACTCGGTTGGAGTTTTGGTTCGGAAGTTCGTGGAGCAGTTTATTCGTTACCATGGAGTGCCCAGGACGATCGTATCTGATCGAGATGGTCGGTTCACGTCCAGAGAGTGGAGATCAGTGCAGTCTTACCTTGGCACACGGCTGGCCTTCAGTACAGCCTTCCATCCCCAGACTTACGGGCAGACAGAGCGTACCAACAGGATGCTAGAAGACTTACTGAGGCTGTGTATTGTGGATCACGGAGAGCCCTGGGAGCGGATGTTGCCCCTAGTGGAGTTTTCTTACAATAACAGCCATCAGTCCAGTATACGGATGGCTCCGTACGAGGCCTTGTATGGGAGGAGATGTCGGACTCCCTTATCTTGGATACATGATGGGGATCCGAAGGTGCTAGATTCGGAGTTTGTTGAAGACACCGAGGCTCAGGTGCGACTGATTCGAGAGAGGATGCTAGAGGCACAAAGCAGACAGGCAAAGTATTATGATGCTCGGCATCGTTTAGTAGAGTTTCAGGTTGGGGACCGGGTATTCTTGAAGATCCGGCCAATGCACGGGGTTTCACGAGTACGTGGTCGGCGGAAGAAGCTCAGTCCGAGATACATGGGGCCTTTCAGGATCCTGGAGCGGATCGGTCCATTAGCTTACAGACTGGAGCTATCGCAGGAGCTGTCCGGCCTACACGATGTGTTCCACGTATCTTCACTCAGGAGGGCTCTACTACGCCCGGAGTTACAGATTACCACCACTGATGGGCCGGTAGCTACAGATTGGTCCGTACAGGTGGAGCCGATACGGATTGACGACCAGGGGATACGGGTCTTGCGCCACAAGAAGATCCCGCTAGTCAAAGTCTTGTGGAGGAATCATGGGCAAGAGGAGCATACTTGGGAACCCGAGGACTTGATGCGAGAGAAGTACCCGGAGTTGTTTAGCCAGGTAATATCTCCTAACTTCTCAAGATGCTTGTAATTATTTTTCCCTACTTGTTTTACACCGGAGTATCCCCTAAGATTAGAGGCTAATCCTTTGTTTATTGGGGCTAGCCCTTGTTTATTAACCTTGGTTAAGCAATTCAACCCTCGTGGGATGTTACAAGCTTAAGATAACCCGGTAGTAAAGCTCCCATAGACTTAACCTTAATTTCGGGGACGAAATTTTTGTTTTGTTTATTGGGATTTGTAACATCCCATTTTTCAATTAGACCCCCCCTTAGGAGTGAGTTGAACGTTCCTAGGTCATACCAAGTCCTAGGTTGAACCTAGGAGGTCAAGTGACCCAACTAGTTAGTTGAGACTCACTTGGGCTGCAAATAGTAAAATCTTAAAACCCTGATTTTGGTGGCCTAGTGGGTTCAATCTGACTCCAAGGCATTCCTAGACCTAATATGAGATCAATGGGTCACCAAGGACCCATTGGGTGCAAACCTAATGGCTAAGTTGACCCAAGTCAACTTAAGCCCTAGTTAGGCCAAAGTAACCCTGCCCTGGATCAACTCACCCTTTTTATCCCAAGTCTACCCTACCTAACCATACCTAGGCTTTAGGGGAGGTCAATGGGTCCCTTGGGGTCTATTGATGTTGACTCAGAAGGTCAAATTGACCAAGTCAACCCTAAACCCAAATCAAGTCAAACCTAGCTCAATTGGGTTAACTCAAGCTCAAGCCGCCTCATGTAGACTTATGGGGTTTTATTAGGAGTTATTATGGCTGCCTATAGCCTAAACCCTAGGCTAGCCAACATGTTGACTAGGAGAGAGAAAGAAGAGAGAAATAGGCTAAATATAGGAGAGAGAAAGTGTGAATTAAGGGTATTTTCATGGTAGAATGGTGAGCCCCCCTCTCATATGGCATTTAAGGTTTTAATATTAATATTATGGGCTGCCTTTAGGCTTCTAGGGGAAGAAAATTCGTGAGGATGACTAGGAGAGAGAAAAAAATAAGTATTTGGTTATATAGAGGAGAGAGAAAAGGTGGTGGAGAGGTGAAGAGGTGTTTTGAAGAGGGAGGAGGCATGAGTTCGGCCAAAGAGGGGCCAACAGCCACCTAGAGGTTGACACCTCCTCCCCCCACCCTTTTCCCGGCCATCAAGAGGTGTTTCCACCCTCTCTCTCCTCTAACCACCCCCCCCCACATGAAGAGGTGTTTTGCCTTTTGGAGAAAACCGCCCCTCTCCCCCTCTCCCCTTTATATACTCACTTAGGAGAGAGGGGAGACCCATTTCGAAATCAGAGAAGGAGGGGTGAACCCTTGCCGAAGCCACCAAGGAGAGAAACGCCGCCACCGCCGCCACCGCCGCCACCATGTCATCCCGCCGTTCAACTCGCATCCAAGCCCGAAATAAGGTCCTCCTCCTCTCCTTCTCTCATGCTTAGATCCTAGGAATGCTTAGAATCCATTTCCATGCTCATCAAAACCGAGTTTGGTTTTTATTTTTTTGAAAATCTCCATTTTTTTGGGTTTTTTGGAGCTCTCGGGTAGGGCGGCGCCGCCACCTCCGGCCGCCCTAGCTCCGGCCGGTGATAGCCCCCACCACCGGGAACATTTAGGGTAAGTTTCCCGGTGGTGGCGCCGCCTCAGGCCGACGGTAGATGGCCCGCAAAAATGGCCTGCGCAAGCACTATTTCGGCCTCAATCGGAGAAGATGAGCAGTTGCCGTCTGATGCGCTTTAAGATTCGTGCAGGATCTTTATTTCTATTTTTTCTGTTTTTCTGTTTTGTTTAAATATGCAGTTCACTGTTTTTGGATTTTAGGCCCCTTATGGGCACCTGATGAAAAAGTTGTTAGCATGAAAGTTGTAGGTCCTTTCAATACCTACAATTTGATATGCTGTGGTGAAAATTTGGTAGAGTACCTAGCCCTGTAGAGCCTTTTTAATAAGGGTATGTCCTACAACTAGGGTAGTTTTCTTCTAAAAATTATTTAGGCCCTTTAGAGGCTTGTCCATCAAATTTGATCAACATGAATGTTGTAGGATTTTTAATTATCTACAGTTTGATATGTTATGGAAAATTTTAGGACAAGTATTTTGACCTATAGGGCCATTATTCTAGGGTAGGTCCTACAAATAGGGCAGATCTTTGAAAAATTCCCTACACCTAATCCTTGGTCCAAATGCTTTGAAATTTGGACAGGGACTCAATATCACCTAGACCTAACTCCTGTAAAAATTGGAGACCATTTGGGATAGTGTAACTTAGGGTTCTGCCCTAAACCTAGAAAAGCTAGGGTAAGGTAGTTGAAGGGTCAAATGACCTCCAAACCCTCCCAAATTTTGGTGAGGTGTCCCTGGTATAGGTATATAGGTCTGGTTTAAATTTCAACTCATTTGGTTGAGTTTTGATTAGGAATCCTCTAAACCCTAGTTTTGACCTAGTAGAAGGAAGGTTAGTGAGAAGGTTCCTTGCACTCTGGTATGATCATCTCACCTCAACAGAGGTTGAGATTTTTACCACTGGTTTATTTTGGTCATAAGATTATCCTTAGGGAATATGGGATGATTTAGGGTAAGTTTACCCTAGGGCCTAGGTTAAAACCCTAAAGGTGGACTTTGGGGATTTGTGAAGGACATAGGGGCAAATGCCCTTGTATGGCCTTGAGATTTGGTGGAAAGGTTGTTAATGAGTTTGTAACTCTCTGGTTGTAATGTCAGATAATTTTGATGTAGGTAGCTACCTCAAAACTTAAACCCTAGTTTTAGGGTAGAAGGGATTTTAGGTCAAAACAGTATCTTAAACTCTTTTAAAAGCCATGAAATTGGGGTAGTGTGTTTCTAGGGTAGTTAGGACCCTTGGATAATTTTGCTAGAATTTTTGGATAGGTATTTCTAGTACTTTATTCATGAATGTAGGTATAGCCCTTTTTGATGTTTTATTTATTAAAGATTTTTAATCCAAATAAGGCCCCCTTGAAACTCTGGAATTAAATGTTTTTGGCCAGTAGAAATGCCCATGAATTTTAGTTCAATTTTATGTTGATTAAATAGAATAGTTCCTTCACAAGTATTATTAAAGGGCTCTATGTTTTAAAAATATTTTATGGCATAAATATTCTCTGGAAAATTATGAAAGTTGGTAAATAGTGTTTTTAAATCATTATGAATCAGTGGGATTTTTCTATGGATTTTTGGAGTTATGGATTTAGTACTTGATTTACAAGCATGCTAGACTAGGGTTTTTGGTAAATGATTTATTATAAATTAATTTCTAGCAAGAAAATTATGAAACCTTTATAGTACTGTTCTCATAGTATTTCTAGTACCCTGTAATTAATCTAAACTATTTGGAAGAGTATTTGATGTAGTTTATTCATTAGACATGAAGAAAATGGATTATTGCAAAATTAAGTTTAGGCCCCTTAGACCATAGGGAAAATTGTCAAACCTTGGATATGTTATTTTAGATACACTAATATTTGTCTTAAATTTATTATGATTTATACATGACTGAAAAGTATGATCCTTGTACAAATTTGGAAGACCTTGGATTTAATAAAAATTAATTAATTATTAGGTTAATTGGAAAAATTGTTATTATCAGAAAAATCGATTCAATAATGTCATGATAGGCCCCCAGAAATTAACTTAGGCCGTATGGAAGAAAACACAAAGGACATTCTATCAAGGTCATCATATAGTGTAGGCTGGTCTGCATTTAGCGTTTTCGTAAAAGATCGCATTTGGAGACGACTTAGGGCAATGTTAGAGTTTCTCAATGTGCTGATTGGGATGGATTTAGATAGGTTGTCATGGAAGGTTCTAAGGAGTGACGAGAAGTGGGTGGTTGTGGTAGAAGGAGCACGGATCCGACGAAAGATCGCCGTCCCCGTAAGAGTGAAGAATCAAATCCACCCTGGGTTTAGTTTGATGCAATTTATAGAGGGAACAGGGAAGGGAAAAACAACCAATAATAATAAGTGCCTTGCGAAAGGGAACTTCGGGCCGTAATGCCGCCGTCTTGGTTCCTAGTGCCCTTTGAGAGCCCTTCACGGGGTATGCCGGGGGCAGTCCTGGGCTAACGTAAATCTTAAAACAAACGAAAGAGTAATTAGCCTAATAGGGATTCACATTGCACACACTCATTAGTTAGGGTTGGTAATGGTTAAGTCATCCCGAGGTGTTCAAAGGGGCGCCATCCCGCGGTGCTCAAGGGATGAGGTTTGGAATTGTGCCGGACGGTTTAGTCCGGGGAGCTTAGTCTCGGTTTATGGTTGAGCCGGACGGTTTGGTCCGGGAGCTTTACTCTTGACTTCTTATATTAACTGCTGCATGTGCATAAAAATAGGAAAGATTAAGGTGGTGGGTTCTCGATATCGGGGAGTTCGATTGCACCGACACCGATATCGTTGACTCGGCAAGGTGACTAGCACTTAGCCAAGGTTAAGTCCGACGGTCCAGTCGGCAAGAGTACGCAGGAGTCCGCTTTGTGCACCAAGCGTTGAGGGCGTACGATAGGTCAGACCAGTGGTGCTTTTACTGGTTTTGAGGTGGGCGAGGCCCAACCCACCGCTTCCGTCTGCCACTACGGGAGTATCCTGGGAGTTATCTCCAGAAAGGGGGAACTAAAGGTTTGTGTACACAAAGTTGGGTGTGTGAGTTGCACTGCTTGATCATCATACCCACCATATAGCTGCATGCCATAATCATTCATAACAACCTTGACACCTAAAGCATAAGTGGAATGGGACGCTTATACTTTAGGCCTTGCAAAACGACCCCTTGGTCTATAAGCTTGTGTGGGCAAGTTTATAAATCAAAGGTTAATTTCAATATATATATATGCTGTTGTTTGATAACCGACACCCCAACGTATAAGTGGTATGGGACACTTTATACGATGGGAGCCTTGCAAAAGATCCCTTGGCTTATGCGTACTCACATAAGTAAAGGTTTAAATTATCTTACTTATTTTCCTTCTTGTTTGACCTATTACAACACTTAAGATAAATTGCTCCCCGAATACACAACTGCTAGTTAGGTCCACCGTCATCTGCTTTTGACTACTCTCCACCTTCATGTCCTTCCCTTTCTTCCTCTCCGCTCGGTGCCTTAGGGCATGGGAGAAGGGGTGGGGGATGATAGGGCTTAGTCTTATAGACTAACGGTTTTCGAACCACATCATTTTAGGGAATCGTGGAGCCCAACCCAGAGGAGCAGCCCAGGAGGCCGGTGCGCTTGGAGACAGGGCAGTCTAGCTCAGGAGTTCAGACAGCCGGGACCGTGAGTTCCGTTCCTTAGTAGCAGTTTGTTTTTCAGCTTCCGTTTGAGTGACTATGTAGTGAGGTGTTGTTGTACCGGGCTTAAGCCCTCTTCCTTTCAGTACTCTATTTTTACTCTGATGTTATACTGTGGACACTCCCTTCGTGGAGTTTACATATATGTGGTTTATATTGTGGACTGCAATTCTCTTTACTGTTCTACTTGCTACTTGATTGTGATCGAAAAGGCCGGCAGAATTGGCGCGTTGTAGTGACGACCTTCCCGGGTGCGAAGGTGTCACCGCAAAGCGGCGGTTCTGGGCATAAGACCCCGAGTTTTGAATCGAAAAAAAATGGGGTCTTACAAAGTGGTATCAGAGCCAGGCGGACAGAAGAGTGGCTGGGGCTACCCCCGCACAGGGATTACTACCCTAATTGGAATCAAAAAAAAAAAAAAAAAAATGGGGTCTTATAAAGTGGTATCAGAGCGTAACATCGATCAGATTAGTAGCAGTCCACAAATCCCTGGGTCACCTCCACACGAGTTTAGTTTGCGGACAAACTAAGCAGCGGAAGCAGTGGTGTGCCCATATGGGGAATCACATGTAAATTGTCCACTTTCCATCCATTCCATTTGTACATTAGCTAACAATTGGAATTCTTCTTTGTAGCCTGCGGCAAACCCTGTCCCCAGCAGGGAGCACCTCCGGTTGCAAAGACCTCTTCTTGTAATTCTCTAGTCAATAGGTTAGACTCAACCGCTAGGATACGTGACTAACCCGACAACTTATACTGTGCCCTAATCCGAAACAGACCTTATATGAATTTGGTTAGGTAAGGAAATACCTAAAGAGATTAAAGGAGGAGTTTAATAGGTGAATGGATACCTAAGACATAAACTCTGGTGTCCCTATAGTCCCTAACAAGGATTACTCAATCTATTGGGACTGACCAATAATTCATTATCAGAATGGTAGAAGACACGTAGTATTAACCCCCGTACCAGTAACAAGATTTCTCAGGGACAACTACAAGATAAACACTGAAGGTCGGGTAGGAATTCAAGTTCGAAACAGACTCAATTGGGAGTGGGAAAAACCCTGATAAGCGTGTCGTAAATTGACTCGGAGGGTTTAAAGTATGGAGTATATCTACAAGTGTCAGTTTGGAACCCCAAGTCATAGATTGATGCCCTAGGGATTGTACACTCAGCTAGGACGGATATAATATGGTAAGATAAAAGAAAATTAGCCCAAGGAAGATATGGGCTTATCGTTTGTTTATTGGGGGCTTATCTTTTGTTTATTGGGCAAGTGAGTTAATGGCTTAGATCTTCTAGACCTAATTTAGAAAGTGTGTTGCCCCAAACACAGTAATGTTGAGGTTGGTCTTATTCGACGCCACTCGAATGATGTCATAGTAATAATGAGGAGTAACTACGAGACATAACTACTAGAAGATACCATGTGAATTTGATGACGGGTAGTAAGACTAAGTAGATTTGGGAAGATAAGACTGAAACACTATGATGTAACATCATGAGTATGATAACACTAAGAGTTTGAAAGAAATTACCAGACGATATATCGAAAACATATATCTTAGGTATGACCTTACAGACTCGATTCAGATAGCATCAAAACAAGATTAGATACTTTTGATGACACAAACATGGTTAGCAAGGGTCGCGGCTTTGATAAATAAATGTTTGGAAAATCAAGTGTAACTACGGCAGAATGGCACAACAAATTAAAAAGTATAAATGACAACCTCCAAAAATGCATGAGTAGACCCCCTTAAATCTTGCGGACGACGGGTCATTTGACGAAGTAATCTTTCCTGTTAACGACCAGAGTTGGATAAATCATAGGGTCAAATTGATTGATTACTCGGGTGTATATGAAGGAATAGGAACATGATCGCGTGGAGGAGGTTTATAGAGTCGCTGTCTACCGTTACAAACAAAAACTCAATTTACTAGAAGAAGATTGTGTGAATTAGAACTTGTCTTTCCCCGGAATGAGAAAGACGTCATGGATTTGGCTACGCACGGTGAGGTTTGCCGAATGGTATAGGCAAGTATAAGGGTTTTGAAGAACTATTATAGTCACTTCCAGAGTTAGAGTGGAAGTTCGAGGATAGATTGAGCGAGGTAGTTGGGGAAACCCTGATTTAGTAGTGCAGTTTTGTGGTGCGAGAAGATCCCGCTAGTCAAGGTCTTGTGGAGGAACCACGGGCGAGAGGAGCATACTTGGGAGCCTCAGGACCTGATGCAGGAAAAATATCCTGAGCTATTTAGTCAGGTATACCTCGCAACTCCTCCAGTGTGTTAAGCGTTTTTCCTTATTTTTAATGTACTAATAGAATTATTTAAAAAGTTAGAGGCTAATCCTTTTGTTTATTGGGGCTAGCCCTTATCTTGTTAACCTAGTAGGTGCTTCATGGGATGTTACAAGCTTAAGTTATCCCGGTGGAAATCCCCGTGGACTTAACCCTAATTTCGGGGACGAAATTTTTGTTTTGTTTATTGGGATTTGTAACATCCCATTTTCAAATTGGACCCCCCCTAGGTGTGACTTGAGCATAACTAGGTCCTATGAATTAACCTAGGTGAACCCAGGAGACCAAGTAACCTAAAAACCTAATTGAGACCCTCTTGGTCTGCAAATAGTAATTTTCTAAACTCTGAATTTTGGGTGGCTTAGTAAGTTCATTTTGACTCTAAAGATCCCCTTAGACATAATGTGGGCTCAAGGAGTCACCAAGGACCCACTTGGGTCAACCATAAAGGTCAAGTTGACCAAGTCAACCCTAAGCCCAAATCAAGTCAAACCTAGTTCAATTAGGTTAACTCAAGCTCAAGCCCTCATGTAGGCTCATGAGGTAATAGTAAGGGATAATATGGCTGCCTATAGCCTAAACCCTAGGCTAGTCAACATGGTGACTAGGAGAGAGGGTTAGGTCAATTTTTAGAAGAGTAATATAGGAGAGAGAAAGTGAGAAAAGAGGATTATTTTTTTGGTGAAAGGGAGAGCCTCCATTCTCTTTTGAATTATGAAGTATTAATATTAATTATGGGCTGCCTTTAGGCTTTTAGGGAGAAGAAATCGTGAGGGTGACTAGGAGAGAGAAAGAAGTGAGAATTTTGATATATTTAGGAGAGAGAAAAGGTGGTGGAGAGGTGAGTGGGTGTTTTGAAGTGTGAGGAGGCATGGGGTCAGCCAAAGAGGGGCCCACAGCCACCTAGTGGCTGACATCTCTCCCCCCCAACCATTTCCCGGCCACCAAGGGGTGGCTCCACCCCTCTCTCTCTCCTCCCAACCTTTTCATGAAGAGGCACTTGCCCCTTGATGAAAACCGCCCCCTCTCCCCTCTCCTCTTTATATGCTCACTTAGGAGAGAGGGGAGACCCATTTCGAAATCAGAGAAGGAGGAGAGAGCCTTGCCGGAGCCACCAAGGAGGAGAAACGCCGCCACCGCCGCCACCATGACGTCGCGCCGCTCAACCCGCATCCATGCCCGAACTCAGGTCCTCCCCCTCTCTTTCTCTTGTGTTTAGATCCTAGACTCGTTAGGGTAGAGGTCGGGCTCGAGTAAGCCGGTCGGGTGGAGTGCAAACCAAGAAAAAAAACACCATTTTTAATGGAGTTTTGGTGGGCTCGGGTAGGGCGGCGCCGCCACCTCCGGCCGCCCTAACCGCCGACAAGGCCAGCCCCCACCACCGGGGACATATAGGAGTGAATCCCCGGTGGTGGCGCCGCCCCTACTGGCCGGGAAATGCCCCGCAACCAGCCCAGTTTTCGGGTTCAAACCGCCGCCTGCATGGGGACGAAGTACAGCAACCCTTGATTCTGCTTCAAGATGCGTGCAGGGGATTTAATTCTTTTATATTCCTATTTTCTGTATTTATGTATTACAGTTTTACTGCAATTGAATTTTAGGCCCCTTATGGGCACCTACTGAAAAAGTGTATAACATGAAAGTTGTAGACATTTTAATTACCTACAGTTTGATATGTGGTGGGAAAAATTTGGTAGAGAACTCTGCCCTGTAGAGTCATTTGAATATAGGTGTGTCCTAATAAATAGGGCAGAACCCTTGTGAAATTTATTTAGGTCCCTTGGAGGTATATTCATCAAAACTGGTCAACATAAATGTTGTAGGTATTTTGAATACCTACATTTTGATATGTGATAGGAAAAATTTGGATGAGTAGGCTGACCTGTAGAGACTTTTTAGTGAAGGCTATACCCTACAAGCTAGGGCAGATCACTGTAGGAGAATTTTAGGGCACCCCTAGGGATTTTCAGGGGATGTGACCATCAGAGAAGTTGTAGGTATTTCAAATACCTACAGTTTGATATGTGATAGGAAAAATATGGATGAGTGGACTGTCCTGTAGAGGCTTTTTAGTGAGAGGTATACCCTACAAGTTAGGGCAGTTCACTGTAGGAGAATTTTAGGGCACCCCTAGGGATTTTCAGGGGATGTGACCATCAGAGAAGTTGTAGGTATTTCAAATACCTACAGTTTGATATATGATAGGAAAAATATGGATGAGTGGACTGTCCTGTAGAGGCTTTTTAGTGAGAGGTATACCCTACAAGTTAGGGCAGTTCACTGTAGGTGAAGTTTAGGGCACCCCTAGATGTTTTCAGGAGAAGTATCCAACAAGAAACTTGTAGGCAATCTCAATATCTACAGTTTGATATGTAATGGAAAAATATAGGACAAGGCTACAGACCTGTAGGGCCATTTTCCTAGGGTAGGTCCTATATGTAGGGCAGATTTTAAGATGGATCCCCACACTTAACCCTTGGTCCAAATCCTTTGAATTTTGGACAGGGGCTTAATATAACCTAAACCTAGCTCCTATAAAAATTGGAGACCATTTGGAATAGGGTAGCTTAGGGTTTTGCCCTAAACCTAGGAAAGCTAGGGTTAGAACATTGAAGGGTCAAATGACCTTCACACCCTCCCAACTTTTGGTGAGGTGTCCCTGGTATATATATCTAGGTCTGGTTCAAACTTCAACTCATTTGGTTGAGTTTTAAATAGAAAACCACTAAGCCCTAATTTGGACCTAGGGAAGGGTGGTTTGGGAAAAGGGGGGACTTGTGGCAATTGGGTGGTCAACTCACCTCAACAGAGGTTGAAGTTGTGACCAATGGGTTAGGATGATCCTAAGAACCTTTGGGGAGCAAAGGAGATGTGTTAGGGTGGATTTACCCTAGGGCCCAGGTACAAACCCAAAGTGAGGACTTTTGGGGGTTTGTGAAGGACATAGGGGCAAATGCTCTTGTATGGCCTTGATATTTGGTGGAGAGGTGGTTAATGAATATTTAACCCTCTGGTTATAATCTTAGAGAATTTTGAGGTAGCTAGGTACCTCAAATCCTAAACCCTAGTTTTAGGGTAGAAGGGCCTTTAGGGTCAAAACAGTAATTTAACTCATCTAAAAGCTATGAAACTTGGGTAGAGTGAGTTTTAGAGTGTTCTAGACACATGGTAATTTTCCTGGAATTTTATGATTAATAAAAGTTATACTTCATGTGTTAAATGATTATTAGCCGATTTGTTGTTTTCAATTGTTTGGTGGCTTTAATTTAATTAAAATCAGTTAAAATTCTGGATTTAGATCTTGCTGATTAGAACATTGATTCCTGAATTTTTATAGAACTTTATGTTGAGAATTTGTAGAGGTTCATTCACAATCTTTTAATATGGGCTTTAGATTGTAAAAATAAATTAGGGCTTGTTAAATTGCTGGAAAATTATGAGATCTGGAATTTAAGGTTTTTAGGCTCTTGTATAGCACTGAGAATTATTTAAGAATTTTTAGGGTTGCTGTTATAGTACTTGATTCACAAAGCCGGTTAGATTGTTAATTAGTAAATGATTTATTATAATTTAATTTCCAGCAAGGAAAATATGGAATTCTGTAAATGTTGTTTTTAATATCATACCAGCACCCTGTAATTATTTCAAGATTTTTTTGGAGGAATATTTTATATAGATGCTTCAATAAACAATAACTAGATGATTTATTACTAAATTATATTTAGGCCCCTTGGACATCATTGTAAATTATCAAACCTTGGAAAAATAGATACTTAGGCCTACTAGTATTTACCATAGAACTTTGATGTTTTGAATCAACTAAAATGACATACCTCATGTTCAAAATGGTGATATTAGGCCCTTAAGAATAAATAAATAAATTATCTGATTTATTAGGAAAATATTTAATGCTTTGGATTTAGGCAAATCCTGTTAGGATAGACCCCCGATAAATAATCTGAGGTATTTGGATGAAAAGTAGGAGTCGAGTTTTCATGAACATCATATAGTACAGGTTGGTCGGTAGATAATAACCATGAGGAAATGTGTAAACAGGGTTAGGTTGTGTTGACTTAAGGATAGGTCATGTTGGTGGATTCATAGAAGAGAATGGATCACCTAAGGAGTTTTCAAGGTCTGGTGAGAATCGAGTCAGTAAGTGTTAGAAGGTGCGCGGGTCCGACGAAAGATCGTCGTTCCCGTAGGAGCGAAGAGTCAAAAATCACCCTAGGATAGTATACTGTAATATGAAAGGAATGGGTAAGGGAAATCAACCAACCAAAAATAAGTGCCTTGCGAAAGGGAACTTTGGTCTTCATACCATCGTAGTTCCTAGTGCCTATTGAGAACCCTTCACGGGGTATAATCCGGAGGCATTCCTGGGCTAACGTAAATCTCAAAACAAAAGAAAGAGTAATCAGTTTAGAAAGGATTCACATTTGCACACACTCAGTAGTTAGGGTCGGAAATGGTTAGGCCATCCCGATGTGTTTAAGGGATGGGGATTTGGAATCAAGCCGGACGGGTTTGTCCGGGGAGCTTTTGGCTCGGTTGATAGACCTTACGGACGGGTTTGTCCGGGGAGCCTTTGGGCTTGGTTGGTAGTGGATACGGACGGACTTGTCCGGGAGCTTTTACCTTTTTACTGCTTATACTATAATCGTTGCATGTGCATAGATAGGAAGGAAAAGGTGGTGGGTCTTCGGTATCGGGGAGATCGATTGCACCGACACCGGTATCGTTGACTCGGCAAGGTGGGTAGCACCTTGCCAAAGGTTAAGTCCGGCGGACCAGTCGGCAAAGTACGCAGGAGTCCGCCTCGTGCACCAGGCGTGAGCGTACGATAGGTCAGACCGGTAGTGCTTTTACTGGTTTTGAGGTGGGCGAGGCCCAACCCACCGCTTCCGTTTGCCACTACGGGAGTAACCTGGGAGTTATCTCCAGAAAGGGGGAACTAAAGGTTTGTGTACACAAAGTCGTGTGTGTGAGTTGCACTGCATGCCATAACATTACCCACCATATAGATGCATATCATAATTGATCATAATAACCCTTGACACCTAAAGCATAAGTGGAATGGGACGCTTATACTTTAGGACTTGCAAAACGACCCCTTGGTCTATAAGCTTGTGTGGGCAAGTTTATAAATCAAAGGTTAATTTCAATATATATATATATATATGCTGCTGTTTGATAACCGACACCCCAACGTATAAGTGGTATGGGACACTTTATACGATGGGAGCCTTGCAAAAGATCCCTTGGCTTATGTGTACTCACATAAGTGAAGGTTTAAATTACCTTACTTATTTTCCTTCTTGTCTGACCTATTACAACACTTATGATTAATTGCTCCCCGATTACACAACTGCAAGTTAGGACCACCGTCATTTGTTTTTGACTACTCTCCACCTTCATGTCCTTCCCTTTCTTCCTCTCTGCTCGGTGCCTTAGAGCATGGGGGAAGGGGTGGGGGATGATAGGGCTTAGTCTTATAGACTAACGGTTTTCGGACCACAACATTTTAGGTGTACCATATGGAAGGGTCTCGGGTTTTGCAGCTTCTGACGGAGTTGACCCCGCGACCATGTTACCATTGTCACCAGCCGGGACATACACGGGTCAAATGCCCCTTGATGGGTGGGATCCCACCAGCTCAGCAGTCAGGAGGCCGAAGACGTAGACGCAGACGTGGATTGCGAGGCGGGGACTACAGGTCGAAAAGGAGGAAGCGCCCAGAGATGCAGCACCAGCAGGTTATGGGGTCGGTGGAGATGGACCAGTCAAGCTTGGGTGCTCTTGGTTCAGTGACAGTTACAGTGACTCTTAGTTTTAGTTCAGCTTCCGTTGAGTGACCATGTAGTGAGGTGTTATTGTACCGGGCTTAAGTCCTTTTCCTTTCAGTACTTTGTTTTTACTCTGATGTTATACTGTGGACGCTCCCCTCGTGGAGTTTACATATATGTGACTTATTATTGTGGACTGCATTTCTCTTTACTGTTCTACTTGCTACTTGATTGTGATCGAAAAGGCCGGCAGAATCGGCGCGTTGTAGTGACTACCTTCCCGGGTGCGAAGGTGTCACCGCAAAGCGGTGGTTCTGGGCATAAGACCCCGGGAATTGGAATCAAAAAAAACTACAACACGGGGCAGTGCGGAACTCATGCGGGACCGTGAGTAACTAGTGGACAGTATCGGCCACGGGCTCTGATACCACTTTGTAAGACCCCATTTTTTTTTCGATTTAAAACTCGGGGTCTTATGCCCAGAACCGCCGCTTTGCGGTGACACCTTCGCACCCGGGAAGGTAGTCACTACAACGCGCCGATACTGCCGGCCTTTTCGATCACAATCAAGTAGCAAGTAGAACAGTAAAGAGAAATGCAGTCCACAATAATAAATCACATATATGTAAACTCCACGAAGGGAGTGTCCACAGTATAACATCAGAGTAAAAATAGAGTACTGAAAGGAAGAGGGCTTAAGCCCGGTACAACAACACCTCACTACATAGTCACTCAAACGGAAGCTGAAAAACAAACTGCTACTAAGGAACGGAACTCACGGTCCCGGCTGTCTGAACTCCTGAGCTAGACTGCCCTGTCTCCAAGCGCACCGGCCTCCTGGGCTGCTCCTCCGGGTTGGGCTCCACGATTCCCTAAAATGATGTGGTTCGAAAACCGTTAGTCTATAAGACTAAGCCCTATCATCCCCCACCCCTTCCCCCATGCTCTAAGGCACCGAGCGGAGAGGAAGAAAGGGAAGGACATGAAGGTGGAGAGTAGTCAAAAACAAATGACGGTGGTCCTAACTTGCAGTTGTGTAATCGGGGAGCAATTAATCATAAGTGTTGTAATAGGTCAGACAAGAAGGAAAATAAGTAAGGTAATTTAAACCTTCACTTATGTGAGTACACATAAGCCAAGGGATCTTTTGCAAGGCTCCCATCGTATAAAGTGTCCCATACCACTTATACGTTGGGGTGTCGGTTATCAAACAGCAGCATATATATATATTGAAATTAACCTTTGATTTATAAACTTGCCCACACAAGCTTATAGACCAAGGGGTCGTTTTGCAAGTTCTAAAGTATAAGCGTCCCATTCCACTTATGCTTTAGGTGTCAAAGTTGTTATGAATGATTATGTATGCAACTATATGGTGGGTTAATGATGTTCATGCAGTGCAACTCACACACACGACTTTGTGTACACAAACCTTTAGTTCCCCCTTTCAGAGCCGTTACCTCCCAGGATACCTCCGTAGTGGCAGACGGAAGCGGTGGGTTGGGCCTCGCCCACCTCAAAACCAGTAAAAGCACCACTGGTCTGACCTATCGTACGCCCTCAACGCTTGGTGCACAAAGCGGACTCCTGCGTACTCTTGCCGACTGGACCGCCGGACTTAACCTTGGCTAAGTGCTAGTCACCTTGCCGAGTCAACGATATCGGTGTCGGTGCAATCGAACTCCCCGATATCGAGAACCCACCACCTTAATCTTTCCTATTTTTATGCACATGCAGCAGTTAATATAAGAAGTCAAGAGTAAAGCTCCTGGACCAAACCGTCCGGCTCAACCACAAACCGAGACTAAGCTCCCCGGACTAAACCGTCCGGCTCAATTCCAAACCTCATCCCTTGAGCACCGCGGGATGGCGCCCCTTTGAACAACTCGGGACGACTTAACCTTTTCCAAATGTCTATCTAACTAGTGTGTGAAGTGTAAACTTATTTCAACTAATTATTCTTACCCTTTCCCTTAATAAATTACATTAAACTAAACCTAGGGTGAATTTGACTCTTCACTCTTACGGGGATGACGATCTTTCGTCAAGTCCGTGCTCCTTCTACCACAACCACTCACTTCTCGTCACTCCTTAGAACCTTCCATGACAACCTATCTAAATCCATCCCAATCTGCATATTGAGAAACTCCAACATTGCCCTATGTCGTTTCCAAATGCGATCTTTTACGAAAACACTAAATGCAGACCAACCTACACTATATGATGACCTTGATAGGATGTCCTTTGTGTCTTCTTCCATACGGCCTAAGTTAATTTCTGGGGGCCTATCAAGACATTATTGAATCGATTTTTCTGATAATAACAATTTTTCCAATTAACCTAATAATTAATTAATTTTTATTAAATCCAAGGTCTTCCAAATTTGTACAAGGATCATACTTTTCAGTCATGTATAAATCATAAAAAAATTTAAGACGACTATTAGTGTATCTAAAAATAACATATCCAAGGTTTGGCAATTTTCCCTATGGTCTAAGGGGCCTAAACTTAATTTTGCAATAATCCAATTTCTTCATATCTAATGAATAAACTACATCAAATACTCTTCCAAATAGTTTAGATTAATTACAGGGTACTAGAAATACTATGAAAACAGTACTATAAAGGTTTCATAATTTTCTTGCTGGAAATTAATTTATAATAAATCATTTACCAAAAACCCTAATCTAGCATGCTTGTGAACCAAGTACAAAATTCATAACTCCAAAAATCCAGAGAAAAATCCCACTGATTCATAATGATTTAAAAACACCAATTACTAATTTTCATAATTTTCCAGAAATTATTTATGCCATAAAATATTTTTGAAACATAGAGCCCTTTAATAATACTTGTGAAGGAACTATTCTATTTAACCAACATAAAATTGAACTAAAAATTCATGGGCATTCCTACTGGCCAACAACATCTAATTCCAGAGTTTCAAGGGGGCCTTATTTGAATTAAAAATCTTTAATAAATAAAACATCAAAAAGGGCTATAACCACATTCATGAATGAAGTACTAGAAATACCTATCCAAATATTCTAGGAAAATTATCCAAGGGTCCTAACTACCCTAGAAACACACTACCCAAATTTCATGGCTTTGTAAAGAGTTTAAAATACTGTTTTGACCTAAAAACCCTTCTGCCCTAAAATTAGGGTTTAGGTTTTGAGGTAGCTACCTACCTCAAAACTCTCTAAAATTAAATCCAGAGAGTTACAAACTCCTTAAAAACCTCTCCACCAAAACTCAAGGCCATACAAGGGCATTTGCCCCTATGTCCTTCACAAACCCCCAAAGTCCACATTTAGGGTTTGAACTTGGGCACTAGGGTAAACTTACCCTAAATCATTCCATCCTCCCTAAGGGTAATCTTAGGATCAAAATAAACCAGTGTTCAAAATCTCATCCTCTGTTGAGGTGAGATGATCACACAAGAGTCCAAAGAACCTCTCACTAAACTTCCTTCTACTAGGTCAAAATTAGGGTTTAGAGTATTCATAATCAAAACTCAACCAAATGAGTTGAGATTTTAACCAGACCTAAATACCTATACCAGGGACACCTCACCAAAATTTGGGAGGGTTTGGAGGTCATTTGACCCTTCAACTACCTTAACCTAGCTTTTCTAGGTTTAGGGCAAAACCCTAGGTTATACTTCTTTAAATGGATTCCAATTTTTACAGGAGCTAGATCTAGGTGATATTAAGCCTCTGTACAAAATTCAAAGCATTTGGACCAAAGGTTAGGTGTGGGGAATTTTTCAAAGATCTGCCCTAATTGTAGGACCTACCCTAGAATAATGACCCTACAGGTCAGAATACTTGTCATAAAATTTTCCATAACATATCAAACTGTAGATAATTAAATAGCCTACAACATTCATGTTGATCAAAATCGATGAACAAGCCTCTAAGGGGCCTAAATAATTTTTATAGTAAAACTGCCCTAAACCTAGGACATACCCATATTAAAATGGCCCTACAGGTCTAGGTACTCTACCAAATTTTCACCACAGCATATCAAATTGTAGGTATTGAAAGGACCTACAACTTTCATGCTAACAACTTTTTCATCAGGTGCCCATAAGGGGCCTAAAATCCAAAAACAGTGAACTGCATATTTAAACAAAACAGAAAAACAGAAAAAATAGAAATAAAGATCCTGCACGAATCTTAAAGCGCATCAGACGGCAACTGTTCATCTTCTCCGATTGAGGCCGAAATAGTGCTTGCGCAGGCCATTTTTGCGGGCCACCTACCGTCGGCCTGAGGCGGCGCCACCACCGGGAAACTTACCCTAAATGTTCCCGGTGGTGGGGGCTATCACCGGCCGGAGCTAGGGCGGCCGGAGGTGGCGGCGCCGCCCTACCCGAGAGCTCCAAAAAACCCAAAAAAATGGAGATTTTCAAAAAAATAAAAACCAAACTCGGTTTTGATGAGCATGGAAATGGATTCTAAGCATTCCTAGGATCTAAGCATGAGAGAAGGAGAGGAGGAGGACCTTATTTCGGGCTTGGATGCGAGTTGAACGGCGGGATGACATGGTGGCGGCGGTGGCGGCGGTGGCGGCGTTTCTCTCCTTGGTGGCTTCGGCAAGGGTTCACCCCTCCTTCTCTGATTTCGAAATGGGTCTCCCCTCTCTCCTAAGTGAGTATATAAAGAGGAGAGGGGGAGAGGGGCGGTTTTCTCCAAGAGGCAAAACACCTCTTCATGTGGGGGGGTGGTTAGAGGAGAGAGAGGGTGGAAACACCTCTTGATGGCCGGGAAAAGGGTGGGGGGAGGAGGTGTCAACCTCTAGGTGGCTGTTGGCCCCTCTTTGGCCGAACTCATGCCTCCTCCCTCTTCAAAACACCTCTTCACCTCTCCACCACCTTTTCTCTCTCCTCTATATAACCAAATAATTATTTTTTTCTCTCTCCTAGTCATCCTCACGAATTTTCTTCCCCTAGAAGCCTAAAGGCAGCCCATAATATTAATATTAAAACCTTAAATGCCATATGAGAGGGGGGGCTCACCATTCTACCATGAAAATACCCTTAATTCACACTTTCTCTCTCCTATATTTAGCCTATTTCTCTCTTCTTTCTCTCTCCTAGTCAACATGTTGGCTAGCCTAAGGTTTAGGCTATAGGCAGCCATAATAACTCCTAATAAAACCCCATAAGTCTACATGAGGCGGCTTGAGCTTGAGTTAACCCAATTGAGCTAGGTTTGACTTGATTTGGGTTTAGGGTTGACTTGGTCAATTTGACCTTCTGAGTCAACATCAATAGACCCCAAGGGACCCATTGACCTCCCCTAAGGCCTAGGTATGATTAGGTAGGGTAGACTTGGGGTAAAGAGGGTGAGTTAATCCAGGGCAGGGTTACTTTGGCCTAACTAGGGCTTAAGTTGACTTGGGTCAACTTAGCCATTAGGTTTGCACCCAATGGGTCCTTGGTGATCCATTGATCTCATATTAGGTCTAGGAATGCCTTGGAGTAAGATTGAACCCACTAGGCCACCAAAATCAGGGTTTTAAGATTTTACTATTTGCAGCCCAAGTGAGTCTCAACTAACTAGTTGGGTCACTTGACCTCCTAGGTTCAACCTAGGACTTGGTATGACCTAGGAATGTTCAAGTCACTCCTAAGGGGGGGTCTAATTGAAAAATGGGATGTTACAAATTCCAATAAACAAAACAAAAATTTCGTCCCCGAAATTAAGGTTAAGTCTATGGGAGCTTTTCTGCCGGGTTATCTTAAGCTTGTAACATCCCACGAGGGTTGAATTGCTTAATCAAGGTTAACAAACAAGGGCTAGCCCCAATAAACAAAGGATTAGCCTCTAATCTTAGGTGATACTCCGGTGTAAAACAAGTAGGGAAAAAAAATTACAAGCATCTTGAGAAGTTAGAAGATATTACCTGGCTAAACAACTCCGGGTACTTCTCTCGCATCAAGTCCTCAGGTTCCCAAGTATGCTCCACTTGCCCATGATTCCTCCACAAGACTTTGACTAGCGGGATCTTCTTGCGGCGCAAGACCCGTATCCCCTGGTCGTCAATCCGTATCGGCTCCACCTGTACGGACCGATCTGTAGCTACCGGCCCATCAGTGGTGGTAATCTGTAACTCCGGGCATAGTAGAGCCCTCCTGAGTGAAGATACGTGGAACACGTCGTGTAGGCCGGACAGCTCCTGCGATAACTCCAGTCTGTAAGCTAATGGACCGATCCGCTCAATGATCCTGAAAGGCCCCATGTATCTCGGACTGAGCTTCTTCCGCCGACCACGTACTCGTGAAACCCCGTGCATTGGCCGGATCTTCAAGAATACCCAGTCCCCAACCTGAAACTCTACTAAACGATGCCGAGCGTCATAATACTTTGCCTGTCTGCTTTGTGCCTCTAGCATCCTCTCTCGAATCAGTCGCACTTGAGCCTCGGTGTCTTCAACAAACTCCGAATCTAGCACCTTCGGATCCGCATCATGTATCCAAGATAAGGGAGTCCGACATCTCCTTCCATACAAGGCCTCGTACGGAGCCATCCGTATACTGGACTGATGGCTGTTATTGTAAGAAAACTCCACTAGGGGCAACATCCGCTCCCAGGGCTCTCCGTGATCCACAATACACAGCCTCAGTAAGTCTTCTAGCGTCCTGTTGGTACGCTCTGTCTGCCCGTCAGTCTGGGGATGGAAGGCTGTACTGAAGGCCAGCCGTGTGCCAAGGTAAGACTGCACTGATCTCCACTCTCTAGACGTGAACCGACCATCTCGATCAGATACGATCGTCCTGGGCACTCCATGGTAACGAATAAATTGCTCCACGAACTTCCGAACCAAAACTCCAACCGAGTCATCCTTCCTGATCGGGATGAATCTAGCCACCTTCGTCAGCCGGTCAACGATTACCCAGATAGAATCGTTTCCCGTGCGTGAACGAGGGAGGCCATGGATGAAGTCCATCGCGATATCATCAAACTTCCATTCCGGCACTGGGAGTGGCTGTAGCAGACCAGCGGGGTGTCTGCACTCTGCCTTCACTAACTGGCACGCCTCGCAGTGGGTCACGAAATAAGTGATATCCTTCTTCATGCCCGGCCAGTAGAGTGTCTTCTTCAAATCTGCCGTCATCTTCGTAATCCCGGGATGTATAGAGTATCGGCTATGATGAGCCTCTGCCATAATGTCTTCCCGAATCTGCCCTCCATCCGGTATGTAAGTCCGACCCTTGAAGCACAACAGATCACCTCGCATCGAATAGTCCCCAGCTGAGCCTGCCTCTATGGCCCTGAAAATCGGCTCCAAGTTGGCATCCTGCCTCTGCCAATCTCTAACTCTGTCATGAATAGTGTCGGTGGCGCTCGTCGCAGCTAAATACTCCTCATACACATCGGTGTCTTCGGACGATACCAAGGTGATGTGCATATCTTCAAAGCTCCGCAATATCTCTAACGACAAAACCTGGGGCCCTGCTCCTGAAGTAGTAGCTCTCCGGCTCAGAGCATCGGCTACCACGTTTGCCTTACCCGGATGGTAGTGCATCTCATACTAATAGTCTGCCAGGAACTCCACCCATCTCCGCTGTCTAATGTTCAGCTCCTTCTGCGTATCCACATACTTCAGATTTTTATGATCTGAAAATATGTCGCAGTGAACTCCATAGAGATAATGGCGCCAGACCTTCAGCGCAAAAATAACCGCACCTAACTCCAGATCGTGCACTGGGTAGTTTTGTTCATGCTTCTTTAGCTGGCGTGAAGCGTAAGCAATAACATGCCCATTCTGCATCAGAACAGCTCCCAAGCCCTGGTAGGAGGCATCTGTATACACCTGGAATCCTTCTTTCCCCGAAGGGAGAGTCAGTATAGGAGCCGAGGTAAGTCTCTCCTTCAACTCTTGAAAAGCTGCCTCGCATTTCGGGGTCCACACAAAAGGTGTCTCCTTCCTCGTCAAAGATGTGAGAGGGAGTGCAAGACTAGAAAATCCTTCTACGAACTTCCGGTAGTAACCGGCAAGTCCTAAGAAGCTCCGAACTTCTGTAGCTGTTTTCAATGGTGGCCAATCTCGGACTGCTTGAACTTTCGCTGGATCCACTGCCAACCCAGCTCCACTGATAACATGACCCAAAAAGGCCACCTCCTTCAACCAAAACTGACACTTGCTGAATTTTGCGTACAACTGATGCTCTCGCAATCTCTGTAGTGTCAATGCCAAATGCCTCGAGTGGTGGTCTCATCGAGTGGTGGTATCAGAGAAGATTAGCATGGAGGACCTAGTTACTCTAGTGTGTGAAGATTAGCATGGTGGTTGAGGTACCTCCCAGGATACCTCCTATATGTCCCCGGTGGTGGGGGCTGGCCCTACCCGGGGTACTACTGGCCCTACAGCAATAGGTCACATCAGAGTAAAAATAGGTCACATCGCGATATCATCAAACTTCCATTCCGGCACTGGGAGTGGCTGCAGCAGACCAGCGGGGTGTCTGCACTCTGCCTTCACTAACTGGCACGCCTCGCAGTGGGTCACGAAATAAGTGATGTCCTTCTTCATGCCCGGCCAGTAGAGTGTCTTCTTCAAATCCGCCGTCATCTTCGTAATCCCGGGATGTATAGAGTATCGGCTATGATGAGCCTCTGCCATAATGTCTTCCCGAATCTGCCCTCCATCCGGTATGTAAGTCCGACCCTTGAAGCACAACAGATCACCTCGCATCGAATAGTCCCCAGCTGAGCCTGCCTCTATGGCCCTGAAAATCGGCTCCAATTTAGCATCCTGCCTCTGCCAATCTCTAACTCTGTCATGAATAGTGTCGGTGGCGCTCGTCGCAGCTAAATACTCCTCATACAGATCGGTGTCTTCGGACGATACCAAGGTGATGTGCATATCTTCAAAGCTCCGCAATATCTCTAACGACAAGACCTGGGGCCCTGCTCCTGAAGTAGTAGCTCTCCGGCTCAGAGCATCGGCTACCACGTTTGCCTTACCCGGATGGTAGTGCATCTCATACTGATAGTCTGCCAGGAACTCCACCCATCTCCGCTGTCTAATGTTCAGTTCCTTCTGCGTATCCACATACTTCAGATTTTTATGATCTGAAAATATGTCGCAGTGAACTCCATAGAGATAATGGCGCCAGACCTTCAGCGCAAAAATAACCGCACCCAACTCCAGATCGTGCACTGGGTAGTTTTGTTCATGCTTCTTTAGCTGGCATGAAGCGTAAGCAATAACATGCCCATTCTGCATCAGAACAGCTCCCAAGCCCTGGTAGGAGGCATCTGTATACACCTGGAATCCTTTTTTCCCCGAAGGGAGAGTCAGTATAGGAGCCGAGGTAAGTCTCTCCTTCAACTCTTGAAAAGTTGCCTCGCATTTCGGGGTCCACACAAAAGGTGTCTCCTTCCTCGTCAAAGATGTGAGAGGGAGTGCAAGACTAGAAAATCCTTCTACGAACTTCCGGTAGTAACCGGCAAGTCCTAAGAAGCTCCGAACTTCTGTAGCTGTCTTCAATCGTGGCCAATCTCGGACTGCTTGAACTTTCGTTGGATCCACTGCCAACCCAGCTCCACTGATAACATGACCCAAAAAGGCCACCTCCTTCAACCAAAACTGACACTTGCTGAATTTTGCGTACAACTGATGCTCTCGCAATCTCTGTAGTGTCAATGCCAAATGCCTCGAGTGCTCCTCTTCCGTCCGAGAGTAAATGAGAATGTCATCAATAAAAACGATGACAAACACATCCAAGTAAGACTCGAAAACCTGGTTCATGAGAGTCATGAACGCTGATGGTGCATTCGTGAGCCCAAAGGGCATCACGGTAAACTCGTATAGACCATATCTGCTACTAAAAGCAGTCTTCGGGATGTCCTCTTCTCGGATCCGTAACTGGTAGTAGCCCGATCTCAAATCCAGCTTCGAGAAGAAGTGAGCTCCCTCCAGCTGGTCGAATAGCTCGTCTATCCTTGGTAACGGATAAGTATTTCGGACCGTCAGTCGATTCAAGGCCCGGTAATCTATGCACAGTCTAAGTGTCCCATCCTTCTTCTTGACGAACAATACAGGGGCTCCCCATGGCGAGGAACTTGGCCGGACATAACCGGCTTCCACCAGCTCCTGTAATTGGCTCCGGAATTCCACCAGCTCCTTTGGGGCCATCCGGTAGGGGGCTCTAGATGCTGGCTTAGCCCCTGGCACCAGCAAAATCTGAAAGTCCTGCTCCCTGTGCGGGGGTAGCCCCGGTAACTTCTCGGGAAAAACATCCTCGAAATCTCGCACAACAGGAATCTCCGCTACAGGAACATTGGCCTCCGCCATCTCGAATAAAACCTGGTAAATCTCGTCGCCCTGTATATGGGCCTTGACGGCCTGAATAGATGACAAAAATGAAAAGGAGGCATGTCTTATACCTTCTATTACGACGGAAGAATCTCCATGCCTCAGAATAATCTTCTTGGCCACGCAGTCAATTAGGGCATGGTTCCAATATAACCATGACATGCCCAAAATCAAATCATATGAAGGCATCCTCAGGATTGCGGCTGGTGCCTCGAATGCTTTCCCGCCAATTTGTGCCTCCATGTTGCAATGCGCAGTGGTGTGTAGCTCGGACCCGTCAGCTAGTCGTACCCTTAATGCCAAGCCGATGAATCTCTCCACGCCTGCCAAGCCAACAATGAAGACCTCTGATACAAATGAGCGTGACGCACCCGTATCGAACAAAGTATATGCGGGCTTGCCGCTGATGAGGACAATGCCTGGGGTAACAAAATTTTTGAAGTCTAGTTAAAGTTTTCTTTCCCAGTTTGTAATTTCTTAGTTTAGAGTCTAACTATTAAACAAAGGAAATATACAAACTTTTGACGTACCTGTGATTACCTCCTCAGGATGTCGAGGCTGGGTCAGATCTAATGCATATACCTGTTCCCTCTCCTGTCGGCGATCTCCGCCCTGATATCCACGACCTTGGCCGCGTCCTCGGCCTCCATAGTGCTGAGCCGGTGGGGCAATCTGTGGTGCTGGAGGGGGTGCTCCCCTCATAGGACAGTTCCTCTTGATATGCCCCAACTGGTGACAGTAGAAGCATTCCGGCGGAGTGTAAGCCCCACCTCCCGATCTCTGCACATCTCGCATCTGAGGTCTCGGCAGTTCCCGCACCTGAATAGGCTGAGGGGCCAGTGTCACCTGCTCCCTCGGCTCCTGCCTCACCTCCTGTCGAGGATGAACCTCTGTCCTCCTGCCATCTGCTGCATGGCCTCGACGCTGATCGCTCCGGGCTCCCCGGCTCTGATCCTCCGTTGGCCGCTTCCGGCCTCTGGTGGTGTGCCAATCTGCCTCTAACCTCTTTGCCATCTCCAGAATACGGGAGATAGGCCCGTCCGACACAAATAGAAGGGCATCCCTCATGTCTTCCCGCAGACCTTTGAAGAACCTCTTCGTGTACGCTGCCTCATCTAACTGGTAAGAGTCTGCAAAATGAGCCAGATGGTTGAACTCTCGATGGTATTCCACCACCGTCCTGGTACCTTGCTTCAACTGCAAGAAGCGGTCCTCCAACTCGTCTCGGGCCGACTGTGGAACAAAATGCTCCAACAACATAGGCCTGAACTCATCCCATGAAACCTCAGCAGCCAGCCTCCCAGCAAAAGTAGTATCCAGAACTGTCTTCCACCACCGCTTGGCGTGAGACTCCAAGCAGGACACAACCAAAGGTACTCTCTCCTCCCACGGGCTCCGTATCCCTGTCAGCATTTCCTCCATGATGTCCAGCCACTCTTCTGTCCGCACTGCTGACTCCGTCCCCAAGAAGGACGGAGGAGAAAGTCCTCGGAAGATGCTGAGCCAGTTGGCTCCTGGTATCTGCTGTGGAGCCGGGGCCTGTTGGGCCCTGAAAGCATCCAAGATGGCAGTCAAAGTCTGCCCCATGTCGGTTTGTAGGAACTGAGCGGGAACTGGTGGAATCGGTGCAGTATACGGGGTCTGCTGGGCCCCACCCTGTAATGTAGGCAGTGTTGGAGGCTGCACAACAAAACTTCATCGTCAGAAAACGTTAACTCAATCTAAAATGGACATATATTATGTGATACCCATATGGGCCCACCACTGCTTCCGCTGCTTAGTTTGTCCACAAACTAAACTCGAACGGGGGTGACCTAGGGTTTGTGGACTGCTACTTTTTCGATCGTGATTTCGCCTCTGATACCACTTTGTAAGACCCCATTTTTTTTTTCAAACCCGGGGTCTTATGCCCAGAACCGCCGCTTTGCGGTGACACCTTCGCACCCGGGAAGGTAGTCACTACAACGCGCCGATTCTGCCGGCCTTTTCGATCACAATCAAGTAGCAAGTAGAACAGTAAAGAGAAATGCAGTCCACAATAATAAATCACATATATGTAAACTCCACGAAGGGAGTGTCCACAGTATAACATCAGAGTAAAAATAGAGTACTGAAAGGAAGAGGGCTTAAGCCCGGTACAACAACACCTCACTACATAGTCACTCAAACGGAAGCTGAAAAACAAACTGCTACTAAGGAACGGAACTCACGGTCCCGGCTGTCTGAACTCATCCCATGAAACCTCAGCAGCCAGCCTCCCAGCAAAAGTAGTATCCAGAACTGTCTTCCACCACCGCTTGGCGCGATATCATCAAACTTCCATTCCGGCACTGGGAGTGGCTGCAGCAGACCAGCGGGGTGTCTGCACTCTGCCTTCACTAACTGGCACGCCTCGCAGTGGGTCACGAAATAAGTGATGTCCTTCTTCATGCCCGGCCAGTAGAGTGTCTTCTTCAAATCCGCCGTCATCTTCGTAATCCCGGGATGTATAGAGTATCGGCTATGATGAGCCTCTGCCATAATGTCTTCCCGAATCTGCCCTCCATCCGGTATGTAAGTCCGACCCTTGAAGCACAACAGATCACCTCGCATCGAATAGTCCCCAGCTGAGCCTGCCTCTATGGCCCTGAAAATCGGCTCCAATTTAGCATCCTGCCTCTGCCAATCTCTAACTCTGTCATGAATAGTGTCGGTGGCGCTCGTCGCAGCTAAATACTCCTCATACAGATCGGTGTCTTCGGACGATACCAAGGTGATGTGCATATCTTCAAAGCTCCGCAATATCTCTAACGACAAGACCTGGGGCCCTGCTCCTGAAGTAGTAGCTCTCCGGCTCAGAGCATCGGCTACCACGTTTGCCTTACCCGGATGGTAGTGCATCTCATACTGATAGTCTGCCAGGAACTCCACCCATCTCCGCTGTCTAATGTTCAGTTCCTTCTGCGTATCCACATACTTCAGATTTTTATGATCTGAAAATATGTCGCAGTGAACTCCATAGAGATAATGGCGCCAGACCTTCAGCGCAAAAATAACCGCACCCAACTCCAGATCGTGCACTGGGTAGTTTTGTTCATGCTTCTTTAGCTGGCATGAAGCGTAAGCAATAACATGCCCATTCTGCATCAGAACAGCTCCCAAGCCCTGGTAGGAGGCATCTGTATACACCTGGAATCCTTCTTTCCCCGAAGGGAGAGTCAGTATAGGAGCCGAGGTAAGTCTCTCCTTCAACTCTTGAAAAGTTGCCTCGCATTTCGGGGTCCACACAAAAGGTGTCTCCTTCCTCGTCAAAGATGTGAGAGGGAGTGCAAGACTAGAAAATCCTTCTACGAACTTCCGGTAGTAACCGGCAAGTCCTAAGAAGCTCCGAACTTCTGTAGCTGTCTTCAATCGTGGCCAATCTCGGACTGCTTGAACTTTCGTTGGATCCACTGCCAACCCAGCTCCACTGATAACATGACCCAAAAAGGCCACCTCCTTCAACCAAAACTGACACTTGCTGAATTTTGCGTACAACTGATGCTCTCGCAATCTCTGTAGTGTCAATGCCAAATGCCTCGAGTGCTCCTCTTCCGTCCGAGAGTAAATGAGAATGTCATCAATAAAAACGATGACAAACACATCCAAGTAAGACTCGAAAACCTGGTTCATGAGAGTCATGAACGCTGATGGTGCATTCGTGAGCCCAAAGGGCATCACGGTAAACTCGTATAGACCATATCTGCTACTAAAAGCAGTCTTCGGGATGTCCTCTTCTCGGATCCGTAACTGGTAGTAGCCCGATCTCAAATCCAGCTTCGAGAAGAAGTGAGCTCCCTCCAGCTGGTCGAATAGCTCGTCTATCCTTGGTAACGGATAAGTATTTCGGACCGTCAGTCGATTCAAGGCCCGGTAATCTATGCACAGTCTAAGTGTCCCATCCTTCTTCTTGACGAACAATACAGGGGCTCCCCATGGCGAGGAACTTGGCCGGACATAACCGGCTTCCACCAGCTCCTGTAATTGGCTCCGGAATTCCACCAGCTCCTTTGGGGCCATCCGGTAGGGGGCTCTAGATGCTGGCTTAGCCCCTGGCACCAGCAAAATCTGAAAGTCCTGCTCCCTGTGCGGGGGTAGCCCCGGTAACTTCTCGGGAAAAACATCCTCGAAATCTCGCACAACAGGAATCTCCGCTACAGGAACATTGGCCTCCGCCATCTCGAATAAAACCTGGTAAATCTCGTCGCCCTGTATATGGGCCTTGACGGCCTGAATAGATGACAAAAATGAAAAGGAGGCATGTCTTATACCTTCTATTACGACGGAAGAATCTCCATGCCTCAGAATAATCTTCTTGGCCACGCAGTCAATTAGGGCATGGTTCCAATATAACCATGACATGCCCAAAATCAAATCATATGAAGGCATCCTCAGGATTGCGGCTGGTGCCTCGAATGCTTTCCCGCCAATTTGTGCCTCCATGTTGCAATGCGCAGTGGTGTGTAGCTCGGACCCGTCAGCTAGTCGTACCCTTAATGCCAAGCCGATGAATCTCTCCACGCCTGCCAAGCCAACAATGAAGACCTCTGATACAAATGAGCGTGACGCACCCGTATCGAACAAAGTATATGCGGGCTTGCCGCTGATGAGGACAATGCCTGGGGTAACAAAATTTTTGAAGTCTAGTTAAAGTTTTCTTTCCCAGTTTGTAATTTCTTAGTTTAGAGTCTAACTATTAAACAAAGGAAATATACAAACTTTTGACGTACCTGTGATTACCTCCTCAGGATGTCGAGGCTGGGTCAGATCTAATGCATATACCTGTTCCCTCTCCTGTCGGCGATCTCCGCCCTGATATCCACGACCTTGGCCGCGTCCTCGGCCTCCATAGTGCTGAGCCGGTGGGGCAATCTGTGGTGCTGGAGGGGGTGCTCCCCTCATAGGACAGTTCCTCTTGATATGCCCCAACTGGTGACAGTAGAAGCATTCCGGCGGAGTGTAAGCCCCACCTCCCGATCTCTGCACATCTCGCATCTGAGGTCTCGGCAGTTCCCGCACCTGAATAGGCTGAGGGGCCAGTGTCACCTGCTCCCTCGGCTCCTGCCTCACCTCCTGTCGAGGATGAACCTCTGTCCTCCTGCCATCTGCTGCATGGCCTCGACGCTGATCGCTCCGGGCTCCCCGGCTCTGATCCTCCGTTGGCCGCTTCCGGCCTCTGGTGGTGTGCCAATCTGCCTCTAACCTCTTTGCCATCTCCAGAATACGGGAGATAGGCCCGTCCGACACAAATAGAAGGGCATCCCTCATGTCTTCCCGCAGACCTTTGAAGAACCTCTTCGTGTACGCTGCCTCATCTAACTGGTAAGAGTCTGCAAAATGAGCCAGATGGTTGAACTCTCGATGGTATTCCACCACCGTCCTGGTACCTTGCTTCAACTGCAAGAAGCGGTCCTCCAACTCGTCTCGGGCCGACTGTGGAACAAAATGCTCCAACAACATAGGCCTGAACTCATCCCATGAAACCTCAGCAGCCAGCCTCCCAGCAAAAGTAGTATCCAGAACTGTCTTCCACCACCGCTTGGCGTGAGACTCCAAGCAGGACACAACCAAAGGTACTCTCTCCTCCCACGGGCTCCGTATCCCTGTCAGCATTTCCTCCATGATGTCCAGCCACTCTTCTGTCCGCACTGCTGACTCCGTCCCCAAGAAGGACGGAGGAGAAAGTCCTCGGAAGATGCTGAGCCAGTTGGCTCCTGGTATCTGCTGTGGAGCCGGGGCCTGTTGGGCCCTGAAAGCATCCAAGATGGCAGTCAAAGTCTGCCCCATGTCGGTTTGTAGGAACTGAGCGGGAACTGGTGGAATCGGTGCAGTATACGGGGTCTGCTGGGCCCCACCCTGTAATGTAGGCAGTGTTGGAGGCTGCACAACAAAACTTCATCGTCAGAAAACGTTAACTCAATCTAAAATGGACATATATTATGCCCATTTCCGACCCTAACTACTGAGTGTGTGCAAATGTGAATCCTTTCTAAACTGATTACTCTTTCTTTTGTTTTGAGATTTACGTTAGCCCAGGGCTGCCTCCGGATTATACCCCGTGAAGGGTTCTCAATAGGCACTAGGAACTACGATGGTATGAAGACCAAAGTTCCCTTTCGCAAGGCACTTATTTTTGGTTGGTTGATTTCCCTTACCCATTCCTTTCATATTACAGTATACTATCCTAGGGCGATTTTTGACTCTTCGCTCCTACGGGAACGACGATCTTTCGTCGGACCCGCGCACCTTCTAACACTTACTGACTCGATTCTCACCAGACCTTGAAACCTCCTTAGGTGATCCATTCTCTTCTATGAATCCACGAACATGACCTATCCTTAAGTCAACACAACCTAACCCTGTTTACACATTTCCTCATGGTTATTATTTACCGACCAACCTGTACTATATGATGTTCATGAAAACTCGACTCCTACTTTTCATCCAAATACCTCAGATTATTTATCGGGGGTCTATCCTAACAGGATTTGCCTAAATCCAAAGCATTAAATATTTTCCTAATAAATCAGATAATTTATTTATTTATTCTTAAGGGACTAATATCATCATTTTGAACATGAGGTATGTCATTTTTGTTGATTCAAAACATCAAAGTTCTATGGTAAATACTAGTAGGCCTAAGTATCTATTTTTCCAAGGTTTGATAATTTACAATGATGTCCAAGGGGCCTAAATATAATTTAGTAATAAATCATCTAGTTCTTGTTTATTGAAGCATCTATATAAAATATTCCTCCAAAAATCTTGAAATAATTACAGGGTGCTGGTATGATATTAAAAACAACATTTACAGAATTCCATATTTTTCTTGCTGGAAATTAAATTATAATAAATCATTTACTAATTAACAATCTAACCGGCTTTGTGAATCAAGTACTATAACAGCAACCCTAAAAATTCTTAAATAATTCTCAGTGATATACAAGAGCCTAAAAAACCTTAAATTCCAGATCTCATAATTTTCCAGCAATTTAACAAGCCCTAATTTATTTTTACAATCTAAAGCCCATATTAAAAGATTGTGAATGAACCTCTACAAATTCTCAACATAAAGTTCTATAAAAATTCAGGAATCAATGTTCTAATCAGCAAGATCTAAATCCAGAATTTTAACTGATTTTAATTAAATTAAAGCCACCAAACAATTGAAAACAACAAATCGGCTAATAATCATTTAACACATGAAGTATAACTTTTATTAATCATAAAATTCCAGGAAAATTACCATGTGTCTAGAACACTCTAAAACTCTCTCTACCCAAGTTTCATAGCTTTTAGATGAGTTAAATTACTGTTTCGACCCTAAAGGCCCTTCTACCCTAAAACTAGGGTTTAGGATTTGAGGTACCTAGCTACCTCAAAATTCTCTAAGATTATAACCAGAGGGTTAAATATTCATTAACCACCTCTCCACCAAATATCAAGGCCATACAAGAGCATTTGCCCCTATGTCCTTCACAAACCCCCAAAAGTCCTCACTTTGGGTTTGTACCTGGGCCCTAGGGTAAATCCACCCTAACACATCTCCTTTGCTCCCCAAAGGTTCTTAGGATCATCCTAACCCATTGGTCACAACTTCAACCTCTGTTGAGGTGAGTTGACCACCCAATTGCCACAAGTCCCCCTTTTTCCCAAACTACCCTTCCCTAGGTCCAACTTAGGGCTTAATGGTTCCTGTTCAAAACTCAACCAAATGAGTTGAAATTTGAACCAGACCTAGATATATACCCCAGGGACACCTCACCAAAACTTGGGAGGGTATGGAGGTCATTTAACCCTTCAATTTCCTAACCCTAGCTTTTATAGATTTAGATCAAAAACCTAGGTTAAAATACTCCAAATGACACCAAATTTTTATTGTAGATAGGTATAGATATAAGTAAGCTCCTGTCCAAAATTCAAAGCATTATGACAAGAATTGAAGAGTGGGGATTTAATTTTGTGATTTGTCACTATTCTAGAGAGCCCTCACTAAAATGGTTGCTGGGGTCAGCCCACTAATCCAAATTGGTTGAAACAACTTTTGAATTAAACTAGACATCAAGGGCTACAACTTTGATGTTGGTCATAGTTTCTGTAGGAGGGCCTAAGTATTTTTAATTATTATTTTAAAAACCGACCAGTAATTAGAATAAAATGAATTAATTTAATTGCATGCACTATTCATCTTCTCCAAAATAACCGAAACCAGGCCGAAAAAAAGTGGGGTTGCGGGCTGTTTTCTGGCGGCTAGGGGCGGTGCCACCACCGGCCATCACCTCCTCTACCCTCACGGTGGTGGGGGGAGTAGTTGGCCGGTGGCTAGGGCGGCCGGAGGTGGCGGCGCCGCCCTACCCGAGCCACCCAAAATTCAGAGTTTAGAAAATTACTATTTGCAGACCAAGAGGGTCTCAATTAGGTTTTTAGGTTACTTGGTCTCCTGGGTTCACCTAGGTTAATTCATAGGACCTAGTTATGCTCAAGTCACACCTAGGGGGGGTCCAATTTGAAAATGGGATGTTACAAATCAGAGAAATGCAGAAAATCCATAACTCCAAAAAAACCACTTAAATCTCTGGAATTAAGCCCACATAGGACCACTTAAATCTCTGATCTCGCATCAGAGGGGAACCCATTTGCGAAGGTGTCACCGCAAAGCTCAGCTGTCTAGGACCCCTCCTTCTCTGATATTATTTGTAAGACCCCATTTTTTTTATTCCAATTCCCGGGGTCTTATGCCCAGAG
The DNA here is from genome assembly GCA_039513925.1 of Platanthera zijinensis. Taxonomy (NCBI): domain Eukaryota; kingdom Viridiplantae; phylum Streptophyta; class Magnoliopsida; order Asparagales; family Orchidaceae; genus Platanthera; species Platanthera zijinensis. The sequence continues at coordinate 169,516,794 of CM077094.1, forward strand.
CCGCCGCTTTGCGGTGACACCTTCGTACCCGGCAAGGTAGTCACTACAACGCGCCGATTCTGCCGGCCTTTTCGATCACAATCAAGTAGCAAGTAGAACAGTAAAGAGAAATGCAGTCCACAATATAATATCACATGTAAATAAAAACTCCACGAGGGGAGCGTCCACAGTATAACATCAGAGTAAAAACAGAGTACTGAAAGGAAAAGGACTTAAGCCCGGTACAATAACACCTCACTACATGGTCACTCAACGGAAGCTGAAAAACAAACTGCTACTAAGGAACGGAACTCACGGTCCCGGCTGTCTGAACTCCTGAGCTAGACTGCCCTGTCTCCAAGCGCACCGGCCTCCTGGGCTGCTCCTCCGGGTTGGGCTCCACGATTCCCTAAAATGATGTGGTTCGAAAACCGTTAGTCTATAAGACTAAGCCCTATCATCCCCCACCCCTTCCCCCATGCTCTAAGGCACCGAGCGGAGAGGAAGAAAGGGAAGGACATGAAGGTGGAGAGTAGTCAAAAACAAATGACGGTGGTCCTAACTTGCAGTTGTGTAATCGGGGAGCAATTAATCTTAAGTGTTGTAATAGGTCAAACAAGAAGGAAAATAAGTAAGATAATTTAAACCTTCACTTATGTGAGTACACATAAGCCAAGGGATCTTTTGCAAGGCTCCCATCGTATAAAGTGTCCCATACCACTTATACGTTGGGGTGTCGGTTATCAAACAGCAGCATATATATATATTGAAATTAACCTTTGATTTATAAACTTGCCCACACAAGCTTATAGACCAAGGGGTCGTTTTGCAAGGCCTAAAGTATAAGCGTCCCATTCCACTTATGCTTTAGGTGTCAAGGTTGTTATGAATGATTATGTATGCAACTATATGGTGGGTTAATGATGTTCATGCAGTGCAACTCACACACACGACTTTGTGTACACAAACCTTTAGTTCCCCCTTTCAGAGCCGTTACCTCCCAGGATACCTCCGTAGTGGCAGACGGAAGCGGTGGGTTGGGCCTCGCCCACCTCAAAACCAGTAAAAGCACCACTGGTCTGACCTATCGTACGCCCTCAACGCTTGGTGCACAAAGCGGACTCCTGCGTACTCTTGCCGACTGGACCGCCGGACTTAACCTTGGCTAAGTGCTAGTCACCTTGCCGAGTCAACGATATCGGTGTCGGTGCAATCGAACTCCCCGATATCGAGAACCCACCACCTTAATCTTTCCTATTTTTATGCACATGCAGCAGTTAATATAAGAAGTCAAGAGTAAAGCTCCTGGACCAAACCGTCCGGCTCAACCACAAACCGAGCCTAAGCTCCCCGGACTAAACCGTCCGGCTCAATTCCAAACCTCATCCCTTGAGCACCGCGGGATGGCGCCCCTTTGAACACCTCGGGACGACTTAACCTTTTCCAAATGTCTATCTAACTAGTGTGTGAAGTGTAAACTTATTTCAACTAATTATTCTTACCCTTTCCCTTAATAAATTACATTAAACTAAACCTAGGGTGAATTTGACTCTTCACTCTTACGGGGATGACGATCTTTCGTCAAGTCCGTGCTCCTTCTACCACAACCACTCACTTCTCGTCACTCCTTAGAACCTTCCATGACAACCTATCTAAATCCATCCCAATCTGTATATTGAGAAACTCCAACATTGCCCTATGTCGTTTCCAAATGCGATCTTTTACGAAAACACTAAATGCAGACCAACCTACACTATATGATGACCTTGATAGGATGTCCTTTGTGTCTTCTTTCATACGGCCTAAGTTACAACATTTACTCTGATGTGGCTTACCAGTGGGGTTTCCCGACCTCTTTCCTATTCCTTCATATACAATAACTATACCTCGGTGTCTCCAAGTGGGTCTTACAAAATGGGTTCCCCTCTGATCCGGGGAATTGGAATCCATAACATTTATTGGGATTTTTGTTTTGCTTAAGTTATCCGGGGTCTTAAAAATTAGTGTTCCACTTTCCATCCTGGGTTAGACGGATGCGAGATGTGCAGAGATCGGGAGGTGGGGCTTACACTCCGCCGGAATGCTTCTACTGTCACCAGTTGGGGCATATCAAGAGGAACTGTCCTATGAGGGGAGCACCCCCTCCAGCACCACAGATTGCCCCACCGGCTCAGCACTATGGAGGCCGAGGACGCGGCCAAGGTCGTGGATATCAGGGCGGAGATCGCCGACAGGAGAGGGAACAGGTATATGCATTAGATCTGACCCAGCCTCGACATCCTGAGGAGGTAATCACAGGTACGTCAAAAGTTTGTATATTTCCTTTGTTTAATAGTTAGACTCTAAACTAAGAAATTACAAACTGGGAAAGAAAACTTTAACTAGACTTCAAAAATTTTGTTACCCCAGGCATTGTCCTCATCAGCGGCAAGCCCGCATATACTTTGTTCGATACGGGTGCGTCACGCTCATTTGTATCAGAGGCCTTCATTGTTGGCTTGGCAGGCGTGGAGAGATTCATCGGCTTGGCATTAAGGGTACGACTAGCTGACGGGTCCGAGCTACACACCACTGCGCATTGCAACATGGAGGCACAAATTGGCGGGAAAGCATTCGAGGCACCAGCCGCAATCCTGAGGATGCCTTCATATGATTTGATTTTGGGCATGTCATGGTTATATTGGAACCATGCCCTAATTGACTGCGTGGCCAAGAAGATTATTCTGAGGCATGGAGATTCTTCCGTCGTAATAGAAGGTATAAGACATGCCTCCTTTTCATTTTTGTCATCTATTCAGGCCGTCAAGGCCCATATACAGGGCGACGAGATTTACCAGGTTTTATTCGAGATGGCGGAGGCCAATGTTCCTGTAGCGGAGATTCCTGTTGTGCGAGATTTCGAGGATGTTTTTCCCGAGAAGTTACCGGGGCTACCCCCGCACAGGGAGCAGGACTTTCAGATTTTGCTGGTGCCAGGGGCTAAGCCAGCATCTAGAGCCCCCTACCGGATGGCCCCAAAGGAGCTGGTGGAATTCCGGAGCCAATTACAGGAGCTGGTGGAAGCCGGTTATGTCCGGCCAAGTTCCTCGCCATGGGGAGCCCCTGTATTGTTCGTCAAGAAGAAGGATGGGACACTTAGACTGTGCATAGATTACCGGGCCTTGAATCGACTGACGGTCCGAAATACTTATCCGTTACCAAGGATAGACGAGCTATTCGACCAGCTGGAGGGAGCTCACTTCTTCTCGAAGCTGGATTTGAGATCGGGCTACTACCAGTTACGGATCCGAGAAGAGGACATCCCGAAGACTGCTTTTAGTAGCAGATATGGTCTATACGAGTTTACCGTGATGCCCTTTGGGCTCACGAATGCACCATCAGCGTTCATGACTCTCATGAACCAGGTTTTCGAGTCTTACTTGGATGTGTTTGTCATCGTTTTTATTGATGACATTCTCATTTACTCTCGGACGGAAGAGGAGCACTCGAGGCATTTGGCATTGACACTACAGAGATTGCGAGAGCATCAGTTGTACGCAAAATTCAGCAAGTGTCAGTTTTGGTTGAAGGAGGTGGCCTTTTTGGGTCATGTTATCAGTGGAGCTGGGTTGGCAGTGGATCCAACGAAAGTTCAAGCAGTCCGAGATTGGCCACGATTGAAGACAGCTACAGAAGTTCGGAGCTTCTTAGGACTTGCCGGTTACTACCGGAAGTTCGTAGAAGGATTTTCTAGTCTTGCACTCCCTCTCACATCTTTGACGAGGAAGGAGACACCTTTTGTGTGGACCCCGAAATGCGAGGCAACTTTTCAAGAGTTGAAGGAGAGACTTACCTCGGCTCCTATACTGACTCTCCCTTCGGGGAAAGAAGGATTCCAGGTGTATACAGATGCCTCCTACCAGGGCTTGGGAGCTGTTCTGATGCAGAATGGGCATGTTATTGCTTACGCTTCACGCCAGCTAAAGAAGCATGAACAAAACTACCCAGTGCACGATCTGGAGTTGGGTGCGGTTATTTTTGCGCTGAAGGTCTGGCGCCATTATCTCTATGGAGTTCACTGCGACATATTTTCAGATCATAAAAATCTGAAGTATGTGGATACGCAGAAGGAACTGAACATTAGACAGCGGAGATGGGTGGAGTTCCTGGCAGACTATCAGTATGAGATGCACTACCATCCGGGTAAGGCAAACGTGGTAGCCGATGCTCTGAGCCGGAGAGCTACTACTTCAGGAGCAGGGCCCCAGGTCTTGTCGTTAGAGATATTGCGGAGCTTTGAAGATATGCACATCACCTTGGTATCGTCCGAAGACACCGATCTGTATGAGGAGTATTTAGCTGCGACGAGCGCCACCGACACTATTCATGACAGAGTTAGAGATTGGCAGAGGCAGGATGCCAAATTGGAGCCGATTTTCAGGGCCATAGAGGCAGGCTCAGCTGGGGACTATTCGATGCGAGGTGGTCTGTTGTGCTTCAAGGGTCGGACTTACATACCGGATGGAGGGCAGATTCGGGAGGACATTATGGCAGAGGCTCATCATAGCCGATACTCTATACATCCCGGGATTACGAAGATGACGGCGGATTTGAAGAAGACACTCTACTGGCCGGGCATGAAGAAGGACATCACTTATTTCGTGACCCACTGCGAGGCATGCCAGTTAGTGAAGGCAGAGTGCAGACACCCCGCTGGTCTGCTGCAGCCACTCCCAGTGCCGGAATGGAAGTTTGATGATATCGCGATGGACTTCATCCATGGCCTCCCTCGTTCACGCACGGGAAACGATTCTATCTGGGTAATCGTTGACCGGCTGACGAAGGTGGCTAGATTCATCCCGATCAGGAAGGATGACTCGGTTGGAGTTTTGGTTCGGAAGTTCGTGGAGCAGTTTATTCGTTACCATGGAGTGCCCAGGACGATCGTATCTGATCGAGATGGTCGGTTCACATCCAGAGAGTGGAGATCAGTGCAGTCTTACCTTGGCACACGACTGGCCTTCAGTACAGCCTTCCATCCCCAGACTAACGGGCAGACAGAGCGTACCAACAGGACGCTAGAAGACTTACTGAGGCTGTGTATTGTGGATCACGGAGAGCCCTGGGAGCAGATGTTGCCCCTAGTGGAGTTTTCTTACAATAACAGCCATCAGTCCAGTATACGGATGGCTCCGTACGAGGCCTTGTATGGGAGAAGATGTCGGACTCCCTTGTCTTGGATACAAGATGCGGATCCGAAGGTACTAGATTCGGAGTTTGTTGAAGACACCGAGGCTCAGGTGCGACTGATTCGAGAGAGGATGCTAGAGGCACAAAGCAGACAGGCAAAGTATTATGACGCTCGACATCGTTTAGTAGAGTTTCAGGTTGGGGACCGGGTATTCTTGAAGATCCGGCCAATGCACGGGGTTTCACGAGTACGTGGTCGGCGGAAGAAGCTCAGTCCGAGATACATGGGGCCTTTCAGGATCCTGGAGCGGATCGGTCCATTAGCTTACAGACTGGAGCTATCGCAGGAGCTGTCCGGCCTACACGACGTGTTCCACGTATCTTCACTCAGGAGGGCTCTACTACGCCCGGAGTTACAGATTACCACCACTGATGGGCCGGTAGCTACAGATCGGTCCGTACAGGTGGAGCCGATACGGATTGACGACCAGGGGATACGGGTCTTGCGCCGCAAGAAGATCCCGCTAGTCAAAGTCTTGTGGAGGAATCATGGGCAAGAGGAGCATACTTGGGAACCCGAGGACTTGATGCGAGAGAAGTACCCGGAGTTGTTTAGCCAGGTAATATCTCCTAACTTCTCAAGATGCTTGTAATTATTTTTCCCTACTTGTTTTACACCGGAGTATCCCCTAAGATTAGAGGCTAATCCTTTGTTTATTGGGGCTAGCCCTTGTTTATTAACCTTGGTTAAGCAATTCAACCCTCGTGGGATGTTACAAGCTTAAGATAACCCGGTAGTAAAGCTCACATAGACTTAACCTTAATTTCGGGGACGAAATTTTTGTTTTGTTTATTGGGATTTGTAACATCCCATTTTTCAATTAGACCCCCCCTTAGGAGTGAGTTGAACGTTCCTAGGTCATACCAAGTCCTAGGTTGAACCTAGGAGGTCAAGTGACCCAACTAGTTAGTTGAGACTCACTTGGGCTGCAAATAGTAAAATCTTAAAACCCTGATTTTGGTGGCCTAGTGGGTTCAATCTGACTCCAAGGCATTCCTAGACCTAATATGAGATCAATGGGTCACCAAGGACCCATTGGGTGCAAACCTAATGGCTAAGTTGACCCAAGTCAACTTAAGCCCTAGTTAGGCCAAAGTAACCCTGCCCTGGATCAACTCACCCTCTTTATCCCAAGTCTACCCTACCTAACCATACCTAGGCTTTAGGGGAGGTCAATGGGTCCCTTGGGGTCTATTGATGTTGACTCAGAAGGTCAAATTGACCAAGTCAACCCTAAACCCAAATCAAGTCAAACCTAGCTCAATTGGGTTAACTCAAGCTCAAGCCGCCTCATGTAGACTTATGGGGTTTTATTAGGAGTTATTATGGCTGCCTATAGCCTAAACCCTAGGCTAGCCAACATGTTGACTAGGAGAGAGAAAGAAGAGAGAAATAGGCTAAATATAGGAGAGAGAAAGTGTGAATTAAGGGTATTTTCATGGTAGAATGGTGAGCCCCCCTCTCATATGGCATTTAAGGTTTTAATATTAATTTTATGGGCTGCCTTTAGGCTTCTAGGGGAAGAAAATTCGTGAGGATGACAAGGAGAGAGAAAAAAATAAGTATTTGGTTATATAGAGGAGAGAGAAAAGGTGGTGGAGAGGTGAAGAGGTGTTTTGAAGAGGGAGGAGGCATGAGTTCGGCCAAAGAGGGGCCAACAGCCACCTAGAGGTTGACACCTCCTCCCCCCACCCTTTTCCCGGCCATCAAGAGGTGTTTCCACCCTCTCTCTCCTCTAACCACCCCCCCACATGAAGAGGTGTTTTGCCTCTTGGAGAAAACCGCCCCTCTCCCCCTCTCCTCTTTATATACTCACTTAGGAGAGAGGGGAGACCCATTTCGAAATCAGAGAAGGAGGGGTGAACCCTTGCCGAAGCCACCAAGGAGAAAAACGCCGCCACCGCCGCCACCGCCGCCACCATGTCATCCCGCCGTTCAACTCGCATCCAAGCCCGAAATAAGGTCCTCCTCCTCTCCTTCTCTCATGCTTAGATCCTAGGAATGCTTAGAATCCATTTCCATGCTCATCAAAACCGAGTTTGGTTTTTATTTTTTTGAAAATCTCCATTTTTTTGGGTTTTTTGGAGCTCTCGGGTAGGGCGGCGCCGCCACCTCCGGCCGCCCTAGCTCCGGCCGGTGATAGCCCCCACCACCGGGAACATTTAGGGTAAGTTTCCCGGTGGTGGCGCCGCCTCAGGCCGACGGTAGGTGGCCCGCAAAAATGGCCTGCGCAAGCACTATTTCGGCCTCAATCGGAGAAGATGAACAGTTGCCGTCTGATGCGCTTTAAGATTCGTGCAGGATCTTTATTTCTATTTTTTCTGTTTTTCTGTTTTGTTTAAATATGCAGTTCACTGTTTTTGGATTTTAGGCCCCTTATGGGCACCTGATGAAAAAGTTGTTAGCATGAAAGTTGTAGGTCCTTTCAATACCTACAATTTGATATGCTGTGGTGAAAATTTGGTAGAGTACCTAGACCTGTAGGGCCATTTTAATATGGGTATGTCCTAGGTTTAGGGCAGTTTTACTATAAAAATTATTTAGGCCCCTTAGAGGCTTGTTCATCGATTTTGATCAACATGAATGTTGTAGGCTATTTAATTATCTACAGTTTGATATGTTATGGAAAATTTTAGGACAAGTATTCTGACCTGTAGGGTCATTATTCTAGGGTAGGTCCTACAATTAGGGCAGATCTTTGAAAAATTCCCCACACCTAACCTTTGGTCCAAATGCTTTGAATTTTGTACAGAGGCTTAATATCACCTAGATCTAGCTCCTGTAAAAATTGGAATCCATTTAAAGAAGTATAACCTAGGGTTTTGCCCTAAACCTAGAAAAGCTAGGTTAAGGTAGTTGAAGGGTCAAATGACCTCCAAACCCTCCCAAATTTTGGTGAGGTGTCCCTGGTATAGGTATTTAGGTCTGGTTAAAATCTCAACTCATTTGGTTGAGTCTTGATTAGGAATACTCTAAACCCTAATTTTGACCTAGTAGAAGGAAGTTTAGTGAGAGGTTCTTTGGACTCTTGTGTGATCATCTCACCTCAACAGAGGATGAGATTTTGAACACTGGTTTATTTTGATCCTAAGATTACCCTTAGGGAGGATGGAATGATTTAGGGTAAGTTTACCCTAGTGCCCAAGTTCAAACCCTAAATGTGGACTTTGGGGGTTTGTGAAGGACATAGGGGCAAATGCCCTTGTATGGCCTTGAGTTTTGGTGGAGAGGTTTTTAAGGAGTTTGTAACTCTCTGGATTTAATTTTAGAGAGTTTTGAGGTAGGTAGCTACCTCAAAACCTAAACCCTAATTTTAGGGCAGAAGGGTTTTTAGGTCAAAACAGTATTTTAAACTCTTTACAAAGCCATGAAATTTGGGTAGTGTGTTTCTAGGGTAGTTAGGACCCTTGGATAATTTTCCTAGAATATTTGGATAGGTATTTATAGTACTTCATTCATGAATGTGGTTATAGCCCTTTTTGATGTTTTATTTATTAAAGATTTTTAATTCAAATAAGGCCCCCTTGAAACTCTGGAATTAGATGTTGTTGGCCAGTAGGAATGCCCATGAATTTTTAGTTCAATTTTATGTTGGTTAAATAGAATAGTTCATTCACAAGTATTATTAAAGGGCTCTATGTTTCAAAAATATTTTATGGCATAAATAATTTCTGGAAAATTATGAAAGTTGGTAATTGGTGTTTTTAAATCATTATGAATCAGTGGGATTTTTCTCTGGATTTTGTACTTGGTTCACAAGCATGCTAGATTAGGGTTTTTGGTAAATGATTTATTATAAATTAATTTCCAGCAAGAAAATTATGAAACCTTTATAGTACTGTTTTCATAGTATTTCTAGTACCCTGTAATTAATCTAAACTATTTGGAAGAGTATTTGATGTAGTTTATTCATTAGACATGAAGAAATTGGATTATTGCAAAATTAAGTTTAGGCCCCTTAGACCATAGGGAAAATTGCCAAACCTTGGATATGTTATTTTTAGATACACTAATAGTTGTCTTAAATTTATTATGATTTATACATGACTGAAAAGTATGATCCTTGTACAAATTTGGAAGACCTTGGATTTAATAAAAATTAATTAATTATTAGGTTAATTGGAAAAATTGTTATTATCAGAAAAATCGATTCAATAATGTTTTGATAGGCCCCCAGAAATTAACTTAGGCCGTATGGAAGAAGACACAAAGGACATCCTATCAAGGTCATCATATAGTGTAGGTTGGTCTGCATTTAGTGTTTTCGTAAAAGATCGCATTTGGAAACGACATAGGGCAATGTTGGAGTTTCTCAATATGCAGATTGGGATGGATTTAGATAGGTTGTCATGGAAGGTTCTAAGGAGTGACGAGAAGTGAGTGGTTGTGGTAGAAGGAGCACGGACTTGACGAAAGATCGTCGTCCCCGTAAGAGTGAAGAGTCAAATCCACCCTAGGTTTAGTTTGATGCAATTTATAGAGGGAACGGGGAAGGGAAAAACAACCAATAATAATAAGTGCCTTGCGAAAGGGAACTTCGGGCCGTAATGCCGCCGTCTTGGTTCCTAGTGCCCTTTGAGAGCCCTTCACGGGGTATGCCGGGGGCAGTCCTGGGCTAACGTAAATCTTAAAACAAACGAAAGAGTAATTAGCCTAATAGGGATTCACATTGCACACACTCATTAGTTAGGGTTGGTGATGGTTAAGTCGTCCCGAGGTGTTCAAAGGGGCGCCATCCCGCGGTGCTCAAGGGATGAGGTTTGGAATTGAGCCGGACGGTTTAGTCCGGGGAGCTTAGTCTCGGTTTGTGGTTGAGCCGGACGGTTTGGTCCAGGAGCTTTACTCTTGACTTCTTATATTAACTGCTGCATGTGCATAAAAATAGGAAAGATTAAGGTGGTGGGTTCTCGATATCGGGGAGTTCGATTGCACCGACACCGATATCGTTGACTCGGCAAGGTGACTAGCACTTAGCCAAGGTTAAGTCCGGCGGTCCAGTCGGCAAGAGTACGCAGGAGTCCGCTTTGTGCACCAAGCGTTGAGGGCGTACGATAGGTCAGACCAGTGGTGCTTTTACTGGTTTTGAGGTGGGCGAGGCCCAACCCACCGCTTCCGTCTGCCACTACGGAGGTATCCTGGGAGGTAACGGCTCTGAAAGGGGGAACTAAAGGTTTGTGTACACAAAGTCGTGTGTGTGAGTTGCACTGCATGAACATCATTAACCCACCATATAGTTGCATACATAATCATTCATAACAACCTTGACACCTAAAGCATAAGTGGAATGGGACGCTTATACTTTAGGACTTGCAAAACGACCCTTGGTCTATAAGCTTGTGTGGGCAAGTTTATAAATCAAAGGTTAATTTCAATATATATATATGCTGCTGTTTGATAACCGACACCCCAACGTATAAGTGGTATGGGACACTTTATACGATGGGAGCCTTGCAAAAGATCCCTTGGCTTATGTGTACTCACATAAGTGAAGGTTTAAATTACCTTACTTATTTTCCTTCTTGTCTGATCTATTACAACACTTATGATTAATTGCTCCCCGAATACACAACTGCTAGTTAGGTCCACCGTCATCTGCTTTTGACTACTCTCCACTTTCATGTCCTCCCCTTTCTTCCTCTCCGCTCGGTGCCTTAGGGCATGGGGGAAGGGGTGGGGGATGATAGGGCTTAGTCTTATAGACTAACGGTTTTCGGACCACAACATTTTAGGTATACAATATGGAAGGGTCACGGGTTTTGCAGTTTCTGACGGAGTTGACCCCGCGACCATGTTACCATTGTCACCAGCCGGGACATACACGGGTCAAATGCCCCATGATGGGTGGGATCCCACCAGCTCAGCAGTCAGGAGGCCGAAGACGTAGACGCAGACGTGGATTGCGAGGCGGGGACTGCAGGTCGAAAAGGAGGAAGCACCCAGAGATGCAGCACCAGCAGATTATGGGGTCGGTGGAGATGGACCAGTCAAGCTTGGGTGCTCTTTGTTCAGTGACAGTTACAGTGACTCTTAGTTTTAGTTCAGCTTCCGTTGAGTGACCATGTAGTGAGGTGTTGTTGTACCGGGCTTAAGTCCTTTTCCTTTCAGTACTCTGTTTTTACTCTGATGTTATACTATGGACGCTCCCCTCGTGGAGTTTTTATTTATATGTGATATTATATTGTGGACTGTATTTTTTCTTTACTGTTCTACTTGCTACTTGATTGTGATCGAAAAGGCCGGCAGAATCGGCGCATTGTAGTGACTACCTTCCCGGGTGCGAAGGTGTCACCGCAAAGCGGCGGTTCTGGGCATAAGACCCCGGGAATTGGAATCGAAAAAAAAATGGGGTCTTACAAAGTGGTATCAGAGGTCATACCACTTTATAACATCCATTCCAAATAATTTGTAACATCCCATTTTCAAATTGGACCCCCCCTAGGTGTGACTTGAGCATAACTAGGTCCTATGAATTAACCTAGGTGAACCCAGGAGACCAAGTAACCTAAAAACCTAATTGAGACCCTCTTGGTCTGCAAATAGTAATTTTCTAAACTCTGAATTTTGGGTGGCTTAGTAAGTTCATTTTGACTCTAAAGATCCCCTTAGACATAATGTGGGCTCAAGGAGTCACCAAGGACCCACTTGGGTCAACCATAAAGGTCAAGTTGACCAAGTCAACCCTAAGCCCAAATCAAGTCAAACCTAGTTCAATTAGGTTAACTCAAGCTCAAGCCCTCATGTAGGCTCATGAGGTAATAGTAAGGGATAATATGGCTGCCTATAGCCTAAACCCTAGGCTAGTCAACATGGTGACTAGGAGAGAGGGTTAGGTCAATTTTTAGAAGAGTAATATAGGAGAGAGAAAGTGAGAAAAGAGGATTATTTTTTTGGTGAAAGGGAGAGCCTCCATTCTCTTTTGAATTATGAAGTATTAATATTAATTATGGGCTGCCTTTAGGCTTTTAGGGAGAAGAAATCGTGAGGGTGACTAGGAGAGAGAAAGAAGTGAGAATTTTGATATATTTAGGAGAGAGAAAAGGTGGTGGAGAGGTGAGTGGGTGTTTTGAAGTGTGAGGAGGCATGGGGTCAGCCAAAGAGGGGCCCACAGCCACCTAGTGGCTGACATCTCTCCCCCCCAACCATTTCCCGGCCACCAAGGGGTGGCTCCACCCCTCTCTCTCTCCTCCCAACCTTTTCATGAAGAGGCACTTGCCCCTTGATGAAAACCGCCCCCTCTCCCCTCTCCTCTTTATATGCTCACTTAGGAGAGAGGGGAGACCCATTTCGAAATCAGAGAAGGAGGAGAGAGCCTTGCCGGAGCCACCAAGGAGGAGAAACGCCGCCACCGCCGCCACCATGACGTCGCGCCGCTCAACCCGCATCCATGCCCGAACTCAGGTCCTCCCCCTCTCTTTCTCTTGTGTTTAGATCCTAGACTCGTTAGGGTAGAGGTCGGGCTCGAGTAAGCCGGTCGGGTGGAGTGCAAACCAAGAAAAAAAACACCATTTTTAATGGAGTTTTGGTGGGCTCGGGTAGGGCGGCGCCGCCACCTCCGGCCGCCCTAACCGCCGACAAGGCCAGCCCCCACCACCGGGGACATATAGGAGTGAATCCCCGGTGGTGGCGCCGCCCCTACTGGCCGGGAAATGCCCCGCAACCAGCCCAGTTTTCGGGTTCAAACCGCCGCCTGCATGGGGACGAAGTACAGCAACCCTTGATTCTGCTTCAAGATGCGTGCAGGGGATTTAATTCTTTTATATTCCTATTTTCTGTATTTATGTATTACAGTTTTACTGCAATTGAATTTTAGGCCCCTTATGGGCACCTACTGAAAAAGTGTATAACATGAAAGTTGTAGACATTTTAATTACCTACAGTTTGATATGTGGTGGGAAAAATTTGGTAGAGAACTCTGCCCTGTAGAGTCATTTGAATATAGGTGTGTCCTAATAAATAGGGCAGAACCCTTGTGAAATTTATTTAGGTCCCTTGGAGGTATATTCATCAAAACTGGTCAACATAAATGTTGTAGGTATTTTGAATACCTACATTTTGATATGTGATAGGAAAAATTTGGATGAGTAGGCTGACCTGTAGAGACTTTTTAGTGAAGGCTATACCCTACAAGCTAGGGCAGATCACTGTAGGAGAATTTTAGGGCACCCCTAGGGATTTTCAGGGGATGTGACCATCAGAGAAGTTGTAGGTATTTCAAATACCTACAGTTTGATATGTGATAGGAAAAATATGGATGAGTGGACTGTCCTGTAGAGGCTTTTTAGTGAGAGGTATACCCTACAAGTTAGGGCAGTTCACTGTAGGAGAATTTTAGGGCACCCCTAGGGATTTTCAGGGGATGTGACCATCAGAGAAGTTGTAGGTATTTCAAATACCTACAGTTTGATATATGATAGGAAAAATATGGATGAGTGGAATGTCCTGTAGAGGCTTTTTAGTGAGAGGTATACCCTACAAGTTAGGGCAGTTCACTGTAGGTGAAGTTTAGGGCACCCCTAGATGTTTTCAGGAGAAGTATCCAACAAGAAACTTGTAGGCAATCTCAATATCTACAGTTTGATATGTAATGGAAAAATATAGGACAAGGCTACAGACCTGTAGGGCCATTTTCCTAGGGTAGGTCCTATATGTAGGGCAGATTTTAAGATGGATCCCCACACTTAACCCTTGGTCCAAATCCTTTGAATTTTGGACAGGGGCTTAATATAACCTAAACCTAGCTCCTATAAAAATTGGAGACCATTTGGAATTGGGTAGCTTAGGGTTTTGCCCTAAACCTAGGAAAGCTAGGGTTAGAACATTGAAGGGTCAAATGACCTTCACACCCTCCCAACTTTTGGTGAGGTGTCCCTGGTATATATATCTAGGTCTGGTTCAAACTTCAACTCATTTGGTTGAGTTTTAAATAGAAAACCACTAAGCCCTAATTTGGACCTAGGGAAGGGTGGTTTGGGAAAAGGGGGGACTTGTGGCAATTGGGTGGTCAACTCACCTCAACAGAGGTTGAAGTTGTGACCAATGGGTTAGGATGATCCTAAGAACCTTTGGGGAGCAAAGGAGATGTGTTAGGGTGGATTTACCCTAGGGCCCAGGTACAAACCCAAAGTGAGGACTTTTGGGGGTTTGTGAAGGACATAGGGGCAAATGCTCTTGTATGGCCTTGATATTTGGTGGAGAGGTGGTTAATGAATATTTAACCCTCTGGTTATAATCTTAGAGAATTTTGAGGTAGCTAGGTACCTCAAATCCTAAACCCTAGTTTTAGGGTAGAAGGGCCTTTAGGGTCAAAACAGTAATTTAACTCATCTAAAAGCTATGAAACTTGGGTAGAGTGAGTTTTAGAGTGTTCTAGACACATGGTAATTTTCCTGGAATTTTATGATTAATAAAAGTTATACTTCATGTGTTAAATGATTATTAGCCGATTTGTTGTTTTCAATTGTTTGGTGGCTTTAATTTAATTAAAATCAGTTAAAATTCTGGATTTAGATCTTGCTGATTAGAACATTGATTCCTGAATTTTTATAGAACTTTATGTTGAGAATTTGTAGAGGTTCATTCACAATCTTTTAATATGGGCTTTAGATTGTAAAAATAAATTAGGGCTTGTTAAATTGCTGTAAAATTATGAGATCTGGAATTTAAGGTTTTTAGTCTCTTGTATAGCACTGAGAATTATTTAAGAATTTTTAGGGTTGCTGTTATAGTACTTGATTCACAAAGCCGGTTAGATTGTTAATTAGTAAATGATTTATTATAATTTAATTTCCAGCAAGGAAAATATGGAATTCTGTAAATGTTGTTTTTAATATCATACCAGCACCCTGTAATTATTTCAAGATTTTTTTGGAGGAATATTTTATATAGATGCTTCAATAAACAATAACTAGATGATTTATTACTAAATTATATTTAGGCCCCTTGGACATCATTGTAAATTATCAAACCTTGGAAAAATAGATACTTAGGCCTACTAGTATTTACCATAGAACTTTGATGTTTTGAATCAACTAAAATGACATACCTCATGTTCAAAATGGTGATATTAGGCCCTTAAGAATAAATAAATAAATTATCTGATTTATTAGGAAAATATTTAATGCTTTGGATTTAGGCAAATCCTGTTAGGATAGACCCCCGATAAATAATCTGAGGTATTTGGATGAAAAGTAGGAGTCGAGTTTTCATGAACATCATATAGTACAGGTTGGTCGGTAGATAATAACCATGAGGAAATGTGTAAACAGGGTTAGGTTGTGTTGACTTAAGGATAGGTCATGTTGGTGGATTCATAGAAGAGAATGGATCACCTAAGGAGTTTTCAAGGTCTGGTGAGAATCGAGTCAGTAAGTGTTAGAAGGTGCGCGGGTCCGACGAAAGATCGTCGTTCCCGTAGGAGCGAAGAGTCAAAAATCACCCTAGGATAGTATACTGTAATATGAAAGGAATGGGTAAGGGAAATCAACCAACCAAAAATAAGTGCCTTGCGAAAGGGAACTTTGGTCTTCATACCATCGTAGTTCCTAGTGCCTATTGAGAACCCTTCACGGGGTATAATCCGGAGGCATTCCTGGGCTAACGTAAATCTCAAAACAAAAGAAAGAGTAATCAGTTTAGAAAGGATTCACATTTGCACACACTCAGTAGTTAGGGTCGGAAATGGTTAGGCCATCCCGATGTGTTTAAGGGATGGGGATTTGGAATCAAGCCGGACGGGTTTGTCCGGGGAGCTTTTGGCTCGGTTGATAGACCTTACGGACGGGTTTGTCCGGGGAGCCTTTGGGCTTGGTTGGTAGTGGATACGGACGGACTTGTCCGGGAGCTTTTACCTTTTTACTGCTTATACTATAATCGTTGCATGTGCATAGATAGGAAGGAAAAGGTGGTGGGTCTTCGGTATCGGGGAGATCGATTGCACCGACACCGGTATCGTTGACTCGGCAAGGTGGGTAGCACCTTGCCAAAGGTTAAGTCCGGCGGACCAGTCGGCAAAGTACGCAGGAGTCCGCCTCGTGCACCAGGCGTGAGCGTACGATAGGTCAGACCGGTAGTGCTTTTACTGGTTTTGAGGTGGGCGAGGCCCAACCCACCGCTTCCGTTTGCCACTACGGGAGTAACCTGGGAGTTATCTCCAGAAAGGGGGAACTAAAGGTTTGTGTACACAAAGTCGTGTGTGTGAGTTGCACTGCATGCCATAACATTACCCACCATATAGATGCATATCATAATTGATCATAATAACCCTTGACACCTAAAGCATAAGTGGAATGGGACGCTTATACTTTAGGACTTGCAAAACGACCCCTTGGTCTATAAGCTTGTGTGGGCAAGTTTATAAATCAAAGGTTAATTTCAATATATATATATATATGCTGCTGTTTGATAACCGACACCCCAACGTATAAGTTGTATGGGACACTTTATACGATGGGAGCCTTGCAAAAGATCCCTTGGCTTATGTGTACTCACATAAGTGAAGGTTTAAATTACCTTACTTATTTTCCTTCTTGTCTGACCTATTACAACACTTATGATTAATTGCTCCCCGATTACACAACTGCAAGTTAGGACCACCGTCATTTGTTTTTGACTACTCTCCACCTTCATGTCCTTCCCTTTCTTCCTCTCCGCTCGGTGCCTTAGAGCATGGGGGAAGGGGTGGGGGATGATAGGGCTTAGTCTTATAGACTAACGGTTTTCGGACCACAACATTTTAGGTGTACCATATGGAAGGGTCTCGGGTTTTGCAGCTTCTGACGGAGTTGACCCCGCGACCATGTTACCATTGTCACCAGCCGGGACATACACGGGTCAAATGCCCCTTGATGGGTGGGATCCCACCAGCTCAGCAGTTAGGAGGCCGAAGACGTAGACGCAGACGTGGATTGCGAGGCGGGGACTACAGGTCGAAAAGGAGGAAGCGCCCAGAGATGCAGCACCAGCAGGTTATGGGGTCGGTGGAGATGGACCAGTCAAGCTTGGGTGCTCTTGGTTCAGTGACAGTTACAGTGACTCTTAGTTTTAGTTCAGCTTCCGTTGAGTGACCATGTAGTGAGGTGTTATTGTACCGGGCTTAAGTCCTTTTCCTTTCAGTACTTTGTTTTTACTCTGATGTTATACTGTGGACGCTCCCCTCGTGGAGTTTACATATATGTGATTTATTATTGTGGACTGCATTTCTCTTTACTGTTCTACTTGCTACTTGATTGTGATCGAAAAGGCCGGCAGAATCGGCGCGTTGTAGTGACTACCTTCCCGGGTGCGAAGGTGTCACCGCAAAGCGGTGGTTCTGGGCATAAGACCCCGGGAATTGGAATCAAAAAAAAAAAAAAAAAATGGGGTCTTATAAAGTGGTATCAGAGCGTAACATCGATCAGATTAGTAGCAGTCCACAAATCCCTGGGTCACCTCCACACGAGTTTAGTTTGCGGACAAACTAAGCAGCGGAAGCAGTGGTGTGCCCATATGGGGAATCACATGTAAATTGTCCACTTTCCATCCATTCCATTTGTACATTAGCTAACAATTGGAATTCTTCTTTGTAGCCTGCGGCAAACCCTGTCCCCAGCAGGGAGCACCTCCGGTTGCAAAGACCTCTTCTTGTAATTCTCTAGTCAATAGGTTAGACTCAACCGCTAGGATACGTGACTAACCCGACAACTTATACTGTGCCCTAATCCGAAACAGACCTTATATGAATTTGGTTAGGTAAGGAAATACCTAAAGAGATTAAAGGAGGAGTTTAATAGGTGAATGGATACCTAAGACATAAACTCTGGTGTCCCTATAGTCCCTAACAAGGATTACTCAATCTATTGGGACTGACCAATAATTCATTATCAGAATGGTAGAAGACACGTAGTATTAACCCCCGTACCAGTAACAAGATTTCTCAGGGACAACTACAAGATAAACACTGAAGGTCGGGTAGGAATTCAAGTTCGAAACAGACTCAATTGGGAGTGGGAAAAACCCTGATAAGCGTGTCGTAAATTGACTCGGAGGGTTTAAAGTATGGAGTATATCTACAAGTGTCAGTTTGGAACCCCAAGTCATAGATTGATGCCCTAGGGATTGTACACTCAGCTAGGACGGATATAATATGGTAAGATAAAAGAAAATTAGCCCAAGGAAGATATGGGCTTATCGTTTGTTTATTGGGGGCTTATCTTTTGTTTATTGGGCAAGTGAGTTAATGGCTTAGATCTTCTAGACCTAATTTAGAAAGTGTGTTGCCCCAAACACAGTAATGTTGAGGTTGGTCTTATTCGACGCCACTCGAATGATGTCATAGTAATAATGAGGAGTAACTACGAGACATAACTACTAGAAGATACCATGTGAATTTGATGACGGGTAGTAAGACTAAGTAGATTTGGGAAGATAAGACTGAAACACTATGATGTAACATCATGAGTATGATAACACTAAGAGTTTGAAAGAAATTACCAGACGATATATCGAAAACATATATCTTAGGTATGACCTTACAGACTCGATTCAGATAGCATCAAAACAAGATTAGATACTTTTGATGACACAAACATGGTTAGCAAGGGTCGCGGCTTTGATAAATAAATGTTTGGAAAATCAAGTGTAACTACGGCAGAATGGCACAACAAATTAAAAAGTATAAATGACAACCTCCAAAAATGCATGAGTAGACCCCCTTAAATCTTGCGGACGACGGGTCATTTGACGAAGTAATCTTTCCTGTTAACGACCAGAGTTGGATAAATCATAGGGTCAAATTGATTGATTACTCGGGTGTATATGAAGGAATAGGAACATGATCGCGTGGAGGAGGTTTATAGAGTCGCTGTCTACCGTTACAAACAAAAACTCAATTTACTAGAAGAAGATTGTGTGAATTAGAACTTGTCTTTCCCCGGAATGAGAAAGACGTCATGGATTTGGCTACGCACGGTGAGGTTTGCCGAATGGTATAGGCAAGTATAAGGGTTTTGAAGAACTATTATAGTCACTTCCAGAGTTAGAGTGGAAGTTCGAGGATAGATTGAGCGAGGTAGTTGGGGAAACCCTGATTTAGTAGTGCAGTTTTGTGGTGCGAGAAGATCCCGCTAGTCAAGGTCTTGTGGAGGAACCACGGGCGAGAGGAGCATACTTGGGAGCCTCAGGACCTGATGCAGGAAAAATATCCTGAGCTATTTAGTCAGGTATACCTCGCAACTCCTCCAGTGTGTTAAGCGTTTTTCCTTATTTTTAATGTACTAATAGAATTATTTAAAAAGTTAGAGGCTAATCCTTTTGTTTATTGGGGCTAGCCCTTATCTTGTTAACCTAGTAGGTGCTTCATGGGATGTTACAAGCTTAAGTTATCCCGGTGGAAATCCCCGTGGACTTAACCCTAATTTCGGGGACGAAATTTTTGTTTTGTTTATTGGGATTTGTAACATCCCATTTTCAAATTGGACCCCCCCTAGGTGTGACTTGAGCATAACTAGGTCCTATGAATTAACCTAGGTGAACCCAGGAGACCAAGTAACCTAAAAACCTAATTGAGACCCTCTTGGTCTGCAAATAGTAATTTTCTAAACTCTGAATTTTGGGTGGCTTAGTAAGTTCATTTTGACTATAAAGATCCCCTTAGACATAATGTGGGCTCAAGGAGTCACCAAGGACCCACTTGGGTCAACCATAAAGGTCAAGTTGACCAAGTCAACCCTAAGCCCAAATCAAGTCAAACCTAGTTCAATTAGGTTAACTCAAGCTCAAGCCCTCATGTAGGCTCATGAGGTAATAGTAAGGGATAATATGGCTGCCTATAGCCTAAACCCTAGGCTAGTCAACATGGTGACTAGGAGAGAGGGTTAGGTCAATTTTTAGAAGAGTAATATAGGAGAGAGAAAGTGAGAAAAGAGGATTATTTTTTTGGTGAAAGGGAGAGCCTCCATTCTCTTTTGAATTATGAAGTATTAATATTAATTATGGGCTGCCTTTAGGCTTTTAGGGAGAAGAAATCGTGAGGGTGACTAGGAGAGAGAAAGAAGTGAGAATTTTGATATATTTAGGAGAGAGAAAAGGTGGTGGAGAGGTGAGTGGGTGTTTTGAAGTGTGAGGAGGCATGGGGTCAGCCAAAGAGGGGCCCACAGCCACCTAGTGGCTGACATCTCTCCCCCCCAACCATTTCCCGGCCACCAAGGGGTGGCTCCACCCCTCTCTCTCTCCTCCCAACCTTTTCATGAAGAGGCACTTGCCCCTTGATGAAAACCGCCCCCTCTCCCCTCTCCTCTTTATATGCTCACTTAGGAGAGAGGGGAGACCCATTTCGAAATCAGAGAAGGAGGAGAGAGCCTTGCCGGAGCCACCAAGGAGGAGAAACGCCGCCACCGCCGCCACCATGACGTCGCGCCGCTCAACCCGCATCCATGCCCGAACTCAGGTCCTCCCCCTCTCTTTCTCTTGTGTTTAGATCCTAGACTCGTTAGGGTAGAGGTCGGGCTCGAGTAAGCCGGTCGGGTGGAGTGCAAACCAAGAAAAAAAACACCATTTTTAATGGAGTTTTGGTGGGCTCGGGTAGGGCGGCGCCGCCACCTCCGGCCGCCCTAACCGCCGACAAGGCCAGCCCCCACCACCGGGGACATATAGGAGTGAATCCCCGGTGGTGGCGCCGCCCCTACTGGCCGGGAAATGCCCCGCAACCAGCCCAGTTTTCGGGTTCAAACCGCCGCCTGCATGGGGACGAAGTACAGCAACCCTTGATTCTGCTTCAAGATGCGTGCAGGGGATTTAATTCTTTTATATTCCTATTTTCTGTATTTATGTATTACAGTTTTACTGCAATTGAATTTTAGGCCCCTTATGGGCACCTACTGAAAAAGTGTATAACATGAAAGTTGTAGACATTTTAATTACCTACAGTTTGATATGTGGTGGGAAAAATTTGGTAGAGAACTCTGCCCTGTAGAGTCATTTGAATATAGGTGTGTCCTAATAAATAGGGCAGAACCCTTGTGAAATTTATTTAGGTCCCTTGGAGGTATATTCATCAAAACTGGTCAACATAAATGTTGTAGGTATTTTGAATACCTACATTTTGATATGTGATAGGAAAAATTTGGATGAGTAGGCTGACCTGTAGAGACTTTTTAGTGAAGGCTATACCCTACAAGCTAGGGCAGATCACTGTAGGAGAATTTTAGGGCACCCCTAGGGATTTTCAGGGGATGTGACCATCAGAGAAGTTGTAGGTATTTCAAATACCTACAGTTTGATATGTGATAGGAAAAATATGGATGAGTGGACTGTCCTGTAGAGGCTTTTTAGTGAGAGGTATACCCTACAAGTTAGGGCAGTTCACTGTAGGAGAATTTTAGGGCACCCCTAGGGATTTTCAGGGGATGTGACCATCAGAGAAGTTGTAGGTATTTCAAATACCTACAGTTTGATATATGATAGGAAAAATATGGATGAGTGGACTGTCCTGTAGAGGCTTTTTAGTGAGAGGTATACCCTACAAGTTAGGGCAGTTCACTGTAGGTGAAGTTTAGGGCACCCCTAGATGTTTTCAGGAGAAGTATCCAACAAGAAACTTGTAGGCAATCTCAATATCTACAGTTTGATATGTAATGGAAAAATATAGGACAAGGCTACAGACCTGTAGGGCCATTTTCCTAGGGTAGGTCCTATATGTAGGGCAGATTTTAAGATGGATCCCCACACTTAACCCTTGGTCCAAATCCTTTGAATTTTGGACAGGGGCTTAATATAACCTAAACCTAGCTCCTATAAAAATTGGAGACCATTTGGAATAGGGTAGCTTAGGGTTTTGCCCTAAACCTAGGAAAGCTAGGGTTAGAACATTGAAGGGTCAAATGACCTTCACACCCTCCCAACTTTTGGTGAGGTGTCCCTGGTATATATATCTAGGTCTGGTTCAAACTTCAACTCATTTGGTTGAGTTTTAAATAGAAAACCACTAAGCCCTAATTTGGACCTAGGGAAGGGTGGTTTGGGAAAAGGGGGGACTTGTGGCAATTGGGTGGTCAACTCACCTCAACAGAGGTTGAAGTTGTGACCAATGGGTTAGGATGATCCTAAGAACCTTTGGGGAGCAAAGGAGATGTGTTAGGGTGGATTTACCCTAGGGCCCAGGTACAAACCCAAAGTGAGGACTTTTGGGGGTTTGTGAAGGACATAGGGGCAAATGCTCTTGTATGGCCTTGATATTTGGTGGAGAGGTGGTTAATGAATATTTAACCCTCTGGTTATAATCTTAGAGAATTTTGAGGTAGCTAGGTACCTCAAATCCTAAACCCTAGTTTTAGGGTAGAAGGGCCTTTAGGGTCAAAACAGTAATTTAACTCATCTAAAAGCTATGAAACTTGGGTAGAGTGAGTTTTAGAGTGTTCTAGACACATGGTAATTTTCCTGGAATTTTATGATTAATAAAAGTTATACTTCATGTGTTAAATGATTATTAGCCGATTTGTTGTTTTCAATTGTTTGGTGGCTTTAATTTAATTAAAATCAGTTAAAATTCTGGATTTAGATCTTGCTGATTAGAACATTGATTCCTGAATTTTTATAGAACTTTATGTTGAGAATTTGTAGAGGTTCATTCACAATCTTTTAATATGGGCTTTAGATTGTAAAAATAAATTAGGGCTTGTTAAATTGCTGGAAAATTATGAGATCTGGAATTTAAGGTTTTTAGGCTCTTGTATAGCACTGAGAATTATTTAAGAATTTTTAGGGTTGCTGTTATAGTACTTGATTCACAAAGCCGGTTAGATTGTTAATTAGTAAATGATTTATTATAATTTAATTTCCAGCAAGGAAAATATGGAATTCTGTAAATGTTGTTTTTAATATCATACCAGCACCCTGTAATTATTTCAAGATTTTTTTGGAGGAATATTTTATATAGATGCTTCAATAAACAATAACTAGATGATTTATTACTAAATTATATTTAGGCCCCTTGGACATCATTGTAAATTATCAAACCTTGGAAAAATAGATACTTAGGCCTACTAGTATTTACCATAGAACTTTGATGTTTTGAATCAACTAAAATGACATACCTCATGTTCAAAATGGTGATATTAGGCCCTTAAGAATAAATAAATAAATTATCTGATTTATTAGGAAAATATTTAATGCTTTGGATTTAGGCAAATCCTGTTAGGATAGACCCCCGATAAATAATCTGAGGTATTTGGATGAAAAGTAGGAGTCGAGTTTTCATGAACATCATATAGTACAGGTTGGTCGGTAGATAATAACCATGAGGAAATGTGTAAACAGGGTTAGGTTGTGTTGACTTAAGGATAGGTCATGTTGGTGGATTCATAGAAGAGAATGGATCACCTAAGGAGTTTTCAAGGTCTGGTGAGAATCGAGTCAGTAAGTGTTAGAAGGTGCGCGGGTCCGACGAAAGATCGTCGTTCCCGTAGGAGCGAAGAGTCAAAAATCACCCTAGGATAGTATACTGTAATATGAAAGGAATGGGTAAGGGAAATCAACCAACCAAAAATAAGTGCCTTGCGAAAGGGAACTTTGGTCTTCATACCATCGTAGTTCCTAGTGCCTATTGAGAACCCTTCACGGGGTATAATCCGGAGGCATTCCTGGGCTAACGTAAATCTCAAAACAAAAGAAAGAGTAATCAGTTTAGAAAGGATTCACATTTGCACACACTCAGTAGTTAGGGTCGGAAATGGTTAGGCCATCCCGATGTGTTTAAGGGATGGGGATTTGGAATCAAGCCGGACGGGTTTGTCCGGGGAGCTTTTGGCTCGGTTGATAGACCTTACGGACGGGTTTGTCCGGGGAGCCTTTGGGCTTGGTTGGTAGTGGATACGGACGGACTTGTCCGGGAGCTTTTACCTTTTTACTGCTTATACTATAATCGTTGCATGTGCATAGATAGGAAGGAAAAGGTGGTGGGTCTTCGGTATCGGGGAGATCGATTGCACCGACACCGGTATCGTTGACTCGGCAAGGTGGGTAGCACCTTGCCAAAGGTTAAGTCCGGCGGACCAGTCGGCAAAGTACGCAGGAGTCCGCCTCGTGCACCAGGCGTGAGCGTACGATAGGTCAGACCGGTAGTGCTTTTACTGGTTTTGAGGTGGGCGAGGCCCAACCCACCGCTTCCGTTTGCCACTACGGGAGTAACCTGGGAGTTATCTCCAGAAAGGGGGAACTAAAGGTTTGTGTACACAAAGTCGTGTGTGTGAGTTGCACTGCATGCCATAACATTACCCACCATATAGATGCATATCATAATTGATCATAATAACCCTTGACACCTAAAGCATAAGTGGAATGGGACGCTTATACTTTAGGACTTGCAAAACGACCCCTTGGTCTATAAGCTTGTGTGGGCAAGTTTATAAATCAAAGGTTAATTTCAATATATATATATATATGCTGCTGTTTGATAACCGACACCCCAACGTATAAGTGGTATGGGACACTTTATACGATGGGAGCCTTGCAAAAGATCCCTTGGCTTATGTGTACTCACATAAGTGAAGGTTTAAATTACCTTACTTATTTTCCTTCTTGTCTGACCTATTACAACACTTATGATTAATTGCTCCCCGATTACACAACTGCAAGTTAGGACCACCGTCATTTGTTTTTGACTACTCTCCACCTTCATGTCCTTCCCTTTCTTCCTCTCCGCTCGGTGCCTTAGAGCATGGGGGAAGGGGTGGGGGATGATAGGGCTTAGTCTTATAGACTAACGGTTTTCGGACCACAACATTTTAGGTGTACCATAAGGAAGGGTCTCGGGTTTTGCAGCTTCTGACGGAGTTGACCCCGCGACCATGTTACCATTGTCACCAGCCGGGACATACACGGGTCAAATGCCCCTTGATGGGTGGGATCCCACCAGCTCAGCAGTCAGGAGGCCGAAGACGTAGACGCAGACGTGGATTGCGAGGCGGGGACTACAGGTCGAAAAGGAGGAAGCGCCCAGAGATGCAGCACCAGCAGGTTATGGGGTCGGTGGAGATGGACCAGTCAAGCTTGGGTGCTCTTGGTTCAGTGACAGTTACAGTGACTCTTAGTTTTAGTTCAGCTTCCGTTGAGTGACCATGTAGTGAGGTGTTATTGTACCGGGCTTAAGTCCTTTTCCTTTCAGTACTTTGTTTTTACTCTGATGTTATACTGTGGACGCTCCCCTCGTGGAGTTTACATATATGTGATTTATTATTGTGGACTGCATTTCTCTTTACTGTTCTACTTGCTACTTGATTGTGATCGAAAAGGCCGGCAGAATCGGCGCGTTGTAGTGACTACCTTCCCGGGTGCGAAGGTGTCACCGCAAAGCGGTGGTTCTGGGCATAAGACCCCGGGAATTGGAATCAAAAAAAAAAAAAAAAAAAAGGGGTCTTATAAAGTGGTATCAGAGGGTAACATCGATCAGATTAGTAGCAGTCCACAAATCCCTGGGTCACCTCCACACGAGTTTAGTTTGCGGACAAACTAAGCAGCGGAAGCAGTGGTGTGCCCATATGGGGAATCACATGTAAATTGTCCACTTTCCATCCATTCCATTTGTACATTAGCTAACAATTGGAATTCTTCTTTGTAGCCTGCGGCAAACCCTGTCCCCAGCAGGGAGCACCTCCGGTTGCAAAGACCTCTTCTTGTAATTCTCTAGTCAATAGGTTAGACTCAACCGCTAGGATACGTGACTAACCCGACAACTTATACTGTGCCCTAATCCGAAACAGACCTTATATGAATTTGGTTAGGTAAGGAAATACCTAAAGAGATTAAAGGAGGAGTTTAATAGGTGAATGGATACCTAAGACATAAACTCTGGTGTCCCTATAGTCCCTAACAAGGATTACTCAATCTATTGGGACTGACCAATAATTCATTATCAGAATGGTAGAAGACACGTAGTATTAACCCCCGTACCAGTAACAAGATTTCTCAGGGACAACTACAAGATAAACACTGAAGGTCGGGTAGGAATTCAAGTTCGAAACAGACTCAATTGGGAGTGGGAAAAACCCTGATAAGCGTGTCGTAAATTGACTCGGAGGGTTTAAAGTATGGAGTATATCTACAAGTGTCAGTTTGGAACCCCAAGTCATAGATTGATGCCCTAGGGATTGTACACTCAGCTAGGACGGATATAATATGGTAAGATAAAAGAAAATTAGCCCAAGGAAGATATGGGCTTATCGTTTGTTTATTGGGGGCTTATCTTTTGTTTATTGGGCAAGTGAGTTAATGGCTTAGATCTTCTAGACCTAATTTAGAAAGTGTGTTGCCCCAAACACAGTAATGTTGAGGTTGGTCTTATTCGACGCCACTCGAATGATGTCATAGTAATAATGAGGAGTAACTACGAGACATAACTACTAGAAGATACCATGTGAATTTGATGACGGGTAGTAAGACTAAGTAGATTTGGGAAGATAAGACTGAAACACTATGATGTAACATCATGAGTATGATAACACTAAGAGTTTGAAAGAAATTACCAGACGATATATCGAAAACATATATCTTAGGTATGACCTTACAGACTCGATTCAGATAGCATCAAAACAAGATTAGATACTTTTGATGACACAAACATGGTTAGCAAGGGTTGCGGCTTTGATAAATAAATGTTTGGAAAATCAAGTGTAACTACGGCAGAATGGCACAACAAATTAAAAAGTATAAATGACAACCTCCAAAAATGCATGAGTAGACCCCCTTAAATCTTGCGGACGACGGGTCATTTGACGAAGTAATCTTTCCTGTTAACGACCAGAGTTGGATAAATCATAGGGTCAAATTGATTGATTACTCGGGTGTATATGAAGGAATAGGAACATGATCGCGTGGAGGAGGTTTATAGAGTCGCTGTCTACCGTTACAAACAAAAACTCAATTTACTAGAAGAAGATTGTGTGAATTAGAACTTGTCTTTCCCCGGAATGAGAAAGACGTCATGGATTTGGCTACGCACGGTGAGGTTTGCCGAATGGTATAGGCAAGTATAAGGGTTTTGAAGAACTATTATAGTCACTTCCAGAGTTAGAGTGGAAGTTCGAGGATAGATTGAGCGAGGTAGTTGGGGAAACCCTGATTTAGTAGTGCAGTTTTGTGGTGCGAGAAGATCCCGCTAGTCAAGGTCTTGTGGAGGAACCACGGGCGAGAGGAGCATACTTGGGAGCCTCAGGACCTGATGCAGGAAAAATATCCTGAGCTATTTAGTCAGGTATACCTCGCAACTCCTCCAGTGTGTTAAGCGTTTTTCCTTATTTTTAATGTACTAATAGAATTATTTAAAAAGTTAGAGGCTAATCCTTTTGTTTATTGGGGCTAGCCCTTATCTTGTTAACCTAGTAGGTGCTTCATGGGATGTTACAAGCTTAAGTTATCCCGGTGGAAATCCCCGTGGACTTAACCCTAATTTCGGGGACGAAATTTTTGTTTTGTTTATTGGGATTTGTAACATCCCATTTTCAAATTGGACCCCCCCTAGGTGTGACTTGAGCATAACTAGGTCCTATGAATTAACCTAGGTGAACCCAGGAGACCAAGTAACCTAAAAACCTAATTGAGACCCTCTTGGTCTGCAAATAGTAATTTTCTAAACTCTGAATTTTGGGTGGCTTAGTAAGTTCATTTTGACTCTAAAGATCCCCTTAGACATAATGTGGGCTCAAGGAGTCACCAAGGACCCACTTGGGTCAACCATAAAGGTCAAGTTGACCAAGTCAACCCTAAGCCCAAATCAAGTCAAACCTAGTTCAATTAGGTTAACTCAAGCTCAAGCCCTCATGTAGGCTCATGAGGTAATAGTAAGGGATAATATGGCTGCCTATAGCCTAAACCCTAGGCTAGTCAACATGGTGACTAGGAGAGAGGGTTAGGTCAATTTTTAGAAGAGTAATATAGGAGAGAGAAAGTGAGAAAAGAGGATTATTTTTTTGGTGAAAGGGAGAGCCTCCATTCTCTTTTGAATTATGAAGTATTAATATTAATTATGGGCTGCCTTTAGGCTTTTAGGGAGAAGAAATCGTGAGGGTGACTAGGAGAGAGAAAGAAGTGAGAATTTTGATATATTTAGGAGAGAGAAAAGGTGGTGGAGAGGTGAGTGGGTGTTTTGAAGTGTGAGGAGGCATGGGGTCAGCCAAAGAGGGGCCCACAGCCACCTAGTGGCTGACATCTCTCCCCCCCAACCATTTCCCGGCCACCAAGGGGTGGCTCCACCCCTCTCTCTCTCCTCCCAACCTTTTCATGAAGAGGCACTTGCCCCTTGATGAAAACCGCCCCCTCTCCCCTCTCCTCTTTATATGCTCACTTAGGAGAGAGGGGAGACCCATTTCGAAATCAGAGAAGGAGGAGAGAGCCTTGCCGGAGCCACCAAGGAGGAGAAACGCCGCCACCGCCGCCACCATGACGTCGCGCCGCTCAACCCGCATCCATGCCCGAACTCAGGTCCTCCCCCTCTCTTTCTCTTGTGTTTAGATCCTAGACTCGTTAGGGTAGAGGTCGGGCTCGAGTAAGCCGGTCGGGTGGAGTGCAAACCAAGAAAAAAAAACACCATTTTTAATGGAGTTTTGGTGGGCTCGGGTAGGGCGGCGCCGCCACCTCCGGCCGCCCTAACCGCCGACAAGGCCAGCCCCCACCACCGGGGACATATAGGAGTGAATCCCCGGTGGTGGCGCCGCCCCTACTGGCCGGGAAATGCCCCGCAACCAGCCCAGTTTTCGGGTTCAAACCGCCGCCTGCATGGGGACGAAGTACAGCAACCCTTGATTCTGCTTCAAGATGCGTGCAGGGGATTTAATTCTTTTATATTCCTATTTTCTGTATTTATGTATTACAGTTTTACTGCAATTGAATTTTAGGCCCCTTATGGGCACCTACTGAAAAAGTGTATAACATGAAAGTTGTAGACATTTTAATTACCTACAGTTTGATATGTGGTGGGAAAAATTTGGTAGAGAACTCTGCCCTGTAGAGTCATTTGAATATAGGTGTGTCCTAATAAATAGGGCAGAACCCTTGTGAAATTTATTTAGGTCCCTTGGAGGTATATTCATCAAAACTGGTCAACATAAATGTTGTAGGTATTTTGAATACCTACATTTTGATATGTGATAGGAAAAATTTGGATGAGTAGGCTGACCTGTAGAGACTTTTTAGTGAAGGCTATACCCTACAAGCTAGGGCAGATCACTGTAGGAGAATTTTAGGGCACCCCTAGGGATTTTCAGGGGATGTGACCATCAGAGAAGTTGTAGGTATTTCAAATACCTACAGTTTGATATGTGATAGGAAAAATATGGATGAGTGGACTGTCCTGTAGAGGCTTTTTAGTGAGAGGTATACCCTACAAGTTAGGGCAGTTCACTGTAGGAGAATTTTAGGGCACCCCTATGGATTTTCAGGGGATGTGACCATCAGAGAAGTTGTAGGTATTTCAAATACCTACAGTTTGATATATGATAGGAAAAATATGGATGAGTGGACTGTCCTGTAGAGGCTTTTTAGTGAGAGGTATACCCTACAAGTTAGGGCAGTTCACTGTAGGTGAAGTTTAGGGCACCCCTAGATGTTTTCAGGAGAAGTATCCAACAAGAAACTTGTAGGCAATCTCAATATCTACAGTTTGATATGTAATGGAAAAATATAGGACAAGGCTACAGACCTGTAGGGCCATTTTCCTAGGGTAGGTCCTATATGTAGGGCAGATTTTAAGATGGATCCCCACACTTAACCCTTGGTCCAAATCCTTTGAATTTTGGACAGGGGCTTAATATAACCTAAACCTAGCTCCTATAAAAATTGGAGACCATTTGGAATAGGGTAGCTTAGGGTTTTGCCCTAAACCTAGGAAAGCTAGGGTTAGAACATTGAAGGGTCAAATGACCTTCACACCCTCCCAACTTTTGGTGAGGTGTCCCTGGTATATATATCTAGGTCTGGTTCAAACTTCAACTCATTTGGTTGAGTTTTAAATAGAAAACCACTAAGCCCTAATTTGGACCTAGGGAAGGGTGGTTTGGGAAAAGGGGGGACTTGTGGCAATTGGGTGGTCAACTCACCTCAACAGAGGTTGAAGTTGTGACCAATGGGTTAGGATGATCCTAAGAACCTTTGGGGAGCAAAGGAGATGTGTTAGGGTGGATTTACCCTAGGGCCCAGGTACAAACCCAAAGTGAGGACTTTTGGGGGTTTGTGAAGGACATAGGGGCAAATGCTCTTGTATGGCCTTGATATTTGGTGGAGAGGTGGTTAATGAATATTTAACCCTCTGGTTATAATCTTAGAGAATTTTGAGGTAGCTAGGTACCTCAAATCCTAAACCCTAGTTTTAGGGTAGAAGGGCCTTTAGGGTCAAAACAGTAATTTAACTCATCTAAAAGCTATGAAACTTGGGTAGAGTGAGTTTTAGAGTGTTCTAGACACATGGTAATTTTCCTGGAATTTTATGATTAATAAAAGTTATACTTCATGTGTTAAATGATTATTAGCCGATTTGTTGTTTTCAATTGTTTGGTGGCTTTAATTTAATTAAAATCAGTTAAAATTCTGGATTTAGATCTTGCTGATTAGAACATTGATTCCTGAATTTTTATAGAACTTTATGTTGAGAATTTGTAGAGGTTCATTCACAATCTTTTAATATGGGCTTTAGATTGTAAAAATAAATTAGGGCTTGTTAAATTGCTGGAAAATTATGAGATCTGGAATTTAAGGTTTTTAGGCTCTTGTATAGCACTGAGAATTATTTAAGAATTTTTAGGGTTGCTGTTATAGTACTTGATTCACAAAGCCGGTTAGATTGTTAATTAGTAAATGATTTATTATAATTTAATTTCCAGCAAAGAAAATATGGAATTCTGTAAATGTTGTTTTTAATATCATACCAGCACCCTGTAATTATTTCAAGATTTTTTTGGAGGAATATTTTATATAGATGCTTCAATAAACAATAACTAGATGATTTATTACTAAATTATATTTAGGCCCCTTGGACATCATTGTAAATTATCAAACCTTGGAAAAATAGATACTTAGGCCTACTAGTATTTACCATAGAACTTTGATGTTTTGAATCAACTAAAATGACATACCTCATGTTCAAAATGGTGATATTAGGCCCTTAAGAATAAATAAATAAATTATCTGATTTATTAGGAAAATATTTAATGCTTTGGATTTAGGCAAATCCTGTTAGGATAGACCCCCGATAAATAATCTGAGGTATTTGGATGAAAAGTAGGAGTCGAGTTTTCATGAACATCATATAGTACAGGTTGGTCGGTAGATAATAACCATGAGGAAATGTGTAAACAGGGTTAGGTTGTGTTGACTTAAGGATAGGTCATGTTGGTGGATTCATAGAAGAGAATGGATCACCTAAGGAGTTTTCAAGGTCTGGTGAGAATCGAGTCAGTAAGTGTTAGAAGGTGCGCGGGTCCGACGAAAGATCGTCGTTCCCGTAGGAGCGAAGAGTCAAAAATCACCCTAGGATAGTATACTGTAATATGAAAGGAATGGGTAAGGGAAATCAACCAACCAAAAATAAGTGCCTTGCGAAAGGGAACTTTGGTCTTCATACCATCGTAGTTCCTAGTGCCTATTGAGAACCCTTCACGGGGTATAATCCGGAGGCATTCCTGGGCTAACGTAAATCTCAAAACAAAAGAAAGAGTAATCAGTTTAGAAAGGATTCACATTTGCACACACTCAGTAGTTAGGGTCGGAAATGGTTAGGCCATCCCGATGTGTTTAAGGGATGGGGATTTGGAATCAAGCCGGACGGGTTTGTCCGGGGAGCTTTTGGCTCGGTTGATAGACCTTACGGACGGGTTTGTCCGGGGAGCCTTTGGGCTTGGTTGGTAGTGGATACGGACGGACTTGTCCGGGAGCTTTTACCTTTTTACTGCTTATACTATAATCGTTGCATGTGCATAGATAGGAAGGAAAAGGTGGTGGGTCTTCGGTATCGGGGAGATCGATTGCACCGACACCGGTATCGTTGACTCGGCAAGGTGGGTAGCACCTTGCCAAAGGTTAAGTCCGGCGGACCAGTCGGCAAAGTACGCAGGAGTCCGCCTCGTGCACCAGGCGTGAGCGTACGATAGGTCAGACCGGTAGTGCTTTTACTGGTTTTGAGGTGGGCGAGGCCCAACCCACCGCTTCCGTTTGCCACTACGGGAGTAACCTGGGAGTTATCTCCAGAAAGGGGGAACTAAAGGTTTGTGTACACAAAGTCGTGTGTGTGAGTTGCACTGCATGCCATAACATTACCCACCATATAGATGCATATCATAATTGATCATAATAACCCTTGACACCTAAAGCATAAGTGGAATGGGACGCTTATACTTTAGGACTTGCAAAACGACCCCTTGGTCTATAAGCTTGTGTGGGCAAGTTTATAAATCAAAGGTTAATTTCAATATATATATATATATATGCTGCTGTTTGATAACCGACACCCCAACGTATAAGTGGTATGGGACACTTTATACGATGGGAGCCTTGCAAAAGATCCCTTGGCTTATGTGTACTCACATAAGTGAAGGTTTAAATTACCTTACTTATTTTCCTTCTTGTCTGACCTATTACAACACTTATGATTAATTGCTCCCCGATTACACAACTGCAAGTTAGGACCACCGTCATTTGTTTTTGACTACTCTCCACCTTCATGTCCTTCCCTTTCTTCCTCTCCGCTCGGTGCCTTAGAGCATGGGGGAAGGGGTGGGGGATGATAGGGCTTAGTCTTATAGACTAACGGTTTTCGGACCACAACATTTTAGGTGTACCATATGGAAGGGTCTCGGGTTTTGCAGCTTCTGACGGAGTTGACCCCGCGACCATGTTACCATTGTCACCAGCCGGGACATACACGGGTCAAATGCCCCTTGATGGGTGGGATCCCACCAGCTCAGCAGTCAGGAGGCCGAAGACGTAGACGCAGACGTGGATTGCGAGGCGGGGACTACAGGTCGAAAAGGAGGAAGCGCCCAGAGATGCAGCACCAGCAGGTTATGGGGTCGGTGGAGATGGACCAGTCAAGCTTGGGTGCTCTTGGTTCAGTGACAGTTACAGTGACTCTTAGTTTTAGTTCAGCTTCCGTTGAGTGACCATGTAGTGAGGTGTTATTGTACCGGGCTTAAGTCCTTTTCCTTTCAGTACTTTGTTTTTACTCTGATGTTATACTGTGGACGCTCCCCTCGTGGAGTTTACATATATGTGATTTATTATTGTGGACTGCATTTCTCTTTACTGTTCTACTTGCTACTTGATTGTGATCGAAAAGGCCGGCAGAATCGGCGCGTTGTAGTGACTACCTTCCCGGGTGCGAAGGTGTCACCGCAAAGCGGTGGTTCTGGGCATAAGACCCCGGGAATTGGAATCAAAAAAAAAAAAAAAAAGGGGTCTTATAAAGTGGTATCAGAGCGTAACATCGATCAGATTAGTAGCAGTCCACAAATCCCTGGGTCACCTCCACACGAGTTTAGTTTGCGGACAAACTAAGCAGCGGAAGCAGTGGTGTGCCCATATGGGGAATCACATGTAAATTGTCCACTTTCCATCCATTCCATTTGTACATTAGCTAACAATTGGAATTCTTCTTTGTAGCCTGCGGCAAACCCTGTCCCCAGCAGGGAGCACCTCCGGTTGCAAAGACCTCTTCTTGTAATTCTCTAGTCAATAGGTTAGACTCAACCGCTAGGATACGTGACTAACCCGACAACTTATACTGTGCCCTAATCCGAAACAGACCTTATATGAATTTGGTTAGGTAAGGAAATACCTAAAGAGATTAAAGGAGGAGTTTAATAGGTGAATGGATACCTAAGACATAAACTCTGGTGTCCCTATAGTCCCTAACAAGGATTACTCAATCTATTGGGACTGACCAATAATTCATTATCAGAATGGTAGAAGACACGTAGTATTAACCCCCGTACCAGTAACAAGATTTCTCAGGGACAACTACAAGATAAACACTGAAGGTCGGGTAGGAATTCAAGTTCGAAACAGACTCAATTGGGAGTGGGAAAAACCCTGATAAGCGTGTCGTAAATTGACTCGGAGGGTTTAAAGTATGGAGTATATCTACAAGTGTCAGTTTGGAACCCCAAGTCATAGATTGATGCCCTAGGGATTGTACACTCAGCTAGGATGGATATAATATGGTAAGATAAAAGAAAATTAGCCCAAGGAAGATATGGGCTTATCGTTTGTTTATTGGGGGCTTATCTTTTGTTTATTGGGCAAGTGAGTTAATGGCTTAGATCTTCTAGACCTAATTTAGAAAGTGTGTTGCCCCAAACACAGTAATGTTGAGGTTGGTCTTATTCGACGCCACTCGAATGATGTCATAGTAATAATGAGGAGTAACTACGAGACATAACTACTAGAAGATACCATGTGAATTTGATGACGGGTAGTAAGACTAAGTAGATTTGGGAAGATAAGACTGAAACACTATGATGTAACATCATGAGTATGATAACACTAAGAGTTTGAAAGAAATTACCAGACGATATATCGAA
Source organism: Platanthera zijinensis (assembly GCA_039513925.1). NCBI lineage: Eukaryota > Viridiplantae > Streptophyta > Magnoliopsida > Asparagales > Orchidaceae > Platanthera > Platanthera zijinensis. The sequence continues at coordinate 169,551,534 of CM077094.1, forward strand.
AACATATATCTTAGGTATGACCTTACAAACTCGATTCAGATAGCATCAAAACAAGATTAGATACTTTTGATGACACAAACATGGTTAGCAAGGGTCGCGGCTTTGATAAATAAATGTTTGGAAAATCAAGTGTAACTACGGTAGAATGGCACAACAAATTAAAAAGTATAAATGACAACCTCCAAAAATGCATGAGTAGACCCCCTTAAATCTTGCGGACGACGGGTCATTTGACGAAGTAATCTTTCCTGTTAACGACCAGAGTTGGATAAATCATAGGGTCAAATTGATTGATTACTCGGGTGTATATGAAGGAATAGGAACATGATCGCGTGGAGGAGGTTTATAGAGTCGCTGTCTACCGTTACAAACAAAAACTCAATTTACTAGAAGAAGATTGTGTGAATTAGAACTTGTCTTTCCCCGGAATGAGAAAGACGTCATGGATTTGGCTACGCACGGTGAGGTTTGCCGAATGGTATAGGCAAGTATAAGGGTTTTGAAGAACTATTATAGTCACTTCCAGAGTTAGAGTGGAAGTTCGAGGATAGATTGAGCGAGGTAGTTGGGGAAACCCTGATTTAGTAGTGCAGTTTTGTGGTGCGAGAAGATCCCGCTAGTCAAGGTCTTGTGGAGGAACCACGGGCGAGAGGAGCATACTTGGGAGCCTCAGGACCTGATGCAGGAAAAATATCCTGAGCTATTTAGTCAGGTATACCTCGCAACTCCTCCAGTGTGTTAAGCGTTTTTCCTTATTTTTAATGTACTAATAGAATTATTTAAAAAGTTAGAGGCTAATCCTTTTGTTTATTGGGGCTAGCCCTTATCTTGTTAACCTAGTAGGTGCTTCATGGGATGTTACAAGCTTAAGTTATCCCGGTGGAAATCCCCGTGGACTTAACCCTAATTTCGGGGACGAAATTTTTGTTTTGTTTATTGGGATTTGTAACATCCCATTTTCAAATTGGACCCCCCCTAGGTGTGACTTGAGCATAACTAGGTCCTATGAATTAACCTAGGTGAACCCAGGAGACCAAGTAACCTAAAAACCTAATTGAGACCCTCTTGGTCTGCAAATAGTAATTTTCTAAACTCTGAATTTTGGGTGGCTCGGGTAGGGCGGCGCCGCCACCTCCGGCCGCCCTAGCCACCGGCCAACTACTCCCCCCACCACCGTGAGGGTAGAGGAGGTGATGGCCGGTGGTGGCACCGCCCCTAGCCGCCAGAAAACAGCCCGCAACCCCACTTTTTTTCGGCCTGGTTTCGGTTATTTTGGAGAAGATGAATAGTGCATGCAATTAAATTAATTCATTTTATTCTAATTACTGGTCGGTTTTTAAAATAATAATTAAAAATACTTAGGCCCTCCTACAGAAACTATGACCAACATCAAAGTTGTAGCCCTTGATGTCTAGTTTAATTCAAAAGTTGTTTCAACCAATTTGGATTAGTGGGCTGACCCCAGCAACCATTTTAGTGAGGGCTCTCTAGAATAGTGACAAATCACAAAATTAAATCCCCACTCTTCAATTCTTGTCATAATGCTTTGAATTTTGGACAGGAGCTTACTTATATCTATACCTATCTACAATAAAAATTTGGTGTCATTTGGAGTATTTTAACCTAGGTTTTTGATCTAAATCTATAAAAGCTAGGGTTAGGAAATTGAAGGGTTAAATGACCTCCATACCCTCCCAAGTTTTGGTGAGGTGTCCCTGGGGTATATATCTAGGTCTGGTTCAAATTTCAACTCATTTGGTTGAGTTTTGAACAGGAACCATTAAGCCCTAAGTTGGACCTAGGGAAGGGTAGTTTGGGAAAAAGGGGGACTTGTGGCAATTGGGTGGTCAACTCACCTCAACAGAGGTTGAAGTTGTGACCAATGGGTTAGGATGATCCTAAGAACCTTTGGGGAGCAAAGGAGATGTGTTAGGGTGGATTTACCCTAGGGCCCAGGTACAAACCCAAAGTGAGGACTTTTGGGGGTTTGTGAAGGACATAGGGGCAAATGCTCTTGTATGGCCTTGATATTTGGTGGAGAGGTGGTTAATGAATATTTAACCCTCTGGTTATAATCTTAGAGAATTTTGAGGTAGCTAGGTACCTCAAATCCTAAACCCTAGTTTTAGGGTAGAAGGGCCTTTAGGGTCGAAACAGTAATTTAACTCATCTAAAAGCTATGAAACTTGGGTAGAGAGAGTTTTAGAGTGTTCTAGACACATGGTAATTTTCCTGGAATTTTATGATTAATAAAAGTTATACTTCATGTGTTAAATGATTATTAGCCGATTTGTTGTTTTCAATTGTTTGGTGGCTTTAATTTAATTAAAATCAGTTAAAATTCTGGATTTAGATCTTGCTGATTAGAACATTGATTCCTGAATTTTTATAGAACTTTATGTTGAGAATTTGTAGAGGTTCATTCACAATCTTTTAATATGGGCTTTAGATTGTAAAAATAAATTAGGGCTTGTTAAATTGCTGGAAAATTATGAGATCTGGAATTTAAGGTTTTTTAGGCTCTTGTATATCACTGAGAATTATTTAAGAATTTTTAGGGTTGCTGTTATAGTACTTGATTCACAAAGCCGGTTAGATTGTTAATTAGTAAATGATTTATTATAATTTAATTTCCAGCAAGAAAAATATGGAATTCTGTAAATGTTGTTTTTAATATCATACCAGCACCCTGTAATTATTTCAAGATTTTTGGAGGAATATTTTATATAGATGCTTCAATAAACAAGAACTAGATGATTTATTACTAAATTATATTTAGGCCCCTTGGACATCATTGTAAATTATCAAACCTTGGAAAAATAGATACTTAGGCCTACTAGTATTTACCATAGAACTTTGATGTTTTGAATCAACAAAAATGACATACCTCATGTTCAAAATGATGATATTAGTCCCTTAAGAATAAATAAATAAATTATCTGATTTATTAGGAAAATATTTAATGCTTTGGATTTAGGCAAATCCTGTTAGGATAGACCCCCGATAAATAATCTGAGGTATTTGGATGAAAAGTAGGAGTCGAGTTTTCATGAACATCATATAGTACAGGTTGGTCGGTAGATAATAACCATGAGGAAATGTGTAAACAGGGTTAGGTTGTGTTGACTTAAGGATAGGTCATGTTCGTGGATTCATAGAAGAGAATGGATCACCTAAGGAGGTTTCAAGGTCTGGTGAGAATCGAGTCAGTAAGTGTTAGAAGGTGCGCGGGTCCGACGAAAGATCGTCGTTCCCGTAGGAGCGAAGAGTCAAAAATCACCCTAGGATAGTATACTGTAATATGAAAGGAATGGGTAAGGGAAATCAACCAACCAAAAATAAGTGCCTTGCGAAAGGGAACTTTGGTCTTCATACCATCGTAGTTCCTAGTGCCTATTGAGAACCCTTCACGGGGTATAATCCGGAGGCAGCCCTGGGCTAACGTAAATCTCAAAACAAAAGAAAGAGTAATCAGTTTAGAAAGGATTCACATTTGCACACACTCAGTAGTTAGGGTCGGAAATGGTTAGGCCATCCCGATGTGTTTAAGGGATGGGGATTTGGAATCAAGCCGGACGGGTTTGTCCGGGGAGCTTTTGGCTCGGTTGATAGACCTTACGGACGGGTTTGTCCGGGGAGCCTTTGGGCTTGGTTGGTAGTGGATACGGACGGACTTGTCCGGGAGCTTTTACCTTTTTACTGCTTATACTATAATCGTTGCATGTGCATAGATAGGAAGGAAAAGGTGGTGGGTCTTCGGTATCGGGGAGATCGATTGCACCGACACCGGTATCGTTGACTCGGCAAGGTGGGTAGCACCTTGCCAAAGGTTAAGTCCGGCGGACCAGTCGGCAAAGTACGCAGGAGTCCGCCTCGTGCACCAGGCGTGAGCGTACGATAGGTCAGACCGGTAGTGCTTTTACTGGTTTTGAGGTGGGCGAGGCCCAACCCACCGCTTCCGTTTGCCACTACGGGAGTAACCTGGGAGTTATCTCCAGAAAGGGGGAACTAAAGGTTTGTGTACACAAAGTCGTGTGTGTGAGTTGCACTGCATGCCATAACATTACCCACCATATAGATGCATATCATAATTGATCATAATAACCCTTGACACCTAAAGCATAAGTGGAATGGGACGCTTATACTTTAGGACTTGCAAAACGACCCCTTGGTCTATAAGCTTGTGTGGGCAAGTTTATAAATCAAAGGTTAATTTCAATATATATATATATATGCTGCTGTTTGATAACCGACACCCCAACGTATAAGTGGTATGGGACACTTTATACGATGGGAGCCTTGCAAAAGATCCCTTGGCTTATGTGTACTCACATAAGTGAAGGTTTAAATTACCTTACTTATTTTCCTTCTTGTCTGACCTATTACAACACTTATGATTAATTGCTCCCCGATTACACAACTGCAAGTTAGGACCACCGTCATTTGTTTTTGACTACTCTCCACCTTCATGTCCTTCCCTTTCTTCCTCTCCGCTCGGTGCCTTAGAGCATGGGGGAAGGGGTGGGGGATGATAGGGCTTAGTCTTATAGACTAACGGTTTTCGGACCACAACATTTTAGGTGTACCATATGGAAGGGTCTCGGGTTTTGCAGCTTCTGACGGAGTTGACCCCGCGACCATGTTACCATTGTCACCAGCCGGGACATACACGGGTCAAATGCCCCTTGATGGGTGGGATCCCACCAGCTCAGCAGTCAGGAGGCCGAAGACGTAGACGCAGACGTGGATTGCGAGGCGGGGACTACAGGTCGAAAAGGAGGAAGCGCCCAGAGATGCAGCACCAGCAGGTTATGGGGTCGGTGGAGATGGACCAGTCAAGCTTGGGTGCTCTTGGTTCAGTGACAGTTACAGTGACTCTTAGTTTTAGTTCAGCTTCCGTTGAGTGACCATGTAGTGAGGTGTTATTGTACCGGGCTTAAGTCCTTTTCCTTTCAGTACTTTGTTTTTACTCTGATGTTATACTGTGGACGCTCCCCTCGTGGAGTTTACATATATGTGATTTATTATTGTGGACTGCATTTCTCTTTACTGTTCTACTTGCTACTTGATTGTGATCGAAAAGGCCGGCAGAATCGGCGCGTTGTAGTGACTACCTTCCCGGGTGCGAAGGTGTCACCGCAAAGCGGTGGTTCTGGGCATAAGACCCCGGGAATTGGAATCAAAAAAAAAAAAAAAAGGGGTCTTATAAAGTGGTATCAGAGCGTAACATCGATCAGATTAGTAGCAGTCCACAAATCCCTGGGTCACCTCCACACGAGTTTAGTTTGCGGACAAACTAAGCAGCGGAAGCAGTGGTGTGCCCATATGGGGAATCACATGTAAATTGTCCACTTTCCATCCATTCCATTTGTACATTAGCTAACAATTGGAATTCTTCTTTGTAGCCTGCGGCAAACCCTGTCCCCAGCAGGGAGCACCTCCGGTTGCAAAGACCTCTTCTTGTAATTCTCTAGTCAATAGGTTAGACTCAACCGCTAGGATACGTGACTAACCCGACAACTTATACTGTGCCCTAATCCGAAACAGACCTTATATGAATTTGGTTAGGTAAGGAAATACCTAAAGAGATTAAAGGAGGAGTTTAATAGGTGAATGGATACCTAAGACATAAACTCTGGTGTCCCTATAGTCCCTAACAAGGATTACTCAATCTATTGGGACTGACCAATAATTCATTATCAGAATGGTAGAAGACACGTAGTATTAACCCCCGTACCAGTAACAAGATTTCTCAGGGACAACTACAAGATAAACACTGAAGGTCGGGTAGGAATTCAAGTTCGAAACAGACTCAATTGGGAGTGGGAAAAACCCTGATAAGCGTGTCGTAAATTGACTCGGAGGGTTTAAAGTATGGAGTATATCTACAAGTGTCAGTTTGGAACCCCAAGTCATAGATTGATGCCCTAGGGATTGTACACTCAGCTAGGACGGATATAATATGGTAAGATAAAAGAAAATTAGCCCAAGGAAGATATGGGCTTATCGTTTGTTTATTGGGGGCTTATCTTTTGTTTATTGGGCAAGTGAGTTAATGGCTTAGATCTTCTAGACCTAATTTAGAAAGTGTGTTGCCCCAAACACAGTAATGTTGAGGTTGGTCTTATTCGACGCCACTCGAATGATGTCATAGTAATAATGAGGAGTAACTACGAGACATAACTACTAGAAGATACCATGTGAATTTGATGACGGGTAGTAAGACTAAGTAGATTTGGGAAGATAAGACTGAAACACTATGATGTAACATCATGAGTATGATAACACTAAGAGTTTGAAAGAAATTACCAGACGATATATCGAAAACATATATCTTAGGTATGACCTTACAGACTCGATTCAGATAGCATCAAAACAAGATTAGATACTTTTGATGACACAAACATGGTTAGCAAGGGTCGCGGCTTTGATAAATAAATGTTTGGAAAATCAAGTGTAACTACGGCAGAATGGCACAACAAATTAAAAAGTATAAATGACAACCTCCAAAAATGCATGAGTAGACCCCCTTAAATCTTGCGGACGACGGGTCATTTGACGAAGTAATCTTTCCTGTTAACGACCAGAGTTGGATAAATCATAGGGTCAAATTGATTGATTACTCGGGTGTATATGAAGGAATAGGAACATGATCGCGTGGAGGAGGTTTATAGAGTCGCTGTCTACCGTTACAAACAAAAACTCAATTTACTAGAAGAAGATTGTGTGAATTAGAACTTGTCTTTCCCCGGAATGAGAAAGACGTCATGGATTTGGCTACGCACGGTGAGGTTTGCCGAATGGTATAGGCAAGTATAAGGGTTTTGAAGAACTATTATAGTCACTTCCAGAGTTAGAGTGGAAGTTCGAGGATAGATTGAGCGAGGTAGTTGGGGAAACCCTGATTTAGTAGTGCAGTTTTGTGGTGCGAGAAGATCCCGCTAGTCAAGGTCTTGTGGAGGAACCACGGGCGAGAGGAGCATACTTGGGAGCCTCAGGACCTGATGCAGGAAAAATATCCTGAGCTATTTAGTCAGGTATACCTCGCAACTCCTCCAGTGTGTTAAGCGTTTTTCCTTATTTTTAATGTACTAATAGAATTATTTAAAAAGTTAGAGGCTAATCCTTTTGTTTATTGGGGCTAGCCCTTATCTTGTTAACCTAGTAGGTGCTTCATGGGATGTTACAAGCTTAAGTTATCCCGGTGGAAATCCCCGTGGACTTAACCCTAATTTCGGGGACGAAATTTTTGTTTTGTTTATTGGGATTTGTAACATCCCATTTTCAAATTGGACCCCCCCTAGGTGTGACTTGAGCATAACTAGGTCCTATGAATTAACCTAGGTGAACCCAGGAGACCAAGTAACCTAAAAACCTAATTGAGACCCTCTTGGTCTGCAAATAGTAATTTTCTAAACTCTGAATTTTGGGTGGCTTAGTAAGTTCATTTTGACTCTAAAGATCCCCTTAGACATAATGTGGGCTCAAGGAGTCACCAAGGACCCACTTGGGTCAACCATAAAGGTCAAGTTGACCAAGTCAACCCTAAGCCCAAATCAAGTCAAACCTAGTTCAATTAGGTTAACTCAAGCTCAAGCCCTCATGTAGGCTCATGAGGTAATAGTAAGGGATAATATGGCTGCCTATAGCCTAAACCCTAGGCTAGTCAACATGGTGACTAGGAGAGAGGGTTAGGTCAATTTTTAGAAGAGTAATATAGGAGAGAGAAAGTGAGAAAAGAGGATTATTTTTTTGGTGAAAGGGAGAGCCTCCATTCTCTTTTGAATTATGAAGTATTAATATTAATTATGGGCTGCCTTTAGGCTTTTAGGGAGAAGAAATCGTGAGGGTGACTAGGAGAGAGAAAGAAGTGAGAATTTTGATATATTTAGGAGAGAGAAAAGGTGGTGGAGAGGTGAGTGGGTGTTTTGAAGTGTGAGGAGGCATGGGGTCAGCCAAAGAGGGGCCCACAGCCACCTAGTGGCTGACATCTCTCCCCCCCAACCATTTCCCGGCCACCAAGGGGTGGCTCCACCCCTCTCTCTCTCCTCCCAACCTTTTCATGAAGAGGCACTTGCCCCTTGATGAAAACCGCCCCCTCTCCCCTCTCCTCTTTATATGCTCACTTAGGAGAGAGGGGAGACCCATTTCGAAATCAGAGAAGGAGGAGAGAGCCTTGCCGGAGCCACCAAGGAGGAGAAACGCCGCCACCGCCGCCACCATGACGTCGCGCCGCTCAACCCGCATCCATGCCCGAACTCAGGTCCTCCCCCTCTCTTTCTCTTGTGTTTAGATCCTAGACTCGTTAGGGTAGAGGTCGGGCTCGAGTAAGCCGGTCGGGTGGAGTGCAAACCAAGAAAAAAAACACCATTTTTAATGGAGTTTTGGTGGGCTCGGGTAGGGCGGCGCCGCCACCTCCGGCCGCCCTAACCGCCGACAAGGCCAGCCCCCACCACCGGGGACATATAGGAGTGAATCCCCGGTGGTGGCGCCGCCCCTACTGGCCGGGAAATGCCCCGCAACCAGCCCAGTTTTCGGGTTCAAACCGCCGCCTGCATGGGGACGAAGTACAGCAACCCTTGATTCTGCTTCAAGATGCGTGCAGGGGATTTAATTCTTTTATATTCCTATTTTCTGTATTTATGTATTACAGTTTTACTGCAATTGAATTTTAGGCCCCTTATGGGCACCTACTGAAAAAGTGTATAACATGAAAGTTGTAGACATTTTAATTACCTACAGTTTGATATGTGGTGGGAAAAATTTGGTAGAGAACTCTGCCCTGTAGAGTCATTTGAATATAGGTGTGTCCTAATAAATAGGGCAGAACCCTTGTGAAATTTATTTAGGTCCCTTGGAGGTATATTCATCAAAACTGGTCAACATAAATGTTGTAGGTATTTTGAATACCTACATTTTGATATGTGATAGGAAAAATTTGGATGAGTAGGCTGACCTGTAGAGACTTTTTAGTGAAGGCTATACCCTACAAGCTAGGGCAAATCACTGTAGGAGAATTTTAGGGCACCCCTAGGGATTTTCAGGGGATGTGACCATCAGAGAAGTTGTAGGTATTTCAAATACCTACAGTTTGATATGTGATAGGAAAAATATGGATGAGTGGACTGTCCTGTAGAGGCTTTTTAGTGAGAGGTATACCCTACAAGTTAGGGCAGTTCACTGTAGGAGAATTTTAGGGCACCCCTAGGGATTTTCAGGGGATGTGACCATCAGAGAAGTTGTAGGTATTTCAAATACCTACAGTTTGATATATGATAGGAAAAATATGGATGAGTGGACTGTCCTGTAGAGGCTTTTTAGTGAGAGGTATACCCTACAAGTTAGGGCAGTTCACTGTAGGTGAAGTTTAGGGCACCCCTAGATGTTTTCAGGAGAAGTATCCAACAAGAAACTTGTAGGCAATCTCAATATCTACAGTTTGATATGTAATGGAAAAATATAGGACAAGGCTACAGACCTGTAGGGCCATTTTCCTAGGGTAGGTCCTATATGTAGGGCAGATTTTAAGATGGATCCCCACACTTAACCCTTGGTCCAAATCCTTTGAATTTTGGACAGGGGCTTAATATAACCTAAACCTAGCTCCTATAAAAATTGGAGACCATTTGGAATAGGGTAGCTTAGGGTTTTGCCCTAAACCTAGGAAAGCTAGGGTTAGAACATTGAAGGGTCAAATGACCTTCACACCCTCCCAACTTTTGGTGAGGTGTCCCTGGTATATATATCTAGGTCTGGTTCAAACTTCAACTCATTTGGTTGAGTTTTAAATAGAAAACCACTAAGCCCTAATTTGGACCTAGGGAAGGGTGGTTTGGGAAAAGGGGGGACTTGTGGCAATTGGGTGGTCAACTCACCTCAACAGAGGTTGAAGTTGTGACCAATGGGTTAGGATGATCCTAAGAACCTTTGGGGAGCAAAGGAGATGTGTTAGGGTGGATTTACCCTAGGGCCCAGGTACAAACCCAAAGTGAGGACTTTTGGGGTTTTGTGAAGGACATAGGGGCAAATGCTCTTGTATGGCCTTGATATTTGGTGGAGAGGTGGTTAATGAATATTTAACCCTCTGGTTATAATCTTAGAGAATTTTGAGGTAGCTAGGTACCTCAAATCCTAAACCCTAGTTTTAGGGTAGAAGGGCCTTTAGGGTCAAAACAGTAATTTAACTCATCTAAAAGCTATGAAACTTGGGTAGAGTGAGTTTTAGAGTGTTCTAGACACATGGTAATTTTCCTGGAATTTTATGATTAATAAAAGTTATACTTCATGTGTTAAATGATTATTAGCCGATTTGTTGTTTTCAATTGTTTGGTGGCTTTAATTTAATTAAAATCAGTTAAAATTCTGGATTTAGATCTTGCTGATTAGAACATTGATTCCTGAATTTTTATAGAACTTTATGTTGAGAATTTGTAGAGGTTCATTCACAATCTTTTAATATGGGCTTTAGATTGTAAAAATAAATTAGGGCTTGTTAAATTGCTGGAAAATTATGAGATCTGGAATTTAAGGTTTTTAGGCTCTTGTATAGCACTGAGAATTATTTAAGAATTTTTAGGGTTGCTGTTATAGTACTTGATTCACAAAGCCGGTTAGATTGTTAATTAGTAAATGATTTATTATAATTTAATTTCCAGCAAGGAAAATATGGAATTCTGTAAATGTTGTTTTTAATATCATACCAGCACCCTGTAATTATTTCAAGATTTTTTTGGAGGAATATTTTATATAGATGCTTCAATAAACAATAACTAGATGATTTATTACTAAATTATATTTAGGCCCCTTGGACATCATTGTAAATTATCAAACCTTGGAAAAATAGATACTTAGGCCTACTAGTATTTACCATAGAACTTTGATGTTTTGAATCAACTAAAATGACATACCTCATGTTCAAAATGGTGATATTAGGCCCTTAAGAATAAATAAATAAATTATCTGATTTATTAGGAAAATATTTAATGCTTTGGATTTAGGCAAATCCTGTTAGGATAGACCCCCGATAAATAATCTGAGGTATTTGGATGAAAAGTAGGAGTCGAGTTTTCATGAACATCATATAGTACAGGTTGGTCGGTAGATAATAACCATGAGGAAATGTGTAAACAGGGTTAGGTTGTGTTGACTTAAGGATAGGTCATGTTGGTGGATTCATAGAAGAGAATGGATCACCTAAGGAGTTTTCAAGGTCTGGTGAGAATCGAGTCAGTAAGTGTTAGAAGGTGCGCGGGTCCGACGAAAGATCGTCGTTCCCGTAGGAGCGAAGAGTCAAAAATCACCCTAGGATAGTATACTGTAATATGAAAGGAATGGGTAAGGGAAATCAACCAACCAAAAATAAGTGCCTTGCGAAAGGGAACTTTGGTCTTCATACCATCGTAGTTCCTAGTGCCTATTGAGAACCCTTCACGGGGTATAATCCGGAGGCATTCCTGGGCTAACGTAAATCTCAAAACAAAAGAAAGAGTAATCAGTTTAGAAAGGATTCACATTTGCACACACTCAGTAGTTAGGGTCGGAAATGGTTAGGCCATCCCGATGTGTTTAAGGGATGGGGATTTGGAATCAAGCCGGACGGGTTTGTCCGGGGAGCTTTTGGCTCGGTTGATAGACCTTACGGACGGGTTTGTCCGGGGAGCCTTTGGGCTTGGTTGGTAGTGGATACGGACGGACTTGTCCGGGAGCTTTTACCTTTTTACTGCTTATACTATAATCGTTGCATGTGCATAGATAGGAAGGAAAAGGTGGTGGGTCTTCGGTATCGGGGAGATCGATTGCACCGACACCGGTATCGTTGACTCGGCAAGGTGGGTAGCACCTTGCCAAAGGTTAAGTCCGGCGGACCAGTCGGCAAAGTACGCAGGAGTCCGCCTCGTGCACCAGGCGTGAGCGTACGATAGGTCAGACCGGTAGTGCTTTTACTGGTTTTGAGGTGGGCGAGGCCCAACCCACCGCTTCCGTTTGCCACTACGGGAGTAACCTGGGAGTTATCTCCAGAAAGGGGGAACTAAAGGTTTGTGTACACAAAGTCGTGTGTGTGAGTTGCACTGCATGCCATAACATTACCCACCATATAGATGCATATCATAATTGATCATAATAACCCTTGACACCTAAAGCATAAGTGGAATGGGACGCTTATACTTTAGGACTTGCAAAACGACCCCTTGGTCTATAAGCTTGTGTGGGCAAGTTTATAAATCAAAGGTTAATTTCAATATATATATATATATATGCTGCTGTTTGATAACCGACACCCCAACGTATAAGTGGTATGGGACACTTTATACGATGGGAGCCTTGCAAAAGATCCCTTGGCTTATGTGTACTCACATAAGTGAAGGTTTAAATTACCTTACTTATTTTCCTTCTTGTCTGACCTATTACAACACTTATGATTAATTGCTCCCCGATTACACAACTGCAAGTTAGGACCACCGTCATTTGTTTTTGACTACTCTCCACCTTCATGTCCTTCCCTTTCTTCCTCTCCGCTCGGTGCCTTAGAGCATGGGGGAAGGGGTGGGGGATGATAGGGCTTAGTCTTATAGACTAACGGTTTTCGGACCACAACATTTTAGGTGTACCATATGGAAGGGTCTCGGGTTTTGCAACTTCTGACGGAGTTGACCCCGCGACCATGTTACCATTGTCACCAGCCGGGACATACACGGGTCAAATGCCCCTTGATGGGTGGGATCCCACCAGCTCAGCAGTCAGGAGGCCGAAGACGTAGACGCAGACGTGGATTGCGAGGCGGGGACTACAGGTCGAAAAGGAGGAAGCGCCCAGAGATGCAGCACCAGCAGGTTATGGGGTCGGTGGAGATGGACCAGTCAAGCTTGGGTGCTCTTGGTTCAGTGACAGTTACAGTGACTCTTAGTTTTAGTTCAGCTTCCGTTGAGTGACCATGTAGTGAGGTGTTATTGTACCGGGCTTAAGTCCTTTTCCTTTCAGTACTTTGTTTTTACTCTGATGTTATACTGTGGACGCTCCCCTCGTGGAGTTTACATATATGTGATTTATTATTGTGGACTGCATTTCTCTTTACTGTTCTACTTGCTACTTGATTGTGATCGAAAAGGCCGGCAGAATCGGCGCGTTGTAGTGACTACCTTCCCGGGTGCGAAGGTGTCACCGCAAAGCGGTGGTTCTGGGCATAAGACCCCGGGAATTGGAATCAAAAAAAAAAAAAAAAAATGGGGTCTTATAAAGTGGTATCAGAGCCAGGTTTCGATCCTGGGACCTGTGGGTTATGGGCCCATACAAGAGCATTTGCCCCTATGTCCTTCACAAACCCCCAGAAGTCCTCACTTTGGGTTTGTACCTGGGCCCTAGGGTAAATCCACCCTAACACATCTCCTTTGCTCCCCAAAGGTTCTTAGGATCATCCTAACCCATTGGTCACAACTTCAACCTCTGTTGAGGTGAGTTGACCACCCAATTGCCACAAGTCCCCCCTTTTCCCAAACCACCCTTCCCTAGGTCCAAATTAGGGCTTAGTGGTTTTCTATTTAAAACTCAACCAAATGAGTTGAAGTTTGAACCAGACCTAGATATATATACCAGGGACACCTCACCAAAAGTTGGGAGGGTGTGAAGGTCATTTGACCCTTCAATGTTCTAACCCTAGCTTTCCTAGGTTTAGGGCAAAACCCTAAGCTACCCTATTCCAAATGGTCTCCAATTTTTATAGGAGCTAGGTTTAGGTTATATTAAGCCCCTGTCCAAAATTCAAAGGATTTGGACCAAGGGTTAAGTGTGGGGATCCATCTTAAAATCTGCCCTACATATAGGACCTACCCTAGGAAAATGGCCCTACAGGTCTGTAGCCTTGTCCTATATTTTTCCATTACATATCAAACTGTAGATATTGAGATTGCCTACAAGTTTCTTGTTGGATACTTCTCCTGAAAACATCTAGGGGTGCCCTAAACTTCACCTACAGTGAACTGCCCTAACTTGTAGGGTATACCTCTCACTAAAAAGCCTCTACAGGACAGTCCACTCATCCATATTTTTCCTATCATATATCAAACTGTAGGTATTTGAAATACCTACAACTTCTCTGATGGTCACATCCCCTGAAAATCCCTAGGGGTGCCCTAAAATTCTCCTACAGTGAACTGCCCTAACTTGTAGGGTATACCTCTCACTAAAAAGCCTCTACAGGACAGTCCACTCATCCATATTTTTCCTATCACATATCAAACTGTAGGTATTTGAAATACCTACAACTTCTCTGATGGTCACATCCCCTGAAAATCCCTAGGGGTGCCCTAAAATTCTCCTACAGTGATCTGCCCTAGCTTGTAGGGTATAGCCTTCACTAAAAAGTCTCTACAGGTCAGCCTACTCATCCAAATTTTTCCTATCACATATCAAAATGTAGGTATTCAAAATACCTACAACATTTATGTTGACCAGTTTTGATGAATATACCTCCAAGGGACCTAAATAAATTTCACAAGGGTTCTGCCCTATTTATTAGGACACACCTATATTCAAATGACTCTACAGGGCAGAGTTCTCTACCAAATTTTTCCCACCACATATCAAACTGTAGGTAATTAAAATGTCTACAACTTTCATGTTATACACTTTTTCAGTAGGTGCCCATAAGGGGCCTAAAATTCAATTGCAGTAAAACTGTAATACATAAATACAGAAAATAGGAATATAAAAGAATTAAATCCCCTGCACGCATCTTGAAGCAGAATCAAGGGTTGCTGTACTTCGTCCCCATGCAGGCGGCGGTTTGAACCCGAAAACTGGGCTGGTTGCGGGGCATTTCCCGGCCAGTAGGGGCGGCGCCACCACCGGGGATTCACTCCTATATGTCCCCGGTGGTGGGGGCTGGCCTTGTCGGCGGTTAGGGCGGCCGGAGGTGGCGGCGCCGCCCTACCCGAGCCCACCAAAACTCCATTAAAAATGGTGTTTTTTTTTCTTGGTTTGCACTCCACCCGACCGGCTTACTCGAGCCCGACCTCTACCCTAACGAGTCTAGGATCTAAACACAAGAGAAAGAGAGGGGAGGACCTGAGTTCGGGCATGGATGCGGGTTGAGCGGCGCGACGTCATGGTGGCGGCGGTGGCGGCGTTTCTCCTCCTTGGTGGCTCCGGCAAGGCTCTCTCCTCCTTCTCTGATTTCGAAATGGGTCTCCCCTCTCTCCTAAGTGAGCATATAAAGAGGAGAGGGGAGAGGGGGCGGTTTTCATCAAGGGGCAAGTGCCTCTTCATGAAAAGGTTGGGAGGAGAGAGAGAGGGGTGGAGCCACCCCTTGGTGGCCGGGAAATGGTTGGGGGGGAGAGATGTCAGCCACTAGGTGGCTGTGGGCCCCTCTTTGGCTGACCCCATGCCTCCTCACACTTCAAAACACCCACTCACCTCTCCACCACCTTTTCTCTCTCCTAAATATATCAAAATTCTCACTTCTTTCTCTCTCCTAGTCACCCTCACGATTTCTTCTCCCTAAAAGCCTAAAGGCAGTCCATAATTAATATTAATACTTCATAATTCAAAAGAGAATGGAGGCTCTCCCTTTCACCAAAAAAATAATCCTCTTTTCTCACTTTCTCTCTCCTATATTACTCTTCTAAAAATTGACCTAACCCTCTCTCCTAGTCACCATGTTGACTAGCCTAGGGTTTAGGCTATAGGCAGCCATATTATCCCTTACTATTACCTCATGAGCCTACATGAGGGCTTGAGCTTGAGTTAACCTAATTGAACTAGGTTTGACTTGATTTGGGCTTAGGGTTGACTTGGTCAACTTGACCTTTATGGTTGACCCAAGTGGGTCCTTGGTGACTCCTTGAGCCCACATTATGTCTAAGGGGATCTTTAGAGTCAAAATGAACTTACTAAGCCACCCAAAATTCAGAGTTTAGAAAATTACTATTTGCAGACCAAGAGGGTCTCAATTAGGTTTTTAGGTTACTTGGTCTCCTGGGTTCACCTAGGTTAATTCATAGGACCTAGTTATGCTCAAGTCACACCTAGGGGGGGTCCAATTTGAAAATGGGATGTTATAAATCCCAATAAACAAAACAAAAATTTCGTCCCCGAAATTAGGGTTAAGTCCACGGGGATTTCCACCGGGATAACTTAAGCTTGTAACATCCCATGAAGCACCTACTAGGTTAACAAGATAAGGGCTAGCCCCAATAAACAAAAGGATTAGCCTCTAACTTTTTAAATAATTCTATTAGTACATTAAAAATAAGGAAAAACGCTTAACACACTGGAGGAGTTGCGAGGTATACCTGACTAAATAGCTCAGGATATTTTTCCTGCATCAGGTCCTGAGGCTCCCAAGTATGCTCCTCTCGCCCGTGGTTCCTCCACAAGACCTTGACTAGCGGGATCTTCTCGCACCACAAAACTGCACTACTAAATCAGGGTTTCCCCAACTACCTCGCTCAATCTATCCTCGAACTTCCACTCTAACTCTGGAAGTGACTATAATAGTTCTTCAAAACCCTTATACTTGCCTATACCATTCGGCAAACCTCACCGTGCGTAGCCAAATCCATGACGTCTTTCTCATTCCGGGGAAAGACAAGTTCTAATTCACACAATCTTCTTCTAGTAAATTGAGTTTTTGTTTGTAACGGTAGACAGCGACTCTATAAACCTCCTCCACGCGATCATGTTCCTATTCCTTCATATACACCCGAGTAATCAATCAATTTGACCCTATGATTTATCCAACTCTGGTCGTTAACAGGAAAGATTACTTCGTCAAATGACCCGTCGTCCGCAAGATTTAAGGGGGTCTACTCATGCATTTTTGGAGGTTGTCATTTATACTTTTTAATTTGTTGTGCCATTCTGCCGTAGTTACACTTGATTTTCCAAACATTTATTTATCAAAGCCGCGACCCTTGCTAACCATGTTTGTGTCATCAAAAGTATCTAATCTTGTTTTGATGCTATCTGAATCGAGTCTGTAAGGTCATACCTAAGATATATGTTTTCGATATATCGTCTGGTAATTTCTTTCAAACTCTTAGTGTTATCATACTCATGATGTTACATCATAGTGTTTCAGTCTTATCTTCCCAAATCTACTTAGTCTTACTACCCGTCATCAAATTCACATGGTATCTTCTAGTAGTTATGTCTCGTAGTTACTCCTCATTATTACTATGACATCATTCGAGTGGCGTCGAATAAGACCAACCTCAACATTACTGTGTTTGGGGCAACACACTTTCTAAATTAGGTCTAGAAGATCTAAGCCATTAACTCACTTGCCCAATAAACAAAAGATAAGCCCCCAATAAACAAACGATAAGCCCATATCTTCCTTGGGCTAATTTTCTTTTATCTTACCATATTATATCCGTCCTAGTTGAGTGTACAATCCCTAGGGCATCAATCTATGACTTGGGGTTCCAAACTGACACTTGTAGATATACTCCATACTTTAAACCCTCCGAGTCAATTTACGACACGCTTATCAGGGTTTTTCCCACTCCCAATTGAGTCTGTTTCGAACTTGAATTCCTACCCGACCTTCAGTGTTTATCTTGTAGTTGTCCCTGAGAAATCTTGTTACTGGTACGGGGGTTAATACTACGTGTCTTCTACCATTCTGATAATGAATTATTGGTCAGTCCCAATAGATTGAGTAATCCTTGTTAGGGACTATAGGGACACCAGAGTTTATGTCTTAGGTATCCATTCACCTATTAAACTCCTCCTTTAATCTCTTTAGGTATTTCCTTACCTAACCAAATTCATATAAGGTCTGTTTCGGATTAGGGCACAGTATAAGTTGTCGGGTTAGTCACGTATCCTAGCGGTTGAGTCTAACCTATTGACTAGAGAATTACAAGAAGAGGTCTTTGCAACCGGAGGTGCTCCCTGCTGGGGACAGGGTTTGCCGCAGGCTACAAAGAAGAATTCCAATTGTTAGCTAATGTACAAATGGAATGGATGGAAAGTGGACAATTTACATGTGATTCCCCATATGGGCACACCATAACTCCTAATAAAACCCTATGAGGCAGAATGGCACAGTCTAAGTGTACCCCACGCTTATCACCAAGTAGTTTGGAGGGTCCAAAAATATGGGTATGTCCTAGGTTTAGGGCAGTTTTACTATAAAAATTATTTAGGCCCCTTAGAGGCTTGTTCATCGATTTTGATCAACATGAATGTTGTAGGCTATTTAATTATCTACAGTTTGATATGTTATGGAAAATATAGGACAAGGCTACAGACCTGTAGGGCCATTTTCCTAGGGTAGGTCCTATATGTAGAAAACTGTAGGGCCATTTTGGAGGTCAACCCGGGGTACTTGATTGTGTCAGAGGGACCTATTTTTACTCTAAAATTAGTGACCTATTACTGGCCCTACAGCAATAGGTCACATCAGAGTAAAAATAGGTCACATCAAAGTGGAGGTTATATATTCCTAGGGTTATAGTCTGATGTGACAAGTAGCCCGGTACCCGGGGTACTAATGTGACCCGGGGCTCTCCATCGAAAAGGCCGGCAGTATCGGCGCGTTGTAGTGACTACCTTCCCGGGTGCGAAGGTGTCACCGCAAAGCGGCGGTTCTGGGCATAAGACCCCGAGTTTTAAATCGAAAAAAAAATGGGGTCTTACAAAGGAGTTACAATCAAATGCACGAGTAGTCAAGAAGAAGGATGGGACACTTAGACTGTGCACCACTGCTTCCGCTGAATTGTCCACCGTTAACCTCGAAAATGGCCCTATAGGTCTATGTTCTAGGGTTTAAGTGGTACTTGATTGTGTCGACACAGTCTTCAGTGATGTCGACACATTCATTTTTTAACTCTGCTATAATGTGTCGACTTAATGACAATGTGTCGACACATTCTGCTGGAGTCGACAAACTTGAGGTCGACTATTTTCTTTTGTGTCGACACATTCTCCCAATGTTGAGGTCGACGCTTTTCTTCTGTGTCGACACTTTTCTTCTGTGTCGACACAAATTCCCAGTGATGTGTCGACTTACTTCTTCTGTGTCGACACTTTTTCCCAGTGTAGTTGTAGACTAACTACTATGTGTCGACACTGCTTCCCAGTGTTGTGTCGACTTACTTCTTCTGTGTCGACACTTTTTCCCAGTGTAGTTGTAGACTAACTGCTATGTGTCGACACTGCTTCCCAGTGTTGTGTCGACTTACTTCTTCTGTGTCGACACTTTTTCCCAGTGTAGTTGTAGACTAACTGCTATGTGTCGACACTGCTTCCCAGTGTTGTGTCGACTCTTTTCTCCTGTGTGTCGACACTGCTTCCTCTGTGTCGACACTTGGACTTAGAATCTTTCTGCATACTTTATCACTTCTTCACCTGCACATGTCAACTTAAAACAACATCAAATACACCTTGATGTATATCATTGAGCTAGGTTGGGCTTCTTCAAATCAGGTACACATTTTCCAATGTACCCAACAGATGTTGCAACACTTGAAGAAAAACCCACGAAAATTCAACGATTCGCAAGCAACGCAAAAACTACTCCAGCCGCTAGAAAAATCAAGAGGGAAACACACGGAAGTGGAGAGAATCATTACCCAAGTCGGAATGGATGATTCTGACTGTGTTACACGGACAATCGGTTGGCATGGAGGCCCTATGGATGATCAGCCCAGGTGCAAGGCAGAGGATTTCCAAACAGGGATAAGCATCGCGGGGGTAAAGGGCGGTTCAACCTTCCAGGAGGGAGGCAAGATCCGAGACCACCCCCCCCCCCCCCCCCCGCCTCAACAGCATGCCATGGCGATAGCTAGAGGAAGAGGAAGAAGGAGAGAGACTGGAGGGGGAAGAGGAGAAGGCAGGGGGCCATTACCTTATTGTGACTTCCATCGGGAGGAGGGGAACTCGGCGGCCACCTATCCAGAGTTCTTGGAGGTAAGAGGGGCAAGAAATCAAGTACAGCAGCAACCCCCAGTGCAAATCAAAGATGTTTTGCCAGGATAAGGAGAGGATAGGTGTGAAGACCGGGCCGACGTAGGCGCTCGAGGCGGAATTGGGATGATTCATGGGGGGCGTGGGGATTGAGGCCACCTGTAAGGGGAGCATCCATACCATGTTCAAGAGGAGCGTCGCTTCAACCTCCCAGACCCCACTCCCGGAAGAAAAGATTACCTTCTCAATAAATGATATGCCGGATTACGAGTACTCGTTTTGCGATGCTTTGGTGATCCAGACGGAGATTGAGAACTACACAATTTCTAGAATCTTTGTTGACAACAAAAGTTCGATGAATGTAATTTTCAAGAAGGCTTTCGAGGCGATGAAGGTGGAGGCCAGAAGGGTGTTGGCCTTAGATGGGCTTCTGTTCAGATTCTCGGGTGAGAGGAAGGAGGTCGAAGGAGTGGTTGGACTCCACGTGACTCTGGGAGGGGTGTCAAGGAACTGTCAGTTCGTCATTGTCGATGCTCCGAGCAGTTACAACGTCATCTTTGGGCGCACCCTCATCAGCATTTTCCGCTGCGTCCCACCATTATTCCACCAGTGCCTCAAGTTCAACAGGGGGGTCCAGGTTCGGATCAAGGGAGATCCCAAAGTAGCCAGTTATTGTTATGTAATAGCTGTCAACACCGTGTCTTGGAAGGCGGAGGCCGAGGAGATGGGGAGGGAGATGGCAGCGCTGGAATGGCCAGGGAAGGACACTGAGAAGATTGAAGGGGCTGGGGTGGAGGAACTGGTGATGGGGGAAGAATTCGGGGTGGAGAATGGGAAAGGTGATGGAGAGTTCCATACCCTGGAGGGGAGGATGGAGGAATTGAAGGAGGATGAGGTCGAGGTGACAGAAGTAGAAGAAGTGCAGGTGGAAGAGATGCTAGCCTAAGGGGAGATGGAAGAGAAAGGGGAGGACTCCGCTAGGCTAGAGGTAGGAGGGGAGGTGGTGGAGATGGAGGTCCTCACCAGAGCAGGTAGGGCACAAAGGATACGGCTCATCGGTGGGCTGAGTCCGGAGGGTCGGGAGAGGATACGTGAGTGTATCCAGAGGAACGTTGACATCTTTGGATGGAGCGCAGAGGACATGCCAGGCATCGATGCGGACGTGGCGTATCATCGACTGAACCTCGATCCGAGGACATGACCTTTCCGCCAGAAGAAGAGGACCATCGCCACCAAATTGGAGGAGCCCATCAGAGAGGAGGTGGAGAAGCTCCTCAAGGCAGGTTTTGTATCGGAGATCCAGTATCCAGGCTGGGTCTCAACGTGGTAATGGTCAAAAAAGGTGATGGAAGGTGGAGAATGTGTATGGATTTCTCTCTTTTGAATAAATCATGCCCCAAGGATTGCTAACATTTGCCTCGGATCGACGCATTGGTTGACTCAGTCGTCGGTTTTATTATGATGAGTTTTTTAGATGCTTTTTCAGGTTATCATCAAATTCGGATGCACCCGCCCGACATCAAGGATGTCTCCTTCATCA
The DNA here is from genome assembly GCA_039513925.1 of Platanthera zijinensis. Classification (NCBI taxonomy): domain Eukaryota; kingdom Viridiplantae; phylum Streptophyta; class Magnoliopsida; order Asparagales; family Orchidaceae; genus Platanthera; species Platanthera zijinensis. The sequence goes on from CM077094.1 coordinate 169,572,982, forward strand.
CTAGGGAAGAGTGCTACAGTTATAAGATGATGCCTATCAGTTTAAAGAACGCGGGAGCAACGTACCAGCGGATGATAGACTGAGTCTTTTGGGAACAAAGGGGAAGGAACCTCGAGGTATACGTGGATGACCTCATGGTAAAAAGAAAAGATCTAGGTTCCCACCTCCGGGACTTGGAATAGACGTTTGCCACTCTATGAAAGTTCAAGATGCGCTTGAATACCCTGAAGTGCGTCTTTGGAGCGAATCAAGGGAAGTTTCTTGGCCATCTCCTCACTCCCAAGGGGGTGGAGCCCAACCCCGACAAGGTAAAGGCCATTCTGTAGTTGGAGTCGTCGCGAAGCACCAAGGAGGTTCAACGATTGACGAGGAAACTCGCCGGGTTAAGAATTCTTATCCCGAGCAGGGGAGAAGAGCTCACCATTCTTCAAGGTGCTGCGAGGGAATCTGAAGTTCGAGTGGACCGAGGAATGTGAGAAGACATTATGGGCCTTGAAAAAGCAGCTCACTTAGGCCCCGCTCCTCCAAGGGACTAAGGAGGGAGAGGACCTACTCCTATTTCTTGGAGTGGGAGCATAGGTCGCAAGCTCTTTTCTGGTTAGAGAAGAGGGTAAGAGACAACTGCCCATTTATTACGTCAGCAGGGTCTTAAAAAAGGCAGAGCTCATGTATCTGATCCTGGAAAGGTTGAATTTTGCCCTGGTCATCTCGGCCCCAAAGCTCTGACCTTACTTCCAGGCACACTCAATCAAGGTGGTGACTGACCACCCTCTCCGAGGGATCTTTGAATGAGTGGAACGCTTGGGAAGGTTGGCCAAATGGTCCGTAGAGCTCAGCTAATTTGATATCTCTTTTGTGCTGAGGATATCAATTAAGGCCCAAGCGGTAGCTGACTTCTTGATTGACTGCTTAGAGGGAATGAAGAAGGGGGTGTCCGTACGACACGCTGCCTGGAAGGTGATAGTAGATGGGGCTTCAGGCATACACTCCACCGGGGGTGGGGTAATGCTAGTCAACCCTCAAGGGGTTAGGATAAAGCAGGTCATGGCCCTACACTTCTCGGTCACTAATAACTAAGCGGAATATGAGGCCGTGATCGTCCAGTTACGCCTGGCCAAAGAACTAGGCATACAAAACGAGGAGGTGCTTACCGACTCGATGGGAGTGGTGTCGCAAGTTTAAGGGGATTTTGAAGTAAGGGAGCCCACTCTAGTGAGGTACCTAGTCAAGGTAAATGAGCCCATAGGGGGCTTCATGACGTTCTCTATCGAGCATGTACCCAGGGAGGAGAATTTCGTGGTCGATCGATTGGCCAAGTTTGGGTCTAGAGCCGTAGGAGTTCAAACAGACCTATTTCGTCCATCTATCAAGGAAGGGGAGTTGATGAAAATAGACCAGTGCCCCTCGTAGGTGGATCCGTTTATAGTCTTCTTGACTATAGGCGAGCCTTCGAAAGTGATCCAGGACAATAGACGGCTCAAGAGCAAGTTTGCTCACTACTTGGTGCATGAAGGGAGGTTGTACCGGAAAATGCTCTCAGGGCTCCTGGCCAGGTGCGTAGTTGAGGAGGAAGTCCCTAAAATCTTGGAGGAAGTTCATTCAGGGGAATGCGACAGTCACTCGGAGGGCAGGACCTTGGAATCAAGGGTGATGAGGCAAGGATATTTTTGGGCAACCATGAGAAGAGATGCAACAGAGTTTGCAAGGCAAAGCTAGAAGTGCCAACTATTTGTGCCCCTCCAACTCCTGCCAGCTCAAAGGCTCAGAAGCATTACATCGCTTTGGCCTTTTGCAATTTGGGGAATGGACTTGGTGGGACCTTTTCCTCAAGCTAGCGGGCAACGAAGGTTCCTCCTTGTTATGATAGACTACTTCTCAAAGTGGTTGGAGGTTAAGGCGTTGTCTAAGGTGACCTCCCAAGTGATTCGTAATTTTGTATGGGGAGAGATCATCTACCGGCATGGACTGTCCCAGGCCATCGTGATAGATAATGGGCCACAATTCGCCAGTGAGGAGTTTGTTAGTTTTTACACTCAGCTGGGGATAGATCTCCGGTTCGCATCGGTTCACCGCCCTCAGAGCAACAGGCAGGTAGAAGCAGCCAATAAAGTCATTGTGAACTTGTTAAAGAAAAAGGTTGAAAATTTAAAGGGTAGTTGGGTGGAACAACTCCCCTCGGTTTTATGGGCTTTGAGAACTACTCCAAACACGGTCACCGGAGAAACCCCCTTTAATCTATTTTATGGTTGCGAGGCGGTTCTTCCTGTGGAATTTGAGGTCAGGTCGCCATGAGTGGCAATCGCGGGAGAAGGGGATGAAGAGTGGAGAGCGGAAAATGAAGGGGAGCTGTGACTCTCATTGGACTTGGTGGAAGAACTTCGAGATTTGGCCGCTATCAGGCAGGAAGAGGTCAAGCGAAGGATGGCCAAATATTTCGATAAAAACATTCGAGTCAAGAAATTTGTGGAAAGGGATCTTGTTTTAAAGAAGGTAGATGCAACAGAAAGGTCAGAGACAGTAGGAAAGCTCAACCCAAATTGGGAGGGTCCATACATCGTCAAACTGGCACTTAAATCTGGGGGGTACCACCTCCAAAATGTTGAAGGAGAGTTCCTGGGACGCACTTGGAGTGGTGATGAATTAAAATGCTTTTATCCTTGAGTCATTGTAAATCAATCTTGTTTCTAAATTCTCTTTTCGGAGGTATCTTCGGTTAGTACGGAAATCCAGTGGTAGAATGAGAATGTTAGCCCTGAGAAGATCTCGCTGTCCAGACTCCCACTTGCTGGCAGGGCCGGAAGTCACTCAGTGGTAGAATGAGAATGTTGACCCCGAGAAGATCCTGCTGACCAGACTCCCACTAGCTGACAGGGTTGGAAGTCACTCGGTGGTAGAATGAGAATGTTGGCCCCGAGAAGATCCCGCTGACCAAACTCCCACTAGCTGGCAGGGCCGGAAGTCACTCCGTGGTAGAATAAGAATATTGGCCTCGAGAAGATCCCGCTGATCAGGTTCTCACCAGCTGGCAGGGCCGGAAGTCACTCTGTAGTAGAATGAGAATGTTAGTCTCGAGAAGATCCCGCTGAACAGGCTCCCACTAGCTGGCAGGGCCGAAGTCACTCGGTAGTAGAATAAGAATGTTGGCCTCGAGAAGATCCCACTGACCAGGCTCCCACTAGCTGGCAAGGCCGGAAGTCACTCGGTGGTAGAATGAGAATGTTGGCCCTGAGAAGATCCCGTTGACCAGGCTCCCACTAGCTGGTAGGGTCGGAAGCCACTCAGTGGTAGAATGAGAATGTTGGCCCAGAGAAGATCCTGCTGACCAGGCTCCCACTAATTGGCAGGGCCGGAAGTCACTCGGTGGTAGAATGAGAATGTTGGCACCAAGAAGATCCCACTGACCATGCTCCCACTAGCTAGCAGGGCCGGAAGTCACTCAGTGGTAGAATGAGAATGTTGGCCCCGAGAAGATCCCGCTGACCAGGCTCCCACTAGCTGGCAGTGCCGGAAGTCACTCCGTGGTAGAATGAGAATGTTGGCCCCGAGAAGATCCCGCTGACCAGGCTCCCACTAGCTGGCAGGGACGGAAGTAACTCTGTAGTAGAATGAGAATGTTAGCCCCAAGAAGATCCCGCTGACCAGGCTCCCACTAGCTGGCAGGGCCGGAAGTCACTCGGTGGTAGAATGAGAATGTTGGCCCCGAGAAGATCTTGCTGACCAGGATCCCACTAGCTGGTAGGGTCAAAAGTCACTCGGTGGTAGAATGAGAATGTTGGTCCCGAGAAGATCCTGCTAATCAGGCTCCCACTAATTGGCAGGGCCGGAAGTCACTCGGTGTTAGAATGAGAATGTTGGCCCCGAGAAGATCCCGTCACCAGGCTCCCATTAGCTGGTAAGGCCAAAAGATACTCGGTGTTAGAATGAGAATGTTGGCCCCGAGAAGATCTCGCTGACAAGGCTCCTACTAGCTCGCATGGCCGAAAGTCACTCGATGGTAGATTGAGAATGTTGGCCCCGAGAAAATTCCACTGACTAGGCTCCCACTAGCTGGCAGGGTCGGAAGTCAATCGATGGTAGAATGAAGATATCTGCCTCGAGGAGATCCTGCTGACCAGGCTCCCACTAGCTGGCAGGGCCGGAAGTCACTCAGTGGTAGAATGAGGATGTTGGCCCCATGAAAATCCCACTAACCAGGCTCCCACTAGCTGGCAGGGCCGGAAGTCATTCAGTGGTAGAATGAGAATGTTGGCCCCGAGAATATCCTGCTGACCAGGATCCCACTAGATGACAGGGCTGAAAGTCAGTTGGTGGGAGAATGAGAACGTTGGCCCCGAGAATATCCCGCCGACCAGGCTCCCACTTGCTGGCAGGGCTGGAAGCCACTCAGTGATCGGACGAAATGGTCGGGCTGAGAAAATTTTTTGTGAGCCAAGCTCTTAGTTGGAGCGGCTGATCCACGAACCCACGAAATGACAAGGGTAAGGTGAAGGTGACTACCGACCCCAATCCTACGGTTTAGGGGGGCGAGAGCGGAGCCTAGGAATAGAGCAGGCAAGTGGTGTCACTCTGGGGTGGACCTCGACACTTAAGAGCTCATCAGCTTAGGGGCTCACGCCAGGGGTTTCTAGGATAGAGGGCTAGTCGACCCCAATATCACTCTCTCGCTCGGTCTAGAGAAGGGTTGGAGCGAAGGACCCTGGCATAGGTAGGCTAGTGGGAAGCGCACGTCGAATCAATCGGGCCGTGCTCCACCTCCCCATATTTTACCTTGAAAACAACCATAGTGATGACAATATATAACACGCGAGTGGACATCTTAAGGTGGATATCGCCGACCACGCTTCTCCCTGCGATTCGAAACAACATCATTGGGGTAACGGCAGGGTGTAGGGCGGGTGGCTTCTACCATCCAAGCCCAATCGCTGAGAGGGGTGCGAAAGCAAAACCCTAACACAACGTGCCCTATTTCGAACAATCCAAACACCAAGGGTGCGCCCGCTCGAGTATAGCAGGATAATAATACATTGTAGGCAAGGAGATAATAACTTAGTAAAAACCAAAAGGATGCATTAAGTGATGATGAATAATTGTAAAAGATCCTCTCAGGCGAGTGTACAAAAATGAGGGGGAGGATTACAACACAAAAATACATGTACAAAAATAAAAAAGGCGAGATCACTTGTCACCTTCTCCGCCTTGTTGGTCGCCTTGGTCCTCCTCCAGGTCACCAAAGAGGGAGTCGAACTCATCCTCCTCTTCGACAGGGATGGAGATTTGGACGAACAACTCTGGGACAAGCTCCTTCGCGGTGATCTTCTCGTAGTCCGGGGTCAGCACCCGGAGGTCCCACATCATCTGGAGTATGTGGTCTGCGACCTTGATGGAGGTGGCTCTCATCATCTCGTTGACCTCAGCTTCGCTGTACATTCGTGACTTTTTCCCCTGACTGCGGGTCTTGCCGCGAGCTAGAGGGAGAACGTCGTTGACCTGGCGAGTGATCTCAGCCGTAAGCTGTTTGTTCTGTCCCTCCAGCAGTTGGTTTTGCTCCTCTAGAGCAGTGGCGCGAGAACGCAGGCGGTCAGCGGTCGTGGCGTCCTGGAGGAAGTCAAAAAAGATTAGAAGGGGTAGAGGCGGGGGAGAGGAGGGGTAAAACGGTGAGGGCCTACCACACCACCGACATTCCTGTCCAGAATGCCCTCACCGACCTCCAGCCGCTGCTGCATATTCGCCGAATTCTATTCGGTGAGAGCTCGCACCTCCTCCGTGTCGGGCCACTTCCGAGTGAGGGTGATGTCGCGACGGACTGCCATTTGCGCATGCTCCAAGGACCGCATCTGCGCCCGCGTGCTCATATAGGCGAGCCATTGCATTGTCATATTATCATAAGATGTCACGCCCTCCTGGCCGTAGAGGCCGAACCCGAGGGTGAAAGCGTGCTCGCTGGGAGGCTGTCGCTCGGACCAGTAGGGGAGGAGTGAAGAGATCGAGATACAGTGGGCTTTCTCATCCCACGACACCATGAGCTCTCCAGCCAGGTCCTTAACTTTGCCGCCAAGACCAAAGTTACGGTGGGCACTCGGTGGCTCTGTCTCGCGGGCCTCGGGTCCCTCCCAAGTAGGGGACCTAGGCTGATGGCCCTCCCCCTCAGACAAGTCCCTTTGGACTTGTTTTCCGTTGGAGGTAACTATTTTCTTCATCTTCTTCGATGGAGGGAGGCCGAGCAAAATTGGGGTCGACAGGCGTGACCCGCTTCTCACTAACTGCGGGGGCGGAGGATCCAGTCTCCGCCCTACAAGCCATCGCTGCAGCCCTCTCTCGGGCGAGTGGATCAAGACCTAGCCCGACATCCGCAAAGGGCGGGTTCTCGGGAATCAACCTATCCCCTTCCTGAAAAGAGCTTGGATCCATTAGAAAAATCATACCTCGCGAATCCAAAGGAGTGCAGGAAGAGGAACATACCTTCGCTGGGGAGAACTGGGGGAGTTGGTCGAGGCCCCTTCGCAGGAAGGCGACTTCAAAGTCTTTATGGAGGAAGAATTGGTGGAGGTTGGAGTCGTCTCCTGACACTGTGGGCGCCCGGTAGGTCTCCTCACCCCGTTGCATAGGCGAGTAGGGGATATTGCCGAGATCACCCTTTATGAAAACAAATTTGGTGACCCAGTGGTGGTTTTTGTTGGCGGTCTCTCGAACCTTGAACTACAAGCTAGCGAAGAAAGCGACCCCATCGGTGTTCGCACAGTAGATAAAGAGCTTCCCGAAGATAGTGAGGTTGAACTCCATCATCTCTTTCCAGAGGTATCTCGCAAAAGCCACTAGCATGGCTATCACGTTGGGGTTGAGCTACAAAGGAACATCCCCGAAGTACTTCAAGACTTGGCGCACCTCCGGCCAGAGGGGGAGGCGCAACCCCACCTCAAAGTGCGAGATGGGGAAGGCGAGCTCGTCAGTGAGAAAGGTGTTCAGAGCCTCGCCCACCACCGGCCTACGCGCGGTGAAGCCCGACACGACATAGTCAGCCATGAAGGCGAGATACTCCTCCTCCAAGAGGTTACTGTCGAAGGAGTATTCGAAAAATTGCTTCGCGCACTTGGACCTTCCATCGGCGTCGACCCTTCCGTTGCCCATTCTGATGAGCTGAGGTTTTCGAGTAAGAATAGCGAGCAGGCTATGGCCGGTAGGATCGAGAAGAAGTGGTGGCAATAAATGTGACAAGTACATGTAGGTGGGAGGGGGGTCCTATTTATAGAAAAAGACTTGGGGTAAGGCGAGTAATACCTCTAGGGGAGCTCGCCAGACCCATTGCAGATCCCCCGTGACCTACCATCAGGCGTGTAGAAATCAAGATAAAATGAGGGGGAAGAATTGAGCCCCTACACTTAAGCGAGAAAAACATATCAAATAATATACATTGTCACAGATGGTCACAAGTGTTCGACATGGGCGGAGTGTAAGAAGGAATGAAAGAAAATAAAGAAAAAAAGAGGAGGGTTGAGTACTGGGGCCAAGGGGGCGAGAGCCGGTAGGCTCAAAAAGGGAGGTATTTCCATCTGCCCTGGTCTCGCGCCCCTGTCTCAGGGGGTCGGCGGGAGTTGTTGAACTCGCGGACCATATCTAGGTCCCGGTGGACCAACTGCATGTTTTCCTAAATGCGATTAATGGGCGTCCCGGGAGAAGTTGCCTCGCTCCCCGACCCGCATTGTACCTCCGCCGCCAGCATCGCGTAGTTCTACTCAAGATCGTATAGCCTCTACTTGCTGGTGACCTTCTCTTCCTGGAGCTCACGCAACATAAGACCGTATTTCCTAAGGACCTCAATTATTCATCTTTTCATCTCGGTAGGATCGTTGGGATCACCCAAGAAGTCCTCAGGCGAGTGCGGAGAGGGAGGCGACAAGATGAGCTCGTGGCCGAAAGACTCCTCGGCTTCCGAGTTCCCGTGGAGGCCTGGGAAAAAGGTAACTTCAAGAACCATTTAAAACTAAGGAAGGGGTCCGCTCACGACTAACCGTGTGGGGCGGAGACCCATGGGTTCCCCTGGTGGTGACTCGAGCTCGACTGACCCTGAAGGGGGCGATGAAGGGGTGTGGCGAGAGCCTTGCCATGGCTTGGACGATAGGAGTGCGAGTCGAGGATCAACCTAGAAGAAGGAACGAGGATGATGGTGGCATCCTTCGCTGCGAGAATAGAGCTAGAAATGAGGTGGCAGACTGGAGACTTTGAGGACAGCTGACACAGACCAGTCGAACCGAAAGTGGGAGCTGCACCGAGACAAGGTAGGTGAATGGAAAGGGGTGAGGGGGGGGGGGGTTTGATTACCTAGCGTCCTCACAGTTTTATCGGTAGGGAGCTGGGGATGCGAGTCCGAGGGAGGAAGGTTAAGCTGAATCAAGGAAAGGTACGCTATGTCACGGGGCACATCCAGGTCTGCGGGAGCTTCTTCGGCTCTCCCGTCGGTTGAGGCTACCCCTGCGAGCATGTCCCGAACCAGTATGGTAAAAGCGTTCGACGAGTATGATAATGGCGAATAGGATTCACTATACATGCATCAGAGGAGCGAGAACAGGCTCGGGCTGAGAAGAGGGGAGTCTGATAGAGTTCTCGCCGATCGCCGAGTCGGGCTTGGCTTTCTTTTTTGGATCAGCACTTCAAGGATTCACTGGGAGACTGGTGGGAAAGCCACGACATTATGATGGAGACGACGGCCCTCAACGTGTTGAAGACGAAGACGGCATGCTTACGTAAGTTATCTATTCGCCTCCAAGAAAAGACTTGCGGCGTCGTGACGATCATGTGGAGCGATGCCAAAAGATCCGCCCGCGGCGCAAACCAATCTAATGATAGCTTAATTAAATCATTATATGTTTTCTTTAATTTGCAATGTCTATGGAAATGTTTATGCCTTGTGGTGTCTTAGTTTCATGTGTTGTTTTTTATTTATTTATTATGGGCAGCAAATAGCCGAACTAATGATGTAGCCTATATATAGGCAAGTGAGTTTTCATTTGGGATTATTGAAGAAAGAAATATTGAAACCCTAAAATCCTCCCCTCTTGAGATTTCTCTTCCCCCTCTCCTTGGACGAACCCCTTCCTTCTCCTCCTCCTTGGCCGCCGGCCATCCCCTCATCCCATCTTCCTTCTTCGATTTCATTCACCTTTCCCCTTCCCTCTTCTACTTGCAAACCGACCACCTTCAACCCCCCTAGCCGCCGGCCTCCCCCTCCATCACCACACCCGAGCCCCCACCTCTTCCTCATTAAACCTGACCACCACCACACTCCTCCACATAACCGGCCTCATCCCCCTTAAGCAAATCCGAGCAACCCCTTTCCTCTTCACCAAAATCCGCCCCCCCCCCCTTCTTACCCTCACAAAGCCGACCCTCCTTCCTCTCTCCCTTGCAACCATCCCTAGCCACCTTCTCCATCCAGCCCTAACAAATCCGACCACCATTAGAAACCCATCCAACCCCTTTGTTTGTAAAAAAAAAAATCGGCCAAGGCAAGCTTGCCTCCTTGTGGATTCCTAACACCGGCGTGAAGCGACGAAGGCGGGCAAGATCTTCATCTCCTTCCGGCGCAACTCCAGCGGTGCCGTTGAGGGGCGATCCAAGTAGAGAGTAATCGGAATCACCCATTCCGATTGGGTAACGAAATTCCTCCTACCTCTTGTGTGATTTCAATCTCTAGATTAAATCTTGTGGTGGAGTTATCTTTGGTGTTGTTTTAGATAGCTTGAAATTGTATCGTGGATTTCTTTGCATGCTTTGTATTTCCCTTTATTATCATTTATATTCGAGAAGGTTTGGCGAACCTCGTTTGACTTTTGTTGGGAGAGATCTACCCATTCCGAATCGCACTTTTCGGTAGATCTCTTTTGGTACAACTTCGCTCGGTTGGACTCAATATTGGTCCTTTTAGCTCGATTGACATTGGCCTTATAGCCCTTGTTGGATCCAAACCGGTTTGTCTACCCGTAAGCTAGCATAATATTGATAGACTTAATTGCGTGGGGTCGCGTAGAGCGATTGTGCGAGTGTAGGGATTGGATCAAAGAGTGACGCGGCGTTAGACCGTAGTTCCATTCGGTGTGAAACGTGCAAGCCTACATCAATTTGGTATCAGAGGGAGGTTCACGTCAATTTCCTAATTGACACCCCTCCCCCATCTTGTGGCACGTTAACACGCACTTTGTATGCACGTTTCGAGTCAAAATAAACAAAAAAAAAATTATTTCTGGTCTGCCAATAATGGCTTAAATTCCTTATTTTTCAGCAAAAACATCAAAAAAAAATTTATTAATAATCTTCATATTTTATTCAGCGAGAAAATCTATTTTATATTATTACTACCCTAGTGGTTAAGCGGGAACAATTCCGACAAACCTTTTATTTTTAATTGAGCCAGAAGCATTTCTCCTTGTATGTGCACAAATTCCGGATCGAGTCTTCTCTCCGGTCATCACAATATGACCTATGACGTCAATGCTTCCCGAGAAAAATCTTTAGGTTCCCTTAGGAACGGTATAAAGCCATTCCATTGCCCGGTAGTGGATGATATTAAGGCGTTGGTTGGCCAACTAAAGGCTAGTCAAGTTGCACCACTTCCCCCAAGGCAACGCCCTAGTTACCCTACTGATGGCTATAGTTCCTTACCGACCTTTAGGAATGAAGATAAACCAAACGCCCAGGCCATGTGGCAAATAACTGATGAGTTGGCTACCCTTAAACAAGGGAATAAGTCAGTCTCAGATTATATGCAACTCTTTCAGGATATGATGGTTAGGAGCGGTGTGAAGGAACTACCCGAGATGACCCTCTCTAGGTTTCGTAGGGGGTTAAGCCCCTACATCCAGGGAAAGTTATTGCTATATGGTCACACCGATCTAGACGCCACCTTTTGCACGACGTTGGAAATTGAGAAACACCAAATTCCTAGGAGTAAGGTTCCATGTCAGACGATTAATATAGGTGAGTCTATTGGCAAATCTGGTATTGGCTCTATTGAGCGTCCTACCCCGAATACGCCCGTTGGACATTTTGAGTCTTCCCCTGAGATGCCTGATTTAGTGGTTGATTCCCCTGATGAGTCTAAGGTCGTGCCTAGGGCTGTGTCCGTCACTGAGGGCGAGGCTGAAATTACTGACGATAGTATTGACGTTGAAGAGATTGGTTACCCGAGTGACCTGGATGATGATTTCTCCTCTGAGGAATCACCCCCATTCCCTTTCGACGATATTTCGGAGCCGTCTACCTTAATTTCCATGGAGTCTTCTGATGACCCTGAGACAGTTGATATTACGGTTGAGTCAGAAGATTTACCTTATGCTGAGAGCTTACCCATTCGTGATTTAGGCGATGAAATGTTAGGACTCGAGCTAGTTATTTTTAGTCCGAGACAGATTGTAGTGCCCATTCCTGAGATTTTTACTGCGACTAACTTGGAAGTTATGACGGATGTGTTGGAAGTATGTCCTAGTGAGAGAGTGCTATTTTTGGAAGACGTTATTGAGGTATACCCGGATGAGCATCCTCTGATGCTAACTCCATCACATGAAGTTAATGTTGATCTTGACTCTCTCCCAGTTTTAATTTTACCGACGCTCCCTCCTGATCGGTTGATCCGACTAGCGGACCCTTTTGGACACAAGTTTTGTATCCCTGATCTGGATCATTTCATTTGGCCAACCTTGCGGGCCCCTCCTTTGGACATGTCACCTTTGACTGTTCGTTACTCTACGTATCCATCTATGGTTATGTCCACGACTGTTTTCGATTCTGATTCTGTGGCAATTAGGCCTATTATCCTAGTCGTGTCTCGATGTGCTTACTCCTTCAGTCAGGTTGCACACATTTTTCTACCACCTGATGTAGTCCCGTTAGTGCCACCTGATGTTACTATATTGGTGCCACCTAATGTAGTTCTGCTGGTGCCACCATATTTATTTTTGTTAGTGACCACGGTTAGGCCCCATGAGTTGTCTCGCTCGCACTTCTTGTCACATCTGAGAGCGTCCAACTCTTTTAGTATTTATGATGCGCGGATTCCCTTGGCATATCTGCATGCCAAGTGTGATCATATTAATTTTCAAATTAGAATTGCGACTATGGAGCCATTTGAAGTCATCTTTGATGTGAAGGCTCCCGTCCCCCCTGACTTAACTCCTATATCCTCCGTATTCGGGTTGAGTCACGCAGCCCATTGTTTCACTCCCCACGATAGTATGATTCTTAGGCGCACTTTAAAAGAATTAATCACTCTTGTTGCATCCATTTATTTACCTTCTACTTTGTCGCCGAAACTCACCCCGGATTATGCTCATTATGATCTCCTCTTATATAAGCACATTAGTAACGCGCTAGCCATACCAATTACTTCGTATCATATTCATGCTAGCTTACATAAAGGAGCGTCTCGCTATAAGATGATCGATTTAGTTTTGGTGCGTCTCGACCCTGAACGGATTCCTTCAGGCACTTTAGAAAGTTGGTGATTTAGTAAGCTGGACCTTTGTCGGATATTAATGAAATTTGGAGAATTTACATATCATTTGAAGCTTTCCATTGATTGGGGTATCATCCCTAGTTTTGATGTTTCTAATTTAACGTCGTATGATTCTCCACCACTTGATTTATCTGCCTGTCCGTTTGGGTCCACTTTGTTCTCTTTGGGGTTGGGTTGTGAGTTTATACTTGGATTGTTTTCTTCTTCGGACTTCTCTGGAGGTACGTTGGTGGTTGACGCTGAATTTTGTTTTCCTTTATTGCCTAATGCTTTTCCAAGGTTTCCTAGGAACATATTTTTGCATGACAGGATACTCCAGGTTGTTGTGCTCTTCTTTCCAAGTGGGGTTGTTTGCCAATCTGAGGTTCTATTGAATGATGCGTCCTCGCACCGGTGCTTTCAGACCTACTCATCGGTGATGAGTACTTTTAAGCGGGGGAGGATTGATGGAGACGACGGCCCTCAACGTGTTGAAGACGAAGACGGCATGCTTACGAAAGTTATCTCTCCGCCTCCAAGAAAAGACTTGCGGCATCATGACGATCATGTGGAGCGATGCCAAAAGATCCGCCCGCGGCGCAAACCAATCTAATGATAGCTTAATTAAATCATTATATGTTTTCTTTAATTTGCAATGTCTATGGCAATGTTTATGCCATGTGGTGTCTTAGTTTCATGTGTTGTTTTTTATTTATTTATTATGGGCTGCAAATAGCCGAACTAATGATGTAGCCTATATATAGGCAAGTGAGTTTTCATTTTGGATTATTGAAGAAATAAATATTGAAACCCTAAAATCCTCCCCTCTTGAGATTTCTCTTCCCCCTCTCCTTGGCCGAACCCCTTCCTTCTCCTCCTCCTTTGTCGCCGTGTTGGAACCCTTGGTTCTGATTTGGGCTAGGATCTCTATTAGGTTGTTTAGTTTTTGTTTAGTTTATTTTATTTATTGCCTGTAGTTTTAGTTTTTTGAAAGACTTAACCCAAATAGGGAGAGATTGTTGGTACCCTAGTTTGGATTTGAGTTAAGTCTTTCCTTTAGTCTTTCCTTTTAGTCTCTTGACCCAAGATTTATCTATGGTCAAAGTCTTGTTGTAGAGTATTCTCTTTTCCAGTAAAATTCTGGCTAAGGGATTTTCGGGTTCGACTATAGTCGAACGCCGATTGACTATCGTCGATCAGCCGGTCAACGATCGTCTGTCTGCTTGATCAACTATCTTCTGTCTTCAGATAGTCGTGCTCTGTCTTTTGTCTGCTCGACGCTCTGCTGGATCGTCGAGCTCTGGTCGACTATCTCTGGATAGTTCGAAGCTTTCTGTTGTTTGTTGGCTGGTCGACTATCTGTCTAGATAGTTCAACTATCTGTCATTCTTTGATAGGTCGACTATCTATTGATAGTTCGACTATCTGCCGTTCTTTGTTAGGTCGACTATCTATTGATAGTTCGACGTTTTCTGTCAGCTTCGCTCGACGCTTTCTGTCTGAGTAGGTCGACGATCTCTGTGCTTAGGTCGACGATCTCCGTAGGTCGTTCGACTATAGTCGAAGGTCGTTCGACTATTTTCTGTATGCTTATTTTTTATAATATTATATGCATTTTATTCCTTATTTTATTTCCTGTATTTCTAGAATATTTTATTATAGTTTATTTAATTGATCTTATGCATATATCTCAAAGCAATCTTTGCTTCTATGTTTATGCATAAGTCAATTCCTTCTGACATATCTTTTGTCTTATTATCTACTTTATTAAAGCAGCTGTCCTTTATAGCCGTTGGCTGTAAAGAGTTATTTCTGATGTGACTTTATATCTTTTATTAGATTGCAGCTGCTGTAGCTTTATTCTTTATATAGAATTATATTGCTGCAAGATATGTTTTGTCTTTGTGTTAATTGCAGCCCAGGTTCAAGCTTCAGGATAAAGACAAAGTCAAAGCTCAACTCAAATAATAGAGCCGTTGCTGCTCTTATATATAAAGAGTTCTTTTGAAAGAACTAAAGAGGAGAGGAAGTAGCAGCTGTAAAAGAAGTGAGAAGAAACCTGTACAACTTACAGAGAAAGAACCAGCACAGCTGTTCTCAGCAATATCCATCCATCTGAGAAGATATCTCTTCTGCTCTTCCTCAACCTGAGTGCTCCTGTTCCAAGAAGATACACTCAGAGATACTGAAGAAGAAGAAGGAAGCTGAAGAAGAACATCCATCCAGATCTCTAGTCTTCTTCAGACTTTATTCCTTCAGAACTTCAAGACAGCTTGCTGTCAGAAGTTCTGAAGAGTCTCTTGTGCTTCTCTAATCTATTGTAAAATAGAGATGACAATCTAACTCTCTTCCCCCCTCCTGTAAAGGGTTGTTTACTCCCTTCAAAAGTAAAGCTTGGTTTTTAGACACCTGATCAAAAGTCTAAAGGGTCTCTAGATCTACCTGCAGCAGATCTTGTTGGTGGCAGGGCACCTGATCAAAAACCTGTAGTGGATTCCTACCGTATGGGTAGAAGAGTGGACGTACCCAGTGTTTGGGGAACCACTATAATCTCTTGTGTCGTCTGGCTTGCTTAATTTATTTAATTGCATTGTGGCTGTGATTAGCTTTAACTAGGTTTGCTAGTTGCTGATTAGGTTCCCAAGCCTTAACTGTAATTACAGTTGGCTGCCTTTGTGCACAACACTTTGTGCTAGGCTTTAGGGTTTATTCCTTAATATCTATAATCCTCAATTCCGCAATCGGTATCTATCCCTTATCTTTCAATTGGTATCAGAGGGAGGTTGACTGACTGTATAGGCTAACACCTAAGTCACAAGATCCTGATAGATATCAAGGATTATAGATATTCACATTCACTATCATGGCCCAGTACAATGATTATTTTAGCACCAGACCTCCAGCTTGCAACTTAGCTGAGTTTAGCATCTGGAAGGCAAGAGTTAAATTATATATGAACTCTTTTGATAAAGATATTTATTTGTCTATTTTAACAGGTCTTCCTACTTTGGCAACAACAACAAAAAGTGCCAGGCTAGCTGATGCCAGAGCAATGAACATTCTTGCAGAATCAATGTCTGATGACATTTTTCAAGAGATTGCTGAATGTTCATCAGCTAAGGAGATTTGGCTGTCCCTTCATCAAATGGCTTCTGAACCCATGGATGCAATATTAGAAGGAAGCCACATCATCTCATCTGAAGGAGAAGAATCAACATCCCTAGATGTTGTCTGGGATGTCTCAGATGATGAATCATCATTTGAAGATGAAGAGGAGGAAGCAAGGGCCAAACAATTTTGCATAATGGCCATCAATGCTTCATGCAGCAACTTAGAAGCTGAACTAACAGAAGGAAAATCAAAACCTGAAAAGGTTCAGGTATCATTATCTAATTCTGTCTTTAGTTCAGTTAATTTAGAAATTAAATATTGCTGCCAAGATTTAACAAAACTTGAGAAGGAACCAACACTTCTCAGAGAAATGTTTTCTTTATATTTTAATGAGTTCAGATTTGAGAACTCAGTTTGCTTCTTCATAAATTTGTTTTATAAACAAAAGGATAAATTATTTAGAATAATATCAAATCCTTTTATCATTTGGAACAGATTTATTAGGAAGCATTTTCTTTTCTTAAAAAGCTGATTATATCTAATTGATATTTTGTTCAAATATTTTTTTTTTATTTTATTTCTGTGTAAAGAATTCTTTATCAGATAACTCTATTTCTTATAGATCCTTTTCTAATTTCATCTAGATTGAGTCCTCTACTCTAGTTGCATTGGTCAGCTGAGTTTGAATCTCGTCTGTTGAAAAAGAAATTTTATAGGAAGGAAGATATCTGATTTTGCTTTTCAGATCCAGAATCTTAATTAAATTCTCTGAACAAAATATCATTTTCTTTTGCTGCTAACATATCCTCTTTCTTAAGGAGAGAGCAATCTCTATCATAGTCTTTCTGCAGGTACTACTTACAAGAGTTAGCTGGATGACTCAATCAAAATTCAAAGTCATCTCAGCCTTCTTCAATCACATGTACTGCATCAACATAGGGGGAGATTGCAATGCCAGCAGCAGCCAGCTAAGCAAAGCCTTTCTTTATATATTTTATGCTTTGCTTTATGTATTCTTGCTAATAGGATCCTCACCCAAATAGGGGGAGATTGTTGGAACCCTTGGTTCTGATTTGGGCTAGGATCTCTATTAGGTTGTTTAGTTTTTGTTTAGTTTATTTTATTTATTGCCTGTAGTTTTAGTTTTTTGAAAGACTTAACCCAAATAGGGGGAGATTGTTGGTACCCTAGTTTGGATTTGAGTTAAGTCTTTCCTTTAGTCTTTCCTTTTAGTCTCTTGACCCAAGATTTATCTATGGTCAAAGTCTTGTTGTAGAGTATTCTCTTTTCTAGTAAAATTCTGGCTAAGGGATTTTCGGGTTCGACTATAGTCGAATGCCAATCGACTATCGTCGATCAGCCGGTCGACGATCGTCTGTCTGCTTGATCGACTATCTTCTGTCTTCAGATAGTCGTGCTCTGTCTTTTGTCTGCTCGACGCTCTGCTGGATCGTCGAGCTCTGGTCGACTATCTCAGGATAGTTCGACGCTTTCTGTTGTTTGTTGGCTGGTCGACTATCTGTCTAGATAGTTCGACTATCTGCCATTCTTTGATAGGTCGACTATCTATTGATAGTTCGACTATCTGCCGTTCTTTGTTAGGTCGACTATCTATTGATAGTTCGACGTTTTCTGTCAGCTTCGCTCAACGCTTTCTGTCTGAGTAGGTCGACGATCTCTGTACTTAGGTCGACGATCTCCGTAGGTCGTTCGACTATAGTCGAAGGTCGTTCGACTATTTTCTGTATGCTTATTTTTTATAATATTATATGCATTTTATTCCTTGTTTTATTTCCTGTATTTCTAGAATATTTTATTACAGTTTATTTAATTGATCTTATGCATATATCTCAAAGCAATCTTTGCTTCTATGTTTATGCATAAGTCAATTCCTTCTGACATATCTTTTGTCTTATTATCTACTTTATTAAAGCAGCTGTCATTTATAGTCGTTGGCCGTAAAGAGTTATTTTTGATGTGACTTTATATCTTTTATCAGATTGCAGCTGCTGTAGCTTTATTCTTTATATAGAATTATATTTCTGCAAGATATGTTTTGTCTTTGTGTTAATTGCAGCCCAGGTTCAAGCTTCAGGATAAAGACAAAGTCAAAGCTCAACTCAAATAATAGAGCCGTTGCTGCTCTTATATATGAAGAGTTCTTTTGAAAGAACTAAAGAGGAGAGGAAGTAGCAGCTGTAGAACAAGTGAGAAGAAACCTGTACAACTTACAGAGAAAGAACCAGCACAGCTGTTCTCAGCAATATCCATCCATCTGAGAAGATATCTCTTCTGCTCTTCCTCAACCTGAGTGCTCCTGTTCCAGGAAGATACACTCAGAGATACTGAAGAAGAAGAAGAAGGAAGCTGAAGAAGAACATCCATCCAGATCTCTAGTCTTCTTCAGACTTTATTCCTTCAGAACTTCAAGACAGCTTGCTGTCAGAAGTTCTGAAGAGTCTCTTGTGCTTCTCTAATCTATTGTAAAATAGAGAAGACAATCTAACTCTCTTCCCCCCTCCTGTAAAGGGTTTTTTACTCCCTTCAAAAGTAAAGCTTGGTTTTTAGACACCTGATCAAAAGTCTAAAGGGTCTCTAGATCTACCTGCAGCTGATCTTGTTGGTGGCAGGGCACCTGATCAAAAACCTGTAGTGGATTCCTACCGTGTGGGTAGAAGAGTGGACGTACCCAGTGTTTGGGGAACCACTATAATCTCTTGTGTCGTCTGGCTTGCTTAATTTATTTAATTGCATTGTGGCTGTGATTAGCTTTAACTAGGTTTGCTAGTTGCTGATTAGGTTCCCAAGCCTTAACTGTAATTACAGTTGGCTGCCTTTGTGCACAACACTTTGTGCTAGGCTTTAGGGTTTATTCCTTAATATCTATAATCCTCAATTCCGCAATCGGTATCTATCCCTTATCTTTCACGCCGGCCATCCCCTCATCCCATCTTCCTTCTTGGATTCCATTCACCTTTCCCCTTCCCTCTTCTACTTGCAAACCGACCACCTTCAACCCCCCTAGCCGCCGGCCTCCCCCTCCATCACCATACCCGAGCCCCCACCTCTTCCTCATTAAAACCGACCACCACCACACTCCTCCACATAACCGGCCTCATCCCCCTTAAGCAAATCCGAGCAACCCCTTTCCTCTTCACCAAAAGCCGCCCACCTTCTTACCCTCACAAAGCCGACCCTCCTTCCTCTCTCCCTTGCAACCATCCCTAGCTGCCTCCTCCATCCATCCCTAACAAATCCGACCACCATTAGAAACCAATCCAGCCCCTTTGTTTGTAAAAAAAAAATCGGCCAAGGCAAGCTTGCCTCCTTGTGAATTCCTAACACCGGCGTGAAGCGACGAAGGCGGGCAAGATCTTCATCTCCTTCTGGCGCAACTCTAGCGGAGCCGTTGAGGGGCGATCCAAGTAGAGAGTAATTGGAATCACCCATTCCGATTGGGTAACGAAATTCCTCCTACCTCTTGTGTGATTTCAATCTCTAGATTAAATATTGTGGTGGAGTTATCTTTGGTGTTGTTTTAGAAAGCTTGAAATTGTATCGTGGATTTCTTTGCATGCTTTGTATTTCCCTTTATTATCGTTTATATTCGAGAAGGTTTGGCGAACCTCGTTTGACTTTTGTTGGGAGAGATCTACCCATTCCGAATCGCACTTTTCGGTAGATCTCTTTTGGTACAACTTCGCTCGGTCGGACCCAATATTGGTCCTTTTAGCTCGATCGACATTGGCCTTATAGCCCTTGTTGGATCCAAACCGGTTTGGCTACCCGTAAGCTAGCATAATATTGATAGACTTAATTGCGTGGGGTCGCGTAGAGCGATTGTGTGAGTGTAGGGATTGGATCGAAGAGCGACGCGGCGTTAGACCGTAGTTCCATTCGGTGTGAAACGTGCAAGCCTACATCACATTAGCTCGACAATGCCCGATAAATGAAGCTCCCTCACCTTGGCGAGCCTCTCTTGGAACTCTTTAGAAAGAGGCATGAATTAACAGGATTAAGGAAAGAGGAGGAAAATAGAGTGGCATCCCACTCCCGGGGCTAACAAGTATATATAGTGTGAGGTGGAGCCCACCAAAAGATTCCCCCAGCAGTAGGCACCACTCGCCAAAACATCAAGGGTTGGATGATTCTTTCCGAGCTTGCCACAACCTCGCAAAGAGCGGGGATTATGTACAATCCCATGATTGGCGAGTGGGCCCATAGGCAGGGGTCAGGTCGCCTAAAAAGAAGGTTGGGGGGCTTTGGAAAGTTGAATTGGCGAGTAATCCACAAGTTTCTCGCCTCGCATAAATCAAGCCATCAAAAGACTCGGGGCGAGTGCTCGCAAATACACTCGCAATCGCCCCAATTCGGGGATAAGAGGCGAGTGATAGCCTCCATGGGAGCACTCGCCACTTCAGGCGAGTGCTAGCCTCCCAGGGAGCACTCGCCACTTCAGGCTAGTGCCAGCCTCCTCGTGGGAGGCTCGCCACTTTAAGCGAGTGTTAGCGGTCAAGACCACTCGCCCGGTAGTAAGATTACCAGGATGCCCCTGTGGATCTGCCAATAGCATGTCCAAATAACAGAGTTTCGCTGTTGGCAGACCACCTTTGGGTTGCGTATAGTAAAACCAAAAGGCAGAAATTTGTTTTTTGCAGACTAGACTTGGAAAACTATAAATAGACCCCCAAGGGCACCTTAGGAGGGGGATTCCAGCTCGTTTTTTTCACCCACAGAGCCTCCCTAAGGTGTCTGGCTCAGTTTTTGGCTTGGGAGGGGAAGCGCTCTGAGATCTTCTGGGTTTGTGGTGGAACCTCTGCGCTGCAGCCCGGGGTCTGTTCTTAGTCCCCAAGTTTCTGGTCAGGAGTGCGGGTTCGGGAGAAGTAATTGCAAGCTTATCCCTAGGATTCGAACTCCTTATTGAAGGCAAGTATTGATTTTAACACCTTAGGCACTATCAAAACCGTCTAGGGCTCTCTTTTTTACGCCGTTGAAATTTATTTTAAGAAATAAGATCAATTCATATAAAAAAACTAACTAGTATTAACCTAAACAAGCACGATGACTTGATTATTGAGGCACGATGATTGAAGAATAATGCTTTGAAATGCCTTTGCGCTAGGGAATGGGCAGATTGAATTCTGGGCGGAGGAGCGATCTAAGTCTCACGATCTCAACGAAAAACGTTAGAGCTCTCTTTAGCCTTTGAAGTTGCTTGCCTTCAAATGAGAGCATGGGGGCCCTTTTATAGTTTTTTGGATGGATATGCTGGTAATTGCATCGGGGCGAAAATTGTGCTGGTGAATGAGGTCGCTCCGTTTCGGTCACATGAATCACCAATTTTAGCGAAATTACGAAAGTGCCCCCAGCGTGGTCGGGGAAGATCGAGCACGATGCTCGGCGACGAAGGCGACAGACGAAGGCTGGGGGCGGCAACGACGGCTGGCGGTGGAGGCGGTCGGCGGGGCACGCTGCGTGCGCGCGCCCAGGGGACGCATTATGCGCCTGCGCCCGAGGGGCGTGCACCGCCCGCGCGTGCCTGCGGGGCGTGCGTCGTGCCTGCTTTGGCGCGCTGTGCTCGTGCTCGAGTTGGTTGTGCTCGCACGCGCTTCTCCTTGCAAGGTCGCTTGGTCCCCTCGGTCTGACTCGAGAACACTAAAGGGGGATCCCATCAAACTTTAACTCTTATTGTCAATCTCTAAAATCTTCTACAGTTTATCCACCTCTTCGTTTGTAGTTCTATTTGATTTGATTCTCATTGACTTTGTTTGACTCGTTCAAACTCAAACCATCTATATTTTGTTTCTTGGATGAATGTAAAGTGAGGAGAAAATGGAGATTAGTCTCAAATCCCCCAAGCCTTAATTACAACCCTCATTTTAAGGGTCTTTGTGCACTATCAAAACCGTCAAGGTTTTTTTTATGCAGTTGAAATTGATTTTAAGAAATAAGATCAATTCATATAAAAAAAACTAACCTGTATTAATCTACACAAGCACGATGACTTGATCATTGAAACACGATGATTGATTGGTCTCTCTCAATAAATTTTGTGTACACATTATTCGTCAACGTATATGTGCAACATGACACACAATCATTAGCCTTCGAGTTGCTCATAAAATGAGCTGCATGCCCGAAATTACCAATATCTATATATGGAAGCCCGATGACTGTGTCATTTTGAGGGAAATTATGGGTGACCCGACCAAATTATGGCATACCCTCCTCAATCGGCCTTGCTTACGCTATTCCTCAGCATGTATATATGCACGGCATGACACGCCACCGTTATCTTTGGAGCCAAACGAGAGGTGCACGTAAGCCCCGGTTGGGCACACCACCTAGGCCTGCCTGATAAAAGGCATGATTTTGTGTGAGCTCGGATAAGCACAATCCATGCCCGGGATAGACCTTGACGGACCTGGCCAGGAAAACAATTTTAGGCTTGATCAGACTGATTGATTGAGCAGGCCCATATTTTTAATGCATCCATTTGATGACTTGTTATTCAAGAAAATTAAATTTCTAATCAAATAAACCCAACAAATATTAACTATACATAATTTATATCATAAAGTAAAATTGAGACGGCTAAGATAAAATATATAGAGAAAGTGGGGTGCGAATAGCCCATCATCCATAATCCCCACTAATTTTATGAGGATCATGAAATTAATCACCGTGCGTGCGATCGGCGCGCCCAATGCCCCGCATGACCCGCACACGGGATCCCACCATGCGTAAAAATCCTCCGCGGCCGGCCAAAATGGCTGGCCACCCCCGCTCGCCGGTGACCGGCCCCGGGCCGAAAAACGGGCCGGCCTCTCGACCATATATATATATATATATATATATATATATATATATATATATATATATATATATATATATATATATATATATATATATATATATTTATTATATAAAATAATAGTGCATTCTTGAAGCACACCATCAGATGAATCCTGCCCGTCCGATCAAGCTCCATCAAAAACTGGCCGATGGATTCAAAAGAAGAGGGCTGCCAATATCCAACTGCCTCTTTAAAACACTGTTCACAATCCCAAAAATCCCGTTATACCATTTCCGCATCCCGTCCCTTCACGGGCTTACCTCGCCGCCGCCGGCCGGCCCGGCGCCCACTGGCGAGTTCGCCGGCCTCTGGCGAATACGCCGGTGGTTGTCCGGCAGCGAGCGGGTAGGGCCACCGCCGACGGTGGCCCTGCCCGTGAGACCCCGGCGGCTTAGCCGCCGGCGGAGGGGCGAGCCCGTGAAGATCTGGGTCTAACGGGCAGGGCCACCGCCGGCGGTGGCCCTGCCCGCTCGCCGCCGGACAACCCCCGGCGTGTTCGCCGGAGGCCGGCGAACCCGCAGGTGGGCGCCGAGCAGGCCGCCGGCGGCGGCGGAGAAGGGGCATGTAGCAGCCAGCGGAAGCAGGGGAGGAGGGGGGGGGGGGGCTCTTTTTTGCATTTTTAATTTTTTTTATTTAATTATTTCTTTTAAATAATGAGTTAGATTATTAAAAAATCATAATGAATTAGGTTATTAAAAAAATCTAATTTAATAAAAAATAAAAAAATTCTAATAAATACAAATAAATTTTAATAATAAATTTGAAATTTTTTAAATTTTAAAAAACTACTGGGGGCGGGCGAAGCGCGCTTGTATGCCAAGCGGGCGAAGCCCGCTTGGTTGCGAGCGAAGCCCGCAGCGACGCATCGACAACGGGCGGAGTCCGTTCGAAAATGCTTGTATATGTATATATATATATATATATATATATATATATATATATATATATATATATATATATATATATATATATATGTCAGGCTTGGCCTCAGCTTAAATAAATAAATAAGTCCGGCCGGCCAACCATGCGTAAAAATCTTCCGCGGCCTGCCAAAATGGCCGGCCACCCCCGCTTGCCGGTGACCTGCCCCGGGCCAAAAAACGGGCTGGCCTCTCCGCCATATATATATATATATATACAAAAAATTTTAACCCATATATATATATATATAAATATATATATATATATATATATATATATATATATATATATATATATATATATAAAATATGCCAGGCCTCAGTTTAACCCCTAAAAAACAAAAATAAATGCCAGGCCTCAGCTTAACCCAAAACCAAATAGAAAAAAAAAATTATGCACCCGGCTTAGTCGTTGGGAAAGGAGAAGAAGAACAACGGTATAAAATGCCCGGCCTTGATCAGCCAGCCGTTTAAAAAATAGAAGGAGAACTCAACAACAACTCCCTAAAATGCCCGGCCTTAGCCGTTCCACGCTCTTCCCATTGCTTCTGGTTACTAGTTGGCTTCTCATCTTTCCTCTGCCACCCCTCACCACTGTTTACGCTAGGCGTATCCACGCTGCTGCTGCACAATCCTTCAACTCCAGCAAGGTGATCCCGCCGGTGGCGAAGAAGGTGAGGCACGAGATGGAGATGTTCGGCGACGTCCGCGTGGACGACTATTACTGGCTCCGCGACGACTCCCACTCGAATCCGGAGATCCTCTCCTATCTCAAGGCGGAAAATGATTACACCAATCAATCCATGTCGAGTGAGCTCCCGCTGCCATTTTTTGTATTCATTCCTATTTGATGAACCAGGGAGGGATCCGGTCGTTTTTTTGGCGTCGGTTCCGAATTACATTTGTTTTCTAAATTCGGTTTTTTGACACTTTGCTCCCTCGAATTACCCTATTTTGACATTTTGCACCTCAAATCTTTAAAATTGGTACTTTGCACCCTCTAATTACATATTTGTAGCATTTTGCACCTCAAGGCTATAATTTCAGGGGTATTTAGGTCCGGGCACCACCCAAAATGCTCATTTTTTGCCTTTTGCAAAAAGCTAAAATAAGATAGTTCATGATGCAAAGTGTCAAAATAGAATAATTCGGGAGTCTAAAGTGTCAAAAAGCCTCTAAAATCTGTTCCAGCTTTTCCATGCCTGACGTGAAACCGTGGATTCATGCCTCAACAAATTCACTCTTTTTGTGAATCGACAAGAGTGAATTTACTGAACTCTGTGATTCATTATTTTTACAATAGTTCATTATTCCGGTACTTACAAGCTAAGTTTTATTAGAACCTCTAAATTTATGTTTGAAAGATTAATCTGATCTACATGAATCACATACTGAAATTGTATACTATTACAATAGCTGCTTCTCTGCTTGGGTTGGGCATGGTGCTTTCACTACTGCAACAAGCGAGCAACTTAAGATTTGATTTTTTTTACTTTAGGAAATGTTAATTTATACTTTTCAAATGTAATTGTAGGTGTTAAACAATTTGAGGATCAACTGTATGATGAGATGGTAGCAAGAACCAAGGAAGTAGATGATATATCAGCACCTATTAGGAGAGGTTCATATTACTATTATGAGAGAACTTTGGTGGGAAAGTACTATAAGTTACATTGCAGGCGCCTTATCACCAATGATGCCTATCCTCCTTCTGTGTATGATGTCATGCCCACGGGTCCCGAAGCACCGGCGGAGCATGTTATCCTAGATGAGAATATCAAGGCTCAAGGCCATGAATATTATTACCTTGGGGTTTTCCGGGTAATTTTTGGTCTTTTAAGTATTTAGTTTAGAAAAGTTGTTTCCTTTTTCTTATTTTTCTGATCTTATTTACAGCCTAGCCCCAATAATAAATTGATAGCATATACTGAGGACACTAAAGGTGATGACATCTATACTATTTATGTCATTGATGCTGACAGTGGCACTGCCATTGGTAATCCTTTGAAAGGAGTATATCCATATATAGAATGGGCGGGAGATGATGCACTAGTTTACATCACAAGGGATGAATCCTATCGTCATTATAAGGTTATGATCTTGCAGTTTAAATTTATTCTACAGTTTATCCTAGGTGAAGTTTGTACAAACATGCTTATGCATCTCTGCTAGAATCAGTAGAATGCAAACTGTAGCTTTCTTAAATGCTATTGGATTTTTTTTCTTGAGACATCCATTACACTATCGCCTTACTTCCCATACACTAAGGCTCCCTTTGGCGCGGTGTTTTTTCTCCGGTGAGTTTTGGGGAAAAAATGCTACAATTATAGAATATATGTTTGGCATGACAATGGTTATGACCGCCGTCAAGAAAAAAAACTAATTTTGAACATAAAGGTGGATGAAGTTCCTCATGTGAGGTCGGGCGGTCATGAACAATGGTTCATAACTTAACCACCATGTTCACGGCCGCCGCCACCACCTCATACAGAACCTAAATCATTTAGAATGCTTTCCCTATTTCTCATATTACATGTCATTTAAGTATGTTGGTTTTTATCTTTTTATACTCGTGTAGGTATGGTCTCATAAATTATTGACAGACCAATCAAGCGATCTGTGCCTCTATCATGAGAAGAATGATACATTTTCACTCTATGTCTATGCTTCTGAAAGCAAACAATACCTTTTTGTTCAATCATGGAGTTATAAGACACGGTTTATAATGTATCTCAATGTTTACAAGCAAGAAGGTGGACTGATGACTTTAACTCCACCTATTTATGGGATTCTAACAGAAGCTGGTCACAGCGGAAATCATTTTTTTATTAAGAGGACAAGTGATGAGCTTTTTAATTCTGAATTGGTTTATTGTCCCATTGACAATCCATCTGAAACACACATTTTGATTCCACATCGAGAAAGGTAAATTTTTCTATATGATTTTGGCTCATATCATCTTATTTAGCGTTACGATAGAGAAAATTCCAATGTGAAAACTGACCGAGAAGATTAGAAGATATAACTGGACAAGCAAATCTTCGGTATTCGAAGAGTTTGGATGCTGAGAATACTCAACTTGTCTGGTCCGGTCCTATAGATCGTTGCTTTGTATGCTATGCGACACGATAATTCTCTCCTCGACTTGATTTAATTAGGAAAGCATATGTCTTGTGGTTTTTTATAATCCAAGGAAGCACTTGAAGCGTGAATTTGAATGACTACAAGAAAGATTATGTTGCTTGCAATTGGTTGAACAACCTTTTTGGACCAATATTTAACACCTTGAGTGGATTGTTTTCTATGAATTGAACAACAATGTTGAAGTAGTGATAATTACGCAACTTTTGACCCTTCTTCTCGTGTGAGAAAAATTTATTTTAGTCCTTTACAGAATCTTCAACTTTCCTTCAAATACAAAGACCAGTGTTTTATATGTCCTTTGACATATCAGCTAACATGTGTATTGGGGGCAAAACAAAAATTTTCTTGAAAAAAATAAGTTGTCCTTTAGTAAAATACATGTCAACATATTTGTTTTTGTATATCGACTTGCACGATTTTAAAACATTATCTGCTATTTTATTTTAATTTATGTTAGCAATATATATGTTTAAATCACTTCTATGTATTGCATTGTATACGTTTTATCGATTAAACTTAATTTTACATTATGTTTCATAGGTGTTAGTCTTACAATCAAATTTGTATTATTATTTCATGTTGAACATTTATTATTTAATATTAAACAAATATTAAAGTATTCTACAGATAATTAGTCAATAATTTTGTTTTTAACACAATTTTATTAACCACAAGCAAACTTATTATCTATTAAGAACATTTACTTTTTAAATATTCTTTACTTACTATATAAAATGTAGCTTTAGATAAATAAAATTATTATGCAGTGTTAAATATATTTCATAATTTATGTATTTGTGCTTGTTTAGGAAACTTGTTAGTATTGATGCAAAAAAAGCATGAGAGGCACCGACCGGGCTTGGTTAGCCAAGTCATTGGGCACCGCCTAGCCTTTAATGCTAGGCCAACACCTAACTTCAAACCTCGGACGCCTGCCTAGTTGCTTGGCCTAGTAATGGGTTTGGCACGATAGGGCATAAATAAATATGGGGGCTTGCCTCGTGAGGTCCCTAGGCTTAGCTCGAGCCTTATCGATCTGACCTGTCCTTTTTTGCACCTTTACTTGTTAATAATAGTCGTATTATGTTACTAATATTTTATTTTTAATTATTCTTCAGTTTTATTTTGGGATATATATGACTTTTGTTTGTCTATTTATTATAATACATTTTTACTTTTAGAACACATATGTATGTTTAATACATATTTTTATTTATAAGATATGAAAATTTGATATTTAAAATATTCCGGTCGGATGTGTCGCCTACATCCAACATGTTACCGACATCCGACATTTACAATCTTGACAAGGACTACTAGAGAGTCGAAGATGAGCAAGTAGAGTAGAGACATCCACATTTGTTTATTTTTTTGCATATGATTATAGTTTTAGTATGAAGGCAATAAATATAGTTGAGGTTCAACTGTCTTAGAAATAATCAATCAAAAAAGTCCTCTTATTTTTAAGGTGATTGTTAACCGTAATTCGATTTTGACTTGTCGCACCTCAATGTTAACCGTAAGCCAATTTTTGTAAAAAAAATTCAACCGCAATCCGATATTTGACTTGCCACACCTCGTAGATACCCGATGAAGGAGGAGTCGGGTAACTTCAATGAGAGGAATGAGAACCTGTAGAGAAAAACTCAACCTTGTATATATGTTCTCAATAATGAAATACAATGTATGAATACACATTTTTAGAAGGGAGAAAGAGAGAAGAGAGTCATATACAAGATGTGGGACTAAAGAGGAGAGAAGAAGAAAAACAAATAAATGGGTCTAATTACATGGGCTTTTCAAAGACTCCCCCGCAAGCTGGAGCGTACAAGTCGTATGCACCAAGCTTGGACAGACACTGGTAGAATAGGGTGCTAGGTAGAGCCTTTGTGAGGATATCAGCCACTTGTTCAGTACCAGGAACATGCTTCAATTCTATCTTCTTCATTTGGACTTTCTCCCGGATAAAGTGACAGTCTACTTCAATATGTTTCGTTCTTTCATGAAAGACTGAATTCTTTGCAATATGTATAGCCGCTTGGCTATCACAAAACAGAATGGCAGGTGAGGGAAGTTTTACCCCTATATCGGCCAGGAGACTTTCAAGCCAGGTAAGCTCGGAGACAACAGACGTCATTGATCGGTATTCTGCTTCAGCTGATGATCGAGCAACCACTGCTTGTTTCTTACTCCGCCAGGTAACGAGTTGTCCTCCAAAATAGGTACAAAAACCACTGTCAAGGAACCGACATTGTCTACATCAGAATACGCAACCAATGTTGGAGTAGAGGATGAGGTTTTGTATACCAAACCTTGACCTGGGGATGTTTTGCGATATCTAAGAATACGTTCAACAGCTTGAAGGTGAGATGTTTACGGAGCATGCATAAATCTGTTGACCACCCCAACGGCGAAGGAAATATCAAGTCTTGTGACCGTTAGATAGATCAATTTTCCAACCAGTCATCGATAGTATTCCGGATTTTGAAGAGGAAGGTCTGTATCAGAAGAATGTGCACACAACTTATGATTCGCGTCCATCGGAGTAGTAGTAGGTTTGCATCCCGAGTAACCAACATCCTGAATGAGATCCAGGCAGTATTTTCTTTGAGAGATGACGAGTCCATTTGGTCGTCTTGCGACCTCAATACCATGGAAGTAACGAAGATGTCCCAGATCCTTGGTTTGAAAGACGGAGCTGAGGTGTTGTTTAACTGCTTGGATGCCCTTTGAATCGTCTCCAGTAATCAAGATATCATCAACATACACCAACAGAAGAACAGTTCCTGTTGTCTGATGACGTGTGAATAGTGAGAACTCAGCTGAAATCTGAGTGAAGTCGACTTGCCGGACGGCCTTACTGAACTTGTCAAACCATGCCCGAGGGGATTATTTGAGACCATAGATGGACTTCTTGAGATGACAAACTCGGGACTCCCTCGTGGTCTCAAACCCGGGCGGTTGCTGCATGAAAACCGTTTCCTGGAGGTTGCCGTTGAGGAAGGCATTTTTGATGTCCAGTTGGTGTAATGGCCATTGTCGATGCACAGCTACCGAGAGAAGAACCCGAATGGTGTTCAGCTTGGCCACAGGCGAGAACGTCTCCTCATAATCAAGGCCATGTGCTGGGTGAAGCCACGAGCCACCAGACGGGTCTTCAGACGGTCAATCGTTCCATCAGGAGCATGCTTGATCACAAAGACCCATTTACACCCAACATGTGTCTGACCGGTAGGTAACGGTACCAATGTCCATGTCTGGGTAGCCCAGAGAGTCGTCATCTCTTCTTCTATAGCCGCCAGCCAGCCAAGAAGTTGGAGAGCTTCCTACATAGAGTTAGGTACCGAAATCGAGGATAATGAAGTGGCAAAAGTTTGAAGTTGTGGAGAGAGGCGATGTAAGGATACATGATTCCTCATGGGATGAGCTGTAGATTCTGGTGCTGGATCAACGGGACGCGGAGCATCAAAGGGCGAGTCAGACTTCAGTGGGGTATCATAGGCAGGATGGAAACGAGTGTAAACCCCAATAACATGAGGTATGGAAACAGGAGGGGCCTGGGCTGTAGGTCTTGGTGGTGGAGTGGTAACGAGAATAACTACACGTAAGACAGTTGGTTGTGGAGATGTAGGAGATGAAGCAGTGAAGAAAGGGAGATCCTCCCGAAAGGTAACATCAACAGACACTATCACCTTTCGAGTAGCCGGTGAGTAGCAGACGTAGCCTTTTTGTGTCCGTGAGTAACCGACAAAGACGTGTTTGGCAGCCCGGGGATCCAATTTGTCCAATGTTGGATCAAGGTTGTGAAGGTAGCAAGTTCACCCAAAGGTGCGGGGTGTGAGAGAGAATGTCGAAGTTGATGGGAACAGGAGGCTGAATGGAGTGGCTATGTGGAGGATAGGAGAAGGAAGACGGTTAATCAGGTAACAAGTCGTCGAAAGAGCAAAGTTCCAATAATTTTTGGGAACGTGCATTTGGAGCATGATTGAGCGGGCCACATCAAGAAGGTGTCGATTCTTTCGCTCTGTGACTCCATTTTGCTGGGCGGTATAGGCACAGGAAGTTTGGTGAATAACACCAAAGTCAGAGCAAAGAGTTGCAAATTTGTGGCTAGTATATTCACGAGCATTGTCCGTGCGAAGAGTTTTGATGTTAATGGAGAATTGTGTTTGGGTTTCAAGAAGGAACGCTCGAAAAACACGAAGAAGCTCAGAGCGATCATGAAGTAGATATAGTTATGTCATGCATGAATAGTCATCAATAAACGTCAGAAAACAGCGATAACCAGAAATGCTATTAACTTTGTACGGACTCCAAATATCAGAGTGTACCAAAATAAAGGGAGCAATGCTCCGAGTACATTTAGATAAAAAAGAGGAACGAGGCTGCTTGCCTAACACACATGATTCACAATGAAAAGAAGGTAAAGATACATTGGGTAGAGCCTTCTGGAGGACTGGTAAAGAGGCATGGCCAAGACGCCGATGCCAATTGACGGAGGAGACTGAAGAGAGGATAGCACGAGTTTCATCAAGGAGGTAGAGCCCGTTCTGCAGTCGTCCCTTACCAATGATAGTCCGCGTCCTGTGATCCTGTATTAGAAAAGAAGAAGAGGTAAATGTTATAGAGCAGTTCAAATCATTATTCAAGCGACCAACAGAAAGCAAATTGAATGGGGAGCCCGGAACATGAAGAGCCGAGCGTAGAGAGAGAGAGAAGAAGTGAGAGGGATGTCAGCCAATCTAGAGACAGGAATAGTGTCCCCATTGGCCACTGTGATGCACTTAGGATGAGGAGAATTCAGGTATTGATGTGGCCGCAGGGAGGTGATATGATGAGTGACACCTGAGTCAACTATCCAGTGCGAATTAGTGGAGAGACAAGTGATATCTTCTTGGGAGATGGAGGCAGCAGAGGCAACGGAGGCAGGAGGGCGACTTAGCAGACCCTGGAGTTGTTGGAACTGAAGGAGAACCTCTTCAAGGTCAGTACGAGCAGAGGAGTCGGTAGCAGCAATAGTAGCCTGTGGACGAGGTGGAAGCCCATGCTTGCGATAACATATAGCCTCGAGATGGTCGTCCTTTCCGCAGAAGGAATACTTCAGGCGAGTCCGACCTCCCCGTCCGCGGCCGCGAGAGCCACTATGTCCCCCGCGAGTAGGAGGGGGGAAGGAAACAAGGGAGCAGAGTCTGCTGCAGGAGAGTCAGGGACGGTAGAGCAGAACTATCAAGGGGCAGCGAGACCTTGAGCATCATTTAACATACGTCTGAGAGTGAATGAGTAGCCACCGAGGAGATGATCTTAGCCCGAACACTATGAAGATGTGTTGGAACGCATGCCATCATCATGGACACACTGATGGCTTCTTTCTGAGTCCGTTGGGTAGCAAGATCCAACATAGGAGGTTGATGTTGGATCCATGTTTCGACTAAAGTCTTGGACCGAGCAACAAAAGAGGTGAGGTCGGTGGCCCCTCCAGCATCAAGGGAATGAAGATCAGTGATTATGTTATAAAGGTGCTGAAGACTATTCTTACCAGAATATAGGGATTGGAGCTCATCCCACATTGCCTTGGCCGTTTCGTGATACATGGTCATGCGGTAGGGTTCAGTATTGAGAGAGTTCAGGATCCAGGTCTGAACTCGGGCATCATTGCGCAACCAATCGTCAGTCGGAGGAGCAGGAGGCGTCTGGGTTAAGTGATGGAGAAAACCTTTGGATTGTAGGACGCGGCGAACGAAATGGACCCATTCCACGAAATTCTTCTTCCCTGCTAAGGAAATGGTAGTGATCCACAACTCATCACGGAGTTCAGGGGCAGAGGCCGGGCGGTTTGCCGAGGAAGAGGCCATCTGTTCGGTTTATTCAGGAGAGGTCTCCATGGTTAGGCGAGTAGGAAGCTTGGCCAGCGGCTAGGGAGAACTGCGACCAGAGAGGAGACCGCACGGTCAGAGTGACCAGCAGCAAGACCGCAGGAAAACAGAGCGGACATCAGGAAGAGGCCGCCAGTCTAGAGAAGAAGTGAAGCCGCACGGTCACGGTGATAACACACCAGCGGCAATGAGGATGCCACGACCACTATGCGGAGTACGCGGAGTAGAGGAGAGACCGCTAGCGACAAGGCTAGTCGCAGCGACTAGTCAGAGAATAGGTTGGCAGAGAAGCCCGCACGATCAAAATGAATCCACCAGCGACAAGGAGATGCCACGACCTAGATGCGAACTTTGCCGAGAATAGAAGAATTTGCAGCGACAAGAGGCGCGACTGACGGCTAGAAGAGAGACCTCTGCGAACATACCAAGCCGTGGCGACTTGAGATAAGTCGCGACAGAGACAGGCCCAACTTGCGGCGAGAAGGTCGCCGCGAGAAGAAGAGAAGAGGTCGCTGCGATGAGAAGAGAGAGCGGCAAGGCAGGCCGCTGCTATAGCAGAGGAGATACGCGGGAGGGAGGCCGCGCGGATAGCAAGGTAGACCGCGCAGGCAGAGAAAGAAACGAGAGAGGGTGGACCCCACGAGAGAGAGGTTATAAAAAAGGGAGGAAGGAAGAGGAGGAGATGTGGAAGCCACGAGAGAAACAGAGTGGGAAGCGATTAGAGGGACAGGCCGCACGACACTGCGGCTAAGCTAGATAAGGGGGAAGCCGCGCGGTTAGCCGAGAGAACAAGCGGTTTCCAAAAAGATAGGCAGGACCGTTTCCCTCTGATACCATGTAGAGAAAAACTCAACCTTGTATATATGTTCTCAATAATGAAATACAATGTATGAATACACATTTATAGGAAGGAGAAAGAGAGAAGAGAGTCTTATACAATATGTGGGACAAAAGAGGAGAGAAGAAGAAAAACAAATAAATGGGCCTAATTACATGGGCTTTTCCAACAGAACCCAAAGCGGATACGCGAGGGATTGGGTGCGACTGAAGATGAGATACGCGGGGATTAAAGTTTTATGTTTTGGATTGCGTTTAAATACAAAAAATGAGGTATTTTTTTTAAAATTCTAGGTTGCGGACAGTCAAATACGAGTTGCGATTAATAATAGTCATTTTAATTACTACATTAATAATTATAGGCCTCGTTCCAATGCGCGCACAAGAGTGCATTATTTTCTGGATATAGTGAGTGTGTGTGGTAGCACGTATGTACAAATTTGATGTTTTGCATGATAAATTATTACATATTATTTCATACTTATTGTAAATATATATAACTTGACAATAGATTATGGACATTACAAAGATAATTGTAACATTTTAAGCTAGGGGGCGAAGTCTCATTCAAATTATGGACAAGTGTGTGTTGTTTTCTTCTTCGATTCATAGTCAGTCCAGCTGAATGATTAAGATGGCTTTGTTGAATTGAACTGAATTGGTGCGTCGAGTCATCTTTGGTGCATGACTAGTTCTGCCAACCAAATAACGACCGAGTTGATCAATAGGGGTGCCACTGAGTTGTTTAGTATTTTTATGCTAGCAAGTAATGTGTCCTGTAGCTAAAGCGGGCTCGGCTGAACCAAATGATGTAGGGTAGGCTATGTGAGTGCGCGACTAAAATGCAATCTTAAGTTAAGTGTCCTGAAAACAACTCGACAACTCTAAACTAATGTATGTAAGATGCAAGATCTGACGGCAAAATCAAATTAAGCAATAAATAAGGGTTTAATCGCAGCCTGTTTTTTGCCATCCACACCCCAAAATTTCAAGAACGCATACATTTTCTATGGTTAACCCCAACCCGGCACCTCCTTCCTCCCACTGAAGCATCCTACCTCCTTCCTCCGGCTCAAATTTCTGAAATCTACCTCAATGTTGGCAACCTATCTGGGCACATCCCAGAGGAAATTAGCGGCATGGTGAATCTCCAAGGCGAGTTTGACTGTAACATTTACCTGACCTTGGTTTGTTTGCATCTTTTTCTTACTCTATTCAAGTTCTCGTCCTTCATTTCTTCATGAATCTTTTGTTTTCAACTACAGTTTTGATGTTGGATTATAACCAAATGACAGGAAGTGTACCAACACAGTTGGGTATAAGAGCTCTTTCCTTGCAATAAATCACGTAATTGGAGTAATCCCAGCAAGCTTAGGTGATTTAGCGCAATTAAGATTGATGGACTTGAGATTCAACATATATCCTCTTTGATTTGATCCTGGAGAAGCTATCTCAAGCTTCGCGGTTTTTTTACATTGGAGCTTCAGAATAACTCCCTCTTTGGCAATGTGATACTCAACCAAAAATCTTCTAAATCTTCTAAATCTTCATTAGCTATTGTTTTCATTGGAGCTTTTATCGTTATTGTTTCTGGAACTGCATTGGGCCTCTTCATTTGATACCAAAGGAAGAAGAAAATTAACAGTGGTGGTTCACTCAGGATTGAGGTACATATTAATAACGGGTGAGGCAAGTCAATATAAAGTTGCGGTTAACATTTTGTATTACAATGAACATTAAGGTAGGCGTTGAAAGTCCACCTAGTGTCAACTGCCTTCACTTATGGGGGGGGGGGGGGGGGGGGAATAGGTGTCTTGCAGCGTATTTGCGGAATTAAAATTGTACATGCACAAGAAAACAAAACAATACAGCACAGAAAGTACATAAGCAATTTATAGTGGTTCCCCGATTTGGGTACGTCAACTTTCCCCCTTCGACCTATCTCCCAACCAGGGACGACTCAGTCACTTCACCAATAGGATTGAAATCCAATCCTTGCACTATCGGAAGGAACCCTTCCACACGTAGGAGTCAACACTCCCACAACTCGGGTTGCACCCAACCCTACAACTAGGAACCAAATGTTCCTTTACAATGAAAAAGAAATTGGAGTGTATAAGAAATACAAACAACTTGAAGATCTAAGTGTCCCCTTTCGTTAGACTACTTGTTCTTGTAGGCAACGAAAAGTCCACAACCCTTGATCTTTCTTGGAGAAAATCTCCCCGAGACCGGCGGCGGCAAAGGGCGGCGGCAAGGCTCTCGGTGTTGGCGGCGGCAACTGAAAACAGCAGCGATGCACTGGAGATTCAATCTTCTTAGCGAAGTCGGAAAGGTCTACCAACGGTCACACTAGGATCGATCGTCTCGATCGATTCGGACGGGGATGGATTTCCCTATCTCAAATCAAGAGACAAAAGATCTCTGGTTAGACGCGTGAGACGCTATGCAAGACTTGGCTTCTGTCACCGGAGATCTGGAGGAGATCGAGATCAGCTACGGTGACCACTGCACGAGCGGCGGCGACGGAGGCGGAGCAAGATAGCGATTTTAGGGTTAGTCGGCGGCGCAGCTTTCGTATTCTGTATGTCTGCTCTTTCTGTACACAAATACCTGTGTATTTATACAATAGGTCATGGAGATGACCGTTGTGGGCCCCACCAAAGCAAAGACCAAAGTTCGGTTCAAATAGCTGCAGGTTGCTTGAACCGGTCCAGAGAACAACAGGAAATTGCCTAAGTCAAATTCGGCGAGAATCGTAGGTGATTCTCGACGAATCGGCGAGAATCACTTACGATTCTCGCCGACTTCTACTTAGCCGAATTCTGGTTGTACTGATACAGAAGCCGGGGAGAATCGGCGGGAATCACACTTGATTCTCACCGAATCGTCGAGAATGCAAAGTCATTCTCGACGAATCGGCGAGAATCACTTAGTGATTCTCGACGATTCTGCCTTGGAGAAATTTCTGGCTGTGTCGAGACAGTCGGCTCCAACCGGCGAGAATCAAACAATGATTCTTGACGACTCGGCGAGAATCACTAGTGATTCTCGCCAAATCGGCGAGAATCACTAAGTGATTCTCGTCGATTCTTACTTAGACAATTTTTCCTCTTTCTTTCCGTAAGCAGGTCTTTGGCCCATCCTTGCTCCTTGTCTGCTCTAGTTTTATCATAGCCATGTACTTGAAATTAAGTACACCCCAATAGAGAGAGTACATGTAGGCCAACACACTGATCTGCTCAACGAGGGATTACGTCGCGCAGACCCGTGTATATTGACCCACTGCACCCTGACATTGGTGTGTACTTAGCGTGGAATAACTGCAAGCACAACTTAAAAGATTTCATCAAACACATTGTCTATTTACCTTAGCTTGTTCAGGGGCTTCTTCAAATCAGGTATATTGTGGATACAATACCCAACAATCTCCCCCTATTTGAAGAAGCCTAAACCCTACAAGCTAAGGTGAATAGAGCATATAGGAATGAAAATCATAAACTTAAAATTGAGTTGAGAGTGATATTCATTACCAATTACTTGAGAGCAAACGTATTACAAATTACTTGAGAGCAAACGTGGAGCCACCTTAGCCTTAGCCGAGAGGGTAATCTCCCCCTTTTCGGCTTCTGCAAATCTGGGTCTGGTACATTTGACACCATGCTCCCCCTCAGTTCGTGTACCTATGCTTACACTTGAGATCCTGGCAGATGCTCCCCCTAGATGTACGAGCCAGGAGCTTCTGTAGACTTCATTCCTCATAGTTGAGCATTCCCAATTCAGTTTTGAAGAGACTGAACTTGGCCTCATCTAAGGGCTTTGTGAAAATATCTGCAATCTGCTTGTCCGTGGGGACATAGCAGAGAGAGATGTCCTTGTTCTCCACGTGCTCCCGAATGAAGTGGTAGCGCACTTCAATATGCTTCGTTCTGCTGTGCGATACCGGATTGCTGGCAATAGCAATTGCACTGGAGGAGTCGTAGTACATTGGTACTTCCTTGAACTGGAGGTCATAGTCGGCTAACTGGTTTCTTATCCATAGGAGTTGTGCGCAACAGCTGCCAGCCGAGATGTACTCAGACTCTACAGTGGAGGTTGCTACACAATTCTGCTTCTTGCTATTCCATGAAATAAGCCTTCTTCCCAGGAATTGACACGTCCCGAAAGTGCTTTTCCTGTCATCCCTACTCCCTGCAAAATCAGCATCTGAAAAACCTATTAGCTCGACATCATTGTTTCTCGGGTACCACAAGCCAAGATTGGGGGTACCTTTAAGGTATCTTAGAATTCGCTTTGCAGCGACATAGTGAGATCCCTTAGTGTTCACCTGATATCTGGCACAGACACATGTGGAGAACATGATATCCGGTCTACTGGCAGTAAGGTAGAGCATGGATCCAATGATGCTTCTGTATTTGGTTTCATCGAAAGGTTTACCTTTCTCATCCTTATCCAGAGACATAGTGGATCCCATTGGACTCCTCATAGAGGTTGCATTCTCCATTCCGAATTTCTTGAGGAGTTCATTTGTGAACTTCGTCTGAGAGATGAAGATTCCATCCTCAGACTGTTTCACTTGAAGTCCCAAGAAATACTTTAGCTCTCCCATACTGCTCATTTCAAACTTTCCTTGCATAAGTTTAGAGAACTTTTTGCAAAGATTGTTGTCCGTTGAGCCGAATATAATGTCATCGACATAGATTTGCACTAGCAAGATCTTGCCTTTGTCTTCCCTAAGAAACAATGTCTTATCTATTTTTCCTCTAGAGAACTTGTTCTCAAGAAGAAAACTAGACAAGGTCTCATACCAAGCTCGAGGAGCTTGCTTTAAGCCATATAGAGCTTTATTAAGAAAATATACATGATTAGGATAAGTAGGATTGACAAAACCTGGGGGTTGAGCGACGTATACTTCCTCTTTCAGGTCTCCATTCAAGAAGGCTGATTTCACGTCCATTTGATAGACAGTGAATCCTTTGTGCGAAGCATACGCCAGGAACAATCTGATGGCCTCGAGCCTTGCCACTGGTGAAAAGGTCTGGTCGAAGTCAATCCCCTCCTCCTGTCGGTAACCTTGAGCCACTAGCCTGGCCTTGTTCTTTATGATGACACCATGTTCATCCAGTTTGTTTCTGAAGATCCACTTGGTGCCAATCACATTCTGCTTTTGTGGTCTGGGAACCAGCGTCCAAACGTTACATCGTTCGAATTGATGCAATTCATCTTGCATGGCCAAGATCCATGCAACATCTTTGTTCGCCTCGTCGAACTTCTTTGGCTCAACCTGTGACAGGAAGCTAAGATGCAAAATCTCGTTAATGGTACCTCTTCGAGTTCTGACCCCGTCACGAGGATCTCCGATGATCTGATCTCTAGGATGATCCCACATGTGTCTGAGCTCTAGAAGTCTGGCGTCAGGAGCTTCGACTACTTCTTGGGCATCTCCTTCTTCTAAAAGATTTGCTTCATCTTGATCTTCAACTTCTCCGATCGGCGTTGATGTGGAGACCTTGACGTATTTTGGAGTTGCATCTTTCTCGGGCTCATCCAGTTGTAACTTTTCGAGTCTGGTACTTGCATCTTCAGGAAGACAACTAGAAGTCTTGCAATTAAGCAAACTTCCTTCATCAAATACAACATTTATTGATTCCTCTACCACTAGGGTTTTCTTGTTGAAAACTCTATAAGCCCGGCTATGGCTACTATAGCCCATGAATATGCCTTCGAAGCATTTTTCACCAAACTTAGTACGCGGGTACTTCCCATTATTCAGTACATAACATCTGCAACCAAAGATCCTCAAATAGGACATGGTTGGTTTCCTGCCTTTCAGTAGTTCGTAGGGCGTCTTACGATGACTTTTGTTGATCAACGCCCGGTTTTGAACATGACACGCTGTATTGACAGCCTCGGCCCAGAAGTATTCTGGGAGTGAAGCGTCATTCAGCATTGTCGTGCAAGCTTCTATGAGTGTCCTATTTCTCCTCTCCGCAACTCCATTTTGTTGAGGAGTGCGCGGGGAGGAAAACTCATGAGAGATACCAAGTTCTTCACAGAACTCTGTCATAACTCCAGACTCGAACTCTGTTCCATGGTCACTTCTGATTTTGACCACCGAGCAGTTAAGTTCATTCTGAATCTGCTTGACAAAGCTGGTGAAGACGTCAAACGTATCATACTTGCGTTTTAAATAGAACACCCAAGTAAACCGAGAGTGATCATCTACAATCACTAGCGTATAAGATTTCCCTCCCAAGCTATGAACTTGCATTGGACCAAACAGGTCCATATGCAGAAGATAAAGATACCTGGAGGAGTCTTTGTCTGGGATGCCCTTAAAAGTAGCCCGAGTCTGTTTGCCCATCTGGCATGCAGGACAGGGACTATCTTTGATGCACCTAATAATGGGAGCATCCCTTACTAAATCTTTGGAAAACAGCATATTAATAGTCTTGTAATTAATATGTGCCAATCTCTTGTGCCATTGTTCACAAAGAGATGCACTGCCTTTTGCCACTAGGCATACGGGGGTGGAAGAATCTAGACTGAGAAAATCTAAACAGAAAATATTTCTGCTCCTAATGCCGGTTAATACTGTCTCCAAAGAGGCACATGATATTATCAGGCATTTATCCTTGCAGAACTTAACGGCATACCCTTTATCACATAACTGGCTTACGCTGATCAGGTTATGATTTAGCCCTTCAACATAAGCTACGTCAGAGATAGAGAGTATACCGTTGGAAATCATACCGTAACCTCTGGTGACTCCCCGATCAGATCCCCCAAAGATGACTTTGGGTCCATTCTCGACTGGAGAGTACTCCCGCAGCAGGCTTCTTGTCCCAGTCATATGACGGGAGCATCCACTGTCCAAATACCAAATGGGAGTTTTGTTGGCCTTTGGACATTCCTGCAAAACAGAATTAATTTGCCTTAGGAACCCAATCGAACTTGGGTCCTAGATTCCTTGTTAGCATACTCCCCCTCGATTGGTTAGCCCTACGAGTGGTCGGCCTCGCATTGCTAATATAGGGAGTCTCGTTATACCTTGGATTAAACCAACAATCCACGGCAAAGTGACCAACTTTGCCACAACACCAACAGTCAAATCTGTTGTACCTCTTCCTAGGCTCCTGCTTCACCCCGGGAATGGTGGGCACAGCTGGGGCCTTGGATCTGGAGGTGGAGGCATCATAGTGATTGCAGTCACATGATTTCTTCACCTTCTGTTCCTTCAGTATAACAGGCTTGGCTTTTGGTGCCTGCTTTTTATTATGGCCGCTAGAGAATTGGCCATAATTTCCCAAGTGGATTTCCTCATAAGGTGCCTTGAAGACACTCTCACCGAAGTTGCGGGGAAAAGTCCAGCCATCATATCGGCTTTTCGGCTTTGCAACCGAGGCCCGAAAATGATGACCAAAGGTTGACTCAAAGTCATGTTGGTTACAGGGAAAGCTAGGCTTTCTGAACTCAACAGGACTGAGTGGGGCCTTTCCCTTTTCAGCAGCAGAGGCCTTCTTGGCGGCCTTATTCTTTCTCTGGTTCCTGTTTCTCCTGGATGAGGAACCGGATACCCCTACATGCCCCAAGCCAGCTCCTTTGGCCTGAGCAGAGAAGGTATCAACTAATGGAAGAACAGTTTTTGGCATAGAGAAGCTCTTGACGATCTTCCTTTCTGCCGCAAGTAGTTCTTCCAACTTGTGGACTTCCTCCTGCTTAAGATCAAGGAGCTTAAGAGACTCTGAATGCTTTGAAGTTAGGTCCAGGTGCTCCTGTCGGAGAGAGATCAAACTAGTGATCTCTTCCCTTAGGGAGACACTCTCGCCCTTAAGGAATTTCACTTCCTTTTTCTCAGCCTTCAATCTCTTGCGGCACTTCTCGAAAGTGTTGTGCAGAAGCTCATATTTCTCGAGAAGCTCCGCTTCACAGGCCAAAAGGCTATCCTCAGGGTCATCATCCTGAGACTCAGGATCAGATTCAGAGTCGGAGAGAGGGGTGTGAGCGTTTACCTTCCCAGTAAATGGGGGGCATTCTCCTTCTGAGTCAGAGCGACCCATTAGCCCAAAGTAGGCTTCCTCATCATCGCTGGTGTCTGACGTGTCAGATTCACTCAGCGTCTTTGGCTTCTTTGCGATGTAACTCCTCTCCTTCTTCTTGTCTTTTGAGGACCTGTGCTCCTCTCCCTTCCCCTTTTCTCTCCTGCCTTGGTGACAGTCGGCTACGACGTGTCCTGGCTTATTGCAACCAAAGCAGATAATGTTAGAGGAACGATGTTTGTTCGGTTTAGGAGCATACCTGTCAGAAGAAACATTTTTCTTCTGATGTCTGGAGGAGGAGCCGTCTCTCTTTCTTTGATTCCTCATCTTGAGGAACTTCTTGAATTCCCGTGTGATAAGGGAGAAGTCTTCTTCAGACAATTCTGAGCCGGAGGAGCTAGGCTCAGAGTCTTCCTCTTCATCCTTCTTCCACGCACGGGAAGAAGCAGCACCCTTACCCTTTCTGGAATGAATGGCTTTTAGGGCCACGGTCTTTTCTTTGGCTGAGGCTTTCTCTGCTTCCTCTTCAGCCTTCCTTGTGTTCAATTGAAGCTCATAGGACATGAGCTTCCCGAATAAAATCTGAGGGTCGGTTTCCGCAAGTCTGCCAAACTCCCGGATGGCGCAGATCTTTGTGTCCCATTCCTTAGTAAGGGACCTAAGGAACTTATCATTGATCTCACCGTCAGTGAACACTCTTCCGTATCCTTTGAGTGCATTGACGATCTTGAGGAAGTTTTCGAAGGTCACTCCAATCTCCTCCTTGGGCCCTTGCCTGAAGGCCTCATATTTCTGGTTGAGGAGGGATCTCCGATCGTCCCTCACTTCATCCGTGCCCTCCATTAATACAATCAGGCAGTTCCAGAGATCCTTGGCTGTCCTGCAGTTGCAGAAGTTCTGCATCATAGAGTCGTCAACTTCGCTTACCAGGATGTTCTGAGCCTTCTTGTCGAGTCCGAACAGCACCATTTCATCCTTGTCCATTTCCGAAAGCTTCTTGGGCACTTTCTTGGTAGGATCAATGGTGGTGGCCTTAGTGGGAATGTAAGGTCCCTCCTCCACAATCATGAAGAGCCGGGGTTCGACTACTTCCATGTAGAATCTAATTCTTTCCTTCCAGATAGGAAAGTTCAGTCTGGTGCACACTGAGATTTTGCCGGAGTGCTTGAGTCCGTCCATGGAGGATATCGGTCTTCTTCTTGACACTGGTGGCAGGATTCTACTCAAGGTGTGAACCTTTTTAATGAGAAACCTGGCTTTGATACCACTTGAAAGTCCACCTAGTGTCAACTGCCTTCACCTATGGGGGGGAATAGGTGTCTTGCAGCGTATTTGCGGAATTAAAATTGTACCTGCACAAGAAAACAAAACAGCACAGCACAGAAAGTACACAAGCAATTTATAGTGGTTCCCCGATTTGGGTACGTCCACTTTCCCCCTTCGACCTATCTCCCAACTAGGGACGACTCAGTCACTTCACCAACAGGATTGAAATCCAATCCTTGCACTATCGGAAGGAACCCTTCCACACGTAGGAGTCAACACTCCCACAACTCGGGTTGCACTCAACCCTACAACTAGGAACCAAATGTTCCTTTACAATGAAAAAGAAATTGGAGTGTATAAGAAATACAAACAACTTGAAGATCTAGGTGTCCCCTTTCGTTAGACTACTTGTTCTTGTAGACAACGAAAAGTCCACAACCATTGATCTTTCTTGGAGAAAATCTCCCCGAGACCGGAGGCGGCAAAGGGCGGCGGCAAGGCTCTCGGTGTTGGCGGCGACAACTGAAAACAGCAGCGATGCACTGGAGATTCAATCTTCTTAGCGAAGTCGGCAAGGTCTACCAACGGTCACACTAGGATCGATCGTCTCGATCGATTCGGACGGGGATGGATTTCCCTATCTCAAATCAAGAGACAAAAGATCTCTGGTTAGACGTGTGAGACGCTATGCAAGACTTGGCTTCTGTCACCGGAGATCTAGAGGAGATCGAGATCAGCTACGGTGACCACTGCACGAGCGGCGGCGACGGAGGCAGAGCAAGATCGCGATTTTAGGGTTAGTCGGCGGCTCAGCTTTCGTATTCTGTATGCCTGCTCTTTCTGTACACAAATACCTGTGTATTTATACAATAGGTCATGGAGATGACCGTTGTGGGCCCCACCAAAGCAAAGACCAAAGTTCAGTTCAAATAGCTGCAGGTTGCTTGAACCGGTCCAGAGAACAACAGGAAATTGCCTAAGTCAAATTCGGCGAGAATCGTAGGTGATTCTCGACGAATCGGCGAGAATCACTTACGATTCTCGCCGACTTCTACTTAGCCGAATTCTGGCTGTACTGATACAGAAGCCGGGGAGAATCGGCGGGAATCACACTTGATTCTCACCGAATCGTCGAGAATGCAAAGTCATTCTCGACGAATCGGCGAGAATCACTTAGTGATTCTCGACGATTCTGCCTTGGAGAAATTTCTGGCTGTGTCGAGACAGCCGGCTCCAACCGGCGAGAATCAAACAGTGATTCTTGACGACTCGGCGAGAATCACTAGTGATTCTCGCCGAATCGGCGAGAATCACTAAGTGATTCTCGTCGATTCTTACTTAGACAATTT
The DNA here is from genome assembly GCA_039513925.1 of Platanthera zijinensis. NCBI lineage: Eukaryota > Viridiplantae > Streptophyta > Magnoliopsida > Asparagales > Orchidaceae > Platanthera > Platanthera zijinensis. Next base: position 169,616,858 of record CM077094.1, read on the forward strand.
TTCCTCTTTCTTTTCGTGAGCAGGTCTTTGGCCCATCCTTGCTCCTTGTCTGCTCTAGCTTTATCATAGCCCTGTACTTGAAATTAAGTACACCCCAATAGAGAGAGTACACGTAGGCCAACACACTGATCTGCTCAACGAGGGATTATGTCGCGCAGACCCGTGTATATTGACCCACTGCACCCTGACATTGGTGTGTACTTAGCGTGGAATAACTGCAAGCACAACTTAAAAGATTTCATCAAACACATTGTCTATTTACCTTAGCTTGTTCAGGGGCTTCTTCAAATCAGGTATATTGTGGATACAATACCCAACAGGTGTGATAAGCCAAGAACGAGTTACAGTTAACAATCAACTTAGATAATTGAATTAAAGCAATATAAAATTAGTTCTTTAATAAAAAAGACAAGCAACCTGGACTTGAAATATGCAATTCGCGTGGTCGCAGAACCGACATGTGCTGGCGAGGAAGCAGAGAGGAGGTCCATCTCGAGAGGGAACCTGGAAGCAGGGCCATGTGCGACAACCGGAACAGAAGCGGTGGCTGTCGCGGTGAAAGATCAGTGAAGGGAACGCCGGGGGCGAGCGGTGAGCGAGATGGGTGTGGCGAACGACACTAGAGTTTGTTGAGGGCCAGCGGCAGAGCAGCGAGGGTCAGTTGCTGCAGTCGATGATGGAGTTTTGCAGAGGGTTGAAGCTACTTCTCGCGCGTCTAGTGGTTCACCTGTACGGTTTGCACGATTCTTTTTTAGGTAACTTAAATTGAATGAGTTTCATCTTGAACAAAAGATTATTCTTCATTTAATCCAGGGCTTTGTTATATATGATAAGTCTCATTCAAGTTTTGGACAAGTGCGTGTTGTTTTCTTCTTCGATTCATAACCACTCCAGCTGAATTGATTAAGAAGTCTTTGTTTAATTGAACCGAATTGGAGATTCTAGTCATCTTTGGACCAAGTTCACAATTTTTGAATGAATTTAGTTTCTTTTTTTAGGACATGTATGGGCATGTTTGATCTTCAAACGTGGAAGACTCGCTAGTGGTTAACCTTTACGGTTTGTTACAATGAAAATTCCTAGTCTTCCTCCGATTCTTTTTTTGTTTTTGGTCACTTAGATTGGATGAGTTTCATCTTGGGTACTATATTTATTCTTCATTCAAAAGCACAAATAGTTTCATGCTTCGAAATATGAGATGCCTTAAGATGTGTCTTCTCTTTAGTGCTATTATAGAGATAATTCTCATTTATGGTTTATGAGCATTTCATGATCTTGTTAAGATATCGTTATTAAATAATGAAATGCATCTCATTGGAAAAACATTTAGCTGTACTTATTCATGATAATGTTTTTTGCTATAATTTTTAGTCTGTTTGCATTTCCTGGCAACTATATGTTTTTTATGCTACTTCCCTTGGATGATGCGCCTTTTTTGTAGGATTGACTGACGCTCTTTGCATCATGATACTGATGAGTTGATCTCTTTTTCAGTGTGAAAATTCAAGAATTTCAGCTTTTTAGTGGTTATGTTGCTATTTATGAGATGGAAAATGCCTTGCAAAAAGTAAGTGTATATAGTCTTCCACAAATGGGTGAAGAAATTGGACCACTCCAAAATGGTCGAGCAATAGATTTTGTTGAACCTATATACTCAGTGGACTCTGAGGAATCACAGTTTTCTTCAAACATTTTACGATTCTCTTATAGTTCGATGAAAACACCTCTATCTATTTATGACTATGATATGACTTTAGGCATTTCTGTTCTGAAGAAGATTCAGCAGGTAAAGTATATGAATATGAGAACACTAATCTTTGGTTTATTTATTTATAGTTGTATGCCTTTTAATCCGTGAGCACTTACTTGTTGTAGAGTTCTCTCTTTTATGATGTGGCAATAAAATCGGATTAAGTCTTGTTCAGTATCTTGAGGGGAAAAATAAGCAAAATTTGCATTTTGAAAATAAACCTTTGTATGAGATAAGGGGCTTATAGTCCATCCTAGGTGTTAAGAGTCTTTTTTTATTAAAAATTATGAACCATTGTTATAACTTGTTAAGTTGATATTTAGTTTCCTAAGTTGCATGCATATCAATTTATCATCATTAATCCTCATTTATCCTCATTGTTAGTCATCATTTAGGGTTGACTTTATGAACTCTCATTCTTCATTCATTTTTAATGTGTTGCATCGGGTGTTAATCAAATTTCTCTCAATTTTTTTGCACTTCTAGCCATATGACCTTCGGCCAACACTTTTTCCTTCCTAGTTGTTTCTCATTAATTGTATCTACCCATTTCTTTTGGTGCAGCTTCCACTCCTTTTTATGTTCTCCAACTATCTTAGTTTTTTCAGTGATTATGGTCTCTCGACTAGATTTTTTTTCATGCCAGTCCCTCTAATATAATCATTTCTCAACAACTTATCTTTATATCTAACAGTTGATATAAAATTCTTCAATTTTATTTTATTTTTCAATTTTATTTTCATAACTTTGTGCACATATTTAAAGATTTAGGCTCCGTTTGGTGGGGCTTATCACGGCTTATTTGCTCCGATGAGGTTGGACAAAAATGTCATTGTCATAGCAAAATCTTATGCCCCAAACTTGTTTCTTTTTTGGTAACGGTAGTAACATTTGTTATACAAAACATACAATGACGTTTTTGTCCATCCTCACCGGAACAAATAAGTTGTGATAAGCTACACCAAACACAGCCTTAATCAACTCAAATGGTCTATTTATATAATTTACCACCTTTAAAACTTGTTTGGTTACTCATAAGATGTCTAATTCTTTCTTTCTTATGTGTGTATATTGTTAATGCATTAATTTGATTAATTCTAATAGCTATTTTTGTCTTGGGTTTTTAATGATAATTTGCTATTGTACTATGTTGTCTCTCCTTATAGTAGTTTAGTATTTGTACATGATAGAATGTGATCAATTATCTATTCACATCAACAATGGAGTATATATGCATGAGAGGATGATCCCAACACCCGAAATGACTCTAAAGTATATTTACCATATAAATTATCTAACACCCCCTCAAAATTAAGGGGGATTATACACCGAGAGTTTGAACAATAGATATGTATGTTGGTTCCACATTTGTGGCTTAGTGATGCAGTGGTAGACCGGATAAAATTAAAGGACTCTAAAAATGCGAACCAATGAGTTTGAGACCAATGTACCATGCACGTGCCAACATGAGAGCAACCCAAGTAGATCAAATAGCAAGTAATAAAGTTTTAATAAAAGGCTAAAAGCACGACCTCCACTTTAATGAGCAACTATTAAGCGTAAGAGACTATTATAATTTGCCAACGAGCGAGGCGCGATTCGATTAAGCGCGCCAGTAAAGATCCAACAAGTCAAACAACATAAAATACGATAGCATATATTGATCCCAGCAATAGTTCAAAACCTAGCATCCAAATAAGAGAGATAAAATGCCATATACCTTGATTAGCTCATGCATGCGACGACTCAGCTTCGGGATGGAGGGCCATGGGCGGGGTGCTTTCGCTGCGTCGAGGGATCCTTGGAGGGCTGCAGCCTGCGGGTGGTAGAGGGAGGGGTGGGTTTGGGCTATTAGGGAAATGGAAGGTTGGTCGGGAGGGGTGTTTGTGGCTAGGAGGTGGCGGCGAAGGGCTGCAAGGGGAGGAATGGATGTTTGCGGGTGGATGTGGGCGGCGAGGGGTAGGGTTGCCGGAGGATTTCCAGATCTGGATGGGAGAGTGGTTGGCTACAGGAGGAGGGGAATGTTTATGGCTAAGTGAGGGAGGCGAGGTGTAGGGTTGCCGGAGGATGCCAGATCTGGACGGGAGAGTGGTCGGCTGCAAGAGGAGGGAGATGTTGGCAGCTAGGTGAGGGCGGCAAGGTGCTGGGTTGCCGGTGGTGGTTCGGATCTTGATGGGGAGGATTGAAGGTTGTGCGAGGGGAAGGGGGCGGGCCAAACCTGGGAGGGGAGGGGATCGACGGAGGCGGCGGGCTGGGCAAGAGCGAAACTATGGAGTGTGCTTTTCAGAATCCACCGAGTGGAAGACCGGCAGGTTGCAGCACAAGCAACTATGATCCCTTGAACCGGTCACCAGCAAGCATATAAATAAGAGAAAGCGAAAGTAAAACTAGGGCTCCTGATCGGACGACTATAAATGTTTGGCCCGATCGGGGGCCAAATACATCAAAATACAAAAAAATAATATATCAAATTTGCACGGAATGATCCTCCGGGCGCATCCGCGAACTCGGATCGCCTAGCCGGGTCGACGATCACTGCCTCCTGCGGGAATAGACACGCGTGTGTCGTCGATCACCATCAACTCCCGCTGACTTGAAAGCACTCATCTTCGGTGAGTGAAGACGATCGTACTCTTGGCGCAAGTCCGGGGCGAGTCTCTCGAGCTCCTCAGCAGCAATCCAAGAGTCGTCAGAAGTCAGGCGGGCAGACCAATGTACCAAGTACCGCAGGAACGTCAATCTGCCCATCGTCGTGAAGTCATGGCCAACGATCTGTAGTGTATCTCCGATAGGCGACTGTCATAGCAATGTATCTCCATCAGAACGAGGTGCCACTGGAACTGTCGGCTGTGGAGGGGGATCCTCCGAGCGGTGCTCAATCGTCCGTGACTGCCTGGGCGAGGTGGGCGTAGGTGCACTGGAGGGGTGAGGGTCTGGCCGGGGCTCAAGGGACGGTGGAGATAACAGATCCGCGTACACTCGCTCCTCAAAGTATGGGGTCAAATCCTCTACATTGAACACCCGGTGAATCCCCATTGCTGGTGGTATGTCAACTTCATACACGTTCGTACTAATCTATCAAGTGACAATGTAGGGGCCCATCTGACGAGCACTTAACTTTTTCGCAGCCCCCTGGGGGACCTCTCAGGACGAAGGCGTATCATAACTTGCTCCCCGACGTCAAATGTTTTGTAACACCCCTATCCGTCACATAGCATATAGCAGTAGGTCCGGCCGGGGCCCGACGCCATATACTACGGACAGACCGGTTGGTTACGCGTTGAAACCACACAACCAATCAGAGCGTCCTACACAACACCTAGCGGAAGTAAATTAATTAAGTTGCAAAAAGATAAGAACCCTGCCACAGAGCATGAATGTCCACTACAACCCAGGAATGAGTACATACACAAAAGAGTTCACGGCCTTAAGGCCTTACAAAAGTGTTCGCTTAACAGGATAGCGTCTTTCATACATCGGCACGCAGGCCGGCCATACATGAATATGAAAAAGCTAATAAATAAGCCTTCGAGGGCTGGCGCTGCAACTTGGGCTTTAGCCCGCTATTTGCCGCTTGGCTCCGCAGCAGTACCTGTAGAAAGCAATCCACCCAAGAAGTGGCAATACAAAAGGGCAACGGTCAGCAAAGCTGACCAAATTATAACGACCCCGTCCCGTTTCTCGGGACGGCGGTGCTCCTTCCCTGCAATAAAACTACCATAGCAATTCTATAAGGTATTCTATTCGCCACAAGTGTCGGCACGCACGGCCGCACACTCCGTGCTCTCAGGGCACTAATCGGTGAACCCGGACCGGACCCAGTCCGACACCGCGATTCCACCACCATCCCTCGGATGGCAACACTCGTGAGCATTTAGCCCTTTCAGCCGAAGCCTAGGCCCGTTTCCAGCCCCCCGGGAAGTCCCATGTACTTTAGGTCGCTTCTACCGAGACCACTTGGAATGGGTAGAGTTCCACCCACCCGTTACTCACTTCACCACGGCCATTTAGCCATCGGTGCGGGCCAAGTTTCTCCTCATTCCCACAATCGATCAAAACACGCACATAACCCCGTTATGTACCGATTTGCCCTCCAAGGCAACATCGTGGCGGCAATGCGATTCCGCCCAAGCTTTCCGGGTGCGCCTCGAGGTTAACCCCCAAGGATCCCTGTATGCAATCTACCGCGTAGAAATTTCGGAAAACTAAAATCATCGGCGCGGAGTCTTCTCCGGCCATGCAATGCAAACATCACCGATCCGGGTTAAACCCGAGTAGGCTTCACACACAATGCCTACGCCCGTACTCCGATTCCGGGCTCTAACAACGGGGACTTTACATATCTACCCGGAGGGATTCCGCGCCTCAACGCTCACTCGCGAGAGGGGGATTTTCCCCATACATAGAAAGAAGGGCGACTACACATGCCCTATGAAGAGGATCGTTACCCTCGAAGATTTCCGCGGCGCCATGAAGATGTAGTCGGATGGAAAGCTTCGCCTCGCCCTTGCCTTCGAGGATCCGGACTCGGATTGCGAATCGGTGCTTCAAAACTCCTCCGGCGGCCGGATCTTGGGCTCACACCACCAAGGGAGTTCTCCCCTCTCTCTAAGATGAAGAAAGAGAAACTCAAGATGAAAATGAGGGTTTCTCCCCCCATTTCCCGGCTAATAACCCCCCAGGAGCAGCCCCCACCGTCGGATCCAGATCCAAGGGAACGGACGGCCGAGATTAGATCCAAAATCCCAAAAACTGGGCCGAACACGGCTTGACACACGGCCGTGTGTCTGGCCGTGTAGCTCATTCGCCGATCGACACGGCTCCTGACACGGCCGTGTGCCACGGGCCGTGTTACCTGGAGCTTCAGGACGATCGTCGGGCTTCCAGAACACGGCTTCGAACACGGCCGTGTTCGAGGCCGTGTGCCCCACACACGGCTTGAGACACGGCCGTGTGTCTCAGGCCGTGTACTTCTCTGACTCGAGACAGCACAAAAACACAATAAATCACTGAACACGGGTAGGCACACGGCCGTGTGCCTGGCCGTGTGCCCCTGTTCAGACCTCCAAAAGTGCCGTTTGATCGCCCCGCGATCATCTCTGAGGTTGGGGTCTTACAACTCCCTCCCCCTTAAGAGAATTTCGTCCCGAAATTAAGAACAGAGACTACACAAAACAAAAACATAACGAGTACCTGAGGGGAACAACTCGGGGTACTCCTCGCGCATTGTCTGCTCTCGCTCCCAAGAGAGCTCCTCGCGCCCGCAGTTATCCCAACGGACCTTCACCATTCTGATTTCTTTGTTCCGAAGCCGCTTGACTTCGAAATCCTCAATAGATATGGGCTTGACTTTCGTTGTAAACCCTTCCTCAACCGGTACTTGATCAGCCGCGATCACCTGCGAAGGCTCTTGCACCGCCTTCCGCAACACAGAAATGTGGAACACATCATGTAATCCACTCAACTCCACTGATAGCTTCAAACGGTAAGCAGCTTCGCCGACTCGCTCCAGGACCTCAAAAGGTCCAAGGTACCTTGGGCTCAGCTTCTTCAAGCGTCTCACCCGCGAAATCCCCTTGAACGGCTTCACTTTCAGGTATACCCAATCGCCTACCGCGAACTCCACGTTCCGGTGCTTGGCATTGTAATACTTCGCTTGCCGGTCCTGAGCGATCAACAAGCACTCCCGAATGATCCGCACTAACGAGGTAGCACTCTCCACCTCCTGCTTCTTGTACAATCTTGCCTCACCCGTTTCAAGCCATGATAACGGCGTGCGACACTTCCTACCATACAGGGCCTCGAAGGGCGCAATTTGTATGCTCGCTTGGTAGTTGTTGTTGTACGCGAACTCCACCAAATAAAGGTGGTCTTCCCAATGCTTCCCGAAGTCTAGAACACACATGCGGAGCATGTCCTCCATCGTTCTATTGACCCTCTCGGTCTGCCCATCCGTCTGCGGATGGAAAGCTGTGCTGAACTTTAACTTTGTTCCCAACATCTGCTGCACCAACCTCCAATCATTTGACGTGAACCGCCCATCGCGATCACTCACAATGCTACGGGGCACTCCATGCAGCCTAACAATATTGTCAACGTACAACTTTGCCAATTTCTCGACTGGATCATCCTTCCTATGCGGAATGAAATGCGACACCTTAGTTAGCCGATCTACGATCACCCAGATGGCGTCGTTCCCCTTCTGTGACCTTGGCAACCCGTGAACAAAGTCCATGGATATGTCGTCGAATTTCCACTCCGGTATAGGCAAGGATTTCAGAAATCCTCCTGGCTTTTGGCACTCCGCCTTCACCAAGGCGCACGTTTGGCATTTAGCCACGTACAACGCCACATCTTTCTTAAGCCCCGGCCACCAAAACAACTTCTTGAGATCGCGATACATCTTCGTGCTCCCTGGGTGGATTGAGTACTTGGTATGATGAGCCTCGTACATCAACTCCACCCGGAGGTTACCCCCACTTGGGACGCACAAACGATGATCCTTCCTTAATAACCCGTCTTCTACCGAGAACTGGGAATTTGACCCATCCAAAGCGGCCTCCAAAAGCTCCTTCATGGAATCATCCAACTCCAATGCCTGCCGAACCCGGTCAGCCAGGTCGTACTGCACCTCTGTCCAGTTTAACATTGCTTTGGCGCTCGTCTGCTTGTCCACGCAACAGATCTCAAGCTCCGCCAACTCCCGCACTAGCCGCTCATCATGCACCGACAACCAGTTGGCTCGGGCGGGAGCCCTGCGGCTCAGCGCATCCGCAACTGCGTTGCCCTTCCCGGGTACATAATGTATCTTGAAGGTGTAGTCCCCCAGGAACTCCATCCACCTCCTCTGCCTCATATTAAGGTCCTTTTGATCCAACAAGTACTTTAGGCTCTTGTGATCGGTGTATATATCGACTCTTACGCCGTATAGGTAGTGCCTCCACAACTTGAGTGCAAAAATCACGGCCGCCAACTCCAAGTCGTGCACCGGATAATTCCTTTCATGCACTTTCAGCTGACGCGATCCATACGCGATCACACTTCCATGCTGCAACAACACGCAGCCCAAGCCACTACCCGAAGCATCGCTATACACCTCAAAGCCCTAGGTCCCACTCGGCGAACTAAGCACTGGCGCCATGGTCAACCGCCTCTTCAGCTCCTCAAAAGCTTGCACGCACTCTTGCGTCCACAAGAATTTCTGATCCTTCCTTGTCAACTTCGTGAGAGGTAACGCTACCCGCGAGAAGTTCTCTATGAAGCGCCTGTAATATCCGGCAAGCCCGAGAAAACTACGGACTTCCGCGATAGAAGATAACGCAGGCCACTCCCGTATCGCAACAATCTTCGCCGGATCCACCGCTATACCTTCCCCACTCACTATATGACCAAGGAACGCTACCGAAGGTAGCCAGAACTCGCACTTGGAGAACTTTGCGTAAAGCTCATTCCTCCTCAGAGTCTCCAACACCAAATGCAAATGCTTGAAGTGGTCTTCTTCGCACTGCGAGTATACCAAAATATCGTCAATAAAGACGATCACAAAGCGATCCAGGAAATCTCTGAACGTCCTGTTCATCAGATCCATAAACACCGACGACGCATTCGTCAGTCCAAACGGCATGACTGTGAACTCGAAATGCCCGTACCTCGTACTGAACGCCGTCTTTGGGATATCACATTCCCTGATCCTCAGCTGATAGTACCCCGACTTCAAGTCCAACTTGGAGTATACCGACGATCCGACTAACTGATGAAATAGATCATCAATCCTCGGGATCGGGTACTTATTCTTTTCCGTCAACTTGTTCAATTCTCTGTAGTCGATGCACAGCCGCATACTACCGTCCTTCTTTTTAACGAAGAGGACCGGTGCGCTCCAAGGCGACGAACTTGGACGCACATAACCTTGCTCCATCAGTTCCTCCAACTGAACCTTCAACTCCGCCATCTCCTTTGGCGCCAATCTATAAGGAGCACGTGACACGGGTTTGGCACCCGGCACGAGCTCGATCGTGAAATCAATCTCTCGCTGCAGTGGGGCTCCAGGAAGGCTATCCGGGAACACATCGGGGTATTCGCAAACCACGGGGATGCTATCCAACGGGGACTTTGGCTCCACAGCCCCCACTATCGCAAAGAACAGCTCTGCACCAGCACGAACCGCCTTCACCACCTGAAGAGCAGACATTAGTGTCTTGCTCGACCCCTTAAGCCCCTCGAAAGTAGTCTCCCTCCCTACACCCAGCTTGACCTCCTTACGGTCGCAATCGATCCAAGCCTTCTGCTCTGACAGCCAATCCATTCCAAAGATAACATCGAACTCTACTAGCGGCAGTAATGATGCTAGCAAGTCGAACTCTTGGCTCCCAATGCGAACCTTCACGGCGCACACTCTGTCCGCACGCATCGAGCACCCATTTGGTAGCAACACATCTAGCATGTCCTTTGCCATCGAAGAAGGGACTCCGATGCGCGATATAAACTGTTCGGACAAGAAAGAATGCGAAGCACCAGTGTCGAATAGTGCTCGTGCCGGACTATCGCTAATCAACACAAAGCCTAAGCAAAAGACATTAGCTTAACAAGCAATAGGTAATAGTATTCTCAAGTCAACTTGCATAAATTAACTCATACCTGTCACCACATCCGCTTGCTTGATGGCCTCCTGCTGGCCCAAGTTGTAGACTCTAGGCTGAGTCGGAGCATAGTGGGACGCGGTCGACTCCACCGCTTTGCCTTTTTCCTCGTAGGTAGCTCCTTGTTTCCTTTCGGAATTTGAGCGTCCACTCCAGCAGTCACGGGCAAAGTGCCCTGGCTTTCCGCACGTGAATCAAGCGCCCGGGGTTCGATTGGTAGTTGCCCCCGAGGCACCTGTAGAAGGAGCTGGACCTGACGTCCTAGACTTCTTGGAGAATCTGCGGTAGCCCGACTTCGACGTAGTCGGCGCCTTGAACTCTGATCTCTTGCCACCAGATTCCCTCTCCTTCTTCGCTTGCACGTTTCTCATATCCTTCTCCAAGGACCGGGCCGAACTGACCAGGGTCATGAAACCCTGCGTCTTGGGGCCCGACAGCAGCAACCTCAAATCATCCCTTAGCCCTTCATAAAAGCGGCTCGTCTTGCGCTCCTCGTCTGCGAAGGTAGCGCCGGCATATCTCCCTAACCGAGTAAACTCGTGGAGGTATTCATCAACGGTGCTATCACCCTGCACCAACTTCTGGAATTCGCTCTCTAGCGCAATCCTCTGCGTCGAGGGGAGGTATCGAGCCATAAATAGTCTCGCAAACTCCTCCATCGGGACTTCGGCCAATGGCCTTCCCCTCAACTGATGCAGCTCTAGGCCCTCCCACCACAGCCTTGCGTCCCCATCCAAAAGGAACGTCGCTATAGTGGTCTTCTGCCACTCTTCAGTTTCCGTCGCAGTCATCACCCTGTTGACCCTTGAGAGCCAATCCTCTGCTTGGGTCGGGGTTTCTGCCCCCGTGAACACCGGTGGGTGAAAGCCCATCACGTGCTTCAGTTGTCTTTCAGTTGCTCTCCGCGGCAACTCTGGTTCCACCACAACTTGCTCAACCCTCCTTCGCTCTGCCGTCTGAAGCGGTACCTGTTCCACAGCAGGAGCAGGCTGCTGCACCTGCCTTGCAGGCTGCGCATTGATCATTGCCATGACCGCTTCTGCCACCAACCTAATGGTCTCAGCAGACAAAGGTGTTGCAGGCGCATCGCTTGGCGCACTGCTCGCCTCAGAACCTGGCCGTTCAGACGGCCCAGCACCACTTCTGGTCACCTAAAATCGTGCAAAACACCGATAAGCGACCAAAAATTACTGCAAGCAGCAATTATAGGAACACGCAGGTTCCTCAATCATGTGTATTTTCATTCCTAAGTGGACATTCATGGGTTCTTTTCATGTTATAACGATGACGCACACAATGTGCTCACCACCCCTTAAAGTGAATTCGTCCACGAATTCATTTAAGCTTGACCGAAACCAGAAGTCTGATACCAATTTGTAACACCCCTATCCGTCACATAGCATATAGCAATAGGTCCGGCCGGGGCCCGACGCCATATACTACGGACAGACCGGTTGGTTACGCGTTGAAACCACACAACCAATCAGAGCGTCCTACAGAGCATGAATGTCCACTACAACCCAGGAATGAGTACATACACAAAAGAGTTCACGGCCTTAAGGCCTTACAAAAGTGTTCGCTTAACAGGATAGCGTCTTTCATACATCGGCACGCAGGCCGGCCATACATGAATATGAAAAAGCTAATAAATAAGCCTTCGAGGGCTGGCGCTGCAACTTGGGCTTTAGCCCGCTATTTGCCGCTTGGCTCCGCAGCAGCACCTGTAGAAAGCAATCCACCCAAGAAGTGGCAATACAAAAGGGCAACGGTCAGCAAAGCTGACCAAATTATAACGACCCCGTCCCGTTTCTCGGGACGGCGGTGCTCCTTCCCTGCAATAAAACTACCATAGCAATTCTATAAGGTATTCTATTCGCCACAAGTGTCGGCACGCACGGCCGCACACTCCGTGCTCTCAGGGCACTAATCGGTGAACCCGGTCCGGACCCAGTCCGACACCGCGATTCCACCACCATCCCTCGGATGGCAACACTCGTGAGCATTTAGCCCTTTCAGCCGAAGCCTAGGCCCGTTTCCAGCCCCCCGGGAAGTCCCATGTACTTTAGGTCGCTTCTACCGAGACCACTTGGAATGGGTAGAGTTCCACCCGCCCGTTGCTCACTTCACCACAGCCATTTAGCCATCGGTGCGGGCCAAGTTTCTCCTCATTCCCACAATCGATCAAAACACGCACATAACCCCGTTATGTACCGATTTGCCCTCCAAGGCAACATCGTGGCGGCAATGCGATTCCGCCCAAGCTTTCCGGGTGCGCCTCGAGGTTAACCCCCAAGGATCCCTGTATGCAATCTACCGCGTAGAAATTTCGGAAAACTAAAATCATCGGCGCGGAGTCTTCTCCGGCCATGCAATGCAAACATCACCGATCCGGGTTAAACCCGAGTAGGCTTCACACATAATGCCTACGCCCGTACTCCGATTCCGGGCTCTAACAACGGGGACTTTACATATCTACCCGGAGGGATTCCGCGCCTCAACGCTCACTCGCGAGAGGGGGATTTTCCCCATGCATAGAAAGAAGGGCGACTACACATGCCCTATGAAGAGGATCGTTACCCTCGAAGATTTTCGCGGTGCCATGAAGATGTAGTCGGATAGAAAGCTTCGCCTCGCCCTTGCCTTCGAGGATCCGGACTCGGATCGCGAATCGGTGCTTCAAAACTCCTCCGGCGGCCGGATCTTGGGCTCACACCACCAAGGGAGTTCTCCCCTCTCTCTAAGATGAAGAAAGAGAAACTCAAGATGAAAATGAGGGTTTCTCCCCCCATTTCCCGGCTAATAACCCCCCAGGAGCAGCCCCCACCGTCGGATCCAGATCCAAGGGAACGGACGGCCGAGATTAGATCCAAAATCCCAAAAACTGGGCCGAACACGGCTTGACACACGGCCGTGTGTCTGGCCGTGTAGCTCATTCGCCGATCGACACGGCTCCTGACACGGCCGTGTGCCACGGGCCGTGTTACCTGGAGCTTCAGGACGATCGTCGGGCTTCCAGAACACGGCTTCGAACACGGCCGTGTTCGAGGCCGTGTTCCCCACACACGGCTTGAGACACGGCCGTGTGTCTCAGGCCGTGTACTTCTCTGACTCGAGACAGCACAAAAACACAATAAATCACTGAACACGGGTAGGCACACGGCCGTGTGCCTGGCCGTGTGCCCCTGTTCAGACCTCCAAAAGTGCCGTTTGATCGCCCCGCGATCATCTCCGAGGTTGGGGTCTTACATGTTTGCTCTCTCCTATGCAGATCGGCCCAAGCCTTGTAGTTTTCATTACTTGCCGCAATCTTCCTTCGGACTGTCTCATGTAGTGTGTGTATATGCTGGATGAATGACTCGGCGGACTCACTAGGTCGGGCTCCTAACGGAACGTCCACTAGGTCAATGGGTTTCCTAGTCTCATAACCTAATATGACATGGAATGGACTTAGACCCATGGTCATATTGACCGAACTATTGAATGCAAATTCCGCAATAGGTAGGACCGAATCCCAGGTGGCCAGACTATCTCGAACTAGGCAACGCAACATGGTCGCAAGGCTTCAGTTGACAACTTCAGTCTATCCATCCATCTATGGGTGGTAGGCGGTGGAGAACTTCAGTATCGTGCCTGTCTTTTTCCATAATGTCTTCCAAAAATAACTCGTGAAGCGAACGTCACGATCGGAGACAATCGAAGTGGGTAGCCTATGGTACTTGAATACTTCCCTGAAGAACAGGGCTGCCACGTGGGGGGTGTCATACATCCTGTGGAAAGGAATGAAGTGGGCCATCTTCGAGAAGTGGTCCACGACGATGAAGATCGAGTCGAACTTTCGCAGAGTGCGGGGGAGTCCAAGTACGAAGTCTAGACTGATGTCTACCCAGGGCCAGTGAGGAATTGGCAACAGAGTGTATAGGCATGTGGGCTGTCAAGTTCCCTTCGCCGTCTTGCAGATTTGACAATGTCGGACGACTCGAGTGACGTCCCTCTTCAGACCAGGCCAAAAGAAGCGGTCCTCAACTAACACAATCGTCTTATCCCGCCAAAAATTCCCCACGGCTCCGCCTGCTTGAAGCTCCCAGATGAGAAAATTCTGAAGAGAAGTCTGGGGTATACAAAGGCGAGACCCAAAAAATAGGTAGCCCTCAGAAATGATAAAACCCTCGCGGGGCTCGGGTGGGTCCTTAGATAGGTCAGAGAAGATACCTCCAAAATCAGAGCACTCGTGGTAGTCCTGGCAAATGCGCTCAAAACCCTCAACTCGCGCGTCCATGGTATGGAGGATGGTGACTTGGCGACTCAACGCATCGTTCGGCTTGTTCTCAACACCAGCGCGGTGTTTGAGAATGTAGTGGTACTCCTGCATGAACTCCACCCACTTTGCGTGTCGGTGTCCTAACTTCTTTTGCGAATCCAGGTATTGCAGGGCTTGATGGTCAGAGTACAGGAATAACTCCTTGTGTAGGAGATAGTGGTGCCAATATCAGAGTGCATGTCTGACAACGTAGAATTCTCGATCATAATTGGAGCATTTCTATCGGGCGTCATTTAGTTTCTCACTAAAGTAAGCAACTGGATGAACCTCCCGACTCAGTACTCCCCCAATGCTACCCCGGACGTATCGCAAGCCACCTCAAAAGCCTTGGAATAATCCGGAAGGCACAGTACGGAGGCAGTCGCTAGCCTTTGCTTGATGCTCTCAAAGGCTCTAGTGGCTGCTGTAGTCCAGGCGAAATCTCCCTTGTGGAGGCAGCTCATAATAGGGGCCATGATCGAACTGATCCCCCGAACAAACCTCTGGTAAAAGGTGGCGAGGTCGTGGAAGCTCCGGGCCTCGTGGATATTGGTCTGAACAGGCCACTCGCGAATAGATTTGGGCTCTATTTGTTTGGGCGTTTCACTTCTCCGTTTTGGGCAAACGCCGCCGGAAGGAGGGTAAACAAATGAACCTCCGGCGGCGTTTGCTCCGTTTCCACCCGCCCGCCTTGAGAAACGCCCCAAAAAGCTCCGTTTGGAGCAGCCACCTCTTCCCTCCGGTTCGAACACTCCGTTTCCACCCGCTGGATCGACCCGCCACCGCCGAACCAAATGGAGCCTTGACCTTTTCGGGGTCAACGGAGATGCCAGACTGAGAGATGATGTATCCTAGGAATTGTATCGAGGATGTCAGGAATGAGCACTTCTTTAGATTGATGTACAAATGCTCCTTCCGTAAGAGGTCAAATACCAGTCGAACGTGGTCCAGGTGCTCTGTGCGGTCCTGGCTAAAGATCAGTATGTCGTCAAAGTAGACCACTAGGAACTTTCCCATATAGGGTCGTAGGATCTGCGTCATCACCCTCATGAACATGCTCGGCACGTTCGACAGTCTGAATGGAATAACCAATCACTCATATAGACCATCCTTCATCTTGAAGGCCGTCTTCCACTCGTCACCCTCTCGTACCCTGATTTGATGGTATCCACTCCACAGGTATATCTTCGAAAATATTTGGCACCAGCCATCGCATCTAGGAGGTCGTTGAGGCGGGGAATCGAAAAACGATATTTCACTGTGATCTTATTGATGGCCTGACTATCGATACACATGCGCCAACTCCCATCCTTCTTAGGGGTAAGAAGGGTTGGAACAGCACACGGGCTCAAACTCTCCCGAATAAAGTTCTTCCTAAGAAGATTGTCGATCTGTCGCTTCAATTCTGTATGCTCTGTTGTATTTAGGCGATAGTGGGGCAGGTTGGGCAAAGATGCCCCAGGGACTAAATCAATTGCATGTTGGATATCCCTCATAGGGGGGAGCTCATCGGGGAGCTCCTCAAGCATGATGTCACTATATTCGGCTAGCATGCGCCGAATGTCCGAGTCCACACTCTCCACAGCTATGGTGTTGCCAGATGTCAAGGCGGAGGCCACCACAAACATAACTCCCGAGTCTAAACTCTCACGAATAAAATCGCCCCTCCTCAGGATGTGCACAGGTCTAGTCGACCCCGCACTAATAGATGACTCGACTTGGCCCTTGGGAGGATCCCTGGGCTGGGTCGGAGTGATGGTGATCTTCCGTCCCTTGTCGAAGAAGATGCATGTGTTGGAGCAACCATAACACGTGGCATCACGATCGTAGAGCCAGGGGCGGCCCAGGAGAACATGTGCGACGTCCATCGGGATGACGTCGCACCAAACTGTTGGATCCTTAATTGGATTTGGGCTAGGTTCACTAGGTTAGGATGATATGACCCAACATGTATAGCAAGGGTCATGGTTATGTCCTAGAGTCTAGGCCAAGTCCTTAAAGTCAACATCACTTGGACCAGCCATCAATAGAATGTCAGAGACTCAAGACTTAGAGATTTCAAAGACTCAGTAAAATAAGTTCGACGTTCGTCGAACTCAGGTCGACGATAGTCGTGCTCAGCTCGACTAAATCAGATAAGATTCTCTGAGCTGAGCTCGACAATCTCAGTTCTCAGGTCGACGATTTATGTATTATATACTTACACTCAACGCCAGAGAATATCTCAAATATTCTAAGTCAAGAATAAAATTCAGGTCGACTATCTTGGATCTCAGGTCGACGAACTCAGTTCACAGTTCTCAGGTCGACTAATTCTGGATCATATACCTAAACACTCAATGCTAGAGAACATCTCAAGTATTCTAAGTCCAAAATCAAATTCAAGTCGACGATCTTAGATCTCAGCTCAACGAACTATGGACTCAGGTCGACGAATCTAGACTTAGTTATTGGCGCCCTTCTGTCTCTATTACAATACAATAATTCCTGAGTAATTAATGGTAAAATATTCTCTGAATATTACCATTAGACGGAGCATTAATTATGGTCTTCATCAGGATTATTGCCTGCCATTTTCCAAAGGGACAGTTGGGGAAATCAATCAATGAAAAATATTCTCAGGCCGTCAGCATTGAATGCAAAAAGGATTTCGAAATTCAAAAGGACTTTTACATGAAAAATATAAAAGAGATTTTCCATCTCTTTTGAAGACAAGACACAGATACAGAATACATCAAGAGAACAACACGACGCTCTTGCTATCTCTCTGAACAAGAAAAGTGCTAGTGAGAAAGAATTGCTAGACCAGAAGAAGAACAACCTTCTGAAGAAGAAGAACAACTATTCAAATCAAGAGTCTTCTTCTTCTGTCATCTTCTCAGGAATTTTAAAAAGGACAAGCAATACTGCATCAGTCAAATATGTTCCTGAAGATCTTCTGGTTCAAGCTAAAAGCCTGAAGGCCTATCACCCTGAAGCAAAGTTCCAACCTCCTGAATCTATCATCATCTCAGGGGGAGCTTTGACAACATCACTCAATCCACAGTCTTCTCAGTTGTACTTTGAGAAAGAGAAGACAACATCAATCTCTCATCCCCATCTTTGTACAGGGTTTTAAATCCCTTCAAAATTATTCCTGGTTGCAAGTCATCTGATCAAAAGACTTGAGGTTTGGTTTTTGAGCACCTGATCAAAAGCTCATTGGTGGCAGTCACCTGATCAAAAACCTGCTAGTGGATTCCTACCAGGGTGGTAGAAGAGTGGATGTACCCAGGTTGGGGAACCACTATAATCCTTGTGTTGTCTGTGTTGCTTGCTCTTCTTTTTCTTTATTTTTATGATGTGCTTACTCTTTTATATAACATATATATTTAATTAGAGTAAATAAGATCTATCCCCTCTCTTTCACAATACTTATCTTCAATGGATGCTAGGCGGGCCGGCAGAAGACATCTCTGTGTGACCTGAATGGCCAACTTGTCCACCCGAAGGACTCGGTAAGGATGTGGGTGGCATTCGGCGGAAAGCTGCATCATCTCTAAGTCCTTCTTTACTACGATATTTACGCAACTACCGCTATTTATGGCGAGCTTGCAGGGGCCGCCCGCACTCTAAAAATAAGTGTCGAATATCAAGATACGTCGCCAATCTTCCTCAGTACGGGGTGCGTGGAGGAGTCGATGGATGACTCCCAACTCTAACGATCTCTCCGCGTTGCTCTCCCAACCGTCCTCGACTCACGCTGTAATTTCTTCCACTATAGCATTGTCAACTTCAACACCCGCCTCATCATCACCCTCCATCAAAAGGTTCCTCGTAGGACACTGTGCAGCAATGTGCCCCCTGCCCGAGCATCGATAACACTGTCTGGGTCCGGGTCTAGGGGCGGTCAGAATGATATCCTTGCCCTTCACATCTGAGGGCGCGCAGGTTGAGGCATCTGAGCGATGTGTGGTCTGCCTCGATCCCGTGAGGCACAGATAGTTCTCATACTCGAGTGCGAGTTGGAACACCTACTCAACCATCTCTATGCGGTGTGGTATAAGCTCTCTCCGAATCTCAGCTCGAAGTCCCGCTCTAAATCGGGAAGCGGTCGCAATAGGCTCCTCCAAAATGTCACTTCTCACTACTAACTCATCAAATCATGTCATGTACTCGGCAACGGAAAGTGATCCCTTCCACAACACGTAGAGTTGGTCGAGGAGTTGATCGCGATATGATACGGGGAGGTACTAGTCCCTCAATCGCTGCTTCGTCTCATCCCATCGGGTAACGGGATAATATCCATCTCTCTCGAGCGACCTCTCCACACTAATCCAGAACATCTTAGCTTGGCCCTGAAGCTTCATTTTAGCGAACCGAACTCGCCGTTTGTCATTCATCTCATACCAATCGAAGAAGTGGTCCATGTCTAGGATCCAGTCACAAAAGGCCTTCGGGTCCAGGTGACCATCGAAGGAGGGTGCAACAATTCAAAGGCGTCGGATGAGGTCGTCCTCAACCGGGGTGCGCTCTCGACGAGGTGCCACATACTCATCATGTGGATCATCAGAGTCGTACTCGTGTCATGCGGGGCCACACCCTTGTCGGGCCGGTGGTAGTCGTGGCTCATAGGGTGGTCGAGGGTTACCCATCGGGGCGGGTTCGCGACGGTAATCATGTACCGGCTCAGGGGTCCGTCTCCGTGGAGCGGGGTCCTGGCGTGGGGTCTCTCTTCCTCGCCGATCAGGTGGAGGCGGGCCATCCCACAGGTCCTCCATGGGTTCCTCGTAATGGGGTGCTAGGGCTCGACCTCTAAGGGCTCCTATCTGATCGACTCTAGTGTTGACCCTAGCAATCTCGTTTTTAAGGGTGGCAAACTGCTCGAGGATTAAGCGCTGGAACTCGGGGGCCGCCATGTCTGAATTCGAACTGGTGGCCTGATCATCAGTGATGTTTTGGTCAGACATCGAGACTCGAAACAACCTACCACTATAGAGCATGCAAATGTTACTAGAACCTCCCTCTGATATCAAATGATATAGTGGTAGACCGGCTAAAATTAAAGGACTCTAAAAATACGAACTAATGAGTATGAGACCAATGTACCGTGCACGTGCCAACATGAGAGCAACCCAAGTAGATCAAATAGCAAGTAATAAAGTTTTAATAAAAGGCTAAAAGCACGACCTCCACTTTTATGAGCAACAATTAAGCATAAGAGACTATTATAATTTGCCAACGAGCGAGGCGTGATTCGATTAAGCGCGCCGGTAAAGATCCAACAAGTCAAAAAACATATAATACGATAGCATATATTGATCCCACAACCACAACAATAGTTCAAAACCTAGCATCCAAATAAGAGAGATAAAATGCCAATACCTTGATTAGCTCATGCATGCGGCGGCTCGGCTTCGGGATGGAGGGTCGTGGGCGGGGTGCATTCGCTGCGTCGAGGTATCCTTGGAGGGCTGCGGCCTGCTAGTGGTAGAGGGAGGGGTGGGTTTGGGCTATTGGGGAAATGGAAGGTTGGTCGGGAGGGGTGTTTGTAGCTGGGAGGTAGCGGCGAAGGGTTGCAAGGGGAGGAATGAATGTTTGCGGCTGGATGTGGACGACGAGAGGTAGGGTTGACGGAGGATGTCCAGATCTGGACGGGAGAGTGGTTGGATGCAGGAGGAGGGGGATGTTTGCGGCTAGGTGAGGGCGGCGAGGTGTAGGGTTGTCGGAGGATGCCGAATCTGGATGGGAGAGTGGTCGGCTGCAGGAGGAGGGAGATGTTGGCGGCTAGGTGAGGGCAGCGAGGTGTTGGGTTGCCGGTGGTGGTTCGGATCTGGACGGGGAGGATGGAAGGTTGCGAGAGGGGAAGGGGGCGGGACAAACCTGGGAGGGGAGGGGATCGATGAAGGCGGTGGGCTGGGCAGGAGCGAAACCATGGATCGTGCTCTTCGTAATCCACTGAGAGGAAGACAGGTAGGTTGTAGAACATGCAAATCTGATCCCCTAAACCGATCACCAGCAAGCATATAAATAAGAGAAAGCTAAAGGAAAACTAGGGCTCCCGATCGGAAGGCTATAAATGTTCGGTCCGATCGGGGGCCAAATACATCAAAATATAAAAAACAAATATATCAAATTTGCTCGGAACAATCCTCCAGGAGCATCCGCAGACTCGGATCACCCAGCCGAGTCGACGATCACCGCCTCCTGCAGGAATAGACACGCGCGTGTCGTCGATCGCCATCACTTAGTCATCAAATCTGCAAGTTGCTGCCCAAAAGAAATAAAGTGAGGAACAAAAATACCACGACCATACTACTCTCGTAGGAAAAAAGCATCCACCCCAATATGCTTGGGAAGAGAGTGTTTCACTGGGTTCAGAGTAATTTGAATAGAACAAGTGTTATCACAATGGAGTGGGATCTGGATAAGTGACACCAAGGTCCTCAAGAATCTTGCGGAGCCAAATAATGCCCTAAGCGGTGGTAGTCATTGCCCGAAGCTTAGCCTCAGTGCAAACTATTTCTTGGATTTCCATGCAATAAGTGATGAACCCAAGTATAGGAAGAAACCCGTGACAGATCGACGATCATTATGATCACTGGCTTAGGTAGCATCTGAGTAAGCACAGATCTGCAGAGAAATAAAACTGAAGAAGAAGAGGTCTCGTGAATTCGCCGCATGGAGATAGTGCAAGATCCTCAGTAGATGAACATAATGCACAGAGGTAGGCATACCAACAAATTGGCTCAACACATGACCAACATGGGCAATGTTGGGCCGCGTAATAGTGAGGTAGATGAGACTCCCAAAGAGGTGATGATAGCAAGTAGGATAGGAAAGAGTAACCCCATCATCCAGACGTAGATGAAGGTGAAGTTCCATAGGGTTGTCCACGGTGCGAGAGTCAGAGATAGCGGCCCAAGCTAAGAGATCTGATGTGTAACACCGCTGAGAGAGCTGAAAACTACGGTCTGTAGAAGTGACCTCAGGGCCCAAGAAATAGCTCAATTATCCAAGGTCAGTCATCTGAAACTGATGCTGAAGATGATGTTTGACAAAGGCCACGTGAGAAGGATCATAACCAGTAAAAATCATATCATCCACATAAAGCAGCATAAGAGTCCGACCACAAGAGTAGGTATGCACAAACAAGGCTGGAACACGTGAACTCGAGAGAAAACTAGCAGCAGTAATGGCTAAACTGAAACGTGCAAACCACCCGCGGGGCGCCTGCTTGAGCCCATAAAGAGCTCGTCATAAGAGGCATACAAAGCATGGAGGAGAGAAGAGATCGGGAAGAGAAAGCATGTACACCTCCTGCTGAAGGTCGTCGTGAAGAAAGGCATTCTTCACGTTAAGTTGGAACAAAAACCAGTGAAAAACGAATGCAAACGCAATAAGAGTACGAACGGTAGTCATGCAGGTGACCAGAGCGAAGGTCTCATCATAGTCTCATCCCTACTTCTACTAAAAACCACGAGCCACAAGCCGAGCCTTGTACCTTTCTACAAAATCATCTGAGCGAGTCTTGACCTTGAATACACACTTGTAAGTAATAGGAACAACACCAGAGGAAAGAGGAACAAACTCCCAAGTATGTGTGTGCTCAAGTGCCTCCAACTCAGCAGAAATATCAGTCTAACACTCAGGTATTTGGGCAGCCTCACGATAGGAAGTCGGCTTTGGAGTACCACTTGCTGTAGTAGGAAGGGAAGGCAGGTCCAATGGTAGTGTAACAAGGCTAAGTTGGTCAGGAGGGCATCTATCATAAGGTGGGTTGCGACGCACAGGAGGATCATCCATAGAACACTCGCTAGAGGAGACTTGCACTGAGTCTGGGGGAATGGAGGCGAGGGAATAAGAGGTGGACGATGAGCGTAATGATATGGAAGAGGGACGATGAGCGCATCATATGGATAGGTAGGCGGCGATGTGGAGGAGTGAGAAGGTGATGGGGTAGACAACAATAAGGAAGGAGGAGGTGACAGAGTAGACTGCGACAAGGGAAGAGGTGGTGGACATACCATAGGAAAGATACATTAGGCGGAGAGATGGGAAAAGTTAGAAACTGCATGTCAGAGGGAGTAACAGATGAGTGTGAGGTCGAGTGGACAAAGGACATGAAGAAAGGGCGAGACTCATCAAAAGTAACATCACGTGAGATGCGAAGTCAGCGTGCAACAGGGTCATAACATTGATAGCCCTTGTGCTCAGTACTTTATCCAAGAAAGGTACAATGAACAGACTGAGCAGAGAGCTTAGTACGCTCACATAGAGGAAGTAGAACATACCACTAATAGACAAAAACACAAAGATGAGTGTAACGTAGGGGTCGAGAGTACAGACACTCACCATGGCACTGAGCCTGAAGGAAAGTGGAGGGATACAGGTTAATAAGATAGACAGCGGTGGAAATAGCCTTAACCCGGAAATGAGAAGGAACGTGGGAGGAGATAAGAAGGGTGCGGGTTGTCTCAATAATGTGGGGATGCTTCCTTTCAGCGGTGCCATTTTGAGTGTGTGCATCGGGACATGCAAGCTGAGGGAGTGTGTTATGGGTAGCTAGCAGATCTCGAAGAGTATGAGAGAGATACTTCCCCTTGAGTCGGAATGGAAAATGGGTATGGAAGCAGAAAACTGTGTGCCTGTCATTGGAGAAAAAGTAACATAGATCTGAAAAAAATTCAGATCGAGAATGCATAAAGTACACCCAACAATAACGAGAGTAGTCATTAACGAAGAGAACATAATACCGATGTCCTCCCTTAAATACAAAAAAGTGTGGATCCCCATACATCCGAATGAAATAAATCAAAAGGACCCCGAGACTTGTACTTACTAGACGGATTGGGGAGTTGTATCTACTTGTCGAGCTTATAACCCAAACAAGAGTGAGACTGATCAATAAAAACACGACCAAGAAAACCATGACTAATGAGGGAAGCTAGACGTGAATCATTTAGATGATCAAGACGGTGATGCCACTGGGAGAAACCCACCGAAGGAAGACAAAGGGTGGAAGATATCGGTGATGATGAAGTGGATGGAAGGTGGAGACGATCAAGGACTTACACCCCATTACAACGACGACTACCCCCAATAAGTGTCTTAGTCAGATGATCCGACACACTGCAATAAACTCATCAAAAATAACAAGACAACCGTAGGATGTTAGTTGGCTGGCGGATATAAGGTTCATGGATAACTTGGGTATATAGGCAACATCGGGAACATGGAAATGGCTGGTATGAGGGAGGCCACGACTGGTGATGTGGTGAGTGGTGATATATGCTACCATAATACAAAGGGCAGAAAAGACGGGCTGACCGGATAAGAGGTGGGTGGCATCTTATGTTATGTGAAAGGAGGCTCTAGAGTCAAGAAACCTGTCTGAGGAGAAGATACTTGCAGGGGCGGAGACAGCAGGATGAGAGGAGCAAGGCAGCAAAGCCTGCTGGGAGAACTGTTGGGTAAATAGCTGAACAAGCTCAGATACAGAGAAAGACTGCGCCAGAGATGGAAAGTGAGCGGAAGGAGCATCAGGAGCACGTTGCTGACCAGATTGATGAGCCATATGAAGCTTGTAACATTAAGATTTGATGTGGTCAAGACACTGACAGTAGTGACAGCAGACAAAGGGGCGCCGGAGAAGATACTTACAGGGGCCGAGGCAGCAGGATGAGAGGAGCAAGGCAGCGAGACTGCTGGGAGAACTGTTGGGTAAATAGTTGAGCAAGCTTAGATACAGAGAAAGACTGCGCCAGAGATGGAAAGTGAGCGTAAGGAGCATCAGGAGCACGTTGCTGACCAGATTGATGAGCCATATAAAGCTTGTAACATTCAAATTTGATGTGGTCAAGACACTGGCAGTAGTGACAGCAGACAAAGGGGCGCCGTGAAGCACCAGAATAAGCTGCAGAAGGTGTCGGATGAGGATGGGCACCGAATGCCATCGAGATGATCAACCGAGGAGGTCGGGACTGCAAAATCAGCCGGAGAAGAATAGTGGGGTTACTGCGTCAGCCTGAGAAGAAGGTCGTGGAGTGACGAAGTCGTAGATCGGTTGAATCGGATCTGAATAACAGTAGGAGCGTTATAAGGCTGATAGAAGAGAGAAAATGCAGTTGAGCAAGATGCGGATCATATGGGCTGCAATAGGCAGCAGAGAGCAGTGTGCTTGATCAAACAGGTTGTAATAGGCAGCAGAGAGCAGTGTGCTCCGTCGAGGAGAATGAGAGCAACGAGATCTATAGGAAAACAACGACGAGGAATCGGAAAACATCGATCAGGCATAGTTCCCGCGTCGACGGATTTGGCGGATACGGGGATACGCCGGTCTTCAGTTGATGTGCTCACTTTACGTCATTCCGGCATCAGGAGAAAACAACGATGTGGAATCAGAAAACAGTGATGGAAGCAGCGGCGGATCTGGCATCGGCAGATCTGGCGTCGGGAGAGAACAATGATACGACACAGTGGGGATATAGCGATAAGATGCAAGGATGACAGGATCAGGATCGGCGAGCCAACTTAAGCAGTGATGGATCGGGATACCAAACAGCGACGGGTCTCTGAATCAGTGCGCGGAAATGGGAAGGTAATACCTAAGCTATGATACCATGATAGAATATGATCAATTATCTATACACATCAACAATAGAGTATACATAACATTATCTAATAGTACAATTTGTAAGATCCTTTGTACCACCAAGTTACTCGTCTTGCACAAATTTGACTGGGCTTCATATAGGATAGAAGTTTACAGGGAGGCTTTTGGAAGTCTAGCATTTTAATAAAATAGCCATTATAGTAGTTTTATATATTGTTTGTGTATAGTCTAGATGTATTTTATGGTGTCATACATGCAATGCTCGATGTGATTATGAGTCATGACTTAACACTAGATCGTGAGATCAACACTCAGCCAGTATTTGGTGATATGTCTAATAGAAGGCAATATAAGAAAGTAAATATCATCATTTCACCAAGTTAGCATGAACATGAGGTATGGCCAACAAAAGGACAAGTTTTTTGGGTTGTTGGAGGAGAAAGAGATATGGATCTAGAGCATCAATTGGAGTTCGCGTCAAGAACATCTCTTGATCTATTCTCATTGCAGACAAAGTATAAGTTCATCGGCAGGATAAATATAGTCCATTTATGTGTTTAATGCATTTTTTATGATTTTATGTATTTTTAAAATATTTTATAGTAATATTTCCATTTCTCAATACAATGATCAAGTAATCTGTGTCCATTTTATTTGACCTGATTTTAGATTGCTTTTGTTGGAAATAGAGAAGATATAAGGGATAATTTATAACATTACAACAAGACGCAAAACACTGATATGCGGTGTGGGTCTAAACAAGTAAACATTAATAATACTGAACTATTAATAACTCTAACAGCTTTAAATAGGTATGTATGTGGAATCACGAAGGACATTGAGCATTTTGTGAATTTATGCTTCTACAATCTCTCAAATTACAGGAAATTGCGCCAGGCACCCGAAGTCGCCACCTTCTCCTCCCATAGTGCCAATACCAAGAACCTGTTGACTGTCATATCCTATTCCATCTTCATTTTCTATCTACTCCACTGCAATATCCTTCCATGACACATTTTTTATGCTCTCTTATGATCTATTCTACCCATTTATACAAGACACAATTCCCACCGAACCCTACCAGCATCCATCTTTGTTGGAAACCCCTATTTGACCAAAAAAATTAAGAATCATCCCAACCCTAAAAGTACGACACATTAGTACCTAAGCTTTGCTTCTACTGCCTCTCTAATCCACCTACTACACAACCTTTGCATTGGAAATAATTACTCGGCCAATTCTACATATAGGCCTTGTTTGGGGGCATGGTGGTAGTCTTGAATACAATGGTTGAAAGTCATGGTCATGAACGCAGTGGTTGGGAATTGTGGTCATGAACACAGTTGCGCTCTTTGGAGAAACTCTATTTTCAGTACAGTCATGAACATGACATAATTCGTATCCCATGACACTAACATTCATCTCACTCTTTGATTACTTATTTTCTAAAAACAATGCTCAACATACCGCAAAAAAACATATATAGCGTTGAACTTTTTTGATAAATTTCACTTCATTTTTATCCATTTGATAATGGATTTATATAGGAAGATTCATAAATGAAAACTTGCTCACTAAATCTATAATAGATTCATATGATCTACATTCATTCATTCAATCTAAACTTGTAGATCTAAAATAAACGTATATCTAAACTTTTAGATCTAAAACAAATTCATATAACCTAAAAAATTCAGTTCTACATCGAAAGATTCATAAATGAACACTTGGAACTATACAATTTTGTCATTTTCTATTGGTGTCCTATGAACACTTCATAAGAGGTCACCCAACACAAGGCTACTCTCACCGGAGCATGCCTAACTATAAAGTTTCCAACATAACTTTACTACCTACTCAAAAATTCCTCTCTAATATTTGAGGGTTGAAGCTACTTAAGCCTAACAAATTTTCTTCCAATTCCAATATTGAGATTTGATTCATTCTTGCACCTCTGTTCACCTAGAATCCTTCCATCTTAGAAGTCTCCTAGTCGCCAAGAGTTTCTTTTGCATAGCTTCACTACTCTTAAAGATGCTCTCTGCCCTCATCGGACTTATTATGTTATAGGTCTACTATCTTCCACGTGGTTCGATCCCGAATTACACATCGTACTGTAAGAGATCAGACTCTGATATTATTTATAACGACAAAATCCTTACAATATTAGAAGTATTATCTCTTTTAGTACATTCCAGACTATACTAAGTTGAACCACACTGTTTTTTCCTTTTTCAAGGTGACCGACGAGTACTTCTAAGGCGGTCACCTATCCTAGAACTACTCCCACTGAAGCACGCTTAACAATATCATGAGTTATTGAGTATTTTCCACAAACATAACATTGAGCTGGTGTTGAGAACAAATTTATTGATGCCCTGAGTCATCTTATCAGCCATCTGCATACCATAAGTTCTTGAGTAGATTGATTTGAATGACCGCTTGATTATTTCATATTCTAAATTTTGGCTAAATTTATGCCCCTCTGACTCGATATCATCTAGGTACTCTTGATGATTTCTTGTTAGTTGACGAGTATCTTTTTCATGCTCCCATTTATGCAATCCCCATACTTCTCTTTGTTGATCATTTAGTTTGGGAGTGGTTGATAGGTTTTCAAAATTGCGTAATTTCATTACTTGCAGTAAGACTATCGACTCCGCTCACATTGTGACATTATTCATGAAAGATGTTCTTACACTTTATTGACCTACTATGATTATATTGTCTGACTATGGCGTGAAATTTATGAGTTGTTTCTGGAATACACTATAGAAGAAGACGGGTACATCCATTTAGTTTTCCACTGTATATCACCTACAGATTGGTGGACAAACTGAAGTAGTCAATCAGAGTCTTAAGAAATTTTGCATCATCTTGTTGGTGAGCACATGTCTAGTTGGGATTTTATACTTTTTAAAGTAGAGTTTGCATACAATAGTTCTATAATAAGTTTATTGAGTACATTTCATATAGCTATAGGTCATGAGCTTAGAAAAGTTAATGATCTAGGACCCTCCTTATAGAGTCACATCCTAATGATCTAGGACCCTCCTTATAGTGTCAGGAATATGATCATCTCCAATTATCAGAGACAAATACTTCTAAACCAGGGGGAGTTAATTGAGATTAGAAGCATCGATCGAAACGTGCACATCAGGGGCCTCTTAATGTCTATTCTTATTGTAGACAATTATATCATCTTCATCCGCCCACTAATATGTTCAAAGCATTTTTTTTAATGATTTTTTTTTAAAACTTTTACTTTCATTTTTTTTCCTGATTTATGCAATGATTGGGCAATTCGGTTCATTCATTCCATTTTATATAGTTTAGACTACTTTAAATACGTAGGTAGGTGGAACTGTGAAGGACTTCAAGCATCTTAGGAAGTTTAGATTATGCAACTGCTTGGGGAAATTGTCATCTCTTCCTTCTTTACTGTTGATGCTAAGGACCTACCGCATCCTCCTTAATCTTCATTCTCCCTCAAGTTCACTGCAATATCCTTCCATGCCCTGTAATCTAGCCATGCCAGCTCATGATCTATTATCCCTATCCAACTAAGCCGCAAAACTCCATCAACCACCATCAGCCGCCAACCACCTTCCGCCTATACCAATATCCACTTCCAATTGAAAATCTTTGACATTTTGAACATTTCTTCACATATTGCTGTGTATCTTTGCGAAGTTTGACCAGAAATATCCTTACCTCAAAGTTCTCTTCTCCAGGGTTCGAGATCTCAAAGGACTTCCGCATTCACTTGATGGATTTCATGGAGGATGGTAGAAATTTCTATTCCTGATATGCATCCTGCTAGAGGGGCAAACAAAGTTCTATATAAGTGTCAGCATCCACCTTCCACCAATGCCAATAATTTGTAATCACTCAAAACCATAAAACTTCACTCATACTCCTTCACAAATCACACATTAGTATCTACGCTTTGCTCCTGCCCATATCTTTGCATCTAGGCCAATCGCTTGGCCAGTTCTACATTTAGTTTATTTTTACGTTTTAGGGATTTATCTGTATTTTTAGTGATTGTGGGTTTATAGCTGTCCATTTCCTCCCAAAATTTGCTATGTTTATTCACTGTGTGATTATTTTATGGCACTTTTAGTAGCATGCAATTATTGTTTGTGAATTTAACTTTGATTATTTGTAATCGAGTGTGGCTTACTTTTAAAATCTTCTTAAATATTTAATTGTATTTGATATAATTGCCTATTGATTTATGTAAACGCATTGCGCTAGTGTCTAGGGTAATTGTTGATTTAGGCTCTGTTTGGCACGGTGGTGGTAGTTATGAACATAAGGGTTAAATTATCATTCGCTAATGCCCACCTAAGGAACTTCATCCACTTTTATGTACAAATGGATAATATTTGTTAGGTGATCCTTAACAAATGACGATTTAACTCATGTGTTTATGACCGCCAGCACCGTGCCAAACAGAGCCTTAATAGCATATGTTGTATGCCTTTTTTCCATTGTCATATAGTGTTTAGGTTAATTGTTTCCCCTACAACGTTATCCTACATTAGAAAACCCCATTGTAGCCTAATGACTAAATAAGGTGCATGTATTGAAGTATACCTGTGATTGAATATTTTGACTTAATGGATGAGTTTGTTGTGTTATTAAAATATTAGTTACAGGAGAAGTCCTTCATAGTTAAAACAAAAGGTTTGTCATAAATATTCTTTTTTATCTTAGCTTTTATATTATCAGTACGAAAAAAATACTTAACTTTACATTAGTTGTGTCAATTTTTTACTTTATACCTTGCTCCTAACTCATAGATTCCAGATTAACTATAATCACATTTCTTATCTTATGACAGATACATGGCGGTTTTGAAACATCTGATTATTTGACTGAGAGGAAATGGGTTGTCAGCACAGACGGCACCAGGGTGCCTATTTCAATTCTGTACAAAAAGAATCTTGTGAAGCTTGATGGATTTGATCCATTATCGCTGTATGGATTTGGCTCATATGGGGTAATATGTGAATTTATCTATTACTTGCTAAAAATTAAATGTACTTCTAACAATTAGTATGTAGACAAAATCTCCTAGCTACTTCCTAATGCTAATTTGTCGGTATTGATTGTCTCTTATTATTATTGTGAACTACGCAGCGATTCTCCCGGCCCCAGAAATTGTGCGGCGGGATTAGCAAGAGTGCAATCGAGAGATCATAACCAAGAAAAAATTAAAACCAATGCAGAAAAGAAAACGAGAAATAAGTGACACAGATATATATATGGTTCAGAGTCAAACTCCTACATCCACGGGGAGAGCACCTGAGAAGATCCACTAGAAATACGAGCAAAATTACAACAGTAAGTCCAAGATCTTGAGCGATAAAACGGGCCTCAAGTCGTTGGTGTTCTCCCACAATGGCGACCAAAAGTTTGTTCGTATCCACACAAATCTAGTGATAACCGCTGCTCTCCACAAGCTGACACCCCCAGACGGAATCCCCACACCTTGCCGGTTCTCCCAAACGAAGTTTCTCCACTTCGCAGCACTCTCAGATGGAATTACTCCAAGAAAAGTGGTTGAAACCCTCACAGTCCTCTCCTATTGGAAACTTCCAATCCTCTCTCTATTGGAATAGTAAACTGTGTATCCCATACTTCCTATGAAATCTAATAGGTAAGGGTTTAAAATAAATGCAATAATTAAACCGCCGATTCAAGGAAGAATGAAAAATGGAGGCATAATATGCAACAATCTCCACCTTCACGCACTTTACGTCGCATGCTTCACATTCAGCTTGGATCTTCTTTCAGAACACCCCCTCTTCGATCAGCAGATACAAATGTGAGTCAACTCCAAGATAATGCTTGAACTTGACTCCTAGTAGAGGCTTCGTCAACATATCTATAACAAGGTCTTCCGTAGAACACTTCAGTAACTTAATGTCGCCTCCTCCAACGAACTCCCTCATCTTGTGGTAGTAAACATCAATGTGTTTTATCCTTGCATCATAGACTGGGTCCTTTGCAAGACAGATTGCACTTTGACAGTTGCAATTCAGCTTCACCGACTTTTGAGAAATCTTGAGTTTCTGGATAAGACCTCTAAGCCAATTGTCTTCTTGTGCGGCCACCACTGCAACAACATACTTTGTCTCAAATGTGGACAGAGCTACTATATTTTGAAGAGTAGCTTTTTAACAGATAGGACCACCATCCAAAAAGAAAATGTACCCAAATGTATATCTCCTTTTGTAGACATCATTTGCATAGTTAGAATCCCCAAAGCCTTCTAAAACTCTAGCATTTTTGCTCCTTTTGAAAAGTAATCCAACTTTTGATGTACCCTTCGAGTATCTTAAAATCCACTTGCCTGCATCTCAATATCGTCGCCCTGAATTGGTCATATATATACTAACAACACTCACCGCTAGAGCAAGGTCAGGCCTCGTGCATATCATGACGTACATCAAACATCCCACCGCACTAGCATACGACACTTTGAGCATCTTCTGGCAATCCTCCTGTGTGGATGGACACTGATGCGATGATTGTCTGAACTGTTATACAAGAGGACTCGTAATGGCTTTAGAATCCATCATGCTAAACTTTTCTAGTACCTTCTGAATATCACTGGTCTATGATAGTCATAACAAACCATGCTCCCTATCTCGCTTGACCATCATCCCTAAGATCTTCTGAGTGTATCCAAGATCTGTCATCTTAAACTCAGTATATAATTTTTTCTTCAGTTCCAAAATCTCATCACTAGGTCGAATGAAGTCCTCATGTTGCAATATATAGATCTCCTCCTCCAAACTGCCATGTAGAAAGGTAGTCTTTTCGTACATCTTCTCTAATTCCATGTCCCATATAGCTACCATATTGAGTATCACCCGAATAGAACAATGTTTCACCACACGTGAGAAAATTTCATCAAAGTCGACTCCCTTCCTCTGTGTGAAACCTTTGGTTACAAATCTTGCTTTGTATCTCTACTATTCTTTCTCTGACGTGGACTACTTTTTTTATACGCTCATTTGGAACTGATTATTTTTTATCCTTTTGGTAGACTTATCAAATCTCGAGTCTTGTTCTTCTGAAGAGATTCCATCTCTTTCATCATAATTGATTTCAACTAAGATCTGTCTCTGCTCTTTATAAATTCATGATAAGAACATGGGTCCGAGGAAATCACCTAAAATGCATATGTTACAGTATCATGTAGCCTGAGAGGAAGTCTAACCTCTCTTATAGCCTTTTCTCTAGCAATCGAGTATGACTCCACTTCAGCAGATTGGACAACATCTACCCCATCAGAGTCAGAAGAATCATCATGGTCATCTACATTGCCACTTCCATTCAACACTACCTCCACTGGTGAGTCATAATTATTCTCCATCTCTTTCATTTTAGACTGTGACTTCTTTGGCATAGAAGCCTCATCAAAGACCACATCACACTTAAACTCAACTTTTTTAGTCTCAGGATTCCACATCTTGAATCCTTTGGTGTCAGCCTTCAAGCCTAGATAAATGCATCTCTTGGACTTAGCATCTAGCTTGGTTCTCTCTGAATCCTGCAATAATACATAAACAAGACATCCAAAATATGAATATTAGCATAATCAACTAGTTTACCCAACCATACTTTCCATGGAGACTTCAGATCTAACGACTTGGATGTAGAATGATTTATTAAATAATAGGTTGTATTAATAGCATCAGCAAATAGTCACATGCACCGAGCTCTTGTCAATAATGTTGTGTCCATCCTCTTTGCAACTCCATTCTGTCATGGTCTACCAGGTACGGTGAGATGTCAAGTGATGCCATCTTGACTACAGGAAACTTGAAACTCTTTTGAAGTATATTCATCATCATTGTCAGATCTGAGATATTTAACTGTCTACCTAGTTTGTTTTTCTACTGTGATTTTTCAGATCTCAAACTTTTCAAACACTTCAGATTTGTGCTTAAGAAAGTTAGTCCAAACCTTTCTTTAAAATCATCAATGGAGATAACTAAATACCTAGCACCGCCAAGTGATGGCTCTGAGGTTGGACCCCAAATGTCAGAGTGAACATACTCCAGAATCTGCCCGCTTCTCTTATTTGATGTCACAAACTTTACCTTGCTCTGCTTCCCGAGAATGCATGTCCCACAAAATTCAAGTTTGCAAGTTTTGACCACTTTCAGCAAGCCCTTCTTATGTAACTCTAGCATCCATCTCTCACTCATGTGGCCGAGTCTGGCATGTCATAGGAAAGAGGAATCCTTGTATGTCGATATAGAAACTGCTGCATCTCCAACTATTATAATATCAATCAACCTGTAAAGAGTATCTGAATGCTCTTTTTCATCACCACTAGAACGCCCTTCTTGACTTTCAAAGAGTCACTATCACCCATGTAGGAGTACCTGACCGCCTTCAAAGTGCCTACAAAAATCGGACTTTTTCTTAAATCAAGCACATATCTGATGTCTGTAAGTGTTCAAATAGTTATGTCCAACATCTTGATCCTGATACTTCCAATCCCTCTAATGTTTTGCACTCTGAGATATTCCCATCAGAACACAACCACAGTTATATGACCTAAAGCTGTGAAACCACTTTTTTTGACACATATGATAAGAGCACGCAGTATCCAAGATCCATGCATCTGTAGCATCAACGCTTGAAGAAATATGAATCACATCATCATCTATCTCAATGTTAAATGTAATTACCTCCTTGAGGTTCTTCTTCGGACAATTAGCTTTCCATTGACCCTCTTCCTCGGGGTAATGACAGTTGTTATTTTTGCCCTTAGACTTGGACCTGAATCTACTTCTCTTTTTGCCTCTATCCTTAGATCTAATTTTGATCAGGTCATTGCACTTCACCAATAGACCATCACCAATGTTATAACCTGATTTGTGCCTTGTTTTATTTGGTAATATTGTATTCATCACCTCTTCCATCTTCAGGGTATCTTTCTCACAAAGGATCGTGGTGACTCGATGATCAAAAGAATTCAACAACAGAGAAAACAGAAGAACTCGATCTTCTTCTTCAATCTTCACGTCCATACTACGAAATTGAGAGATAAATTTGTTGAATGCATTCATATGCTCCATCAACTAAGTACTTTCGAACATCCTTAAACTGTATAATTGCTTCTTAATGTAGAGTATGTTCGTGAGTGACTTTGACAAGTAAAGCACTAAAGCTCCTCCAATTATTTCCACAAGTTTGGCATAGTCTTAACATTGACTACATTGTACATCACTTAGTCCGTTAAGCACAACTGGATTGTGTTGATGGCCTTCGGATTCAATTCAACTCATTTGTCTATATCCTTTCGGACTTCTCCTTGCAAGAAGTGACTTATGGGGATATTGATGAGTAAGAACCGCCTTGATCTATTTTTGTCATACACCGAAGTTGATCTTTCCATCATACTTTGGAATCTCAAACTTTGTCGCCATCCTCCTGCTTAAAGATTTCTAAGATCGGAACCTCCATCTGATACTAATTGTTGTGAACAACGCATCGATTCTCTCGGCACCACGGAGTGTGCGGCGGGAAAGAAAGAGTGCAATCGAGAGATAATAACCAAGAAAAATATAAATTAATGCAAAAAAAGAAACAAAAAAAAAGCGACATAGAGATATAGGTGGTTCAGAGTCAAACTCCTACATCCACGAGTTAAGAACCTGAGAAGATCCACTAGAAATAAGGACAACATTATAGCAGTACGTCTAAGAACCCGAGTAAAGCTGGCCTCGATTCGTCGGTGTTCTCCCTCACCGGCGACCTAAAGTGTGCTGGCGTCCACACAGATCCAACGAGAACCGTTGTTCTCCATCAATCGATGCCCAAGATGGAATCCCTCCACCTATCCGACGCTCCAAGATGAAATTTCTTCACTTCGTCGGCGCTCCCAGACGGAGTTCCTCCAAAATAAGAGACTGAAACCCTCACACTCCTCTCTCGTCAGAAACTGTGAACCCTCTCTGTTGGAATAGTGAATGATGTATCCCACACTTCCTATAAAACCCAATAGGTGAGGGTTAAAAATAAACACAACAATTAAACTGCCGGTTCAGAAAGGAGGAATGAAAAATGGGTGGCATAATTCGCAACACATTTTTACATGATTTGTTGGCATTACGTGAGTTTGGAATATTGGCTCTATTGATTTAACAATTATGGGAGCTGAATAACCAAATGTATTATGCTTCACAAATTAGTTCTTATGATTTCTTCAAGAACTAGAGATGCATGACGAATCTATATGCGGCGGATAAACAAGGACCTAACCCTACATGTCATGCAAATCCGACGGTGTGAATTCCAATTAGACAATAAATAATAAAATCTCACTCAAATATTTCAAAGGAAGACAAAATAATTTATTAGGGCAAAGCAAGCTTAGTCTTTCCTTCGCGTGGAGGGCCATAACAAGAGCGCGTGGCGAATCAGTCCCTCATGTAGTTAGAGATTTTTCAAAGAGCAAATATCATAATAAACTATAATCTCAAACAAGCACATAATATCCAAACCATAATAATGTTTATAACCAAAGAACTAATACAAAAACACAACACAAATATTAGGGTTATTGTAAGTAAAGTAGATCTGAATGTTGGAGGGCTCGAAAAAGGGTTTCGGTGATGTGGAGGCTGGTACGGGTAAAGGGAATGGTTGTTAGGAAGTTGGAAGGGATTGAATGGGGATGGGGGGCTGAATATGGGCTGGTTTGCCCAGATATGGGAAAAACTGATAGTGGGTGGCTATTTGGAGGTGGATCCACGTGGTGGGGAAGGGGAAATAGTTAGGGGAAGGAAAGGGAGGGCGGGATCTAGGGTTTTCAGGAGGGCGACAGCCTGTAGGAGATAGGGTCGGCGGTAGGGGAAGTAGTGGCAGGGCTGAACAGTAGAAGGGGAAGTCTTTGAGGAGGGTTCTGGATGGGCTAGGGCTGGAGACTGATGGGGAAAGGAGCGGCCTGAGGGTTGGGGTAAGGGTGGCTTGTGGAGGGGTGGTTGGACATGGGCTTCTGATGGTGTCCGACGGATGGACGATAGGTAATGGGTGGTTGGTTGGGGTTTTTGATGGTGGATAGCGGCTGGACAACAGATGGGGAGGAGGATTATGGCTGGAAAATCAAAAGAAGATACAACTTACCCAAGGAGTTGTCACCAAGGGGAATCCACAGAGTCAGCACCGCAGAGGGGATCACTATAATGAAGGAAGAAGACTCTCCACACCTTCAGCATTAGAAAATATAACAGCTCCCAATATCCTATTTATATGAAATGAAATTAGGGCATGCAGAATCAACGACTATGATTGGTAGTTGGTTTCGGGGCCAAAACTACATGAATTAATAACCGAAAAAAACAAAGTTATATATGAAATTGATTTGCAACACGAATACGAACGCATCCGCGGAGTCGGATCATCAATTCAGGCATGACATATATGGTAAGTCACCATACCGCATCAACTAGTTTCTTCTAGACTTGTAAAATGTAGACTTCTAATAAACTAATGTTCTTAATTACATTACTGGGTTAATTATTGGAACTCTTCCTGAGATTATGCATAATTACAGAATCCTCTCCACTATATTTGAAAATTACAAAAACCTCTCCTATAAATGTTCTTCATTTACAGAACTCCTTTCATTAAAATCAAGATGGAAAGTGATAAAATCTGTTGAAATATGTTTGATTTTTCTAGTTAATCCTTTAGAATTGTGAAGGATGAGGCAATCAAAGGGTAAACTTGGAAAATCAAGTTAATATATATGTTAAAGTTGAAATATCAGAAAAAAAAATTGGCAGGTTTTACTACTTTGCATCTAAAATTCTAATGGAATAAGGCTTCTATAAACCTAGCAAACTTAGAGGGGAGGTTTTTATCGAAATATATAGTGGAGGTCCATGTAATTATGTGAGCTCCTAAGGGAGGTTGCAAAACTGAACCCCTCGATTAAATTTGGTAATTCTTAACTCTTAACTGGTTGTCAAAGGGCTCAAAGTGTTCTACCTATCTCCATCAAGTTTAGAATGAATATAAATAGTACCTCAAACTAGAATCATGGCCTCGGTAAACACACCATTAAGGGGTCACTATTAAGTCAGTCCCAACACGTACGGACATAAAAATAATGAAATATTTAACAATCTCATTCTATGTCCTTCACTGAATAGACTTCAATATAAGTGGTATGTGCAATATTCAAACAAACATGAATCATTCCATCAGTATCTCAACATGTTTCACTGAATTTAGACAAGACAAAAAATTTATTCAAAGCGACATCACACAGAGCCAAAGTAAAATTGCAGTGCAGAGTTCCAGCACAACATAATGTCTAACAGTAAACCAAAGCACAAGAGTCTAACAAACATTAATATATAAAATAGAAAACAATACAACTCTATATAGAGGTATCGAAAAAGCAGAATATAAAAGAAATAACATTCAAACTATCATCATTCCTAGATGTACAGTAGGTAATCCTCAAATGAATCTTATTCAATAAGTGCTCATCCATCTTCAGTGTCTCCTATAAATTTCAAATAGCAAATTTCATATAAGAATGAATTCAAATATTTGAAAATTTACATGTATCAACTTTTATTGTAAGAACTTAGTACTAAATGATAAAGCAATTGTATGTGTTCCAATTTGAAATGGCACGGTCATTGTTCTTCTAAAGTTAAAAAAGATATCATCAAAATTTGGAATGATATCATTCAACAAGAGAAGAGATAAACTAAATTAGATAGTGTTATTAAATTTGAACAACACTTTCTTCCAAAGTAAGCGAGAGGAATCCATGTGAAGTCATAAACATCAAGTTTTGGAATAAAATAACTCACCAGATTCATAATCAGCAACCATGATCATCAACGAAACATAATATGCTTAATAAGTGATAAAGGAAAATTTGAAATTTCAAAACATTATACTAAGATTGATATAAATCATTTTTAATCGCATTTCCCTCGCTGTTTTTAAAAATAGATCTTCAGACATTCCTTTCATAAAAGGAATATCTAGAATCAAATTTTGATTCAGTCTACCTCTTCACCAGCCAAAACTAAGACAAACAGTTTTGCTTCTATAGACGACAAAGTTATACAAGTTGAATATAGCAACTCCACTCAAGTTGAATATATATCCACTAGTGGATTTAATATTTCCAAATTTTGAGCAGCACGAGGTATCAGAATATCCATCCATTGTAGGAGGGTATTCAGTATAACATAAAACATGATCTTTTGTACCTCTAAGGCATTTCATCAGCCTATCAAGTGAATCTCAATGCTCTTTGCATGAATTACTGGTAAAATGACTCAGCATGCCAACAGAGAAGGAATTGTATGGTCTTGTACAATTTGTGACATACATGAGAATACCAATTATCCTAGAGTATTTTACTTGATCAATATCCCTTTATTTGGACTCAACTTGAAATTGTGATCAAAATATATCTCAACAGGCCTACAATCTTTATATTCTCACATAGAAAGTCATTGCTCAATGTAATAAGTTTCACTAAGGGTAATAGCATACTTATCAACACTAACTTTCATACCAAGAAGGGTATCAATGGGACCAAAGTCATTCATATAAAAAAATTTGCAAGAGTGAATTTTATATTACTCACTGCAGAAAAAATCCGACCCAAAAATCAACATATCATCAACATACAAAACATATGATGATTCTTTGTTATACACAACGGTGATAAAGGCATTTGTCTAAATAAATGGATTGGAATCTATAGTTCGTTACCACTTTGTCAAATTTAAGGTGTTGCATCTTAGGTGCTGCTGAAGTCCATAAATTGATTTATTCAATTTGCACATCTTTCTTTTTAAATCTTTCTGGACATAGCTTCTTTGTTATGTCATATATATTTCTTCATTAAGATATCCACCAAGAAGTCTGTCTTTATATCTATCTTATGAATTATAAAGTTTTTGATATACGCTAAAGTAAGAAGAATTTTATAGTCAATAGGTGATACACATGAGAATAAATATCAAAATAATTTACTCCCCATGTTGTTTATACTCCTTAGCTACTTAACATGCTTTAAATCTAGTTATTGACCTATCACTCTTTATTTTCTTTTTTAACACCTACTTGCACCCATTGATTTTAGCTTATTTAGGTAGGTTAACTGGATGTCAGGTGTTGTTTTGTAGCAACGAGTCCAATTCATCATCAATTGTTTCTTCTCATATTAGGGAATCTCTAGATCTCATTATTTCTCGATAGGAGAATGGATCAAACTCTAGGTGGTAGGTAAGGCGTTCTCACCAAAATCCTTAGAGATTCTCTCTTATAAGCACTTTAACGGGAAGAGGTTCTTCAAGATCTAATGATTTGGTAGCAGTGTTAGAGGGGCTAGCTTCAGGTTTTACATTATATTCTGAAATCATATCAGTTGACCCGAATACTTTAATGCCTTGATAACTGACAAATTTATTTTCAAAGAATGCATCATCTCTTCAAAGAATACATCATCTCTAGACTTTATTACTATATTAGTGGATAGATCTATAAACCTATCAAACATTCTTGTCATGGCGTCAAGGCAAACCAAGGCGAGCGTCGGGCGCTTGACGCTTAGGCGACAAGGCGGACGCCTTGGCGAGCAAGTCGCAAGGCGCCAATTTACTCAATTTTTTAAAAAAAAACAAACTATAGACTGCGTTTATTATAATAACCGCAGTCTATAGTCTGCAGGATTTAAGATTGCGGTCATTATAATAACCGCAGTCTATAGTTGGCATTCTATAGACGACGGTTATTATGCTAACCGCAGTCTATAAGTATATCGACTACGGTTATTATAATAACCGCAGTCTTAAACCCTGCAGACTATAGACTGTGGTTATTATAATAACTGTGGTCTATAGTCGTCTATAAATGGTGGTTATTATAATAACCGCTGTCTTAAAGCCTGCCTGCCAGACTTTAGACAGTGGTTATTATAATAACCGTTGTCTAAACCTCCTTTTTTTAAACTTAAAATAGAATGTTTACCAAGTACCAAACTACCAAATACAAACACGCAGCCACACAGATTTTCTTCATAGCAGTAAGCAGTAGCTTTCGTTATATGGGCAGTTAGCAGTAAGAAAAAACAATGTCAATCTACCAAACTACCAAATACAAAGTACAAACACAGCTACAGATTTTTTCTTCATAGCAGTAAGCAGTAGCTTCTGAATTATGATATATGGGCAATTAGCAATAAGAAAAATCAATGTCAATCTACCAAACTATCAAATACAAACACAACCACACAGATTTTTTCTTCATAGCAGTAAGCAGTAGCTTCTGATATATGGGCAGTTAGCAGTAAGAAAAAACAATGTCAATCTACCAAACTACCAAATACAAAGTACAAACACAGCCACTGATTTTTTCTTCATAACAGTAAGCAGTAGCTTCTGAATTTTGATATATGGGCAATTAGCAGTAAGAAAAATCAATGTCAATCTACCAAACTACCAAATACAAACACAGCCATACAAATTTTTTCTTCATAGCAGTAAGCAGTAGCTTCTGATGTATGGGCAGTTAGCAGTAAGAAAAAATAATGTCAATCAATAGTTCAATACAAACTTCAGAGAAAGCAACTAATCGTAGCTTCTGATATATCATATATGGGCAGTAAGAAAAAACAATGTCTTTCAGTAGTTAAATACAGACTTCAGAGAGAGAAATAAAAGAAAAGGGAACACAAAAAAAATCATAGTACAATATTGTGGTCAAATCCAAAATGTCTTCATCCAATGCACAATAGCATATTAGCTTGAATAATGTTTTTCTAAAAAAAATTTAAAAAATCATAAAAGATCAACTAGAAACATCATCTAGTAAGTCGTCATTTGCATTGCATGTGCTTGGTGGGTTTGAGGTAGGGCTGATATCGAGTCGAGTTCGAGCGATTTTGGCTCGGCTCGAAATTGAAATTTTTGACTCGAACTCGGCTCAAAATCGAATCGAGTCGGCTCAAAATGTAATCGAGTCGACTCGAAATCGAATCAAGTCGGCTCGAAATCTAGCAATTTTTCGTTTTATTCCTAGTTTTCTCAAAATAAAATTGGGCAACTTATAAATTTAGCAAATGAAACACTTAAAGCTTTCATTATTTTTATTTATTTTAAAATTTTGTTATTTATAATCTTAAAATAAGAATATATTAATAAATACATGATTTTTTTAATTAATTCGAGTTGATTCGAATCATATTTCGAGCGATTCAGGGCTGGCTCGAAATCAACTCGAAATCAGATTCGAGTCAAATTGAATCGACTCAAAATGAGTCGAATCAATTTTAACCAATTCTGATTCAGCTTAATTTTCAAACGATTTTCGAGCGATTTTCGAGTTACGAATAATATGCTCAGCCCTAGTTTGAGGTACTTGTCTTTTGCCCATAATTATCTTCAATATTTTCATCATCATTGGCAAAGAAAAAATGATCGAAATCTTCATCATCTTCATCCAATAGTTGAGGATTAGCTCCAGCTCCACTTCGTAAATTTCGAGTCTCAGTTCCAATAGCTCTCTCTACAGCTTTCCATGTAAGATTATCATCTTGAAAAACTAGTACATCCTCTGGTTTGTTCATCATCCACTCACTACTCCAATCTAGCTCATCAAGCACTAAAGGGTTGTAATTTATTCCCTTTTCATGTCTTTCTTGGAATCGTGCTTATAGATGACGATTATATTGGATGTATACAAGATCACTAAGCATTTGATGCTCCAATCTATTTCTTTTCTTGGTGTGAATCTGAATCAAGATAAATGAAAACTTATTAGTCAATATAAAAATATTATTTTTTATATTGAATATTTGTATACTTACAAACTCAAAAGTACTTCAGTTGCGCTCACAATTAGAAAAAGAACAACATATTCAAGTATGCGCAATGCTATCTTTATAAGGTTAACATTCGGTCCTCCATGTGCACCCCACCAATCCACTATTCATTTAAGACAAATATAAATTATCTGACATATAAATAATTTAAGAAAAAATAAAAACTTAATCAATACTTACTTGGATTTAAGGTGGTTCGTTGCCTAATAGTCATAGGCTTTCCAAAACTATTTCGAGATGCTTTGTAGTTAGTGCCTTGCTCTGCAATCTTGTCTTACAATTCTTGATCGGGCACTAGTCTTGCAATAATATCATTGAAAGCATCTTGAAATTTCTAGGCATCATCATTATGTTTTTACTCATATTCAAAATATTTGCTTGGATTTAGAAACAAAGCCGTCCTGTACAACTTTTGCTCCATTTGATTTGTCCACCTATTTTCGACAATGTCAATAATCTTTTTAAATAATCTTTCTCTGTTATCAAAATGATCTTTTGTTTATCTTCTTCCATTGCCATATATACTTCAGGCATAGTCGGCCTTTCATCTCCATCTACTAATCGCAAAACAGTAATCAGTGGCTTTCCTCCTTTTAGGCAATCTCTTACTCCATTCCAAAAAATGGTTGAAAGTATTATTTAAACAACTTGTATTCCGGCTTTAGTTTTTGCCAAATTAGCGGCATTCCACAAAGGCGACACAAAGAATAATCTCAACTTCTCCTCATGCTTAAGCACACTTTGTAGAGTAAGGAATGTTGTTGCAAATCTAGTCACTGAATGTTGCACTAGATCACCACCTATAGTAGTCCTTATTACATCAAGTAAATGAGTGTGTCTGTAAATGAAATTTGTGATCATCCTTGCCTTTCTTATGACAAATTTTTTTCTGTTTTAGCTTGCTTATATCCTCTAGCATAAGATCAATACAATGAGCTACATACGGAGTCCAAAATAATGTTGGTCTTCTCTCCATTAAAATTTTACTAGCTGCCTTGTAATTGGAAGCATTGTCAGTCACCATCTGCATACATACAACATAACTTTGTAATTTGTATATATTGAAAGTTGTAGTCTTGTAGACTATTA
The DNA here is from genome assembly GCA_039513925.1 of Platanthera zijinensis. NCBI lineage: Eukaryota > Viridiplantae > Streptophyta > Magnoliopsida > Asparagales > Orchidaceae > Platanthera > Platanthera zijinensis. The sequence goes on from CM077094.1 coordinate 169,660,124, forward strand.
ACTTGAAATATGAAAATTAGTGACACTAAAAAATTTACCTGAACAACGCACTCAGCTCCCATCTCTCTAATCTTACAATCAAACAACTCAGATAATATTGCGGCATCTTGAATATGATTGGATGCATCTACGGAACCCATAAAATAGGATCCTTCTGGACAGTTGAGAAGGAGATTGATCAAATGTCTCCCTCTCATGTATGTACAATCATCTGACATAAGTGTGCAACCATATCTCCTCCAGTACGATTGATAAGTTATCTTCATCTCCTTAACTTTATCTTTTGTATTCGATAACAATGAGAATCTCAAATCATGATAGCTAGGGCCTTTATAACCAGGCACATACTGTCCAACTGCTTCAAGCATGACTTCAAAACTTCGTGCCTTTGCAGTATTGAATGGAATTCCACACTCATAGAACCAATCAGCAATATAACTATCAAATCTTTTTTTCTTCTGGTGACCTAAAACATCTCTCGATAGTAGTTTATGACACGCTTTTAGCACGCCTATCATCTACTATATCTTCAGGATCACGCCTCACATGAGCATCCATAGGGCCCCTTTTTGTGGAAAGTGGATTACTTTTCTCTTTTTGGCACTTGTCCTAGAACTTGAGACAAATAATGATTTAGCAGTAGATAATGTCGGGGATACATTATGTGATCATATTGGCTCGCATTCTCGTTCACTCTCATTGTCATAATCAACAGTCAAATACACATTGTCCTTTTTTACCATTTAAAGCTGAATACATTTCAGCTGCTATTTCAGAAGTAGTCTTAAAACACTTGGATACATCTTCATACCCGCTGCATAAGTGTTGCTTCAACCTTTTAATACCACCTTTTATCAATCTATCACACAAATTACATTTAACTGTATTTTTATCTTTTATGTCGGGCCAATGACCATATTTCTAACCAGGATCATTTGACTTTGCTTTTCTTTTAGGATTTTTTTTGAGATCAAGGTAATTATTATCAATGGATGGAGCAAGACTATTGTTGTTTTGGTCTTCCATCTTTCACCAACAAGACCTATAGATTATAGAGTTAGGTCTGGATAATGAAATAAAAAGATAATCTTAACTCTTAAGCTAAAGAAATCATCACAATGAATATTTTTTAAAACTATCAAATGAATTGTAATCTACGATTATTCTACACAAAGAATAATTTAAAGATCATTTAAAGTATAAACTATAAAGAATTAAAGACTACTGTTATTTTACAAGAGTAAAGAAGTTAATTTTCATTTGTTTTACACTTCTACTTCTATAAAAGACTACAAGTATGAAGTTAGTCAAGCACAATTATTGATTATATAAGCACAAATCTTATTTCTAATATTATCTATTTTCTCTGGCGAAAATTATTTCACTCCATTATAGATCTGCAATAAAAAATTTTTGTTAAAATCAATTCAACATAATTATTATCAATTTATCAGTTAATAATCTACACGCACTTAACTTATCAATGATGGCATTGACATACTTTTAAGAACATCAACTATGTTAATCATGTAGCACATGATATAGTACCCACATTGAATACTATCCGGTTGTATTGGGAACAAAAAAATTAAACAATTGGCAAGTATTTTATTTATAAATTTTTAAATATTTAAAAATTTAGAATACATAAACTCATTTTGGCTATAAGTCTATAACTTACCGGCTTCCACTTTAAAACCTTTGTTTTATGGAAATTTGTATGCCGATCTTTTGCTAACTCCTTAAATGCACTTCATAAAATATTAAAAAAATTAGTTTATAGTCAAATCTGAGTTCAAATAGGAAAATAAGTAAATAACTAATTAATAAACTTACTTTGAAATGACATTTTTAATATCATCACGAATGTCATGACTTAGGGGATCAAGCCAATAAACTGTATTATTATTATAATCAATAATAGTCAACATCCAATGTTCTCTGTGAAATAAATGAAAAAAATAATAACTTAACTAGAATTAAAAATGGTAATAATCGTTGATATATAGATACTTCATACTTACAATCTATGATAGGGCAAAAATAATAAAGATTCTGATTGGAGTTGACTAAGCCTGTTTTTTAGATTATCAACTCTTGTCTTTGAATTAGCCTTGACATAGAGATCATTAAAATGACAAATGGCTGTTAGATTATGAAAATGTACACCTCTATTATATGTAAATTTCTTTAATTGAGAATCTATGTACCTGCAATAAAACATGTAAATTCAAAATCAATTTATATATTAATTAAAAAAATTAATTTTGTAATATTTGATACTCAGTAGTTAGTAATCAGTACTCACCCAATGCATGCAAATTTAATGTTAACTCCAATTTTTTTATAAATTTAGAAAATCGTACAACTCTAGTACTTCAAAGTATGTACTTGTTGATTCAACACCCATAAATACTGTTGAATCTAATACTAGAGTTATTGCTTCATTTTCATTCACCTTCCTAGTTTTGAAACTGTGTAACATAACAATGAAGTCATTTGATGTCTCAGGTTCATATGACCTGGTTCCATGCTACGTTTCATGCTCCAGCTGAGAAACAAAAAAATTATTTATTATATGCGCAACAAAAAAGAGCATAACATTTTATAAAAGTACGAATAATTAAATATATAAACATAATAATTAATAATACCTAGAAGCCTGTGAAGTTCCAGTTCTAGCTCCAGCACTAAACATGCGCATAAGTTCTTCCATTTGATTTTTCATACTACTTATCTTGGCTTCATGCGCTTGTTGTTGCTGTTGTTGTTGTTGGCTCCATATTTGTTGTTACTTTTATTTTTGTTGGCTCAATAATTGTTGTTGCTCTTATTGTTGTTGGCTCCATAATTATTATTGCTGACTCAATTTTTCTTTGACTATAGCTTCGACATCTCCAATGCGAGTTACTAATGTCCTCTGGCTCTGTCTATCAGTCTTGAAAAAACTTGTAATGGTGGAAAACTTGCCACGAGCTCTAACTCTGCCCGGATGTTTTTGGCCTAAAATAGATGCACGGAGGTCATCTCTTTCCTGTGACACTGTTTCAGCACTCTGTGACTCTTGGCTCAATAACTCATTCTTAAAATAAGTAATATAAATTAATGCAAAATTACATATAAGAAATTATACATTTATACTTCACAAGCAATATTACTATTAAAGTATTGATAATTTACAAATGAATAAATGAAACATTTAAACTTACAATTTTAGATGTCAACTCAGTTGCATCTGTACTAATGTATTCACCGGTCTTTCTTTTATGACCGGCTTTCAATAACTCTGCACGTGAAATTGGTGCAGCTGCCCCTTATTCAACCTTGACAATAAAATAAAAGTAAAGTATTATTTAAATTATTGAAAAAACCAATATGTACAATAAAAAATACGAGAGAGATGTAGAGAACTAATCAACTAATACCATTCTTTTTTCTAATCCAGAATAACTCATTCTGGAAGTAGTATGAAAGGACTTTTGTGCTTTTTCTCTCTCTGTATTAACCTTACTTTTCTCCTACACAAATAAATATTTGTTAATACTTAGATTGCTTATAAGTTAAAAAGATAAAGAATGATATAAAACATTGAATTTAATAAGAAGTTAAGAACACATACCATATATTCTATAGTGGTGCGATGGTCGACAAAAACTCTCCAGTATTCGGGAATAATAAAGTTATACTTGACAGGAACATTTTATCGATGCTCCAAATCAACATCTTTTACATAAGTGATAAAGAGTTTGGATTTCCAAGTTCTCCAACTTTCACCCATGCCTTTCAGTAATGCATTGCGAAAACCATCAATATTATCAAAATAAATCTAAAAATAATAGACAATATCAATTAAAAATTAACCAAAACACCGTAGTTATGTAATCACTAATCACTAATCATTGAAAACAAAGTTACGCACATTTAATTCTGCCAATATTTGATCTTTAATTTGTTTATCAACTTCCTTCTACGCAATAAATGTAATTGACACATAAGACCTCACAAGAGATCCCATAAAACTCATCAATTTAGTTGTCTCAGGCCCGGGAATAATACGGTCATCATCACTCATAGAAATATAAAGCTTCTTCCCCTCTAGCTTAAGCTTATTCAATTCTTTCATTTTCGTAAAGGCTATTCTTGACTTTGATGAAGAACTCTTATCAACCATTTTCCTGTAATAAGAAAAACATAAAAAAAACCTAAACCATTCAAAAACCCTAAACCAAATTCATAAAGTAGAGCAATAACATTGAGCTACTACCACACAATCAGTCAATCACATATATAAATATATATGTTACTATGTTACTATGTTAGTGCAATATTTAGGCTAATATATAGAGTTAGTATGTTTTTTGGATATCTAAATATCTAATACAAAAATGCTACAAGTGGGTGCCTGCTAGGCGGCTACACAATGTTTATAGTTTATACTTTATACTACTACAACTAATAAATACATTATAGCACAGAGATCAAAACTGAGAAATGTCATAAAAAAATATACCTAAGTGAGAATATGAGATTTGTCGAAGAAGAATCTTCAAATCGAAGCAAAGGAGAGCAAGGACTCAAGAAGAGCGAAAACTTGAACAAAATTTTCATTAGGGTTTTACGCAAGAAGCAACGTCTATAAGAACAAAAAGGTCGAGGTAAAATGAGATTTTACGGTTCACGGTTTAAAATAGATAGTATAGACTGTGGTTTCTATAAAAACCGTAGTCTATTGTATCCAATAGACTGCGGTTTATATATAACCCGCAGTCTATTCTATCATAGACTGCGTTTATATATCCCGCATGGACTGCGGTTTATATATAAACCGCAATCTATTCTATTAGCCCGAATAAACTGTGGTTTATACATAAACCGCAGTCTATTCCCTGAGCCACAGTCAGGGAATAGACTGCGGTTTATATATAAACCGCAGTCTATTCCCTGAGCCCTAGAATAGACTGCGGTTTATATATAAACCGCAATCTATTCCCATATTTTTAAAAAAAAGGCGCTCATTGCAAAATGTTGAGCGGTTGCGGTTGCGGTTGTAAGAGAGTTTGTTGCAAATGGAGGTTTGTAAATGGAGCTGTTAAAAACTGGTTGCTGAAAATGAAGATTTGATTAAAAGTCTGCGTTTGCAGAGCTTTTCTGAACAGATTCGTTTGGCAAAATAATTTTTCAGAACAGAGAATTTATTAACTTGAAAAATACACACTTTTACACAAACAGATTAGAAAGCATATGTACATTAGCGTATGCATAAATTGAAAAATACTTGCAAACATCAAAATGCATGTAAACATCAAAATGAAGCCATAATTCAACCAGAAATTATAACTCGGGATCATAAAGGCATGCTGAAATATACGACTGTCATGAGTAGAATCATCCCAACCCGTTAATACACACACATTACATACATGCACAAATACAAAAACAAGTGCACATACAAGTTGAACATGATAAGCCTACACATATTCATCAAAATCATCAGAAATAAAAAAAATCATGAAGGTGCTAATGGCTTCACACAATCCAAATCATGAAGATGGTATTGGCCTCACAATCCAAAATAACATCCACACATCCATTTTTACAATCGTCGGAAATAAAAAAAATCACGAAGAAGATGTTGATTGAGTGATGCAGATCAGGGGCAAGATCCAAAACCTTGTTGAGCACATCGGGGATCATAACTGCACAAAATAGGGGGGAGGTGAGATGTTTGTGTGACAGGGAAGATGCATCAGATGCAAAGATGCTACAGAGAAGAGTACTTGTAGATCCGGGAAGAATCAAGTCGGAGAATACCCTGGATGCGGTGGAGATGAGGAGCCATGCACTGGAGAAGATCATTGGATGTGATTGGGAACCCTGGATGCGATACTTGATGCCTGATTCCCTAGCACGACAGGTGCTCAAGCACTTCCCGATGACGAGAGAGACAGCGGAGGTTGCGATACCCTAGCGCTTCGCCTCTTTCCTCCTTCAAATGTGATAAACTAAAGCTCTCACTCTGGGCTTCGTCCCGTAAAATTTTGACCCATGATAAATGGCAGGCGGTTCGAAACCAAAGAGGAAAACAAATGTATTTTACCCCATGCATTGCGTTTTGATAAAATGAAATGCACTAAAACGGATAAACAAATGAAGCCTAAAATAGTGTGAATTAGCAGTTAATGTTATTCTACCATTTAAAGTTGTAAAAGACATTCTAGAGCTATCTAGTAAACTCATGGGGATTAATTTTTTCTTAAGAGAAAGAACTCTTTTAACATGCTTAAGAGTTAGTGTTTTAACTGAAGAGAGTACCAGATCTGATGTCTCAGCATGTGTCACTTGAGTATATCCTTCATTGTAGTTCTACAGTATCCTTGACCGTTGTAACCTTAGTGAGAAAACCTTTGTCATTTGTAGCATGACAAGTAGCTCCATTATTCAGCCACCACTCAGAAAACACACTGTTATGACCACTCCCCAATATAACAACAAAAGTGAAGGGTCCAGAATTTTCCACCAATGTGTTTGCCTTGTTCTGAGGTGCATCCTCCTTCAATTTCTTTGGAAGTTTGTAGTCTGCGGCCCAATGACCATAGTTTCCACAGTTATGATACTTTCCCTTCTTTTTTTTAAAATAAGGTTTTTTTGCCTGTAACTGTGACAATGCTTTACCTTTATGTGTCGGTGGCTTCCTATGAGGCTTGCTGGAATGAGAAACTAAGTTAGCAACCTAAGAGGGTTGACTAACTTGCTTCATGCGCTTCTTAGAAGAGTTCTGATATTCAATATGAATGAACATTTTCGGTTCATCTAAACATATCTGCTCTTTCAGTCTATGTATTTAATTCTTGAAAGAATTCCACTCATGAGAGCTTGTTAAGTATCAGACAGACAAAAAGATAACTGGGCATATTGGACTTATCATTCTTCAGCTTATTCCTCATATTTTCCAATTCAATTAGTTGTGAGATGAATGTCGAATTCATATTGAAGGATCAAGCGCATACCCAACTGCACTAAAAGCCCGAACTGTTGGAGAGGGTGCTACTTAATTTTTTATATAAGTAGTAGAGCGCCACGGGTCAAGTGAATGAACGTCGGACCCAACAATCCCTCCCCCGGCGTCCAGCACAACCCGTCGGCTCAGAGGTGGGGTTACCACATGGCCCACATGGCTCAGAGGTGGGTTTACCACATGTCCACGGTTGCCTGACCCACCGGACCCACACAGGTAGAAGGGAAAAATCAGGATTTAATAGCGCCCCCCCCCCCCCGGTCTTGAACCCGTGACCTGCTCTGATACCAATTGAAGGATAAAGCGCATACCCAACTGCACCAAAAGCCCAGACTGTTGGAGAGGGTGCTACTTAATTTTTTATATAAGTAGTAGAGTGCCAAGGGTCAAGTGAAGGAATGCCGGACCCAACACATATTGAATTTGAAATTGAAAAACTAATTTGTGTGGAGAGTTTTTGACAGTCCCTCTTGCTTCTGGAAGTGAGCGTTCAAGCGATCGCAAATCTCTTTTGCAGTCTTTTGCTCACTATAGGTCTTGACAATGCGAGGATTCAGGTAATTTAGATGGTAATCCCTATAGAAATCCTCGTCTTTGTTTTACTATAATTCATTTACGCCTTTTACAATTGAGGCATAGTCACTGAGATTCGTATAGAAAATCTAGCATTTTTGAGAACCAATCTTGTAATTAGTTTCCCTCCTCCTCTCTGGTTGAAAGCAATCGTCAAAGGCTAGATCCGACCGGAAATTATCTCAACTGAAGTCACGCCTTCATCTAAGCAGTGCAAAGGAGACAAGAACTCTAAAGCAACACAGAAAACCCTTTCAATGACAATCGCAATCAAGACCATTATGCTCGCAACAAAGCTCGACAAAGGAGGGTTGTCGGCAAGGGGTTCCGCTACAAAACTGAAGTAGTGCTCGGCTATGCCTTGACAACAAGGCAGAATCAGTAAGATCTCGATCTCTCCAGAATCTGAAGGATAAAAGCAACTTTGATTTCTTCAAGATAAAGGGAGCACCAGCCTCGATCTCTTTAGGATGAAAAGGACAAAGACCGCTGTATCTCCTAAAATTTGTCCTATACACAACTAGATCTGATCCTCAAACAGATCGAGAATAAAAGGTTCAGGCGGCAAGCAGATCTATGGCAGAGATAGAGAAGCGATAAGATCGAATGGATCTCACAATCTGGGCATGATTTTCTTCCTATCGCAGGTTCTGCCCAAGAGACGGGCGGCATGATTCACATAAGAGGCTAGCGACGGGATGCCCTAACCCTCTTTCCAATCGACAACAGGGAAGAATTGTTTTGCTCAATCATTTTCTCGAGCGGTGGGATGTAGCCGACGAGTTACCCTAGATCGCCAGAGGACAACGCCAAAACAAAATTGAAGGAAAAGTTATTTCCTCCAGGCAGCAGCCCCCATCGAGCGACGCATAAGAATTTGCTGGAAGAACTCTCTTCGGGAGCCGACTGGGCACAACTAGAAAAACAAGCGGAAAAACCTAAAAAACTGAGCGCAAGGATTTTTCGTACTTTGAGAATGTCAGAGCACTCAAAGTATTCTACCTATCTCTATCGAGTTTGGAATTAATATATATATTACCTTCAACGTAGAGTTATGTCCTAGGTAGACACACCCCTAACGGGTAACTATTGAGTCGGTCCCGACAAGAGCGGATATACAAATAACGAAAAATTTGGTATTGTATCCTATTTATAAGGGAATGTGAGATTTTGGTTTCAGATTTTTCATGTATTTTTGGTTTATGGTTGTCAACAAGTATTGTAACAGTTAACGCTAAAAAAATACTTCTCTTCATTTTTTATAGTTAGAATCTATGATCATGAGTTCGTTGATGACAATGAAGGTGTAGGGTTGTGTCTTCCATAATCATGTATGATATCAGGCCGTTTATTAAGAAATATATATTTAGCATCCTCCATTTAGCTACCTCTTTGTCCAAATGAACATGTCTTTTAAGAAATATATATTTAGCAAGAAGTCTAAGCTTGTTTTACCCAGTTTAACTTTTTTGACCCTTCTATTGCCAGTGGTCCGTGGACCCTAGGTTCGACCAATCCGTGTTCTCGTTGGTGGACAGGGGTTTTATATATGCAATAGCTCACATCCGAGGAGGTGGTGAAATGGGAGTAAAGTGGCATGAAGATGGGATGTTGCTGAAGAAAAGAAATATTTTTACTGATTTCATTGCTTGTGCAGAATACTTGATAGAAAACAAATATGGCTCAAAAGAAAAGCTATGCATTACTGGTGGTTATGGTGAAGGAAGCTTATTGATTGGCGCTGTCTTAAATATGCGCCCGGATTTGTTCAAAGCAGCTGTTCTATTCTATCCTTTTGTTGATGTGCTTACAAGCTTGCTTGATCCACCAACCCTAGAGACACCATATGATTTGAAGGTCATATTTCCTACCAATTTTCTTCCAAATGTTTTATTCATAAATATATTAACTTCTAAGTGGCATTTATGTTGAAGCCATTAACTCCATTAAAAACTTATCCAAAGTTTTTGAGTTGCTGCAAGCCGATGGAGTTGCAAATCATCATTCTAGAGTTCCTAATGCCAACTTCATTTTTCTTGGTTAAGTTATCTCAAGTTAAGAAGGAAATATCTCTTGTAAATGCTAATTGTTAGAACCTATGAACTTCAGCCTGAAATCAGTGGGTTACAGGCGTAGAGTCTGATCATTTATTTTTAAATGCACAATTTATACAACTTTCTAGATGTGAGACTAGATTCTAATCGCTAACCTACTGTTCTGTTACATAAAATTCATATTATGCAAGAATTTTCAACACCGCTGCTTCAATTATTATTTTGAATATGTTTTTGTCTTCATTATCTTATTGTTTCAAATTCTTGATATAGGAATTGGGTGACCCTCGGAAGGAAGAATACTATTACTATATTAAGTCATATTCTCCCGTTGATAACGTGAGTATCTGTATAGATTTTGGAAAACTAATTCGAAGTTTTTTTTGTATTTCATGTGACCATTTACATATTTGACTTTTTATTAATGATTATTATAGTTACTAATTGTTGTTATTACAATCATTTAATGTATTTTGTCTAAAATTTTATTACTAGTCGTCATTGTTGAAGTATTTAGGAAGAAATAGAAGGTGTGTTTTATTATTCCCTCAAAATAGGTATTTAAAGGATTACACATGACATACAGACTCTAGTAGACAATGTGGGATTAAAGACAATGCACTCATACCTATGACACTAATACATAACTTGAAATATAAAACTAAATTAAATGCACAATCTCCAACACTCCCCCTTAAGCTGAAGGGGAAACTTTCAAATTGAACTCCATATAATGATTAAGGAAATGTTGATAGGCGATGTGGGGGAAAATCAACAGATGGGTCACAGGGGAAAAATACGTTGAGGATAATTCACACAAAGGGCGGTCCCACACGATATGGTCTCACACAATATGGTCCTACACGAAACATCCTGTAGGAATACAGACAAGGCACCGTGGATACTCCCACGTGACACAACTCGCTGGACGCAAGTCAACAGATGGGCCACCGGGGATACTCCCACACGACACAACCAGCTAGAAAACTGGTCAACCAACAAAGACCATACATTATACCCATAAACGAAGAAAATTGGGGAGACGCAAGCAATACAAGACATAAGCAAGGAGGGTCGTGTGGACTAAGACAAGTGTTGAGAAATACAATCAGAGTCATCTTCATCTCAAACACTCCCCCTCATATGGGATACACGTGCATATAGGAAGACACAACACATAAAAGCAAACATTAGGATGACAAAGACACTTAAAGACATAAAACGACCAAAAAACCCCCCACAAAGCTTCAACATCGGCGAGAGACCAACACTCCAGAAGGTAGTAGCGGTTGGAATCAAAAACGCGCGAGGAGAAGCTGATGGAGGCGGTTGGAGTCGGCACAGCTAGGGAGATCGACGTCAAGGAGGCGTAAGCGCAGATATACGCAGGAATTCAAACAGATCAGGAGGCCGGAGATCGTCATCGGAGAAAAAACGAGCACATTGGGTGTGAATGAAGCTCAAGACGGGTTCACTAGACTAGATCCACTTCAGATAGAAGGGAACATCAATAGGATTGGCAGACAAAATTCGGTGAAGTCGTCGATGCAGTGGCGTGATGCCAGGATCAACACATGAAAACCTCAACTGGAACAGTAATGATATTCACATTGTCAGAAGGGAGGGACTTCTTCATTAGTGAGAAGAGGAAGTGATGGGGGACCATCGGCCCATAACAAGGCGGGGCCCACTTTCGTCTATTCTCGCCGGAAGACTTGATCGGAGGGACGATCTGATCCCGCGGCTGCGTCCGGATGCGCACCGCGAATCTTTTTGATATATAAACTTTGTTATTTTAATTTCATTTGCTTATGTTTGGGCACGTGGATCCTTCGGCCAATCATAGCCGTCAAATCCGGGTCGTCCTAACGTTAGAATATTATAAATAGGAGTGTTGAGGCTTGGAGAGACTCATTGCTGGTTTTGGAGAAAGTTATTCCCGGAACTCCGTGATCAAGCCACGGTGCCGACGCCGTGGAGCCCTAGGTGTCGACTCCTAGCGGTGGAACTTCCTCCCCAAGGTACTACCCATCCACAACCTTCTTTTTCCCCCTCCGAAACCCTCATCCGCAACCCCTACAGCCCCCAAATCCCAACCCTTATCGCTGCCCAGAAATCCTTAAATTACTGTTCACTCGCACTGCTCATCCGCCCGCATTGTTCACACGCACTGTTCATCCGTCGGAACTGTTCACCCGCCGTTACTGTTCACCCGCCCCCTCACTTCTTCTCCCCTTCGTGGATCCACTTCCCACCGCTCTGAAAACCCTAGATCTACTTTGATCTAGCGCTACCCTCCACCGATCTACCCCCCACTTACATATTTCCTCCCCGTAGCCCGAATCTGTCATCAAATTACCAGATCTATCCACTTTCAGCCCACCGCAACCCTTCTCCACCACGGACATCCACCGTTCAGACACGCTCACCCGGATCTACCTTCAAAACCGCTGGATCTCTCCCGCCTCGGACATTCCTTTGTTTGTGAGTTGTTTGTTGTATGAATTTCTAGTTTTCAACATTTGGATATTGTTTGGGATATTTGTACTTGCTTAAAATATTTATTGTGGAATTTTGCCCGTAAGAATATTGATTGCAGGAAGGAGCTATTCGCAGCGCGCTTAATTTGGCCCTCCATTTGGAGGAAATCCTTGCTTGATCGCCTTAAAAAGAATTGTTGTTGTTTTATTTTATTATGCGTGGTTGTGAATCGTCACTTGTAATAATTGTCTAGCTTGTTTTGTGCATCTCATCATATCTTTCACGCATCCACTCACTCGAGTTGACCTAGATTGCATAATACATAGCCTACCCTACATCAATTGGTATCAGAGCCAGGTTAGGCCACTTGCATGCTCTGTAGTGGTAGGACATTTAGGACTAGCATGGATAACCCACAAGTAACCGACGATCGTGCGGGAAGTTCGAACTCGGGCACCGCATTTGCTGAGTTCCAGCGCCTTATCTTAGATCGTTTTGACACCTTAGGCAACCAGTTTAACGACGTTCGACATGATCTTGCCGAGGTTAACATACGACTAGATCACTTAGAGAACGCTAGGACCACGCCAACGCATCTTGACGATCCTTTGGAGGACGACCTTGATGTTTCTCCACGTCCCGAACGGCGCCCGAGGGCGGGCCAGCCACCTGAGGAACGTCGTCGCCGCGACATTCCTTACCGGGCCCCAGCCCCACCGGCAAGGCGAAACCCCGAGCCAGCACGCGATAGACACCTGCCGCGAGAGGACTATCGTATGCCCCGTCAGCCACAGCCCGACCTTAGGGACAGGGTGCCCCTACCTGGTCACCGCGACCAGCACCGAGATGAGTATTACCTGCCAGATCGACGCAGGTTTGACCATGACTACGATGACTATCCAGGGGACTACCCCGACCCGCAGAGAGGTGGCCACGCCTTCGACATCACCCGACGGATTCGCCTCGACGCCCCATCGTTCGACGGCCGCTTGGATCCGAAGGCCTTTAGTGATTGGATCCTAGACATGGATCACTATTTTGACTGGTACGACATGAGAGATGAGCGTTGTGTCCGTTTCGCGAAGATGAAGTTGGTTGGGCAAGCCAAAATATTTTGGATTAGCGTGGAGAGAGCTGTCGAGAGAGAAGGCTATTTTCCCATCTCCCGATGGGATGAGATGAAGGAGAGACTGAAAGATAAATATCTCCCCGCCTCATACCGTGATCAGTTGCTGGATAAACTACAGAACCTATGATAGGGAGCGCTCTCAATAGCGGAGTACATGGCTCGATTCGATGAGTTGGTCGTTAGGAGTGATATTTCGGAAGAGCACATTGTCACCGCATCGCGATTTAAGGATGGCCTTCGCTCAGAGCTCCGGAGAGAGTTAATTCCCCATCGCCTCGGGACGGTTGATCAAATATTCCAGCTCGCCTTAGAGTACGAGCTGTATCTTCGTACTTCGAGTACGAGGCAGTTCCCCGCACGCACTGATTCCTCGACATTTAAGAAGCCCACACCTTTCCAGACTACCATGGCCACCCCACCCCCATGGATCACCACTGACATGAAGTGCAAGGCCATCGCCACCGAGGGTAAGAGGCCCGGGGGTATCCAGTGCTTTAGGTTCTCTGGCAGAGGACATGTGGCGGCACATTGCCCCACACGAAGTCTGCTAGTCGAGGGAGAGGAAGAGTCAGGCCTAGAGGGAGCCGAGGATGTCACTAAGGAGGTCGAAGCTGCGGTCGAGGAGGGGTGGGAGAGCGAGGCCGAGAGATCCCTAGAGATGGGCGTAGTACGAAGCCTCCTACACACCCCCCGTGCAGACGAGGATTAGCGCCACACCACTATCTTCTACACGTATTTTCCTAGCGCAGGCGGACCCTGCAAACTAGCCATTGATAGTGGGAGTTGTGTCAATATCGTGGCCCAGAGAGGTTTAGAGCGTATGCAAGTGAAGGCGGAGCCCCACCCTCACCCATATAGAGTTATTTGGGTAGACAAGACCGCCATCCAGGTGACACAGCAGTGCCTCATTCCTATTCGGCTCGCTACATTTGAGGATCACGTGTGGTGTGACGTCATTCCTATAGACATTGCCCACGTGTTATTGGGGCGACCCTAGTTATACAACCGCGATGTCACGAGCTACGGCCGGTCAAACACATATACATTCTTCGATAAAGGTAAGAAGATCACGCTATCCCCAACCCGGCCCAAGGAGAAATCCAAGGGCCCGATTGAGCCCTCCCCGAGCACCATATCATCGTGACCACTGCATCTCCTGCGGTGTAGTGAGTTCTTGCGGGAGAGCAGGGATGCCGGGGTATTTTACATCGTTGCCGCCACTGTAGCTTCTGAGAGCCCGACAGTGACCCCAGATCTTCCTCCGGAGATCCAGACCCTACTTGAGGAGTTTACCGACATCATGCCAGAGGAGTTACCTGATGAACTCCCACCTTTGCGAGATATCCAGCACGCGATCGATCTAGTCCCAGGATCTTCCCTCCCAAACCTGTCGCACTATCGTATGAATCCAGATGAGCACGTCGAGCTCAAGCGGAAGGTTGACGAGCTGCTTCGGAAGCAGTACATCCGGGAGAGTCTGAGTCCCTGTGCCGTTCCCGCCCTTCTTACCCCCAAGAAGGATGGTAGCTGGTGCATGTGCATCGATAGCCGTGCCATCAATAAGATTACGGTGAAGTACAGGTTTCCCATCCCTCGTCTTAATGACTTATTAGATACCATGTCTGGTGCCCAACTCTTTTCCAAGATCGATCTGCGGAGTGGGTACCACCAGATCCGGGTACGGGAGGGTGATGAATGGAAAATGGCCATTAAGACTAAAGATGGCCTGTATGAGTGGTTGGTCATGCCGTTTGGGTTGTCCAACGCCCCGAGCACGTTCATGAGGATTATGACACAGATCTTGCGGCCTTACATGGGCAAATTTCTAGTTGTATATTTTGATGATATTATGATCTACAGTCAGACCCATGATGACCACCTAGTGCACTTGAGGCTCCTTTTCGAGACCCTTCGTAAGGAGAAGCTATTCGTGAATCTAAAGAAGTGTTCGTTCTACGCCGAGTCGGTACAGTTCTTGGGGTTTATCGTATCATCCACAGGAGTGTCAGTCGACCCTGAGAAAGTTAAGTCCATCCGTGAGTGGCCCTTGCCTACGACCATTCACGAGGCCCGCAGCTTCCATGGGCTGGCTACCTTCTATAGGTGGTTTGTTCGAGGATTTAGCTCGATTATGGCTCCGTTCACTAGCTGTTTGAAGAAAGGTGAATTTCAGTGGCCCCCCGCAGCCACTCGAGCGTTTGAGGAGATTAAGGAGAAGTTGACCACGACACCCGTCTTATGACTCCCTGACGTTGGCAAGGCTTTTGAGGTTGCGTGTGATGCTTCTGGAGTAGGGATCGGCGGTGTGCTGAGCCAGGAGGGATACCCGGTCTCCTACTTCAGCGAGAAGTTAAATGAAGCCAAGCAAAAATATTCCAATTACGATAGGGAATTTTATGCGATCGTTCAGTCATTGCGATACTGGAGACACTACCTCCTCCCCCAAGAGTTCGTTCTCTATTCTGACCACCAGGCGCTCCGATACATAGACTCACATAATAAATTGGGACATAAGCATGCGAAGTGGGTTGAGTACCTTCAGGATTTCCACTATGTTCTCAAACATCGCGCCGGTGTTGAGAACAAGCCCGCTGATGCGTTGAGTCGACGGGTCACCCTTTTGCAGACCCTGAGAGCCCATGTGGACGGACTTGAGCATATTATTGCTGACTACCCATGATGTCCGGACTTTGGCGAGATATATGCAGCCTTATCCCGAGACCCCCCCCCCCCCCGAGCCTGTCGACGGCTTCCAGTTTTGGGAAGGTTACCTTTACCGGGGTTCCCACATGTGCATCCCAAGCACATCATACCGTGACTATCTGATTTGGGAACTTCATGCGGGCGGAGCTGCCGGGCATTTTGGCAGGGATAAGTCCATATCTATCGTAGAGGATAGGTTTTATTGGCCAGGCCAAAAGAGAGACGTAGCTAGAGTTGTTCGACATTGTCGTACGTGTCAGACTGCGAAGGGAACTAAACAAAACACGGGATTGTATACACCCTTGCCGGTCCCACTTAGACCCTGGGAGGATATTAATATGGACTTCGTACTAGGACTGCCGCGCACGGTTCGAAAGCACGACTCCATTTTTGTCGTCGTTGATCGTTTTTCCAAGATGGCACACTTCATCGCCTGCTCTAGGACCGCTGACGCCTCACGTGTTGCTTCCATTTTCATTCGGGACGTCTTTAGGCTACATGGCCTACCAAAATCCATAGTCTGTGACAGAGATGTTATATTCGTGAGCTACTTTTGGAAGACCCTCTGGTACAAAATGAGCACTACCCTGAAGTTTTCATCTGCCTATCACCCCCAGACTGACGGGCAGACTGAGGTTGTGAACCGCAGTTTAGGGAACTTGCTTAGGTGTCTTATTGGTGAGCATGTGGTGAGTTGGGACTATGTCCTTCCTGTCACGGAATTCGCCTACAATAGTTCGGTCAATAGGTCCACCGGGCTGAGCCCATTTCACGTAGTATTAGGGTACGAACCCAAGAAGCCCATTGACCTCATTCCTTACCCATTAGAGGCCCGTCCTAACGAGTCCTCCGAATCATTTGCACGTCACTTGCATGATTTACATGAGTCAGTCCGTCGGCAAATTATTTCAAGTAATGGCAGCTATAAAACCCATGCAGATTTAAGCAGGCGAGAACAGTTTTTCAACGAAGGCGAGCAGGTAATGGTCCGAATCCGGGCGGAGAGGCTCCCGCCGGGGCCTGCCAAAAAACTAAGCGCTAAACGAATAGGTCCCTACTAAATCATAAAGCAAATCGGGACAAATGCCTACGAACTAAATATCCCTGCAAGTATGGGCATCCATCCGGTATTCAATATTGAGGATTTGACTCAGTATTACGAACCTCGCGAATATTCGGACCCGAGTCGGAATGATCACCGCCCCTCCACCTCACCACCAGCTACAGCTTCGGCCCACTCACCTCTGCCACTGACCTTGCCCCCTACTACCCGCACCCCTGGGAGTCCTTCACCTATGGTGACACCGCCTGCACCCCTGATCATCCCGGGATCCACTTCACGAGAGTAGTCTGCTGAGAGTATTACAGATATCGTCACCCATGAGTACATCCCTACCACCACTGGACTTTCATGCCGCTACCTGGTTCGTTGGAGAGGCCGCTCCGCTTCTGATGACACGTGGATTCAACCTACTGAGCTGGACCGACTCGCCCATGGGCTTCGACGACAGTATGATTCTCTCCATTCATCGGAGATGAATTCTTTTCAGTCGGGGGGAGTTGATGGGGGGACCATGGGCACATAACAAGGAGGGGCCCACTTTCGTCTATTCTCGCCGTAAGACTTGATCGGAGGGACGATCCGATCCCGCGGATGCGTCCGGATGCGCACTGCGAATCTTTTTGATATATAAACTTTGTTATTTTAATTTCATTTGCTTATGTTTGGGCACGTGGATCCTTCGGCCAATCATAGCCGTCGAATCTGGGTCGCCCTAATATTAGAATATTATAAATAGGAGTGCTGAGGCTTGGAGAGACTAATTGCTGGTTTTGGAGAAAGTTATTCCCTGAACTCCGCGATCAAGCAACGGTGCCGACGCCGTGGAGCCCTAGGTGTCGACTCCTAGCGGTGGAACTTCCTCCCCAAGGTACTACCCATCCATAACCTTCTTTTTCCCCCTCCGAAACCCTCATCCGCAACCCCTACAGCCCCCAAATCCCAACCCTTACCACTGCCCAGAAATTTTGAAATTACTGTTCACACGTACTGTTCACCCGCCTACATTGTTCACCCGCACTGTTCATCCGCCAGCACTGTTCACCCGCCGTTACTGTTCACCCGCCCCCTCACTTCTTCTCCCCTTCGTGGATCCACTTCCCACCGCTCCGAAAACCCTAAATCTACTTTGATCTAGCGCTACCCTCCACCGATCTACCCCCCACTTACATATTTCCTCCCCGTAGCCCGAATCCGTCATCAAATTACCGGATCTATCCACTTTCAGCCCACCACAACCTTTCTTCACCACGGGCATCCACCGTTCCAACACGCTCACCCGGATCTACCTTCAAAACTGCCGGATCTCTCCCGCCTAGGACATTCCTTTGTTTGTGAGTTGTTTGTCGTATGAATTTCTAGTTTTCAACATTTGGATATTGTTTGGGATATTTGTACTTGCTTAAAATATTTATTGTGGAATTTTTCCCGTAAGAATATTGATTGCATGAAGGAGCTATTCGCAGCGCGCTTAATTTGGCCCTCCATTTGGAGGAAAGCCTTGCCTGATCGCCTTAAAAGAATTGTTGTTGTCTAATTTAATTATGCGTGGTTTGTAATCGTCACTTGGAATAATTGCCTAGCGGGTTTTGTGCATCTCATCATAGCTTTCACGCATCCACTCACTCGAGTCGACCTAGATTGCATAATACATAGCCTACCCTACATCAGGAAGGACCTGCGAATGAGCTCGGCGAAGGAAATAGATCGAATTACGAGCGAAAGCACCCGAGCAGCTCACAAGAGAAGTGATCATCATCAGGATAGAAGTAGCTGGCGATCACGATGCAATATGAAGTAGATCAGCCATCGACTAGAGCAGAGGAGCAGTCGTCGAAGCCTTCGATGATGTGGATGTCGTGGGAGGGTTTTGGAGAGGGAGAGGAAGCAGCTGGCCAGAAATTTCAGGGCGCCAACATTTTAGGGCGAGAAATTTCAGGGTGGAATATATCCCTGCTCTGATACATTGTTGAAATATTTAGGGAGACATCGAATGTGTGTTTTATTCTCCCTCAAAGGAGGTATTTAAAATATTACATATGACTAATCTTCTTATAGAGATACTTCATAGATCCATAATACTCATGGAAGTTTATGTGGTGATTTTTAGTAATATCAAGTGAAATGGCAAATGGTTTAGGTTGTATTGATTTGACACTAGAAAAACCTTGTTATCGATGTGGTCCCTCAACACATACTGGGCATATGTGCTACCATGTGCGTGATTCAAAACTTGCAAACTGATATTAAATATTATGTGATTAAATGTGATATTCGTGTTGAGTCTTTACTTGAATAATTATTAATTGCACGCTAACTTCAGATTGATCTTTGCATGCTTGCATCTTCCTAGGGTTTTAATTAAGTTTTTCCTCAACGCTACACCTTAGGATTTGCCTAGTCTAGAGTCTCACCTACGCATCCCTACCCTGCACATTCTCTCTTACCAGCATTCCACATAATTGGATCCTTTTTGAGGACTAGGCTAACTTAGTAGATTCTCTAGAGCTATATTGTCCTGATTTTTATATCTGAATGAATATCATTTGGGCTTTTTGCAGGTAAGAGCGCAAAAATACCCCAATATTCTTGTTAAATCTTATTTGTATGGTAGGCTCATATCTTAATTATGTGTATATGTTGCATTAGTCTTTGTAACTTCATCTTAATATTTGGAAATAATGTGACAGATACCTATACTTTGTACTCCGGAGCTGCTAAATTTGTGGCCAAATTGAGGGCAACAAAGACTGATGATAACATGCTATTGTTTAAATCTAACCTTGTTGAGTGGCACTATTCAAAGTCAGGAAGGTAAACTCTCTCCTCGGCATGTATTTGCTTCATTCTTATCAAATGACTTTGACCTGGTCTTGAGCTACGATCGGATTTGCGTGAAAACGAATCGTTAAGATGAATTCCACATTTACGTTGTTAGCAATTCTTTTCATCCACAATGATTCGCTAAAAAGTAAAGAAAAAAAACACACGTACTATTATTTTTGCACATTTTGAGGTTTATCAAAAGATAAATTGAGCTCTTTTTTGATGGATGTAGATATGAATCTCTGGACGACAAAGCATTTTCTTATGCGTTCATAATGAAGTTGCTGGACTTGGCTCCACATGTTTCCTCCTAGTTTGTTTGTGTTATGGTTGTGCATGTTGACACGTGGACGAGATGTCATGGCGAGTTCACACGCAGAGGAATACGATAACGGGTCTGTCTGGAGGAGAGACCGAAGACGCGTCACCGACATGATTATCTTATTTGCATTTTGTTATGTTATATTTTGTTGTGTATGCTTTATTATTCACACTGCTTTTTCGTTATCTGCACCCCACACCTATAAGGGGTTGCGTTGTACTCTTTTTTTATTATGTTGGGATGTATGAGATTTAGGGTTGCTCCCTAACTTTTCTTCTCGTTCCCTTCTCCTTTCTCTCCCTCGCCACCATCGGCCCTCCCTTTTGCTGAGTAAAATCTAGCTTAACTGAACTGAGTGCACCCCTGCATAATTAATTAACATAAGAAATTTTAGTCTAAAAGCTCATGGAAACTAGTATTTTTTATTTACTCTCAAGAATATGTTTCTCGTCTTTTGTTTTTGCACTAAAAGCTAAGATATTTGAGATATCTCTCCGATATTTTTAAAATAGCCATAATATGACTCGAACATCTCAGCCGTTTTGAAATATCTGATACATGACTCTGATATCTCAGCTATTAGCCCGAAAACAAGATACTTCTTTCTTCGAGTCAGGATCTCATGTGCCATGTGTCCAGTGCTCTGGCCCATAAATTTCGCCAAAAGTTGACTATATTTCTACACAAAAAGTGTACAGGTATCACTTCTCTATGTTTGCTTTCATACAAAAAAAAATCCAATAGCTATGAATTAAAAATCCAAAATAGATACACTTCATTTATGATTGTAAATTATGATAGTAAATATAGCAGTGAGGATTTACGTGCATCCAAAACTTTAAGGAAAGATTTTTTTAGGCAACATATCAAATCACATTCATTTATGATTGAAACAACAACACCATAACTAAGCAAACAAACTACAAAGGCTCTGTTTGGAGGGACTTATTTTCACCGGTCAAGCGGTTACGGCCGCATGATCCGAACCTTTTATAGGTCCGGTTCATGCGGCCGTAACCGCTTGACCGATGAAAATAAGTCCCTCCAAATGGAGCCAAATGCTCTACTGAAAAAGTGTTAAAATGTTGTGAACTTCTACATAACTGGGAAATCTCATGAAACCAACAAAAGTTGTAATTTTCAAGAACAAACCATCAGAGAAAACAAATTAAGGAGCATTTTACCTTAAATAAGTGTAATCAAACTACAAACCTGAAATTATGCAATCACAATTGTGTCAAGAAAATAGCTCAATCTCTACAAATAAAATATGAACTCCACTTCACGGTTTTATAAAGTTTAGAGAATAAAAAAACTCTCTAACAGAGCTGCATACCTTATTAAACAATGTGTTTAGCAAGAGTAAGAATCTTGAGATGCTTCTTCCTTTTGAGTTCATGTGGCACTGGCCCAAAAACCCTAGTCCCAATTGGCTCTCCTTGCTTGTTAACAAGGACTACTGCATTGTCGTCAAACCTAATCTCGCTGCCATCACAGCGCCCTCGCTGCATGGCTGCGCGCGCGACAACACCATATACCACCTCTCCATTCTTTACTTTACCGCGAGGCTGCGCTTCCTGAACCGATGCAATTATCATGTCTCCCAATCTCACCCCCTTCCTCCCCTTCAAAGGTTGTATGCACCTAACCCATTTAACACCAGAATTATCCACAACTTTCATCTTCATCCTCATCTGTATGAATGTTCTTAGTTTCTGCAAAAGTATAAGAAAACAGCCAAAAGATTAGTACAATGTGAAGCATCAAAGAAAAAGTTATCCATTTTCATACTCCATTTTCGGATTGTTTGTGTTTTGGTTCTATTAAAGAAAAGTTTACAGGGTAATAATGGCTTGAAGCAGGCAAAAAAGTATGAAGATCATGAATTTTTTTTAACAACCTGAAAGAAGAGATCATTCCATCCAGGACTTGTAATATCCTGAAATTTGCCAAAAGCCTCACGTGGTTTACTGCTTCTTAGGCTACCAAGTAATGGGGCGCCACTGTTTCACATTAACTAATTGAAATGAAAGATCGGTTAATGAAGCATATGAATGCCATTAGAATCAAAGTATGAACACATTGAAGGCATATGCCATGTGGATTCCCATTAAAAAAATAAAGGCATGTGGAACTAAGCATAAAGCATGGGGCAAGCCAAAAAGAAATGAGATTTCATGCAAAAAAGAGCGATTATGTTCGAATCTATTTCTAATCTCAACTTTTAAATTGAGCTCAATAGGTTATAGTTATTCTAGTATAACTATGACGACATCAATGGCCCTCCAGGTTTTGCACAAGGGACTACAAAGTTTTCTATATAATTTTGTGCGTGAGTAGGTGATCTATTTCAAAAGTGTAAAGAACCGCTATAAAAGCTACACAATAGTGGTGCCCATTTAGCCAAGCTACACAATAGCAGCATTGATAAAGCTTGAGAAAAATCATTAGTGTGTCGACAAGATAAATCAACTCAAACATGGCTCCAAGGACAACTATTACGTTCTTAGCATTTTTTCCTTTTTTGGTTGATTAGTTATTCACTCCGTTGGTCTGTTAGGTTAAGGGTTAAGTTGGTATTTTATGCCATTTCGGTGACATGTCTTGTCCTATAAATACCTCTGTAATCTGTCTTTCTGATTGACGATGATGAATAAAATGATCATTAATAATGTTTTTACTGATCAAGAAAGGTCTCCTTGATATGGTATCAGAGCGATAGGCCCTCGTCATCGTCTTCTACCTTCGTTCCTGCCATGGATTCCTCCTCAACTATCGCCTCTTACTCCTCCTCCGCTACCGCTTCTTCTACTTCGGCGAAATTTTATGATGATGCATCTCATCCGTACTACTTGCATCCTTCTGATAACCCTGGATCTATTCTCGTCTCTCAACCTCTCATCGGCGAGAACTACAATTCTTGGCATCGCGCTATGAAGATGGCGTTAATCGGCAAGAACAAATACGGTTTCGTCGATGGATCCATTCCACCACCTTCTGATCCTTCCCTTTACCATCTCTGGCAACGCAACAACAATATCATGGCATCCTGGCTTCTGAACTCCATCTCCAAAGAAATCACGGCTAGTGTGATTTACTCCTCTTCCGCTGTTGAAATCTGGACAGATCTGCAAGAACGCTTTCAACAGCATAATGGTCCTCGTATTTACCAGTTAAAGCGAGATCTCATGAATACTACTCAGGGAAATCTCTCTGTTAATCAGTATTTCACCAGGCTTAAGGCCCTTTGGGAGGAATTGGGGGAATACAAACCTGCACTTACCTGCACTTGTGGTGGATCCCGTTCTCTCCTCGATTACAATCATATGGAGTATGTGATGAGTTTTCTCATGGGGCTCGGAAACAATTACAATCAAATTCGCGGACAAATCCTCCTTATGGATCCTCTTCCGCCGATTAACAAAGTTTTTTCACTAATTCTTCAAGAAGAAAAACAGAGTGAAATTAACTATGCTTCTTCGTCCGTTGATCCGCCTCTGGTTTTTAATGTGCATAACACTCCAAGATCTACTGATCCTAAGTCTAAATACACCAAGAAAGATCGCCCTCTCTGCAGTCCTTGTGGAATCCTGGGACATTCCAAAGATAAATGCTACAAGTTGCACGGTTATCCCCCGGGTTACAAACGATCTGTTCCTGGTTACCGCCTCCCTGGATCTCAAACTGCCGTCAACCAGGTTTCCGACAATCTTCGCACCAGCATGGACTTTACTCCTCAACAGTATCAACAGATCTTAAACTTACTCCAACCTTCATCATTACCTGATGACTCTACCACTGCTGCTTCTTCTGGTTTGGTTCTTTCCTCCACCATCTCTCCCTCCATTTTTTTCGACAATGCTTGGATACTCGACTCCGGCGCCAGTGCTTATATAGTTTTTGATCTCCGGTTTTTTAAATCCTACAATATCGTTCAACATCGCCAAATCACCTTACCAAATAATTCTACCTTTCCTGTTACAGATGTTGGTATTGTGGAGTTGACACATGGCTTACTCCTTCATGATGTTCTATTTGTTCCTGCTTTTCGTTTCAATCTTCTGTCTGTCAGTGATTTGTTGGCCAACACGAATTACTCTGTGTTGCTCTTTTCTAATCATTTTTTAATTCAGGACATCCGACAATCCAGAATGATTGGCAGGGGTGATCTCATCAATGGACTTTACATGTTCCTCCCACCAACCTCTGCTGCTCCAACTGCACCTTCCTCACCGCCGGTCTTCGCCAATGCATCTGTCCAGGATGTTTCCCCTCCTTGCACTGCTCAGTTGTGGCATGCTCGTTTCAGTAACATTTCGGATAAAGTTTTAAAGCTTTTGAGTGAAACAGTTCCGTTTTCTTTGTCTTCCCACTTCAGTTCCTCCACATGTAATATTTGCCCTCTGGCCAAATTCCGGCGATTACCATTTTCTTCTAATAATCATGTTTCTTCTTCTATTTTTGATTTGTTGCACTGTGATGTGTGGGGACCCTATCAACATAACACATGTGATGGTAAACGTTTTTTTATTATCTTGGTTGATGATTGTTCCAGGTTCACTTGGGTTTACTTGCTTTCAAATAAGGTTGAGGCTCCTTCTGCCATAATGCGTTTTTTTAAAATGGTACAAACCCAGTTTGGCCTCTCTATAAAACGCTTTCGATCCGATAATGCGAAGGAATTGGCTCTCACCTCTTTTCTTCAACAACATGGCACAATTCATGAATTCTCTTGTGTTGAACGACCACAACAAAATTCAGTCGTTGAACGCAAGCATCAGCACTTGCTCAACACCACGCGTGCGTTGTTTTTCCACTCAAAGGTTCCCGTTTCCTTTTGGGGAGACTGCGTTAGTACTACTGCTTATCTTATCAATAGACTTCCAACTCCCTTGTTACAAGGTTATTCACCATTTTCCATCCTATACAATCAATCCCCTGACTATAATTTTTTAAAAACATTTGGATGTTTGTGCTTTGCCGCTACCCTATAAGCACATCGTACAAAGTTTCAACCTCGGGCTATCCGTGCTCTTTTTGTTGGTTATCCGCCTGGCTATAAGGGATACAAGCTCTTCAATCTTCAAACACACCAATTTTTTATCTCCCGAGATGTTGTTTTTAATGAAACGGTTTTTCCATTTCATGATTTGCCATCCCAAAACATCACTGCTGATCTGTTCTCAGACACTGTCCTTCCAACTCCACATCTAGATGTTGTTCCAGATGACAGTTTTGTACCCTCAATTTCTGATGCTCAAGGTCCTTCACCGCCTGATAATGAGGCTGATACATCCCTCCTTCCGGATCATTCTCTTTCTAATTCTTCTCTACTGCCTAGAAAATCTGGTCGTGTTATCAAACAACCCTCTTATCTTCAAGACTATGCTTGCTCCTCCACACTTTATCCTATCTCTGACTATGTCAGCTATTGCAGATTATATCCCGCATATACCAATTTTGT
Source organism: Platanthera zijinensis (assembly GCA_039513925.1). Classification (NCBI taxonomy): domain Eukaryota; kingdom Viridiplantae; phylum Streptophyta; class Magnoliopsida; order Asparagales; family Orchidaceae; genus Platanthera; species Platanthera zijinensis. The sequence continues at coordinate 169,685,751 of CM077094.1, forward strand.
CTCGCAAGTTTCTCTTATATGAGCCACAATATTATCACCAGGCCGTCCATATTCCAGCTTGGAAAGCGGCCATGGACGCAGAGCTGCAGGCTATGGATGCCAACAACACTTTGTCTATTGTTCCATTACCTACACACAAGAAATGCATTGGTTGTCGTTGGATTTACCGAGTTAAATACAACGCTGATGGGAGTGTTGATAGGCATAAGGCCCGGTTAGTGTCCAAAGGGTATTCACAGCAGGCTGGTATTGATTTTTTGGATACATTCTCACCCGTCGCTAAGCTTACTTCCGTGCGTGTTCTGCTTGTCGTGGCTGCTGCCAAGCAATGGCCACTTTTACAACTCAACATTAACAATGCGTTTTTAATGGTGACTTGGATGAGGAGGTCTACATGACCATTCCTCTTGGCTATCTAATTCAGGGGGAGAACTTAGCATGCAAACTTAATAAGTCTGTGTATGTGTTACGACAGGCCTCCAGACAATGGTTTCAGAAATTTCCATCATCTTTAATAACTCATGGGTTTACTCAGTCCAAGAGTAATTATAGCCTTTTTACTTTTGGATCCGGTGATAACCTTGTTATTCTTCTAGTATATGTAGACGACATTGTCCTTATCGGTCCTAACCCGACAGCCCTACACCAGATAGAATCGTTACTCTCCAAATTATTCAAGCTAAAATAACTGGGAGACTTGAAATATTTCTTAGGCCTGGAAATTGCTAGATCCGCTTCTGGCCTTTCCCTTTGCCAACGGAAATACACTCTTCAATTACTTGCAGGCACAGGATTTCAGAATTCAAAACCTGCTATTTTGCCTATGGAAACAAATATCAAGCTTCATGCTCTTGACGGGGATATTCTACCAGATGCCTCAGCTTATCGACGTTTGATTGGGCGCATAATGTATTTAACCGTATTGCGGCCAGATATAGCATATGCTGTACAAAAATTAAGCCAGTTCATGGTTGTTCCCTGCACTACTCACCTACATGTTGTACATCACTTGTTACAATACCTCAAAGGAGCTCCGGGTCAAGGTTTGTTCTTCCCAGTTAATACCACAATGAAATTGACAGCATATTCTGATGCGGATTGGGGAAGTTGTTTGGATACAAGAAGATCAACAACTGGTTTTTTCGTATTCTTAGGTGAATCGCTCATTTCCTGGAAGTCTAAGAAACAACCGACTGTCTCTAAATCTTCCACAGAGGCTGAATACAAAGCACTCGCTTCTTTGGCCAGCGAAATAGTGTGGTTACGAAGACTTCTGCAACATTTCGAAGTACACATACCGACTGCGATGTTTTTTTGCGATAACCAGTCAGCTTTACACTTAGCAGCTAATCCAGCTCTACATGAAAGGTCTAAACATGTGGATATAGATTTCCATTTTGTAAGAGAACTTATACAAAATGGAAGCTTGACAGTTGTGCATGTTAAGACTCAATACCAATTGACGGATGTACTCACAAAGCCTTTATCAAAACATCAATTTCAATTTCTGATGTCCAAGATGGGAATATTGGATGTGTATAACCCATCTTGAGGGGGAGTATTACGTTCTTAGCATTTTTTCCTTTTTTGGTTGATTAGTTATTCACTCCGTTGGTCTGTTAGGTTAAGGGTTAAGTTGGTCTTTTATGCCATTTTGGTGACATGTCTTGTCTTATAAATACCTCTGTAATCTGTCTTGCTGATTGACGATGATGAATAAAATGATCATTAATAATGTTTTTACTGATCAAGAAAGGTCTCCTTGATAACAACGCAATAATAATGATAAACTACTAATAAAAGACAACAAAAAAGATAACTAGGCCCGTTGTCTGAGGCCAATAACACAATCATCATCATTAGCCTTATCTCAATTATTTGGTTTAGCTTTATCGTGTTGTTGGTGCTTGAGTTGTTCATGCAATTTGTCATAAATCATATTCTAAAATTTCTTTCCACATTATAAATGAATAATACAAAAAATGCAAATGCAAAGGAAACTTGCATACCCTTGGACCATTTTGAGGCAATAAATGCCATCATTTCTTCTACAAAAGTGTAAAGCATCGCTATAACCAGCTTTCTCAACCCCTATAACCAAGCAAGATTTGACCGTGCTTTCAATATAATATGATTAGAAGCAGAAACAAAATGAAGGCTAAGGATAAACACACAAATGGGTAAATAAATTATCCATGCTACTAAAATTCCTTCTCATTCCCTGCCATTCGATCTTTCCACTCAAAATATATACCGTTAAAAGACAAGAAAATCTTGGGTAAAACAGTATTGTGCAATGCAGGAACGTACAGAATATATCAAGTCAAGTATAGCTTTAAAATAATACAATAAATAAATAAATACGTGGCAATTTAAAAAAGAAGAGAAACACTTATCTCAGAGAGTCCTTCTCTAATTCATATATCATGGGTGATTTGCAGGCACGTATATGGCAAGATATCTCATGATGGGAAGGCGTAGATGCACAACATTTATCTCGTTATTCCATTTTTATTTTGTCTTTGACATTTTTGTTATTTATCTATTCTCATAATCTTGCTTTAATTAGTTTCCAACCGCCAATCATCCCCGTGCAATCGTTCAAAGCTCGCTGAGGCCTCCTGCCTCTGTGTAAAGTTCCACCTTTGCTCCATTTCCCTTCGACTTGGACGTCCCTAGTCACTAGAAATGCACCATTCATTGTTGTTTGGAATGTAGCGGGACTGTTCGTCAAACTGGAAGGCATGTGATGTAATCTTGCAATCCAACATTAGGAATTTTGATAATAAATTATATTTGAAACAAATTTAAAGTCTGTAATACAAATCCAAACTCGATGAATAATAAATTGAGAAATCCTAAGCATTGAATTGTCTGTATCATCAACAATCATGATGTATTTGTATTTACTTTGATGGTCGTTCGACAACAATTTCAGCTTTTGCCTTTTTTTGCTAATCACTAGCCAAGTATTAAAGTTCAAGTGCATCACATGAATTGTTTAAATTTTTCATAATTATTGTTACTTTAGGGATTTAATTATAAACATGTTTCATTTGTTTGTTAAAGTATACAGTGGAGAAAAATTTCCAATGGAACATGATATATTCCCCTGAAATCACTTTAGTGAAGATGTCAACCTAAGCAAGAAAATGAATATTTCATGAACCTACACTACTTTCAATTATTAATATTCTCAAACAGTATTAGTTTTCTTTGATTTATATTTGAATATTCACACCATCCAAGTCATTTAATATTAAAAATACAATTGAATTCAATTGACTTCCCATGTTAACAGTATATGCTTTCACTTGTCATACATACAAACAGAAATTGTACAAAAAAATGAGAAGCAAAAAATAATTATACGTTGCAAGAGTGTTTGAGCATAAATAGAGATGAAATAAAAAAGAAATCGAGCACAATTTCGTACCTTATTTGAATTTGAATCCAACGTTCAAGTACAACTCTTCCCTGAATTGTGAGCACAAAGCTACACAAAGAAGAAGAAATGGGCAATAGAGGCAATGGTATTATAAAACATGTATGAATCGTTCTTTAGATAGTCGTGAGAGGGTCCCAAAAATAATTTGCTTAAAACATAGTAATCATCTCGATGGATAGATAATGCTACTTTATTTTTGAAGATGCAGTTGGAGGCCAAGGCTGTTGTTATAGTCCCAAATAAGTTCTACAAGGAAAAAAAACTCCAAAATTGCAATCTTATGGTATCACAGAGATCTGCATATATATGAAAATAGATGTAGTGGAATATTGTGAAATTTTGATAAGTGAATGCCCATTACAAATTCAGATGAAAATGGTATGAATTATATGATCAGAATACATATTATGGAATACGGATTACAGCTTAATCACAGGTTATTGAGTAGATACACTAATGCTACTCATTTATATAAATTTTCAGTGAAGAAAGGTTATAATTACGAGGTTTAGAGAGTAAAAATAAAATCCCTGCAGTGGATTGAACTGGAGTGATCAAGCGAATGTGAGATGCAGTGAGATACAACAATGGAGAGCAAACCTGTAGTGGATTGAAGGAGAGCGATCTGCTTCTGCAAAAGTGAGTTTGACAAAACGCATTCTGTTGACGGGGGAGAACCAATGGACGGATGTTGATACCACGGCGGAGAAGTTTGAGGCTCTATCTTTCCATCAGGCGGCCGTAGATGGGAGCGACATCGACAACACGGGGCCGAGATGAACAAATCGGCAGCCGGGAGCGAAAAAGACGGTCGAAAGAAGGGCGCGAGGAGGTGGAGATGAAGTATTGGCCTGCGATTAGAAATACTAGGAGGGAGGGCTTTAGGGACTAGGGTTACCCATTTTTGGTTTGTGCGCAATTGTACAAATAGTACTTTATGATTTACTAATAACATATTTTATGGGGGTTCAAAAACAATTGAAGAATGATTGAGAACCAAACCGAAATTGAACATAGCGGTTCGGGTCGATTCTCATGGGTCTTAATTCAGTTCCGGATCAACAAAATTTAGAATCAAGTAGTTTGGTCTCGGTTCTTATGCTCGGGTACCCGAGAACCAATCCGGAATTGATTATTGAAACTACACCAATGATTTTCTAGAGTTATTAAAAAAAATTGATTCAATTAAATTATTATTTAATGTAATTCACTAGTTTGTGAGTACTTTTGTAATGATTGAATTAAAATACAACTGTACAACCCCGTATTTGTCATGTGGGTGCCACCCACAGAAGAGAACCAAGACATAGTAGTCAGTTTTGGGCTCATGCGAGTTAGTTGGGCGAGTGGGTAGGTTTTCCCCGACTCGCATAGGCCAGGTAGCCATTAACATGAGGGGCGAGTGTGGCATATTGTCCCGCACTCGCCCCGAACCCAAGGTAAGAGATGGTTGAGCGGGGTAACCAGACCAGCATTCGCCCTAAGCCCGGGTTTAGTAGCGAGTGTCAGCCTCATCAGGCACTTGCCGCCCCGAGTGAGTGGTAGCAGTTTAGACCACTCGCTCAGTTGTATGTTTACAAGAATACCATGTTAGCCTGCTAATAGCCCCTCCAAACAGCGAAGTTTAGTTGTTAGAAGATCAATTTGGATTGTGTATAGTAAAATCAAAAGGTGAGATTCCGCTGTTCGCAGACCAGACTTGAAAAACTATAAATAGACTTTGAAGACACCTTGGGAGGGGATGATTCTTGGCTTTTCCTCCTTGAGCTTTTTTTGGTTGGCTTTCAAGTTCCCACCAAGATGTCCAGCTCAGCAGGCTAGGGAGGGGAAGCTTTCTTAGATCTTCCGAGTGTGTGGCGGGACCTCCGCGTTGTGTCTCAGGATCTGTTCCTTAGTCCTAAGTCATTGGTCGAGTGCTCTTCTTTAGGAGAAGTAGGTACGAGATTACCCCTCTTAGGTCCGAACTCCACTTGAAGCGAAGTTCAGGTTCAACATTTTGGTACGGTGAGAGTGGAGTGTAACCAGCACAATAAAATCCTAAGCAAGTTCCATGGAGGGAGGTGAAGGACAAGGTACCGATCAGGGCGACTCACCACCCCCAGCGACAGTGGCCACGGTGGGAATGTTCGAAGAGTTCAAGAGAGAGATCTTGGAGACCCTGCATCATGCACTCGTCACGCGTGGCGAGTGCCCGGCACCGTCCATCCCGGTGGTCACATCACCGTCTCTGGGCGAGAATGCCCTTATCAAGCTACCTGGGAAAGAGATGTAAAGCACCGCTATAACCGGCTTTCTCAACCCTTATAACCAAGCAAGATTTGACTGTGCTTTCAATATAATATGAATAGAAGCAGAAACAAAATGAAGGCTAAAGATAAAAGGACAAGTGGGTAAAAAAATTATCCACACTGACTTTTCGCCATCACCTTCAAGAAAAAGGTGAGGGACTGGTTCTACTAGCTTCCCTCTAATTCGATCTATAGCTTCGAGGACCTACGTCGAGGGTTCATATTGAGGTTCTCAATATCAAAGAAGAGGAAGAAAGGAAAGAAGTTCTTGTTTGCAATCAAGAAGGGGCTGAGGAGACGCTGGGAATCTATGTGGGCAGGTTTCAGGAGGAGGTTCTCCTAGTCCAAGAGGTACCAGGGTACACCTTGATGCTATCCTTCATGCTTGGATTTCGTGAGGGGTTCGTTATGATAGAGCTGAAGTGGGAGCCCCCACTATCCTTCGAGAAATTGATGTAGAGGGTAGCAAAGGAGATCAAAGGGGAGGCGGTGAACCCGATGTTCGCCAAGAAGATGGCTAGGTTGGGGGAGGGAGAAGTGAAGGAGCTAGGAGGAAGCATGTAGCAAGAGGCGAGGAGAAGAGATGAGCCCAGGGGATAGGGGTTCCTAGGACAACAACAAGGGTGGGGTTACCAGGAACCAAACCACTGGACGGCCTGGAGACCGCAAGGAGGGCCCGCTCAAAGCCAAGGGAGAGGATTTTAGGGTGGGGGAAATTACCATGTGGGCAAGGGAGGTACAACCCTCCGAGGTGGGGACAAGGCATGAGGCCACTCTTACCCCCACTACAGCAAGCTAAGGCATAGGTCGAGGAAGAGGAAGGAGGAATGGTGCGGGAGGAAGAGGAGGGTGCAGGGTTGTGTTTCCTTACTTTGACTTCCATTAGGAGGAAGGTAACGCAACAAACACCTGCCCAGAGTTCTTTGAGATGAGACGGGATAGAGTTCCGGCATAGCAACAACAACAACCGATTCAGATCAAAGATGTTCTACCAGGAGCAGGAGAGGAGGTCAGATGTGAGGACCGGGCCGATGCAGGGGGTCGAGGAGAAATTGGGGTAATCCACGGGGAAGTGGGGTCCGAGGCCACCCATAAGGGGAGCCTCCATACAATGTTCCGTCGGAGCGTCGCTTCGACATCTCAGACCCCACCCCCTGCGGATAGGATCACCTTCTCGTCAATGAACATGTCGGACCATGAGGACCCGTTCTGCGACGCTTTGGTGATCCAGATGGTCATCGAGATCTTCGGTCTCCGGGATCCTCGTGGACACTGGGAATTCTGCGAATATGATCTTCAAGAAAGCCTTTGATTAGATAAAGGTGGAGTCCAGGAGGGTGTTGGCCTCAGATGGACCTCTGTTCATATTTTAAGGGGAAAGGAAGGAGGTAGAAGTTGGACTCCACATCACCTTGGGGGTGGGGTGGGGGGTGGGGGGGGTGCAGTCCAGGAACTACCGGTTCGTCATCGTGGACACTCCTAGCAGCTACAACGCAATTTTTGGACAACCCCTCAGCTGTGCTTTTCGTTGTGTACCTTCATCCTTCCACGAATGTATCAAGTTCAACAACAGAGGAGTCTATGTTCGGATCCTGGGAGACCCTAAGGTGGTGAGGTAGTGTTACGTCACGCCCGTTAATACCATCTCCTGGCAGTAGGGAGCAGAGGAGATGAAGAAGATGATGGAGGAGTTGTCCAGGCGGGAGGTAGAGGAATAAGTGGTGGAGAAGAAGGTCCACGCCCAGGTTGGGGGGACATAGGAAGTGCAAAAGAGCAGGTCAAGTTGATGGCGGTGGAGGAAGTGGAAGAAGTGGAGGCCCTCGCCCAAGGAGAAAGGGAGGGAGGCGAGTGGGTGGAGTAGTCCCGGTTAGAGGCAGTGGAAGAGGTGGTGGAGATGGGAGTCCTTACCCAGTAAGAAAGGACGGAGAGGGTGCGGTTCAACGGAGGTTTAAGCCTAGAAGAACATGGGAAAGTATAGGAGTGCATCCAGAAGAGCGTGGACATCTTTGCATGGAGCGCGGCAGACATGTCGGGCATCGACGCGGGCATGGCATGCCACTGACTCAACCTCGACCCACAGGCTCATCCCATATGCTAGAAGAGGAGGACCATCGCGAACAAGGTGGAGGAGCCCATCCGGGAAGAGGTGGAAAAGCTCCTCAATGCAGGAATTGTATCGGAGATCCAGTATCCGGGCTGGATCTCCAATGTGGTAATGGTGAAAAGGGGGATGGTCAATGGAGGAAGTGTGTCGCTTTTTCTCTTTTAAATAAAGCATGTCCCAAAGATTGTTACCCTTTGTCTATAATTGCCGCGCCAGTTGGCTCAGGCGTCGATTTTTTTATGATGAGTTTTTTGGATGCCTTTTCAGGTAACCACTAGATCAGGATACACCCGCCGAATGTCAAAGATGTCTCCTTCATCACAAGATATGGGTGATACTATTATAAAATGATGCCCTTTGAGCTGAGAAATGCAGGGGCAACATATCAAAGGATGATGAACCGAGTCTTTTGGGAGCAGATGGGAAGGAACTTGGAGGTGTACATAGACGACCTAATGATGGAGAGCAAGAAAGTGAGCTCTCACCTCCAATACCTGAAGGAAATCTTTGCTACCCTGTGTAGGTTCAAGATGAGGTTGAACCCCCTGAAATGTATTTGTGGGGATAGCATGGGAAAGTTCCTAGGGCATCTCCTTACCCCTGCAGGGGTGTAGCTCAACCCTGATAAGGTGAAGGCAATAATGGAGCTGGAGTCGCCACGAAATGCCAAGGAGGTTCAACACCTGACAAGGAAGCTTGCAGGATTTAACAGATTCCTCTCCCGGGCAGGAGACAAGTGTTCGCCCATCTTCAAAGTATTGCAAGACAACCAAAAATTTGAGTTGTCTAAGGAGCCAGAGGAGGCCTTCAAAGCCTTAAAAAATCAACTCTTCAAGGCTCCTCTTCTCCAAGGACCCAAGGAGGGGGAAGATCTAACTTTGTACCTCGGGATCGGGGTGGAGGCCATAAGCTCCGTCCTGGTCCAGAAGGAGGGTAATAAACAACTGTCAATTTACTACATGAGCAGGGTCTTAAAGAATACAGAGCTTCGATATCCGATCCTGGAGAATTTGGTGTTCTCATGGTCATCTCGGCCCAGAAGCTCAGGCCTTACTTTCAAGCCCACTCAATCCGAGTAGTGATCGACCACCCTATCCGCAACAATTTAAAATTGCGAGACAACCAAAAATTTGAGTCGGTGCGGATCAAAGAAGTTTTTAAAATTGTAGTTTTGAAGGTGGTGGTTATGAATGTTAGCGGTGGTGTCATTGGTCAACGAATTGGGGTTGAGTGAAGGTCAATATTGTTGGTGCGGGATGTAGGAAGCAGAGCTTGGAGTGAAGTGAATATGGTCATTGGTCTTGTCGGAAAAATAGACTTTGACCAGACGAGCAATCTTCATGGGCATCCACAATGGTGTTGGGATGGTTGGCGCAAAGAGAAAATGGAAATGCGGTAGGAGTCCTTGAATGTAAAACCTTAAATAATGATTGAGTGGAGACAACACCAAGAATCCACGGTGCTTGTATTTACTTTGATGGTCGTTCGATAACAATTTCAGCTTTTGCCTTTTTTGCTAATAACTAGTCAGGTATTAAAGTTCAAGTGCATCACATGAATTGTTTAAATTTTTCATAATTATTGTTACTTTAGGGATTTAACTATAAATATTTTTCTTTTGTTTGTTAAAGTTTTACAGTGGAGAAAAATTTCCAATGGAACATGATATATTCGACTGAAATCACTTTAGTCAAGATGTAGACATAAGCATCAAGAAAATGAATATTTCATGAACCTACAGTACTTTCAATTATTAATATTCTCAAACAACATTAGTTTCCTTTGATTTATATTTGAATATTTGCACCATCTAAGTCATTTAATATTAAAAATACAATTGAATTCAATTGACTTCCCGTGTTAACAGTATATGCTTTCACTTGTCCAACGTTCAAGTACAACTCTTCCCTGAATTGTGAGCACAAAGCTACACAAAGAAGAAGAAATGGGCAATAGAGGCAACGGTATTAAAAAATATGTATGAATCCTTCATTAGACAATCGTCAAAGGGTCCCAACAATAATTTGCTTAAAACCTAACAATCACCTCGATGGATAGAGATGGCTACTTCACTTTCGAAGATGCAGCTGGAGGCAAAGGCTGCAGTTATAGTCCCAAATGAGTTCTACTTGTGACCAAAACAGGGTTATGCATTATGTGGACTGGGGCTCACTCTGCAAGCCGAAAACCTGCGGGGGGGTTAGGCTTTCATGCCACTGCTAATTGGGCAGGCCCCCTTCATGCCCGTTTCGCCTGGGACTATTTGCAGCCTCGGTAGTCGTTTTTTCTCCAGGTAATGCATGCACGATACACTCTGGATCTTTTCAACAGCCCCCCACGCCGCAATGACTCTGCAGTTATCAAGATTCTTCGTGATGGTGCGGCGAGCTTACTCGCGGTCTCGCGTTGGCGCATTGGCTCAGGTAATGAGGTCAATTTGCTTGCGGGAAGCTGGATTTTCGATCGTGTTATTGCCCGGTGGCCCACATTTGTCAACTGCCAACTCCTCGAGTCTATGCGGGTTTCCAATTTCTTTGCCATTGATGGGGGCTGGGACCGGTTTAAACTTCTTCAAGCATTCGGGCCTTCTCTTGTGGATATTATTTTACAGATACCGGTTAACCACGCGGCTGGACGTGATGTTTTGGAGCTTAATTTTCAGTTCAGTTGCCAATCGATTGCTATTATGGCTTATTCTGCGGGATTCCCGGATAACTCCCTGGACCACCTCTGGCTCCGTCGGCTTGGGTTACGGCCTCGCGAGCATATGTTTTGGTGGCGTCTTGCGCGGGATGCCATCCCCACCCGATGTTGGCTACTCCGTCGGCGGCTCACGGATTCGGCGGATTGCCCATGGGGTTGTTCTTCATTGGAGGACCGAAATCATCTCGTACAGGGTTGTGCTAATCTGGATGCAATTTCTGGGGAGCTTAATCGTTGGGGAGTTACCACTCTGGCGATTCAAAGCTGGTCTCATTTTACTGTGCTTGTTTCCAAAGCCCGGAAGCTGGATCTTGGACCCTTACAGGTATTTTGCCATGCTGTTTACCAAAATTGGAGAGCCATGAATGCCAAAGTTCACAGTCGGGAATTTGGTACACCTCTTATTCTTGCCGCAACACTTATGGAGAATATTAACTGTTCATCCGAGTTTCCGGCTTGGCATTACTGGGGAACCAATCGGCCGGACAGGCCGTCTCCTTCTATCTCTTGGTGCCCCCCACCGCCAGACTGGATTAAAATCAACGTTGATGGAGAGGTCTACCCGAACAACAGCGCAGATATTGGCATTGTCATGCGTGACCATCAGGGCGGCGTCCTCCTTACTGCTGGTTCGGGGTTGACTCACTGGTGTTAACATTTGAGTATCCATGTTTGTAGGTCTGCAAGAGATGAGGAAGAAGAAGAAACAAAGAAGAAGAAGCGATGGAGATAAGCAGCTGGATTCATGAGTAACTCTCACAGCATCCATACCATATTCATAACATTAAAAAGTTCTCATACATAGCAGCAGTTATCACCATAAGGGATGAGGATTAAAATACTCAAAGATAGGGGCATAAATAAATATATATGTGTATATCGGCACACATATATATGCAGAGGTAAAAGAAGGAAATAAGACACAGAGGTGGGCCCAGATTAGAGTAAAGCTGTAAACTAACACTCCTCCTTAATCTGGGCCGCTTTATCTTCCTGGTTCGCCTCCGTCAGATTGCAAACCCCAATGGCACGGCGAAAAATCTGGAACTTTTCCGCCGACAAAGCCTTCGTCATCCTGTCTGCCAGTTGCTCCTTAGTATTACAGTAGCAAAGTGCAATTTCTTTCTCTTCTATTAGATCTCTAACAAAGTAATGCTTGATTTGGATGTGTTTAGTGCGATTGTGGAGTACAGGATTTTTGCAGATGGAAATAGCAGAGGTGTTGTCCACCATGAGAGTAATAGCGCGCATTTCTTCCTTTTTCAGGGTGGCTAGCAGACGATTTAGCCAAACCCCCTCCTTTGCTTCTTCCCCAATAGTCATGTACTCCGCCTCTGCATACGAAAGAGCAACACTCTTCTGCTTCCTGGAATTCCAAGTGATGGTCATTTGCCCCAACTAAAACAGGAATCCGCTAGTACTCTTGCGGTCGTCAGCACTTTCTGCCCAGTCGCTATCTGAATATCCAGTAATGTGATCATCTTCATCAGCTGTTCTCTTGTATACGATCCCAAAAGCTCTAGTCCCCTGCAAGTATCTCAGAATTCTCTTTACTGCTTTCATATGTGCCACACTTGGCTCACATGCGAATATAGACACTACGCCCACCGAGTGCTCAATGTCGGGCCTGCTATTAGTGAGATAGATCAAAGCACCAACTAAACTTCTATAGACTTCCTTATTGACCTTCTCTTCCATTTCATCTTTCCTCAACTTGTCTCCAGTTACCATAGGAGTACAAGTGGGTTTGCAATCATGCATATCAAACCGACGCAGTAGTTTGTTTATGTATTTTTGCTGATGCAGAAAAATCTGATCTTATGACTGAATTATTTGTAGCCCCAAAAAGTATTTCATCACTCCCAGATCAGTCATATCAAACTCTTGTTCCATAGTAGCTTTGAATTCATCAATCAGTTGGGATTTAGAAACAGTAAGCAGCAATTCATCTACATAGATACACACAATCACAAACTCATTTTGAGGAAGATTTTTAATGTAAAGGGATGCTTCGTATGGACTGCGAGTGTAACCAATTTTCTTCAAGTATGAATCAATGCGTTCATTCCAAGCACGTGGTGCCTGGCGCAAGCCATATAAAGCCTTTCTTAATTTATAGACTTTCTCCTCACTTCCTTCTACAACATATCGTTCTGGTTGTTGAAAAAAATACCTCCACCTGGATGTCTCCATTGATAAAGGCAGATTTAACATTTAATTGGTAGATCTTTAACCTGTGTTGCACGGAAAATGCCAATAACAATCGTATTGTCTCAAGACGGGCGACAGGTGCAAATGTTTCAGTAAAGTCCTTGTCAGGTTTTTGTGAGTACCCCTTCGCAACAAGTCGGGCTTTGTGTTTCTCTACGCCTCCTTCTTCATTCAACTTGAGTTTATAGACCCATTTTAGTCCAATAACATCTTTTCCAACTGTTTTATCCACCAGATTCCATGTTTGATTCTTGTTTATTGATAAGATTTCCTCATGCATTGCCTCAACCCATTTTGGTTGAGTTGCAGCCTCAGAGTATTTGGTGGGTTCTTGGCATAATAGTGCCACATTACAGGATTCATACATGTCAGTAATCGAACGATATTTATGAGGAGGTGATGAGTCTAACCTGTCATCCTGTGTGGACTTGACATTGTCTCCATCTTGTGGACTGGGCGGTCGTGGACTGAGATCAGGGGAAGGTTCATCCACGGCATCCTCCAAGGTGGTAGAGAACAATTGACTCTGATCCTCATTGATTCCCCAATCTTCCCAGCTCCCTTGTTCATCGAAGATTATATCTTTTCTAATGACTAACTTTTGTGTTTGAGGATTAAACAGCCTGTACCCTTTGGATTCTAACCTGTAGTCCACAAAAACATGCTTCACCCCTTTTCTATCTAACTTATCTCTTTTTTGATTTGCATGAATGGCATATGCCAAACATCCAAATATTTTTAGATGATGTATGGATGGTTTCTGATGATACCATGCTTCATAAGGTGTGGAGCCTAGAAGAGATTTGGTGGGAGCCCGATTTTGGATATATACAGTTGTGCTTATGGCTTCCCCCCAGAACAATTTAGGTAAATTCTTCTGTTGGAGCATGCTATTTCCCATATCTACTATGGTGTGGTTTCTGCGCTCGACCACTCCATTTTGCTGAGGACACTGAGGCAATGTAAGTTGTCTTTTGATTCCATGAGCTTCACATAAAGTTGAGAACTCTTTGCTGGTAAATTCTCCTCTTCGATCTGTGCGGAGGATCTTTATAGTATTGTCTGTTTCATTCTCAACTAAATTCTTGAATTTAACAAACATAGACAAGGCTTCATACTTTTGTGTTAGAAAGTATACCCACATCATGCGAGTACAATCATCAACAAACCAAATGTAATATCTGATATCTCCCCAGGTTAGAGATGGAGCCGGCCCCCATAGGTCTGCATGAATCAATTCTAGAGTGGCAGTGGCTCTCCATTGACTTTGATTTGGGAAGGGTGCCCTGTGTATCTTTGTAAAGGCACAGATCTCACAGAATTATGAGTTATTGATTGTTCCCTGCATTCCAGTTACCATGCCAGGTAACTTTTGCAGATCGCCAAAGTTGAGATGCCCAACTCTGCAGTGCCAAAGCATTGAGTTCTCCATGCTTCTGGCAGCATTTTCCATGGTTGGTTCACCTGTTCTGACTTGTAAATTGAGAGGGAATATTTTGTTAGTGGACATCTTCACATTGGTCACAGTTGTTTGAGTCCTTGTGTCCTGTATTCTGCATTCATCCTTGTCAAATACAAGCTTATAGCCTCTTTTCAGAAGTTGTCCCACACTTAGAAGATTTTGAGAGAGAGTGGGAACAAACTGAACATCATGAATGTGATTAACCACTCCTGATTTTAACTGAACTGCCACAACACCCTTTCCTTCAATAACTTTAACGTTTCCATCTCCCATGATAACCTCTGACTTCTCAGATTCAACAAGCTGGACAAAAGCTTTTCGGTTGTTGGACATGTGATTTGAGCATCCATTATCAAGAAACCAGACTTCTGACTCTGATGGAGCTGACCTCAGGCAGGAGTAGAACAAAGACTCAGGGTGGTTGGAGAAGTTTGCTTCTTCTCTTTATTTACCCTCTCTTGGTCTACCCTCTTGGTACCAGCAGTCTCTTTGCAAGTGATTTTGGTTCTTGCACCTTTTGCACTTTGAGAAACAATCTTTTGTAGCATGTGTGGATTTGTTACATAGCTTATAGAAGACTTTATGGGCTTGATCTAACACCTTATTTCTGTTGAATTGATTCCAAACAGCCTTCTCCTCTACCTCCTTGTCTTTGGTAGTCTGAGTCCATGAGGATCTTAGATTTGATATAGATAACCTGCTCTGGAAGGCCTGCTCAAGCTGAACCTCTTTTCTTTTCATCCTTGCCTCATGTCCCTGTAATGAACCCATGAGCTCGGTGATAGTCATTTTGTTGATATCTTTTTCCTCTTGTATTGCAGCTACGACATGCTCAAAATCATGTCTGAGGCTGCCAAGGATATGAGAAACAACACGTTTTTCAGGAAGTTCATCACCATATGTCCATATTTGGTTCATGATCATGCTTATTCTAGAGATATATTGCTGCACTGACTCAGTTTCTCTCATTGTGCAGGTGTCGAAATCTCTCCAAAGGAGAGTTAGTTTGATGGAAATCACACGTTCATTTCCTCTATACTCCTTTTTAATATATCCCAGCACTCTTTAGCAGTTTGTGCATCAATAATGAGCGGAAGGATGGATCGGCCCACTCCTTGTTGGATACAGAGAGTTGCTTTTGCATCTCTTCTCTTATTTTCCATAGTGAGCTGGGCTTGTGATGTCTCTCCTTTTCTATCTGTTTTCTTGTCTGTCTTTTCTGATTCAGTTGGTGTTGTATACCCATCTTGGATGAGATCCCACAAACCTTGAGAGATAAAGAAAATCTTCATTTGTTTGCTCCAATAATCGTATGATTATCCTTCAAAGATGGGTATCCCAGTTTGTGAGTACAGAAATGTTTGGGAACCGGATGGAGCTGCCATATGATGAAACCTGAGAAAAAGTAGGGGAAAAAACCCGATGATCTTTGATACTACACCGGATCTTCTGATGGTGTGAGCCGTTAGCTCTAATACCATGTTAAAATTTGAGTATCCATGTTTGTAGGTCTGCAAGAGATGAGGAAGAAGAAGAAACAAAGAAGAAGCGATAGAGATAAGCAGCTGGATTCATGAGTAACTCTCACAGCATCCAGACCATATTCATAATATTAAAAGGTTCTCATATATAGTAGCAGTTATCACCATAAGGGATGAGGATTAAAATACTCAAAGATAGGGGCATAAATATATATATGTGTATATCAGCACACATATATATGCAGAGGTAAAAGAAGGAAATAAGACACAGAGGTGGGCCCAGATTAAAGTAAAGCTGTAAACTAACAACCGGGACCCCAGACAGGTTGAGTTTGCGGCCCTCCTATCCATCCGCGGGCTTCTCACACCTCCCATGCTCGAGGCGAAGGGCGTCATCATCGAGGGAGATTGCAAGAATGTCCTGGACTTTTGCCGCAAAGCTATGCATAGGGCAAATTGGAGTGACGACACCTTCATGGAGCAGGATCTTTCATTCTTGGCTGAGCTTAATCAGGTTCTTCTTCGGCATATCTCACGGGAAGCTAATAGGCTTGCGGATTTTTGTGCCAAGTTTGGCATGTTTAATAATTTTAATTGGACTGATGTTGCTATGGCCCCGCCTGAGTTCTTGGAGGTCCTCCAAGATGACGTTGGGTAGGGTGCTAATTTTGTAATTTATTTTTTTCCTGCACTTTATTATGCTAATGCAATTATAAAAAATAAAAATAAAAAAAAACCCGATCATGGACAGTTAAGGAGAAACCGTCGAGAATAACAGTGGAAGTGGATCGCAGCGAGGGAGAGGAGGTGTCCGACTGCTTCTATGAGGCAATCGTGGGGCATATAAATCTACAATGGCTCGAGGAGTTTAATCTGAAAGGTAATTGTCAATAAAGGAAAGGATGTCGCCGCAAGGTGGACGTCCGCGAGGAGAAACAGCCGACTGGTTCAGCCAGGCACCTCCTGAGCTAACAATGCTGCCATGCATAAAATCCTTATCACAGCATGAAGGGCGCGAGGTATTGAGTAGATGACCATTACAAATTCAGATGAAAATGGTATGAATTATATGATCAGAATACATATTATGGAACACGGATTACAGCACATGGTATTGAGTAGATGCACAAATGCTACTCATTTGTGTAAACTTCTGGTGAAGAAAGGTTATAGTTACTAGGTTTAGAGACTAAAAATAAAATCCCTGTAGTGGATTGAACTGGAGTGATCAAGCGAATGTGAGCTGCAGTGAGATGCATCAATGGAGAGAAAACCTGTAGTGGATTGAAGCAGAGCGATCTGCTTCTGCAAAAGCGAGTGAGACTGAACGCATTCTGTTGACGGGGAGAACCAGCAGACGGATGTTTATACCACGGCGGAGAGGTGGGAGGCTCTGGCTGGGATATTCTAGCGGGCGGCCGGAGATGGGAGTGTCGGCAACGACACTGAGTCGGGAGGAAGAAATCGGGAGCCGGGAGCGAAAGAGACGGTCGGGAGAAGGGCTCGAGGGGGTGGAGAAGAAGTATTGACTGCGATTAGAAATACTAAGAGGCAGGGCATTAGGGTTACCCATTTTTTGTTCAAAAAGTTTTTTTATATCTATGAGCGCCTCCCGGAAGTGCGCGTGCCGATTCGATCATAGGATCTCGCAGATTAAAGTTGCAATCGTGCTACTGCCACTTCATTATAAAGCAATATTTGAGGAGCGGTTGATTGTGAGATCCTACGGCCGGATCTGCTCGCGCACCTCTCAAATTAGGTGTGAATGCGTACCAAAACCGGACGCTTATTTGTTTGTGTGCAATTGTGCAAATAGTACTTTATGATTTAGTAAATAACATATGGAATGCATTAACTTAGAAGCATATAATATTAATTTGCAAAATTTTATTTAAGAATTATATTATTAAATTTATATAATTAAAAATAAGAATATTATCAAAATAGAGAAACTATCAATTTAGCCAAAATTTAGGTATTGTTATGAGCAAATCATTTTTGAATACATTCAAATATTACAAGTTGTATGCACACAATGCAGGGCAAAGAAAGTACTCGACTAACAGTTAATATCTAATATAAGAAATATGTGACATCATCGAGAGACAACACAATATATCTTATGAGTTGCCCAAACATTGTATAAATTAAACGTGGGAAGACGAGCGATGATTGATCAAAGAGCGTTGAAGTCATTCATATACACCGTATATGGTACATCGAGAGGCGGCACAATACTATCATCCACAACTGCTCGCATACATCCCATTTCTAGCTCTAGTCAAAATGCTAAATAAAAGTCTACGACCTCTACATTTCTCTAAATTATTCAACAAGTTGAATCTTTATATATATATATATATATATATATATATATATATATATATCTTTATTATATAAAATCATAGTGATATCTTGAAGCACACCGTCAAACGCATCTGGACCGTCCGATCTTCAAAAAATTGCATCTGGCCATTGGATTAAACGATTGGGCCTGCTAATATCCACATCTCCAAAAGTCAGCACTGTTCACAGCTCAGAAATCCCGATACCCCTCCCGCACTCCCGCCCCCTCACGGCCTCACCCCCGCCGCCTGGCGGACCCGCCGGTGGGTGCGGGGCAGACCGCCGGCGGCAAAGAAGGGCGGCCTGCGTGAGCACGCCGAAGCGGGGGGGGGGGGGGGGGGATTTTTTTTTTCATTTTTTAAATAAGTAATTATATAATTATTTATTAAATTATAATTTTTGGTTAAAAAAATTCAAATATTTTTAAATTATAAAATTTTAAATAATTGCTTTAAATAATTTTAGATTTTGCCGGGGGGGGCAGACGAAGCCCGCTGGGGGGGGGGGGCGAAGCCCACTTGATTGCGGGCAAAACACGTAGCGACGCATCGAGAACGGGCGAAGCCCGTTCGAAGATGCTAAAATATATATATATATATATATATATATATATATATATATATATATATATATATATATATATATATATATATATATATATATACACACACATATATATATATATTCCTTCAGAAAAGCAAAATCACCCAAAAGTTTCTGTAAATGTATGAGCTTGTAAAAGTTATTTCATTCTAAATTCATCCAGAAAATACAAAACATTTACGCAAGAAAATAAAACAAAACATCACAACACATGCATTAAGCTAATCCTATTGTCAAAAACAACCTAGAATGAGGCTAAACTATTTTGTTCGGATTTCCTGAACAAAATAAGAACACACATATTCACTCCACAACGCCAGAACAATTTCTCAAAGTCAAGAAGCCGAGGTTGTTCTTAGACAATAATCAAAACTACAAGCTAAGAGATCAGGATAATCCCGCGTGATTGCGAAATGATCGTAGACGTTGCCATCCCTGCTCTTCTTGTACTCGAACAGAAGATTCGAGTGGTTGAAAGCGGTGAGCTTAACGAATCCAAAGTCATGGTCTTGGAAATGACTCCATCTGGCCTTAAACGGGGAGAAATCAGCAAGGCCAGCTCCCCCGCTGCCGACAACAACATGGGTGGTTGCCTTGAAGATGCCATGATAATGGTTCGAAGCATTCTGTAAGCAAGTATTCTGCCACAAAGAAGATGAAGTTTTCAGAAAGTTCATAGGATCATAAAAAGAAATTTCTAAGATGATGAATTTGAATATCTCTATAATCCGCAAAGAAAAAAGAATTATATACATATACTATATTTTTATATGGTTAATTATTGGAACATCTTGGGGGATTTTGCATAATTATAAGGACCTCCTATCTACATTTTGAAATTATTAAGATCTTTAGCACAATAAACCTTTGGGAGGGGTGCGCCCGCAATGTATGTTTAATTGAGAGGGTGTTTCTGGCAACATTACAAACTAAGTTGGAGGTTTTTGTAATTTCAAAAGTAGAGGAAAGGCCTCTGTAAATATGCAAAATTACATACATATATACTAATATATCCTCTTATGGTGTAATGGTGTGGATCATCAAAGCAATCATAGCCCTCCATTAAATCATCTCCTCTCTTTATTTTATATTTCATTAAATCAAAGTCTCTCCCTCCTCACGATCCCCTTGGGACAACAATCGTGCACTCGGGAGACTGCGAGTGATGGGAGTGTCTTCATGTTGGGGCATTGTCGTGGATGGGAGAGTGTCGTTATCCCTATGAGGGGCCCATGCACTATCACTCGTATACATATACATATATAATGGATACTAGTCCAAGGAATTAATAATGTATGTATAATAAACAAAGTGAAGCGGCATGGAACAAATACTTAATGATGTGAAATTGTGAAAATGTCCAAATGAGGGCATATTAGTTTTTTTAGCAGGGCTCAAAGAGGCCTTAAATAAGGATTTGCAGAGAGATCACCTCCATTACATAAAACCTCTAAATTAAAAGAAGAAACTCAACAGGTTTATATAATTTCATCAATGTTAATAAAAAAATTAGAGAATATAATTTACCTAGAAGACTGGACAAGTTCTTTCATAGTTGTGAACATGGCCGTAAAAGGCAATATCAACCTTGTACTTTTGCCAGATTTCTTGAAGACTCTCTCTTCCCATTGGTTCCTCAAAGGATCCTTCCTCTGCATAAAACTCTCCCGATGAATATCCGAGAACACGGTGTGCAAGGAAGATCAGCCAAGGTTGTTTCTGTCTATCGACAGTTGATAGACAGTGTTCGATAAATTTATACTGCTGAGTTCCAGGTCTCCAATCATGCTCAGTGTCAGCTATACAGAAACGGAACATGCCATAATCCGTAGAGTACCTACGAGATAACAAACTGAGCTTTTAGAAGAAGAAGAATCCTTAAAACCTTTTATAAAAATGTAACTTTTAGGCTTCGCTTGGCGCGTCTTTTTTGCTCCGGTGAGTTTGTACAAAAAATGTCACCATCATAGAATGCACATTTTGCAAGACAATAGTTATGACCATCAACAAGAAAAGAAAACTAGTTTTGAAGATAAAAGTGAATGACGTTCGCTAGGTGAGGTCGGGCGTTCGTGAAAGACGGTTCATAACCACCACGATCATGACTTCCAAATGGAGCCTTATCATTACGCTCCGTTTGACAGGGCATTTTTGCTTTGATGAGTTTGGACAAAAACACCACCGTCGTAAAATGTATGTTAGGCATGACAACGATAATGACCACCACTAAGAAAAAAAAACTATGTTTGAACCTGAAAGTGTATGAAATTCCATAGGTGAGGTGAGGTCGGGTGTTCACGAACGACGGTTAATAACCACCGCATTCACGACCACCACCTCCGTGCCAAAGGGAGCCTTAATCACAACATGATAGAAGGGTTTGAGGTAGATATTATGTCAACATATCACAGAACCGTTACATTTCACAAACAAATACATTGGTTGTGCTAGTTCTATGAAAAAGGAACTAGAATTCAAGTCATTTTGTGCATTTATCATTCTAATAAAACTAGAAACTAAACAGTAAATAAATCCAAGTGGAGAAATGAGTACTTGAAAGCTGTAAGAATAGCATCACATATTCAATCCAGTAATGCAAAATTTTGGAGGCTTGATGAAGAAAAGGGCGAAATAATATGAACAAATACAAACGATAAATACAATACTTGAAGGCGGGCTTGGAGCAACAGTTAAAGTTGTTTAAAATGGCTTGTCTGCGCTTCATTTACTAGATACAACTTAACAAGCACAAATAAAGAATAAGGATTCATAAAGTCAACACCAAGTAGATTGAATGAGGCTATTGATGATGATGATTATCATGTTAATGATGAGTAGGATATCAATCCCTGTTATGGTGATGATGATGGCAATGGTGTGTTATCTATGCTATTATAAAAATAAAATATTTTGGTGTTATCTATGCTATTTAAAAAAATTTATGATCGATTGGCACATAGTGTTGAAATTATTGAAGTGGGAGTGTAAGTGGAGTTGGGCGGTCTGACTGGGCAGACCTCACAGACCGCAGAGTCCGCCGCGTTCTGGCGGACAGCTTTGGCGGATTGCCTTTGGCAGGTGCCGGTTATCTCTTGCGGTCTGGCTCAGCAAGCATCCTTGGTAAACCGGGCAGTTAGGATTGGCTAACCGCGGATGTGGCGGACTCATCTGGAGTTCGCCGAGTCCAACATAAGTGTTGTTGCGGACTCTTTTGGAGATCGCCGGTGTCCGGCTTGTTTTTGTGTTTGCGGTCTGGTTGTTAGATCGTGGAGGTCAGCATAGTTGCGCGGACTGGTTTGCCTGGAGGTCGCGCTGTCTGATGGAGCAGTCCACAAGTTGGCGGACTAGTGTTGTTCAGCTTAGGCGCGGTCTTGTTCACAGATGGCGCGGTTATTTGGTGACCGCGAAGCTTGCCGTTGTGGACTTAGTCCCGTGTGACTAAGACCAGGGAAGTTGCCTGGCTCGCCGAGATCACCTGTGTGCGGACTGATTCTTGAGCTCTCCGAGCTCGGCAAGTTGGCAGCATGGTTGTCGCGGGCCTGAGATTTGCGCGGACTGGAGTTGTGTCCGCAAGCCTGGTGGTCTGGTCATTCTTGCGGACAAAAATGATATCTGCGCTTATAGGCAGATTCGTGATGTCAACCTGCAGGTCTGACGAGCGGTTATCCTATCGCTATGGATGGTGACGACACTCCTCCTCACACCTATAAATAGGAGTCCTCGGCTTATCATAAATAACAGTAAATAGAAAGAACTAGCTTACCCTTTGTTTTTGCGGTTACGGTTTTCTCTCCGCTGCGACTAAGGAAGTTGGTTTTGTGCAGATTGTGCGGTTAACATCAGGCGGCTAGGCAACTAGTGGAAGCTTGGTGTGGAGCAGTTCACGAATAGCAGTCAGCGGATAGCAGCAGGTCGCGGTTTATGCGGCTTGATCTCTTCCTCCGAGTTGCGGATAAGTAGGGCAGTTCGCCCGGTCTATCAGCGGGTTCTGTTCAAGTTCCTTCAGCATTTCATTTTCAAGCAGTCCGTGCGACTAGTCGCGGGTAGACGACTTCAGCGGTCTCGGCAGACTCGGCTTGCGGACTGGCTACTAGTGCGGTTACAGTTTGTTGTTCACGCAGTTAACTTCTTGTTACAGATTTTTGTTTCCTTTGATTGCACTGTAAATTATGTCTTGCAATGTATGTCTCGCTCTGTAAAGAAGTTAATTTCAATTGGACACTCTTATGCTGTTGTTGCTACTGATTTTTACTTGACTTTGGTTGTGGTTGAGTGTTCCTGCAACCCCGTTCGGCTTCCACCCAATTTTGTGAAATTTTTACACATAGGTCCTGTCATGCATAATATGGGACAGCGAAAATACTCAGGGCCATTACTCGGTATGCCCATGACGACAATAGCCACTTTCCACATCATCTTGGGGGGACAGTCCAGGACAACCGGTTCGTCATCGTGGATGCTCCCAGCATCTACAATGCTATTTTTGGACGACCCCTGAGCAGTGCTTTCCACTGCATACCTTTATCCTTCCACCAATGTCTCAAGTTCAACAGCAGAGGAGTCCAGGTCCAGATCCTAGGAGACCCTAAGGTGGTGAGGTAATGCTACGTCCTGACCGTCAATACCATCTCCTAGCAGGAGGGAGCGGAGGAGATGGATAAGGTGATGGAGGAGCTATCCAGACGGGAGGTAGCAGAAGAAGTGGAGGAGAAGAAGGTCCATACCCAGGTTGGGAGGACAGAGGAAGTGCCAAAAGAGCCGGTCGAGTTGATGGCGGTGGAGGAAGTGGAAGATGTGGAGGCCCTCATACAAGGAGAAAGGGGGAGGCGAGTGGGAGGAGCAGTCCCGGTTAGAGGCGGAGGAAGAGGTGGTGTAGATAGGAGTCCTTACCCAAGAAGGAAGGATGGAGAGGGTGCAGGTCAGCAAAGGTTTAAGCCTAGAATACCATGGGAAAGTACTGGAGTGCATCCAGAAGAGCGTGGACATCTTCGCATGGAGCGCGACAGACATGTCGGGCATCGACGCGGGCGTGGCATGCCACCGACTCAACCTCGACCCAAAGGCCCATCCCATCTGCCAGAAGAGGAGGACCATCGCGGACAAGCTGGTGGAGCCCATCCGGGATGAGGTGGAAAAGCTCATCAAGGCAGGTATTGTATCGGAGATTCAGTATCCGGGATGGGACTCCAATGTGGTAATGGTGAAAAAAGGGAATGGTCGATGGAGAAAGTGTGCCGTTTTTTCTCTTTTAAATAAAGCATGTCCCAAGGATTATTACCTTTTGTCTATAATTGTCGCGTTGGTTGACTCAGCCGTCAATTTTTCTGTGATGAGTTTTTTGTATGCCTTTTCAGGTTATCTCCAGATCGGGATACACCCGTCGGATGTCAAAGATGTCTCCTTCATCACAAGAGACGGGTGATACTATTATAAAATGATGCCCTTTGGGCTGAGAAATGCGGGGGCAACATATCAAAGGATGATGGATCGAGTCTTTCGGGAGCAAAGAAGAAGGAACCTGGAGGTGTACATAGACAACCTAATGATGAAGAGAAAGAACGTGAGCTCTCACCTTCAAGACCTGGAGGAAATCTTTGCTACCCTGCGTAGGTTCAAGATGAGCTTGGACCCCCTGAAATGTGTTTTTGGGGCTAGCATGGGTAAGTTACTGGAGCATCTCCTTACCCCTACGGGGATGGAGCCCAACCCTGATAAGGTGAAGGCAATAATAGAGCTAGAGTCGCCGCGGAATGTTGTTACGCATATGGAGCGCGCATATAGAAGCCACCATGATCGACCTTCTTAATAGAATGCGGCGGAGGAAGAGGAACTGCATATGGCAAGCATGGAGGACAATTAATATTCAAGCCAATGAATATTAATTAATATACCATTCCTATTTGTGTTTTTCTATTTTTGGTCATTCTATTTTCTATTTTTGTGTTTGGCACCCCTCCACTATATAAAGGGTTGCATATGTACTTGTTGGGTATCTTGGAAGTGTTATGAAAAGGGTTGCTCCCTTGTTTCTTCTCTAACCTTAGCCTCCTTCTTCTTCCCTTCCTCTACCCCATCTTCCCCTCTTGCCGAATTCCTCCTCCAATTTATCTGTGATCGTATCAATTGGTCCGACCAGCCTCACCGCCCGCCGCTGCCGTCGGTGCTCACGATCGCCCGTCCATTAGGCTTCATTCTGTTTGATTCTACATCACAACAGTAAGACGCCCTGATCCCTAAAACGCGCAAGTCGCGCCCTGTTTCTGATTCAATCGGGGCTTCGAGATCGCTCCATCCTTGCGATCGACCGTAGTTTGCGCATTCGGATCACGGATCCTCCCCCATCCACGCCGTGTTCCGCTCGGCCGACACCGCCGATCACTGCTGAAAAGCCAGAGGACTAGCCCAGGCCGCTGTTTTCGCCCACTCCCAGCCCCGATCCGCCTATTTTGCTGTCGTCTTCATCAAATATTCCCCCTACAAACAGCAGTCGTGAATTTCCGCAATCCTGCTTCGTCGAAACACCGCCAGATCCACCATCCGCACTGTCCCTCCCTTCTACAGCCCTGGTTTTGCTAAACCTTCACCGGCTCCCCCTTCTCCCGGCAGCCATCCGCCGTCTTGTTCTTCCAGGGCCCCCCACCATGGCCACTGCCCACTCAACCGCTCTTAGGATGTGCTTCTCGCCGTCGTCAGACACCAGCCCTCAGCTGGATTTTTCTGTTCTCGCTGCACAAATTCAGGCCACATGCGCCTCTCTCCACGCCAAACTCGATCATCTCCTCGCTCTCAATGGACGGGCCTTCACAACCTCACATGAGGCTCCTTGCCTTAGGTCGCCTCCCCCACGGCTGCCTCCTGCACCATGTGAGAGCTACCATGCCATGCCGGCCCCAACATTCCTCTACGATACCAACATGTCCCTACGCCCCGCAGTCGATCTTCCCTTCAAAAGCGCACCGGCCGATGATGTACCACCTCTCTCCATGGTGGTCGTCCTTTCACCTCTTTCGCCACCTCTCGGGTCACCCGCTCCGTCGCCTATGTTAAACTTACCGCCTCCTCGACCGGCTCTTACTCCGTCGTCCCCGCCTTGCTGCCCCCTCCGGTCAAATCACCTCCTCCTCTCCCGGCTCTAGCTCCATCGGCCTCGGTCTTACCTCTTCCACCGGTCGCATCGCCGCCTCTTCTGCCGCTCAGTGCCCTACTGCTCCCGACGGATCCGTTCCTGCTACCGGTCGTCGCATATCCGACATCCTTGTGGCTGCTGCTCACCACCGCTCCACCAATAATGCGGAAGCCATTACTTTCTTCGCCCGTCTTTTCGAGGGCGCCACCGCTACTCACCAACATCGTCGTCGCTACTACGCGCTACCTGACCTTATTCTGGATAGAGATCATGGTACCAAAATGATCCGGCCACCCGTTTGGTAAACGAGCTTGAGTATAAGCTCATTTTGAAGGAAGGATGGAGTGTTACGAGTCCGTGTGTCGCGAACACATTCACTCATGTGGACCCCCTTCGTCATAATTTATGGTGCATGCATATTAAAGTCGTCGTGGTCGTGGGCGCATTCACTCAAGTGGACCCCCTCATCATAATTTATGGAGCGCGCATATGGAAGCTGCCATTGTTGAAACCAAAAACTGGTCTCTCGTGGAGTTCGGGGTCCCAAAAGAGGGGTGACCTCACACCTACTACATTCGGGGGAACGTCATGGGATGAAGACTTAGGAAACTACAAACAGACCCTCGGCTCTAGCGCGGAGGTCCCACCACACACCCGGAAGGTCACAGGAACCCTTCCCCTCCCTCACCAAAGGGCTAGGCTGGGCTCCTTGGAGAGCTCTCTCTACTCTACCAAGAAGAAACTAAGGGAGGAGGAGGTAAGGAAAACTCATCCTCTCCAAAGGCACCCAAGGGGGTCTATTTATAGTTTTTACAAGTCATGGGGGTAAAATGACAAAAAAGCCCTTATGACAAATAAGCCTCAAGCCAATAGGAAAACTCCACATCAGGGGGTAAAAAGGTAATCCCCCCTCGTGGGCACAACAGTAAAAACAGGTCGGACGAGCTGGCGGTTAGGGGAGAAGCGAGGGGCGGCCTGGGCGAACAGGCGGCTTGCGAGACGAGACAGTCTGTGGTCTGCCTGATAAGACAGCCTGCCTGACGAGAGGGCCTACCAGACGAGAGGGCCTGCCTGACGAGAGGGCCTGCCGGACGAGAGGGCTTGCCTGAAGAGAGGCCCTGCCGGACGAGACGGCCTGCCTGATGAGAGGGCCTGCCTAACGAGACGGCATGCCTGACGAGTGGGCGTGCCGGATGAGAGGGCCTGTCTGACAAGAGGGCCTGCCTGACGAGAGGGCCTGCCTGACGAGATGGCCTGCCTGACGAGAGGACCTGTCGGACGAGAGGTCCTGCCTGACGAGAGGGCCTGCCAGACGAGAGGGCCTGCCTGATGAGAGGGCCTGCCAGACAAGAGGACCTGCCTGACGAGGGAGCCTGCCTGACGAGACGGCTTGCCTGATGAGAGGGCCTGCCTGATGAGACGGCATTCCTGACGAGAGGGCCTGCCTAACGAGAGGGCCTGCCGGACGAGAGGGCCTGCCTGACGAGAGGGCCTGCCTGACGAGAGGGCCTGCCTGACGAGAGGGCCTGCCTGACGAGATGGCCTGCCTGACGAGACGGCATGCCTAACGAGAGGGCCTGCCAGACGAGAGGGCCTGCCTGACGAGAGGGCCTGCCTGATAAGAAGGCCTGCCTGACGAGAGGGCTTGCCTGATGAGACGGCCTGCCTGACGAGACGGCCTGCCTGACGAGAGGACCTTCCGGACGAGAGGGCCTGCCTGACGAGAGGGCCTTCCTAACGAGAGGGCCTGCCAGACGAGAGGGCCTGCTTGACGAGAGGGCTTGCCTGACGAGACGGCCTGCCTGACGAGACGGCCTGCCTGACGAGACGACATGCCTGACGAGAGGGCCTGCCGGACGAGATGGCCTGCCTGACGAGAGGGCCTGCCTGACGAGAGGGCCTGCCTGACGAGAGGGTCTGCCTGACGAGACGGCCTGCCTGACGAGACGGCCTGCCTAATGAGAGGACCTTGAAAGAAAAGGGGATAGATACTACTCTAGAGGGGGTGAATAGAGTAATCAAAAATTGCACTAGCAAAGTTGACTGTCTACTCAACTCCATTAGAGTTAATTGCGGAATGAAGGTTATAGATATTAGAGAGGTAACCTTAAAGCCTAACACAAGTGTTGTGCACAAAAGGCAGCCAACTGTAATTACAGTTAAGGCTTGGAATCCTAACCAGCAACTAGCAGACCTAGTTAAAATCTAATCACAGCCAATCAGCACAATGAATTAATTGAACAATCCAGACGACACAAGGAATTTATAGTGGTTCCCCAAACAACTTGGGTACGTCCACTCTTCTACCAACAAGGTAGGAATCCACTTAGGTTTTTGATCAGGTGCCTTGCCACCAACAAGATCTACTTCAGGTAGATCTAGAAACCCTTTAGACTTTTGATCAGGTGTTTAAAAACCAACACAGGTTTTTGATCAGGTTCCTTGCCACCAAGGTGTACTTTTGAAGGGAGTAATAACCCTTTACAGGAGGGGGAAAGGAGGTTAAGATGTCTTCTCTATTTTACAATAGATTAGAGAAGCACAAGAACTTGCACTGAGCTAGAAAGCTCTAAAGAGTCAAGGCTCCCCCTAGCTAAAAGAATGTCCAGGTGAAGTCTTGCTTCAGTGCAGAAACACTTCAGAAAAAACTGAAGGAAAAAGCTACAAGAAGATAATAAATATGAATTGAAAATTCTTCTTCAGGCAGCTATCTTCTTCTTCTTCTTCTTCAAAAAAGCTCTGAGTGAAGATCTTCCTAGAGGCAGGAGAACTCAGATTGAAGAAGAGCGAAGAACTAAAAAACTTCTTCTCAGTTGGATGTGAACGAGCTGAGAGCAGTTGTAAACAGTAAGCTTGAGTGCTGCTATTACCTTTTTAAACTCCTTTTCCTGAATGAACTGGT
Source organism: Platanthera zijinensis (assembly GCA_039513925.1). Classification (NCBI taxonomy): domain Eukaryota; kingdom Viridiplantae; phylum Streptophyta; class Magnoliopsida; order Asparagales; family Orchidaceae; genus Platanthera; species Platanthera zijinensis. The sequence goes on from CM077094.1 coordinate 169,714,425, forward strand.
TTTTGCTATGTGAACTAGTTGATTTCTTTCTTCAAAAAATTCTTTATATAGCAGCAGCAGCAACGGCTCTCATTTGAATTTGAATCTTGTCTTCTACTGAAATCTGCAAGCTGGACTGCAAATAGCACAAAAGCAAAATATATCTTGCAGACATATATCCTATAAGAGGATAAAGCTTTCTAAGAAGTTGCAAATCAGATTAGATAAAGAATACTAGAAAAAGTCACATCAAAAGAAACTCTTTACGGCCATAGAAGACTTTTTGAGTCTAATGGCTATAAAGGACAGTCTGGCAGATAAAGCAAAAAACATATTTCAACTAATAAGACAAACAACTTTGTCAGAAGAAGATTTGCTCATGCATAAGGAATGAAGCAGATATTGCATGGAAATAATATCATAAATTTATTCAAATAATCTTTCATAAAATATGCCAAAATACATATGAAATAAATCACAGAATAAAAGAAATATAAAATACTAAACGCAGACAAAAGATCGTCAAACGATCCTCAGAGATCGTCGAACGAACCACGGAGATCGTCGACCTATCAGACAGATAGTCGAACGATACAGATAGTCGAACTACCCAAGCAGATAGTCGAACTATCACAGCAGATAGTCGAACTATCACAGCAGATAGTCGAGCTATCAGATAGTCGATCTATCAAGACAGATAGTCGAACTACCAAAGAGAACAGATAGTCGACCTATCAAACAGATAGTCAAACTATCAAAGAAAACAGATAGTCGACCTATCAAACAGATAGTCGAGCTATCAAGGAGAAACAGATAGTCGATCTATCAAACAGATAGTCGAACTATCAGATAGTTGAACTATCCAAGCAGATAGTCGAACTATCAAACAAAGCAGATAGTCGACCTATCAAACAGATAGTTGAACTATCAAGGAAAACAGATAGTCGACCTATCAAACAGATAGTCGAGCTATCAGATAGTTGGACTATCCAAGCAGATAGTCGAACTACCAAGGGATCTGTCTGGTCAAGAGACGTCGAGCGGGGTTCGACGATCGACGAGACAAAATCCACAGATCGTCGAGCAGACAAGATAGAACAAGCTCAGAGATCGACGATCTGCTGACAGACAAACAACAACCAACTGCTAGACGATCATCGAACAGTCGATAGACGATAGTCGAGCGCTGTTCGACTATCGTCGAACCAAAAACAACTTAACCAAATTTACATCTGGAAAAGTGACGACTCTAAAACTAGAGCAATCTAACTAAACAACTGACCTTTGACCATGGATAAATCTTGGGTCAAGAGACTAAACGAGAAGACTGAACTCAAATCAAAACTAAGGTACCAACAATCTCCCCCTATTTGAGTTAAGTCTCTCAACAGCAAATACACAAAACTAATTACTGAAACATAAAATTCATTACAGGGAATGAAAAACTAAGCAGCATATAACATAAATTAATCAGATAAATAAATACTGTCAATCAATGAATTTTCAAGAAGCTTCAGAATTAGGTTTAGGAACAGAAGAACTAGGAACAAAAGTAATCTTCCTAGTGGGATCTAGGGCTTCTTTCTTTGACAACTTCAGGTCTTGTTCTCCAATGATTTTTGTCTCTGACGCTCTTGGGACAACTGCCTCAGGATGCTTTTCCATGTATTTTGAAGGATCAAATACCTCAGGTCTAACCTGGAATTTATCGAGCTCCTTCATTCTGAATGTTGACATAGTGGTTAATCCTACAGTGTCTTTGCCTTCAGCTTTGGCTTTCTTGATTTGAGCTGAACCAACGAGTTCAAGAAATCGAGCAATCCTGAAATTAGGATCAAGCTCTGGGCTTTCATACACATCTTCAGAAGTTGTATCAACAGGTTTCACAGCTTTAAACTTAATAGACATTTCTAGCAGGCTTTCAGCTGGCTCTTTTTCTTGAATAACTAGAAAAGAAGGAGGAGCAAACTCAGTAAGTTTCTTGCTAGATTTTTCAGATAAAATAATACGCTTACCTTTTGACACATCTTGATCTGGCTTTTGATAAACCACTTCCTTCACTTGTTCCTTTATATCAGCACTATGTCTTTGATAGCCAGTTTGAGATTTGCCTGAATATCCTTGAGAGCTTTTCCTTGAGGAAGGCTGGGATGGAGTAGATCTGGCAGATAGAACAGAAGGATTTGCAGATATGTTTCCAGAGGCTCCTGCACTGGGAGGTGGAGGAGGAGGACCTCTGGGAGTCCATCTTGGGGCAGGACTGTCATATCTCTTTGACTTTTTCCTTTGCTTTTGCTGGTTCTTAGAAAATATCATCCAATGTTGAAACTCTTTTGATTTAGGATCAATGACTTTAAGAATATAATATGGAATGTCATTATCAGGATTTGGAGGAGGAGGAGTCACAGCTTTCCTTTTCTTCTTAGCAGCTTTCTTTCTCTTAGAATTCTCAGAATCATCAGAATCAATCTCATCCTCGGAATTTGAAGAAGGAGGAAGGTCAAATGGATCATAAGCTTTAGTTATAGCTTTTTCTTTTTCTTTTAGTGCAGCTTTCTCTAATTCTTCTTCCATGGCATCCTGTGCCAGAAGGGTATCTAGATCAGGTCCAGGAGTGTCATCCCAGACAGTAGATTTCTCTTCTTGAACATCTGAAGCCTTTTCTTGTAGATCAGAAACTGTCATGGGGACTAATTCTACTTGCACTGTTAGCTGAGTTGGCTGAGCAGCCTCAGATACTAGAGCAACTGGTTCTGGTTCAGTTTGAACTTCAGAAGCAGGTTCAAACACAGGCTCTTGGACAGTTGGAACTTCTTCCATTATATCTGTATCATCAGGAATATAGATGGGCTAAATGAAGTTGAATCATACCTTCTAGGTATTCCCATACTATCATATCAGTTAACAAATCTAAAAATTGAGTAAAAGGGATACCTTCAGAATTTTCCTCAGCATTTCCTAACTCCCATAAATCATTTAGGAAGGAAGTAATGACTCCTTCTAGATAGAGGGCAACCAGAGGAGTGGAGGATTCTTCTAAGCAGACTTTTACAACAAATTCTGTCAGCATAATTGCATCAGAAATCTCTTTTTCAGATAATTGAGGAACTGCTTCTTCTTCTGCTACTATCTCTTTTTCTATAACCGCAGGAGGATCTGCTGGAAGGGGGGCCAAGGGCAGCTCAGAGACATCTTCATGAAACATCTCCCCCTGCCTGATTTCAGTAGATACTGAAACTAGGCCCCTAGATGAAGAGGGCTCAGCAGATTTTGTTAGAGATTGGATGGCGGTAGTCAAGGAAGAAATGGAGGAAGCAAGTGGAGCAATTGCCTCTTCAATCATAACTTTGATCGAAGGAGTAATTAACTCCACGATGCTAGAAATGAAAGCTGGAGTAATTTCAAAAGATGATGGGGGAATCTCAGTGGACGGATGATCAACAGGAATGGTGTATTCTTGATGAACTGGAGAGTGAACTGGAGATGGAGAATGAACTGGAGATGCATGGGTGGATGCAGGATGATCAATATGATCTGAAGAGGGAATTGGTGACTGAGGAGGAGTGGGTATCTCAGAAATCAACAAATCAAAGCTGGGATGTGAGATCCCAGCTGGGTGAGAAGGGAGAGGAGATGCTGGTGGTGATGTATGAGGAATGGTGGTTGAATCAGGAAGGGGAGAGGTAGAAGGGATAGAAGGTCGTACTTCAATTGAAGTTGATGGAACTTCAATTGAAGTAGACTGCAATGCAAATGAAGAAGATGGAAGGGAAATATTTGCTGAGCCAGCTTCTTGTAGGGGAGGAGCGACTGAAGCAGTCCTGGTGCTTTCAGATGTAGCTGGAGGAGCCCCTGCAGGAGCGGGCTTCAGAAAAGTCCTTTTCCACTTGGCAAACAAGGTTGGATCCATCTTCTTGCTGGCGTTAATGGAGGTAGCGGCTGAAACTAACAGATGGGGATATTTCTCCTTCAGAAAAATCCCAACCACCCTACCTAGGGTGACCTCCTTCTTATTGTTCTTCTTCCTTATCAAATCGAACAATACTCTTGCCCAGTTAATCCTTTTCTTATTCACAATTGCACACATCAGTGCAAATTGCTGCCTCGTAATATTGTCATGGGCAGAGTGCTTTCCCAGTAGCACTTTCCCAACGAGTTCAGCAAGGAACTTAATCTTAAATGGAAAATTTACTTTAAGTAGTTTAGAGGGAATGCCTTCGGCATGTCCTAACTCTGTTAATATCCTCCCAAACTCAGGGGTATCTAGTTCGTAATCTTCTTCCCCATTCAGCAATCCAAAAATTTCAGTTAGGATGGCGGGAGTCAAAGTTACCTCTACTCCGCCAATGGTTCCAGTCATTGATTCGTCGTTGGAAGACGAAGTAAATGCCCATTCTTTAATCTCTTGAATGTTGATCTTTATCCTGGAGGACATGAGATTTTCTAATCCTTGATCTTTGCATAAATTGAGAATTTCCACTATTCCAGATTCGCAGCAACTGAAAGAATCGAAATCTACACTGAAGCCGGTATCGAACTTTACTCCGGACAAGAGAGCTGGAGCAATCGCCATTGCGGGGGCTGGAGAAGACGAGGGAGATGGCGAAGGCGAAATGATAGAAATCGCGAGACTCGGAGCAAACAGGAAAACGGAATGCGAGAAGACGCTCTCCGTCGACGATAAAAAGAAATATCTCTTAACCTAGGTCGACCATCGGCTTTTTTTTAAAATAACGATCGTCGATCTATTTAAAAGATACTGGAGACGATGGTCGAACGGTCGTTCAACGATCGTTCCTGAAACAGAGTAGTCGATCCATCGTTCGACTATTTTTGTCTCACAAACCACAAGCTGTCGTCAACCATAGATCGACGATGAGCTCGACCTGTTCGACGATCTTCGGACGCCGGTCGACGATCTTCAAGCAGATAAGCTATTATCAACCATAGGTCGATGATAGGCTCGATTTGATCGACTATCTTCGAACATCGTTCGACGATCTTCGAACAAGTTTCAACAAGGCAGACGTCACACTTAGTCTCTTCCATTAATCATGCCTAGTTGAACCAAAAAGAACAGATGCTTCTGTTCATCTAAGGGCTTGGTGAATATATCACCTCTCTGAAGGTCAGTGGATATGAACTCAAGACTGATCTTGTTCTTTTCCACACAATCTCTCAGGAAATGGTGTCTAATCTCAATGTGTTTCGTTCTAGAGTGGTGCACTGGATTTTGTGCAATAGAGATAACACTGGTATTATCACACATGATTTTTGTGTTCTTGTGAGTGTACCCATAATCCAAAAGTTGGTTTTGAATCCACAGGATCTGTGAACAACAACTGGCAGCTGCTATATATTCAGCCTCTGCAGTTGAAGTTGAGACAGAAGCCTGCTTCTTACAGAACCAAGAGACCAATCTCTCTCCCAGGAACTGACAAGTTCCTGAGGTACTTTTCCTGTCAACTCTACAACCAGCATAATCAGAATCAGAGTATCCAATTAATTCAAATTCTGATTCAGCTGGGTACCAAAGTCCTAGATTTGGACATCCCTTCAGGTATCTCAAGATTCTCTTGAGAAGAATCAGATGAGATTCCTTAGGGTTGACCTGGAATCTAGTACAAAGGCATGTAGCAAACATTATATCTGGCCTACTTGCAGTTAAATACAATAGGGAACTAACAATGGCCCTATAATTCTTTTTATTAACAGGCTTGCCCTGATCATCAGAATCTATAACTACATTAGTAGCCATAGGTGTATGCATTGCTGAAGCATCAGCCATCCCAAACTTCTTTACCAATTCCTTGGCATATTTGGATTGGGAGATGAAAATGCCATCAGCATCTTGCTTTACTTGGAGACCAAGAAAGTAAAACAGCTCACCCATACTACTCATCTCAAACTTAGAATGCATCAGGTCAGAGAACCTTTTGCACAGTTTGGGATCAGTGGAGCCAAAAATAATATCATCCACATACACTTGAACTAACAGGATTGTGTCCTTGTGGTGCTTGATAAAGAGGGTTCTATCAACTACTCCCCTAGTAAAGTTGTGCTCTAACAGGAAACTAGCTAGAGTCTCATACCAGGCTCTGGGTGCTTGTTTGAGTCCATAAAGAGCTTTTTGCAACTTGAAGTCATGTGAGGGCTGAGTTGAAGAAACAAACCCAGGTGGTTGTTCAACAAATACCTCTTCCTTTAGCTCACCATTTAGAAAGGCACTTTTGACATCCATCTGAAAAACTTTAAACTTCATATAGGCTGCATAGGCTAAGAAGATCCTTATTGCCTCCAGCCTTGCAACAGGAGCAAAGGTTTGGTCATAATCTATACCTTCCTCCTGTCTGTAGCCCTGAGCTACAAGCCTAGCTTTGTTTCTTACAATGATTCCATTGGCATCCAACTTGTTTCTATACACCCACTTGGTGCCTATGATCAGTTGGCCTTTAGGTCTGGGAACCAAATTCCATACTTTACATCTTTCAAACTGATTGAGTTCCTCTTGCATAGCAATGATCCAGTGGGGATCTAGCTCAGCATCTTCAAAGGTGAGGGGCTCAATCTGTGAAAGGAAACAAGCATGCATCACATACTGTCTTAACTGATGTCTTGTTTGAACACCAGCTGATATGTCTCCAATCACTTGAGATGTAGGATGATCTCTAAGTGTGACAACATCAGCAGGTGGGATGTGATCTTCAGCAATAGTTGGGATTAATTCCTCAGGAGGAATTTGATCTACTATTGGTGGTACAGCAACAACTTCTGCAAAGTCTTCATCACTGTCTGACTCAGTGATATGAAGAGTTGACAGATGGAGAATCTCTTGAGTGACATCTTTGCTAGATTCTGGTACCTGCAATGAACTTGAGGAAGGAGAATTTTCCTTCTCCTTGTAAAACATCTGAGATTAATCAAAAGATACATGAACAGAATCTTCAATTTTAGAAGTTGACTTATTAAATACCCTATAAGCTTTGCTTACTTTGGAATATCCAAGAAAAAATCCCATTGAAGCTTTTGCTTCAAACTTTCTAAGGTATTCTTTATTATTGTTATGAATATAAACTACACAGCCAAAAATTCTAAAATAATTTATTTTAGGTTTCTTTCCTTTAAGTAACTCATAAGGAGTTTTACACTTAAGCTTGTGTATTAGACTTCTATTCAAGACATAGTTGGCTGTACTAACAGCTTCTGCCCAATAGGAAAGAGGCATGTTAGCATCTGCCAACAATGTACCTGCAGCTTCAATTAGTGTTCGATTCTTCCTTTCAACTACCCCATTTTGTTGGGGAGTTCTAGGAGCTGAGAAGCTATGTTTGATACCTTCTCTCTCACAGAATTCTTGCATGAGAAGAGAGTCAAACTCAGTACCATGATCACTTCTGATCAAGGCCACATGAGTAGAGTACTCAGTCTGCACACATAATAGAAAATCTGTAAGGGCTTTGAAGTTATTAGCCTTAGTTCTCAAAAAGAACACCCAACTGAACCTAGAGAAGTCATCTACAATGACTAGGGTGTAATACTTCCCTCCTAAACTCTATACATTTATAGGGCCAAAAGGTCCAAATGTAATAAATACAGGATTCTAGGAGAATCACTTTTATTTACTGATTTAAATGAATTTTTGGTTTGCTTGCCTAATTGACAAGCCTTGCATAGGTTCTCCTTCTTGTAGGGGCAAGAAGGTAAACCTCTAACAAGGTTGTGTTTAGATAACCTAGATATGTTCTTGAGGTTAACATGGCTAAGTCTTTTATGCCATAAGGTATTGTTATTGGTTACTTCATTAAATAAACAGATTTCAGTGTGAGTTGAATTAAAATCTACTAGATAAATATTACCTTGTCTAATACCTACTAACACAACATTATTATCTAAAGTAATATTACAAAGAGAGTTAGAAAATGATACCTGGTATCCAGCATCACATAACTGACTTACTAAAATGAGATTATGCTTCAGTCCAGTTACATAAGCAACTCTCTTGAATGTTACAGCTCCAATGGTGATCCTGCCATAGCCTTCAGTCTGACCACAGCTTGAATCTCCAAAGATCACCTTTGGTCCAAGCTTGGCCTTGAACCTTGACAGATTTTCATTATTTCCTGTCATGTGTTTGGAACAGCCACTATCTAAATACCACTTATTTTGAGTGATAGGATAGGTCTTCACCTGCAAAGAAATCAATTAAACATTGTGGACCCAGGTAACCTTGGGTCCCTTGTTTTTCACATAAGAAAAACTAGAAATAAATGAAACAGCAGGTTGAGAATGATAACCTAATGGGTGAGATCTCCTAGGTGGGATTCTCCATGCAGATGATGGGTCAATGAACCTAGGGTTTCTATTTACATTCGGGTTTCTAAAGTTCTGGTTGGAGTTTTGAAATTCATGTTGAAAACGTCGATCAGCGTTCGACGATGGGTGCTCAGATCGTCGAGCTCCGTTCGACCACTGAGCCGGCGATCGTCGAGCAGCGTTCGACGCTCTTTGTATTTCCTTAAACTTTTGTTTTCTTTTCTCTCTCTTAGCTTTATTTAAAGCTTTATTAACCTGATTAACTTGCTCAGTGTTTTTTATTCCACTAGCTGAAACAAAATTCACTGGAGTTGAAGGATGATTTTTAAGAATAATTGGGGGTTCACTAGAAGAAGCTTCTAAGCCTAATTTGTTATTTCCTGACCTAGTGTTAGACATACTGGTTATTTCTAACAGTTTAAGGCTTCTACCATTTAAAGATTCTTCTAACCTTTTGGACTTAGCTAGTTTATTTTTCAGAAATTTTATTTCTTCACTATAACTAGTGAGATCTGCTTTTAACTTAGCATTTTCAATAGAGATGGATTCAGATTCAGCTAACTTATTTCTAAGTTCTTTAATTTCTTTTTCAGAACTAATTAAATCTAAACATAGAGATTTAAAATCTAATTTAAATTCAGCAGAAGTAAAATCATAAGATGACAATACCTCATCTTTTGTTGGCATTTCTTCATCAGAATCTGAATTCTCTGCAGCTGAGTGATTGCTGCAGGCATCAATTACCATCAGGCAAACTTCCTTTGCCTTCTTTTCTTCCTCATCCTCACTGGAGCTTGAGGAGGAAGATTCCTCATCAGAATTGCTCCAGGTTTCAGCAATAAAGCCTCTCTCCTTCTTTTTGTTCTTGTAGGAGGATGGCTTGGAGTGCTTCCTGTGCTGATCCTTATCTTTCCTTTTCTCTTTATTCTTTTCCTCTGGACAGTCTGGAAGAATGTGTCCAGGCTTCCTGCAACCATAGCAAATTATTTCTTTAGTAGGGGTACGATTATACCTTGGTTTGTCTTCATATTTTGAAGACTTCTTTCTGAATTCTTTCCTTCCCATCTTGAGAAACCTTTTGGCAAATAATGCCATTAGTTCCTCATTTGACTGACTTCCTTCAGAAGCATCAGCAGCTTTGAGAGCAAGGGTTTGCTCTTTTCTTGTGGGAGTTGGAGTCTTTGCTTCAGCCTCAGCTTCCCTGGACTTCAGCACTTGCTCAAAGGACTTGAGCTTGCCGAGAAGGGCTTCTGTTGAGATTTTTGTTGTGCTTCTGGCCTCCTTGATGGGCCAGATCCTCAGATCCCATGTACTAGGGAAGCACATAAGAATCTTATCATTGACCTCTGTCAATGAAATATCCTTGTCAAGAGTCCTCAGCTCATTGATGATTGAGCTGAGCCTTGTGTACATTGCTTCAACTGACTCAGCATCAGTTTTCTTGAAATTTTCATATTGGGAGATAAGGTTGGACCTTCTGTCCTTCCTTTCATCAGCTGAACCAGCTACAATCTGGTTCAGTGTATCCCACATTGCTTTTGCTGAGGAGCAGTCAGCAACCTTATGGAATACTTCATCAGACATTGTCTGAGCCAGAATGTTCATAGCCTTAGCATCTGCTATCTTTGCCTTTTTGTATTCATCATTGTAGTCTGGAGGAGGCACTGCACTCGTATCAGATGATGATGAAGCAGTAGCTGCAGCAGGTGCTCTTGGTGTTCCTATCAAAATAGAAGCAAAAATACTCTCATCAATAGAATTCATATATAGTTTAATCCTTGTCTTCTAGATGCTGAACTTGGCTAAGTTGCATGCTGGAGGTCTGGTGCTAGAGTAATCCTTGAACTAGGCCATGATAGTGAAAGTGAATATCTATAATCCTTGGTATCTATCAGGATCTTGTGACTTAGGTGTTAGCCTATACAGTCAGTCAACCTCCCTCTGATACCAATTGAAAGAAAAGGGGATAGATACTACTCTAGAGGGGGGGTGAATAGAGTAATCAAAAATTGCACTAGCAAAATTGACTGTCTACTCAACTCCCTTGGAGTTAATTACGGAATGAAGGTTATAGATATTAGAGAGGTAACCTTAAAGCCTAACACAAGTGTTGTGCACAAAAGGCAGCCAACTGTAATTACAGTTAAGGCTTGGAATCCTAACCAGCAACTAGCAGACCTAGTTAAAATCTAATCACAGCCAATCAGCACAATGAATTAATTGAACAATCCAGACGACACAAGGAATTTATAGTGGTTCCCTAAATAACTTGGGTACGTCCACTCTTCTACCAACAAGGTAGGAATCCACTCAGGTTTTTGATCAGGTGCCCTGCCACCAACAAGATCTGCTTCAGGTAGATCTAGAAACCCATTAGACTTTTGACCAGGTGTCTAAAAACCAACACAGGTTTTTGATCAGGTGCCCTGCCACCAAGGTGTACTTTTGAAGGGAGTAATAACCCTTTACAGGAGGGGGAAAGGAGGTTAAGATGTCTTCTCTATTTTACAATAGATTAGAGAAGCACAAGAACTTGCACTGAGCTAGAAAGCTCTAAAGAGTCAAGGCTCCCCCTGGCTAAAAGAATGTCCAGGTGAAGTCTTGCTTCAGTGCAGAAACACTTCAGAAAAAACTGAAGGAAAAAGCTACAAGAAGATAATAAATATGAATTGAAAATTCTTCTTCAGGCAGCTATCTTCTTCTTCTTCTTCAAAAAAGCTCTGAGTGAAGATCTTCCTGGAGGCAGGAGAACTCAGGTTGAAGAAGAGCGAAGAACTAAAAAACTTCTTCTCAGTTGGATGTGAACGAGCTGAGAGCAGTTGTAAACAGTAAGCTTGAGTGCTGCTGTTAGCTTTTTGAACTCCTTTTCCTGAATGAACTGGTTTTTGCTATGTGAACTAGTTGATTTCTTTCTTCAAATAATTCTTTATATAGCAGCAGCAGCAACGGCTCTCATTTGAATTTGAATCTTGTCTTCTACTGAAATCTATAAGCTGGACTGCAAATAGCACAAAAGCAAAATATATCTTGCAGGCATATATCCTATAAGAGGATAAAGCTTTCTAAGAAGCTGCAAATCAGATTAGATAAAGAATACTAGAAAAAGTCACATCAAAAGAAACTCTTTACGGCCATAGAATACTTTTTGAGTCTAACGGCTATAAAGGACAGTCTGGCAGATAAAGCAGAAAACATATTTCAACTAATAAGACAAACAACTTTGTCAGAAGAAGATTTGCTCATGCATAAGGAATGGAGCAGATATTGCATGGAAATAATATCATAAATTTATTCAAATAATCTTTCATAAAATATGCCAAAATACATATGAAATAAATCACAGAATAAAAGAAATATAAAATACTAAACGCAGACAAAAGATCGTCGAACGATCCTCAGAGATCGTCGAACGAACCACGGAGATCGTCGACCTATCAGACAGATAGTCGAACGATACAGATAGTCGAACTACCCAAGCAGATAGTCGAACTATCACAGCAGATAGTCGAACTATCACAGCAGATAGTCGAGCTATCAGATAGTCGATCTATCAAGACAGATAGTCGAACTACCAAAGAGAACAGATAGTCGAACTATCAAAGAAAACAGATAGTCGACCTATCAAACAGATAGTCGAGCTATCAAGGAGAAACAGATAGTCGACCTATCAAACAGATAGTCGAACTATCAGATAGTCGAACTATCAGATAGTCGAACTATCAGATAGTTGAACTATCCAAGCAGATAGTCGAACTATCAAACAAAGCAGATAGTCGACCTATCAAACAGATAGTCGAACTATCAAGGAAAACAGATAGTCGACCTATCAAACAGATAGTCGAGCTATCAGATAGTTGAACTATCCAAGCAGATAGTCGAACTACCAAGGGATCTGTCTGGTCAAGAGACGTCGAGCAGGGTTCGACGATCGACGAGACAGAATCCACAGATCGTCGAGCAGACAAGATAGAACAGGCTCAGAGATCGACGATCTGCTGACAGACAAACAACAACCAACTGCTAGACGATCGTCTAACAGTCGATAGACGATAGTCGAGCGCTATTCGACTATCGTCGAACCAAAAACAACTTAACCAAATTAACATCTGGAAAAGTGACGACTCTAAAACTAGAGCAATCTAACTAAACAACTGACCTTTGACCATGGATAAATCTTGGGTCAAGAGACTAAACGAGAAGACTGAACTCAAATCAAAACTAGGGTACCAACAGACCTGCCGGACGAGAGGGCCTGCCTGACGAGACAGCCTGCGTGACTCTTCAAGGGGGCCCTGGGGAGATAAATATTTCCTCCTATTTCCAAGGTTAAGCCAAAATTGGCCACCAAGAGTGTAAGATCTCACAAAAGCTTAAAAACCTACAGTTGGTTCCGCGCCTGCCGGGAGGGCCCTACTCGGCAAATACGGGGTTGTACACAATCCCCACTCTTTTTGAGCTTGGCACAAGCTCGAAAAGAACATCCAACCCAACGTATTCGCTGAGTGGTATTCTAGGGGGTGAAAATCACTTGGCATCCTCACGGGGTCAACCTGCCAGGCCAGCTAATGAGAGTGTCGAAGTATGAGACCAGGCGGTCTGGCAGTTTGAGCCTGGTGGGTTATAGACCGGGCGGTCTGGCAGTTTGAGTCTGGCGGGTTGGTTTCCAGGATGTTGTTGAGTGGTGTCCGGCGGTCTGGCGGTTTATCTCCGGCAGCTTGGAAATCGGGCGGTCTATCGGTCTTCTACCGCATCTCTCTCCTGCTTATGGTATTGCCGGGCAGTTAGAACGTTGTCTAACCGCGCGACCTGTTCCGGTCTGTTGTTCTAGCCGCTCAGACCTGTTGTATAGCTTTAGTCCCACATTATTAGTTTGTATTCTATCCTCTCTCCTCCATTCTATAAAAGGGAGGCCATACCTTTGTAAATGTTATCTTTTTGGATAATAAAAATTTCAATTATTCAAAGTTCTGGCTTGTTTTCTAGTCGTTTGTTCGCTACTTTAGTCGTTTGTTCGCTACTTTTAACATGGTATCAGAGCACTCAATCTTCTCCTCCTGATTCTCTACGCCATGTCTGCGTGGCTTGCCTCTTCTTCTCGCGACCTGTTCTCGCGGTTTGTCTCTTCCGCCTGCTTGCGCCCTGTCCGCGCGGCTTGTCCCTTCCTCTCGCGTCCTCCTTTTTCCTGCCTATCAGTCACAGCAACCTGTTACTTTGATCGCTGTGACCTGCTGCCTTATTCGCCTTGTTTGTTCCTCCCTTCTGTTCGCGCGGACTATCTTCTAGCCGTTCGACTTCTTTCTCTGCTTGGTTCTGCGGCTTGGTCGTGGATTCTCTGGCCGTTGGTGTCTGACATCGTGACCGCCGCAGCTCTTCTTCTTCCTATCCGTGCGGCTTGTATTTTTAACCGCGCAGCTTCTCGTTGTTTTCTCCTATGGCCCTTTCTGAAACCTCCACTACCACCACTCCTATCGCCACTCCGGCTCCGCCTCCTACTTCTTCTGGCAACCTTGGCATGGTTTCTAAACTTGTTGGCTCCAACTATCCGGATTGGAGCATTTATTTTACCTTTCTTCTTCGCTCTCAGCGCAAACGTCATCACCTCACCGATGACCCTCCTCCTCTAGACTCTGCTGAATTTGATGACTGGGATGCTAGTGATGCGCTTGTCCGTACGTGGTTGGCTAACAGCCTCTCCGATGAATGTCTTCCTGTCATACACTATGATGAGACGGTTAAGACCGCGTGGCTTCACCTTGTTGCTCTCTACTCGAAGGGGGCCTAGACATCTCGCATTTATACTCTCTATGCGGATCTCTTCGCTCGCTCTTCCATGTCTCCTGCTGCGGCTTATCAGCGAGTTCAGGCACTTGGCGCTGAAATCCTCCAGAATTGCCCTTTCTCTGCGGACTTGGCCGAGCAGCACAAACACTTCCAGGAACTCCTGGTTGTTTGTTATCTTCTACGGCTCCCTGAGTCTTTTGATATGATCCGCCAACAGATCTTGGGCGAAGCAGAGTCTCCCACCTTGGATGCCACCGCGGCTCGCATCACCGCTGTTACTTCACTGCTCCAACGTCCTATGTTGTCCTTCCCTCCTCCACAGGACTCCTATGCTCACCAAGTTCAGCGGGGTGGCAATAGTGGCCGCAGCCAGTCTAGCACGCGCGGTCCGTCAAGGTTTCTCTGCTCTCACTGTGGTCGTACCGGCCACTCTGTTGACCGCTGCTGGCAGAAACATCCTCATCTTCGTCCCTCCGGTGATACTTCTTCCTCAACCTCCGCCTCCTCTCGGCCATCTGCTTCTGTGGCCATGACCTCAGGTAGTGCACACGTCGTTACCCAAGGTAAATGACTGATTGACTCTGGTGCTATAAATCACATGACCGGAAACCCTCACTGCTTCTCTCTTCTAGAGACGCATGATCGGTTACCCCGGTTCTTGTTGCGGATGGTTTGCCTTCCCCGGTTCACGGGATGGGCATGGTTCAAGTCACCCCGTCGCTTCGCTTAGTGGACACTCTCTATGTCCCGAAGTTCCCTTGCAATTTGCTCTCAGTTACTACTTTATGCAAGCAACTTTAGTGCTCTGTATTATTTACTCCTACTTCTTGTTGTTTTCAGGACCCGAGGACCCAACGGATGATTGCTACTGGGACTGAGAGTGGAGGCCTCTACTTCCTCGATAATGTTTCTGCTCTGTCCGCCTTCTCTTCCACGCCTACTGATCTGCTTCAATGACATCTTCGCCTTGGACATCCTCCTCCTCGGATTCTTCATCAGCTTCTTCCCCACTTACCTCAGACCAGTCCTCCACTCAACTGTGATGCGTGTCAGCTTGGCAAATGTAAGACCCCTTTTTTTTTGAAAACTCGATTCATAACTCGGGGTCTTATGCCCAGAACCGCCGCTTTGCGGTGACACCTTCGCACCCGGGAAGGTCGTCACTACAACGCGCCGATTCTGCCGGCCTTTTCGATCACAATCAAGTAGCAAGTAGAACAGTAAAGAGAAATGCAGTCCACAATATAATATCACATATAATTAAAAACTCCACGAGGGGAGCGTCCACAGTATAACATCAGAGTAAAATCAGAGTACTGAAAGGTAAAGGACTTAAGCCCGGTACAACAACACGTCACTACATGGTCACTCAAACGGAAGCTGAAAAACAAACTGCTACTAAGGAACGGAACTCACGGTCCCGGCTGTCTGAGCTCCTGAGCTAGACTGCCCTGTCTCTAAGTGCATCGGCCTCCTGGGCTGCTCCTCCAGGCTGGGCTCCACGATTCCCTAAAATGGCGTGGTCCGAAAACCGTTAGTCTATAAGACTAAGCCCTATCATCCCCCACCCCTTCCCCTATGCCCTAAGGCACCGAGCGGAGAGGAAGAAAGGGAAGGACATGAAGGTGGAGAGTAGTCAAAAGCAGATGACGGTGGACCTAACTAGCAAGTTATAACAGGCGAACAATATAAGTGTTATAATAGGTAAAATAGAAAGGTAAGTAAGTAAGAAATTAAACCTTCACTTATGTGAGTACACATAAGCCAAGGGATCTTTTACAAGGCTCCCATCGTATAAATGTCTCATTCCACTTATACGTTGGGGTGTTGGTTATCACAAGCATTATTTAAATATTAAAAATGACCTTAATCTATAAAACTTGCCCACACAAGCTTATAGACCAAGGGGTCGTTTTGCAGGTCCTAATGTATAAGGGTCTCATTCCACTTATACATTAGGTGTCAAGATTCTTATGAATGATTATGTATGCAACTATATGGTGGGTTAATGTTGTTCATGCAGTGCAACTCACACACATGACTTTGTGTACACAAACCTTTAGTTCCCCCTTTTAGAGCCGTTACCTCCCAGGATACCTCCGTAGTGGCAGACGGAAGCGGTGGGTTGGGCCTCGCCCACCTCAAAACCAATAAAAGCACCACTGGTCTGACCTATCGTACGCCCTCAACGCCTGGTGAACGAGGCGGACTCCTGCGTACTCTTGCCGACTGGTCCGCCGGACTTAACCTTGGCTAAGTGCTAGTCACCTTGCCGAGTCAACGATATCGGTGTCGGTGCAATCGAACTCCCCGATATCGAGAACCCACCACCTTAATCTTTCCTATTTTTATGCACATGCAGCAGTTTAATATATAACAATTTAAAGTGTCAAACTCCCGGACTAAACCGTTCGTATTAACCACAACCGAGACTAAGCTCCCCGGACTAAACCGTCCGGCTCATCTCCATACCTCATCCCTTAAACACCGCGGGATGGCGCCCCCTTGAACACCTCGGGACGACTTAACCATTTCCAAACCTAATTAATGAGTGTGTGCAATATGAATCCCTATCCAGCTAATTACTCTTTTGTTTATTTTAAGATTTATGTTAACCCAGGACTGCCTCCGGATTATACCCTGTGAGGGGCTCTCAAAAGGCACTAGGAACCAAGACGGCGGGCATTACGGCCCGAAGTTCCCTTTCGCAAGGCACTTATTGTTATTGTTTGTTTTTTCCTTACCCTTTCCCTTAATAAATTGCATTAAACTAAACCTAGAGTGAATTTGACTCTTCACTCTTACGGGGACGACGATCTTTCGTCGGTCCCGCGCACCTTCTAGCACACATCAACTAATTTCTCACCACACCTGAAACCTCCTATGGTGATCCAGCCTCTTCATTAAATCAAACCAATACCAACTACTTCACACTGTGACCAATTCCTATCCATTTACATATTTCCCCGAATTTGCTATTTAATGACCACCCTATACCATATGATGTCCATGATAGAATGTCCTTTGTGTTTACATCCGAATGATCTAATTTATTTACTGGGGGCCTATCATGGCATAATTGAATCAATTCCAGGTTATAACCATTTTCTCAATTAATCTAATAATTAATTAATTTTCCTACAAATCCAAGTTCTACCAATTTGAACATGAAGTAGACTTTTTAACTATGTAAAAATCATAATAAATTTAGAATAAATTTTGTTATATCTAAAAAGGATATATCCAAGGTTTGACATTTTTCTCTAAGGTCTAAGGGGGCTAATCATGTTTTATCAATAATTCATTCCTTTCATGACTAATGAATAAACTACATCAAATCTGCATTCAAATAATTTGAATCAATTATAGGGTACTAATAACACCATGAAAACAATACTAGATAAGTTTCATAATTTTCCTACTGGAAATTAATTTATAATAAATCATTTACTAAATTCTTAATCTAACATGCTTGTGAATCAAGTACCATAATAATAACTCCAAAAATCTTGAATAAATTGCCACTAGTAAATACTGGCTTAAGGACCCTATTTACCAAATTTCATAATTTTCCAGAAAGTATTTAAGCCATAATATGTTTTAAAACCATAAAGCCCTTTTATAACACTTATGAAAGAACTACTAGATTTCTTTAACATAAAATTAAACTAAAAATTCAGGAGCATTCTTACTGGCCAACAACATCTAATTCCAGAGTTTCATGGGGTCTTATTTGACTTAAAAATTTTGAATAAATAAAATATCAAAATAGGGCTATACCCACATTCATAATTGAAGTACTAGAAATAATTATCCAAAAATTCTAGTAAAATCATCCAAGGGTCCAAACCACCCTAAAAACACTCTACCCAAGTTTCATAGCTTTTAAATGAATTTAAGTTACTGTTTTGACCTAAAAGCCCTTCTATCCTAAAACTAGGGTTTAGGTTTTGAGGTACCTACCTACCTCTAAATTATCTAATATTTCAACCAGAGGGTTAAATACCCATTAAAAAGCTCTCCACCAAATCTTAAGGCCATATAATGGCATTTGCCCCTATGTCCTTCACAAGCCCCCAAAATCCTCATTTAGGGTTTGAACCTGGGCCCTAGGGTAAACTCACCCTAATCCATCCCATTTTCCCCAAGGAGGTTCTTAGGATCATTTTAAACCAGTGGTCAAAATCTCAACCTCTATTGAGGTGAGTTGACCACTCAATTGCCAAAAGTTCCCTTTTTCCCAAATTACCCTTCCCTAGGTCCAAACTAGGGTTTAGTGAATTCATATTCAAAACTCAACCAAATGAGTGGAAATTTGAAACAGACCTAGATACCTATACCATGGACACCTCACCAAAATTTGGGAGGGTATGGAGGTCATTTGACCCTTTAATTATCTTACCCTAGCTTTTCTAGGGTTAGGGCAAAACCCTAAGCTACACTATCCCAAATGGTCTTTTTACAAGAGCTAGACCTAGGTAATAATAATCCCCTGTCCAAAATTCAGGGAATTTGGACCAAGGGTTAGGTGTGGGGAATTATTTTAAAATCTGCCCTACTTATAGGACCTACCTTAGAAAAATGGCCCTATAAGTCAGTAGACTTGTCCTAAAATTTTCCATTACATATCAAACTGTAGATAATAAAAATGCCTACAACATTTATGTTGATCATTTTTGATGAACATGCCCCTAAAGGACCTAAATGAGTTTTAGAAGGAATCTGCCCTAGTTGTAGGACATACCCTCACTAAAAAGGCTCTACAGGGAAGTCCTCTCATCCAATTTTTCACCACTACATATCAAATTGTAGGTCTTCAAAATACCTACAACTTTGATGTTATAATCTTTTTCAGGAGGTGTCTAGAAGTGGCTTTAATTTCATTTACAGTGAATCTGTTTAAAATAAATACAGAAATTGAATATAATAAAACATTAAATCATATTTTAGGATTGCACGGATCTTAAAGCAGATCCGACGGGAGCTGTACTTCGTCCTCTCCAAATGGCCTGAACCAGAACCCGTGAAAATGATTTTCACGGGCCTTTTTCCGGCCACCATGGGCGGCGCCACCACCGGAAATCAACTCCTACATGTTCCCGGTGGTGGGGGCTAGCCTTGCCGGCGGCTAGGGAGGCCGGAGGTGGCGGCGCCGCCCTACCCGAGACCACCAAAAGCTCCATAAAAATGGAAATTTTTGAATTTTTAAAACTTTGCTCCGGTATGTTTGGGCATGAACTCATCTCCTAAAAAATCCTAGGATCTAAACATGAGTGAAAAAGTGAGGGAGGACCTGAGTTCGGGCTTGGATGCGAATAGACCGGCGGGAATGTATGGTGGCGGCGGTGGCGGCGGTGGCGGCGTTTCCTCTCCTTGGTGGCTCCGGCAAGTGTTCTATCCTCCTTCTCTGATTTCGAAATGGGTCGCCCCTCTCTCCTAAGTGAGTATATAAGGGGGAGAGGGGGAGAGGGGGCGGTTTTCTTCAAGGGCCAAAACACCTCTTCATGTGGGGGGGAGGTGGTTAGAGGAGAGAGAGAGTGGAAACACCTTTTGATGGCCGGGAAAAGGGTGGGGGAAGAGGTGTCAACCTCTAGGTGGCTGTTGGCCCCTCTTTGGCCGAGCTCCATGCCTCCTCACTCTCTAAATCCACCCCTCCACTTCCACCACCTTTTCTCTCTCCTAAATTTAGCTTGTTCCTTACTTATTTCTCTCTCCTAGTCACCCTCACGAATTTTCTTCCCCTAGAAGCCTAAATGCAGCCCATAAAATGAATATTAAATCCTCAAATGCCATATGAGAGGGGGGCTCACCATTCTACCATGAAAATACCCCATTATTCTCACTTTCTCTCTCCTATTCAACATGTTGGCTAGCCTAGGGTTTAGGGTTGACTTGGTCAATTTGACCTTCAGAGTCAACATCAATAGACCCCTAGGGACCCATTGACCTCCCCTAAGGCTTAGGTATGGTTGGGTAGGGTATACTTGGCATAATGAGGGTGAGTTGACCCAAGGCAGGGCTACTTTGGCCTAACTAGGGCTTAAGTTGACTTGGGTCAACTTAGCTACTAGGTTTGCACCCAATGGGTCCTTGGTGACCCATTGATCTCATATTAGGTCTAGGAATGCCTTGGAGTCAGATTGAACCCACTAGGCCACCAAAAATCAGGGTTTTAAGATTTTACTATTTGCAGCCCAAGTGAGTCTCAACTAGCTAGTTGGGTCACTTGACCTCCTAGATTCAACCTAGGCCTTGTTATGACCTAGGTATCTTCAAGTCACTCCTAAGGAGGGGTCTATTTGAAAATGGGATGTTACAAGTCCCTATAAACAAAACAAAAATTTCGTCCCCGAAATTAAGGTTAAGTCTATGGGAGCTTTCCTACCAGTTATCTTAAGCTTGTAACATCCCACGAGGGTTGAATTGCTTAACCAAGGCTAATAAACAGGGGCTAGCCCCAATAAACAAAGTATTAGCCTCTAATCTTAGGTGATACTCCGGTGTAAAGCAAGTAGGGAAACATAATTACAAGCATCTTGAGAAATTAGAAAATATTACCTGGCTAAACAACTCCGGGTATTTCTCTCGCATCAAGTCCTCGGGTTCCCAAGTATGCTCCTCTTGCCCATGATTCCTCCGCAAGACTTTGACTAGCGGAATCTTCTTGTGGCGCAAGACCCGTATCCCCTGGTCGTCAATCTGTATCGGCTCCCCCTGAACGGACCGATCGGTAGCTACCGGCCCATCAGTGGTGGTAATCTGTAGCTCCGGGCGTAGTAGAGCCCTCTTGAGTGAAGATACATGGAACACGTCGTGTAGGCCGGACAGCTCCTGCGATAGCTCCAGTCTGTAAGCTAATGGACCGATCCGCTCCAGGATCCTGAAAGTCCCCATGTATCTCGGACTGAGCTTCTTCCGCTGACCACGTACTCGTGAAACCCCGTGCATCGGCCGGATCTTCAAGAACACCCGGTCCCCAACCTGAAACTCTACTAGACGATGCCGAGCGTCATAATACTTTGCCTGTCTGCTTTGTGCCTCTAGCATCCTCTCTCGAATCAGCCGCACCTAAGCCTCGGTGTCTTCAACAAACTCCAAATCTAGCATCTTCGGATTCGCATCATGTATCCAAGACAAGGGAGTCCGACATCTCCTCCCATACAAGGCCTCGTACGGAGCCATCCATATACTGGACTGATGGCTGTTATTGTATAAAAACTCCACTAGGGGCAACATCCGCTCCCAGGGCTCTCCATGATCCACAATACACAGCCTCAGTAAGTCTTCCAGCATCCTGTTGGTACGCTTCGTCTGCCCGTCAGTCTGGGGATGGAAGGCCGTACTGAAGGTCAGTCGTGTGCCAAGGTAAGACTGCACTGATCTCCACTCTCTGGATGTGAACCGACCATCTCGATCAGATACAATCGTCCTGGGCACTCCATGGTAACGAATAAACTGCTCCACGAACTTCCGAACCAAAACTCCAACAGAGTCATCCTTCCTGATCGGGATGAACCTAGCCACCTTCGTCAGCCGGTCAACGATTACCTAGATAGAATCGTTTCCTGTGCGTGAATGAGGGAGGCCATGGATGAAGTCCATCGCGATATCATCAAACTTCCACTCCGGCACTAGAGTGGTTGTAGCAGACCAGCGGGGTGTCTGCACTCTGCCTTCACTAACTAGCACACCTCGCAGTGGGTCACAAAATAAGTGATGTCCTTCTTCATGCCCAGCCAGTAGAGTGTCTTCTTCAAATCCGTTGTCATCTTCGTAATCCTGGGATGTATAGAGTATCGGCTATGATGAGCCTCTGTCATAATGTCTTCCTGAATCTGCCCTCCATCCGGTATGTAAGTCTGACCCTTGAAGCACAACAGATCACCTCGCATCGAATAGTCCCCTGCTGAGCCTGCCTCTATGGCCCTGAAAATCGGCTCCAATTTGGCATCCTGCCTCTGCCAATCTCTAACTCTGTCATGAATAGTGTCGGTGGCGCTCATCGCAGCTAAATTCTCCTCGTACAGATCGGCGTCTTCGGACGATACCAAGGTGATGTGCATATCTTCAAAGCTCCGCAATATCTCTAAAGACATGACCTGGGGCCCGGCTTCGGAAGTGCCACATTCCCTAAACTAGGTCTGAGGGAACCCAAGCCGATATTAATTTGCCCAATAAACAAAAGTTTAGCCCCCAATAAACAAAAGATAAGCCCCTACCTACCTTGGGCTAAGCATCTTTGATATTACCATGTTATCTCCATCCCAGCTGGGTGCACAATCCCTAGGGCATCAATCTTCGACTTAGGTTTCCAACCTGAAACTTATTAATATACTTCATACATAAAACTCTCTGAGTCACATTTATGACAACCTTATCCCGGTCAAAATGTTCCTAATCCCAAATGGGTATCTTCCGAACTTGAAGTCCTATCCGACCCTCGGTGTTTGTCTTGGTGGTTGTCTCCGAGTAATCTTATTACCGGTACGAGGGTTAAGACTACTTGTCTTCTACCATTCTGCTAAAGTATTATTGATCTCAATTCTCCTTAAAGCAGTCTACTGATTTGAGTAATTCTTGATAGGGATCGTAGAGTCACCTGAGTTTATCTATCAGGTTGTCATTCTCATGTTAAACTCCTCCTTTTATTCTGTTTGGGTATCTCCTTACCTTAAACAAGTTCATACCCAGGGTCTATTTCGAACTAGGGCATGTTATAAGTCATCATGGTTAGTCATGTGTCCTAATGGGTTGAGTCTAACTTA
Organism: Platanthera zijinensis; assembly: GCA_039513925.1. Taxonomy (NCBI): domain Eukaryota; kingdom Viridiplantae; phylum Streptophyta; class Magnoliopsida; order Asparagales; family Orchidaceae; genus Platanthera; species Platanthera zijinensis. The sequence goes on from CM077094.1 coordinate 169,737,263, forward strand.
TTGACTAAAGAATTATAAGATGAGGTTTTTACAGCCGGAGGTGCTCCCTGCTGGGGGCAGGGTTTTCCTCAAGCTACAAAGAAGAATTTCATTTGTTGAAGAAGTGGACAATTTATATGTGATCACCATATGGGCACACCACTGCTTTCGCTGCTTAGTTTGTCCCTAAACTAAACTCGCGCGGGGGTGACCCAGGGTTCTAGTGGACTGCTACTCGATCGATCGTGGTTTTGCTCTGATACCAGTTTGTAAGACCCCTTTTTTTTTAAAACTCGATTCATAACTCGGGGTCTTATGCCCAGAACCGCCGCTTTGCGGTGACACCTTCGCACCCGGGAAGGTCGTCACTACAACGCGCCGATTCTGCCGGTCTTTTCGATCACAATCAAGTAGCAAGTAGAACAGTAAAGAGAAATGCAGTCCACAATATAATATCACATATAAATAAAAACTCCACGAGGGGAGCGTCCACAGTATAACATCAGAGTAAAATCAGAGTACTGAAAGGAAAAGGACATAAGCCCGGTACAACAACACCTCACTACATGGTCACTCAAACGGAAGCTGAAAAACAAACTGCTACTAAGGAACGGAACTCACGATCCCGGCTGTCTGAGCTCCTGAGCTAGACTGCCCTGTCTCCAAGCGCACCGGCCTCCTGGGCTGCTCCTCCGGACTGGGCTCCACGATTCCCTAAAATGGCGTGGTCTGAAAACCGTTAGTCTATAAGACTAAGCCCTATCATCCCACACCCCTTCCCCCATGCCCTAAGGCACCGAGCGGAGAGGAAGAAAGGGAAGGGCATGAAGGTGGAGAGTAGTCAAAAGCAGATGACGGTGGACCTAACTAGCAAGTTATAACAGGAGAACAATATAAGTGTTATAATAGGTAAAACAGAAAGGTAAGTAAGTAAGAAATTAAACCTTCACTTATGTGAGTACACATAAGCCAAGGGATCTTTTACAAGGCTCCCATCGTATAAATGTCTCATTCCACTTATACGTTGGGGTGTCGGTTATCACAAGCATTATTTAAATATTAAAAATGACCTTAATCTATAAAACTTGCCCACACAAGCTTATAGACCAAAGGGTCGTTTTGCAGGTCCTAATGTATAAGCGTCTCATTCCACTTATACATTAGGTGTCAAGATTCTTATGAATGATTATGTATGCAACTATATGGTGGGTTAATGATGTTCATGCAGTGCAACTCACACACACGACTTTGTGTACACAAACCTTCAGTTCCCCCTTTCAGAGTCGTTACCTCCCAGGATACCTCCGTAGTGGCAGACGAAAGCGGTGGGTTGGGCCTCGCCCACCTCAAAACCAGTAAAAGCACCACTGGTCTGACCTATCGTACGCCCTCAATGCCTGGTGCACAAGGCAGACTCCTGCGTACTCTTGCCGACTGGTCCGCCGGACTTAACCTTGGCTAAGTGCTAGTCATCTTGCCGAGTCAACGATATCGGTGTCGGTGCAATCGAACTCTCCGATATCGAGAACCCACCACCTTAATCTTTATTATTTTTATGCACATGCAGCAGTTTAATATATAACAATTTAAAGTGTCAAAATCCCGGACTAAACCGCTCGTATTAACCACAACTGAGACTAAGCTCCCCGGACTAAACCGTCCGGCTCATCTCCAGACCTCATCCCTTAAACACCGCGGGATGGCGCACCCTTGAACACCTCGGGACGACTTAACCATTTCCAAACCTAACTAATGAGTGTGTGCAATGTGAATCCCTATCCAGCTAATTACTCTTTTGTTTGTTTTAAGATTTACGTTAGCCCAGGACTGCCTCCGGATTATACCCTGTGAGAGGCTCTCAAAAGGCACTAGGAACCAAGACGGCGACATTATGGCCCGAAGTTCCCTTTCGCAAGACACTTATTGTTATTGTTTTTTTTCCTTACCCTTTCCCTTAATAAATTGCATTAAACTAAACCTAGAGTGAATTTGACTCTTCACTTTTACAGGGACGACGATCTTTCGTCGGTCCCGCGCACCTTCTAGCACACATCAACTAATTTCTCACCACACCTGAAACCTCCTATGGTGATCCAGCCTCTTCATTAAATCAAACCAATACCAACTACTTCACACTGTGACCAATTCCTATCCATTTACACATTTCCCCGAATTTGCTATTTAACGACCACCCTATACCATATGATGTCCATGATAGGATGTCCTTTGTGTTTACATCTGAATGATCTAATTTATTTACTGGGGGCCTATCATGGCATAATTGAATCAATTCCAGGTTATAACCATTTTCTCAATTAATCTAATAATTAATTAATTTTCCTACAAATCCAAGTTCTACCAATTTGAACATGAAGTAGACTTTTTAGCTATGTAAAAATCATAATAAATTCAGAATAAATTTTGTTATATCTAAAAAGGATATATCCAAGGTTTGACATTTTTCTCTAAGGTCTAAGAGGCCTAATCATATTTTATCAATAATTCATTCTTTTCATGACTAATAAATAAACTACATCAAATCTTCATTCAAATAATTTGAATCAATTACAGGGTACTAATAACACCATGAAAACAGCACTAGATAAGTTTCATAATTTTCCTACTGGAAATTAATTTATAATAAATCATTTACTAAATTCTTAATCTAACATGCTTGTGAATCAAGTACCATAATAATAACTCCAAAAATATTGAATAAATTGTCACTAGTAAATATTGGTTTAAGGACTCTATTTACCAAATTTCATAATTTTCCAGAAAGTATGTAAGCCATGATATATTTTAAAACCATAAAGCCCTTTTATAACACTTGTGAAAGAACTACTAGATTTCTTCAACATAAAATTAAACTAAAAATTTAGGAGCATTCTTGCTGGCCAACACATCTAATTCCAGAGTTTCATGGGGTCTTATTTGACTTAAAAAATTTAATAAATAAAATATCAAAATAGTGCTATACTCACATTCATAAGTGAAGTACTAGAAATAATTATCCAAAAATTCTAGTAAAATCATCCAAGGGTCCAAACCACCCTAAAAACACTCTACCCAAGTTTCATAGCTTTGAAATGAATTTAAGTTACTGTTTTGACCTAAAAGCCCTTTTATCCTAAAACTAGGGTTTAGGTTTTGAGGTACCTACCTACCTCTAAATTATCTAATATTTCAACCAGAGGGTTAAATACCCATTAAAACGCTCTCCACCAAATCTTAAGGCCATATAATGGCATTTGCCCCTATGTCCTTCACAAGCCCCCAAAATCCTCATTTAGGGTTTGAACCTGGGCCCTAGGGTAAACTCACCCTAATCCATCCCATTTTCCCCAAGGGGGTTCTTAGGATCATTTTAAACCAGTGGTCAAAATATCAACCTCTATTGAGGTGAGTTGACCACTCAATTGCCAAAAGTTCCCTTTTTCCCAAATTACCCTTCCCTTGGTCCAAACTAGGGTTTAGTGAATTCCTATTCAAAACTCAACCAAATGAGTGAAAATTTGAACCAGACCTAGATACCTATACCAGGGACACCTCACCAAAATTTGGGAGGGTATGGAGGTCATTTGACCCTTTAATTATCTTACCATAGCTTTTCTAGGGTTAGGGCAAAACACTAAGCAACACTATCCCAAATGGCCTTTTTACAGGAGCTAGACCTAAGTAATAATAAGCCCCTGTCCAAAATTCAGGGAATTTGGACCAAGGGTTAGGTGTGGGGAATTATTTTAAAATCTGCCCTACTTATAGGACCTACCTTAGAAAAATGGCCCTATAAGTCAGTAGACTTGTCCTAAAATTTTCCATTACATATCAAACTGTAGATAATAAAAATGCCTACAACATTTATGTTGATCATTTTTGATGAACATTCCCCTAAAGGACCTAAATGAGTTTTAGAAGGAATCTGCCCTAGTTGTAGGACATACCCTCACTAAAAAGGCTCTACAGGGCAGTCCCCTCATCCAATTTTTCACCACTACATATCAAATTGTAGGTATTCAAAATACCTACAACTTTCATGTTATAATCTTTTTCAGGAGGTGTCTATAAGTGGCTTTAATTTCATTTACAGTGAATCTGTTTAAAATAAATACAGAAATTGAATATAATAAAACATTAAATCATATTTTAGGGTTGCACAGATCTTAAAGCAGATCCGACGGGAGCTGTACTTCGTCTTCTCCAAATGGCCTGAACCAGAACCCGTGAAAATGATTTTCACGGGCCTTTTTCCGGCCACCATGGGCGGCGCCACCACCGGGAATCAACTCCTACATGTTCCCGGTGGTGGGGGCTAGCCTTGCCGGCAGCTAGGGAGGCCGGAGGTGGCGGCGCCGCCCTACCCGAGATCACCAAAAGCTCCATAAAAATGGAAATTTTTGAATTTTTAAAACTTTGCTCCGGTTCATTTGAGCATGAACTCATCTCCTAAACAATCCTAGGATCTAAACATGAGAGAAAAAGTGAGGGAGGACCTGAGTTCGGGCTTGGATGCGAATAGACCGGCGGGAATGCATGGTGGCGGCGGTGGCGGCGTTTCCTCTCCTTGGTGGCTCCGGCAAGGGTTCTATCCTCCTTCTCTGATTTCGAAATGGGTCGCTCCTCTCTCCTAAGTGAGTATATAAGGGGGAGAGGGGGCGGTTTTCTTCAAGGGTCAAAACACCTCTTCATGTGGGGGGGTGGTTAGAGGACAGAGAGAGTGGAAACACCTCTTTATGGCCGTGAAAATGGTGGGGGGAAGAGGTGTCAACCTCTAGGTGGCTGTTGGCCCCTCTTTGGCCGAGCTCCATGCCTCCTCACTCTCTAAATCCACCCCTTCACTTCCACCACCTTTTCTCTCTCCTAAATTTAGCCTATTCCTTACTTATTTCTCTCTCCTAGTCACCCTCACGAATTTTCTTCCCGTAGAAGCTTAAAGGCAGCCCATAAAATGAATATTAAATCCTCAAATGCCATATGAGAGGGGGGCTCACCATTTTACCATGAAAATACCCCATTATTCTCACTTTCTCTCTCATATTCAACATGTTGGCTAGCCTAGGGTTTAGGGTTGACTTGGTCAATTTGACCTTCGGAGTCAACGTCAATAGACCCCTAGGGACCCATTAACCTCCCCTAAGGCTTAGGTATGGTTGGGTAGGGTATACTTGGCATAATGAGGGTGAGTTGACCCAAGGCAGGGTTACTTTGGCCTAACTAGGGCTTAAGTTGACTTGGGTCAACTTAGCTACTAGGTTTGCACCCAATGGGTCCTTGGTGACCCATTTATCTCATATTAGGTCTAGGAATGCCTTGGAGTCAGATTGAACCCACTAGGCCACCAAAAATCAGGGTTTTAAGATTTTACTATTTGCAGCCCAAGTGAGTCTCAACTAGCTAGTTGGGTCACTTGACCTCCTAGATTCAACCTAGGCCTTGTTATGACCTAGGTATCTTCAAGTCACTCCTAAGGGGGGGTCTATTTGAAAATGGGATGTTACAGCAAACATCACCGCTCCTCCTTCCCGTCGAAGCAAGGTCGTGGTTCCTCCCGGCCTTTTGATCTCATTCATTCTGATGTCTGGGGTCCTGCTCCTACTCTCACCATTGGTCGGGGTAGCTCTTACTTTGTAACTTTTATTGATGATTTCTCTAGATGTACTTGGGTGTATCTATTAAAAGATCGCTCTGAACTATTATCTGTATGGCAATCCTTTTACTATATGATTAAAACTCAGTTTACTATATCTATTAAAGTGCTATGCTCTGATAATGGAAAAGAATATCTCAGTCATGAGTTTTTGTCTTTTTGTATGCAACATGGTCTTATTCATCAGACCAGCTGTGTTTACACCTCCCAGCAAAATGGGGTGGCGGAGTGTAAAAACTGTCATCTCCTTGATATCGCTCGCACTCTAATGACGCAGATGCAGGTGCCTCGCTCCTACTGGGGCTATGCTGTTCTTCTTGCCTGTTATCTCATCGATCGCATTCCCTCTTCGGTT